>CM077165.1:183642-783642 GCA_039583875.1 Platanthera guangdongensis
GATGTGGTGCGAGACTTTATTGTAGGGTTTGCTATGACAAAGTTTTGCACAAAGAAAACTTTGAAGATTCTTCTGATAATCGGTGCAGTCATGGGAGCAGCGACCATGATCTTCCTCATCGTCTTACAAGTCTACTACACCTGACCGATGGCTGGTTAGTTCTTTTGTTCGAGAAAGGTTCTGCAATTTATTAATTACTTTTTCTTGATAATCATGCATGCTTTTTTAGTTTACATTAATTTTTGATAGCATTTTTGATACTTAATTTTTCTGTTGATTTTTGATACATTTTTCGTCTGTCATGGGATTTTTTTTTGATATTTTGTCCTCTTTTATTGTTTTTGTCATATATTAGATCAAAACATCTTCTAATTATTATAGCTACATATTAGGTCAGTGGAGCTAGCCTTATAGTTAATTAAAACTGTTGAGCAGTAAAAAAAAAATCTTATCTCAAAATATTTTCTAATTAATTAGACTTTCTTGATATATATATATATATATATATATATATAATATATATATATATATATATATATATATATATATATATAATTATAGTCAACTTTGTCATCTAATTATAAGTTCTGTGCAAAAGCCAGCCGGCCGCTGCAAGGGAGCAGTGCCGCATTATTAAAATTATAATTAACAAAGTGGCGCGTGAACGTTGCTTCTAATTATTAGATCATAAAGATAGGAAATTTGTTCATTATCTGCTTCTAATTAAAGGGGGTTTAATTTGTGCTAGCTTGATCTCAAGAGCTCCTCTCAAATCGCACACTGGCTGGTTCTGTACAACACCATTATGTTAATTTATCCTCTGCCTGTCTGTTGATTAAATAACATTCAGCAGACTGTCCCTAGCTAAAATACATGCAGCATTATTAAAACTACGTGCATATATAAATGATGCGGGCAATATTTATGATCGATCATAGACTAGGCCAGGTTTATATATATATATATATATATATATATATATATATATATATATATATATATATATATCATGCTTGCATATTGATCTCTAAAAAACACAAATTAATTAAGCTAGATTCAATAATTTAAATTGGAATCAATATTAAACTACGCATTCGCCTAAACATATATCTTCAGATTAGTTAGATTTTCAAAAATATATAGCAAATTAATGTGATTCGGAGTGACGAAATTAATTAAGGCCAATACATATATCTCGCCACGATCAATATGTAGATCTATCCATCATTATATATTTCATAATAGTTGTTTTTGACAAACAAAACATCTTAATATTTATCCAAACAGCTGATAGTAATATGAATAACAGAGAAACAACAACTAAATATTAATATCTCTTCAGATTAGCTAGATTTCAAAAATATATAGCAAATTAATGTGATTTAGAGTGACGAAATTAATTAAGGCCAATATATATATCTGGACACGTAGATCTATCCATCATTATATATTTCATAATAGTTTTTTTTTTGACAAACACAACATCTTAATATTTATCCAAACAGCTGATAGTAATATGAAAAACAATAACAGATCGAGAAACAACAACTGATATTAATATCCTCCGGCCTATATATTGCAGAAACAAAACATTCTGTAATTAAATAGAAACAGCAATGGGGCCGGGACGACACTCTAGCATGCAGCTTCAGCAGCCGGGATTTCCATCGGCAAGCTACTCCTCAAAACTCAACTCATTGTTGAACATCAAAAAATCATACCTATGGCAGAAACATTAAAAGATGACAAATATCAAAAAAAATCTCATGACAGATGAAAAATGTATCGAAAATCAACAGAAAAATTAAGTACCAAAAATGCTATAAAAAATTAATGTAAACTAAAAAAGAATGCATTGATCATCAAGAAAAAGTAATTAATAAATTGCAGAACCTATCTCGATCAAAAGAACTAACCAGCCATTGATCAGGTGTAGTAGACTTGTAAGACGATGAGGAAGATCATGGTCGCTGCTCCCATGACTGCACCGATTATCAGAAGAATCTTCAAAGTTTTCTTTGTGCAAAACTTTGTCATAGCAAACCCTACGATAAAGTCTCACACCACATCCACAGGCACCGGAACATACATGAGGCTCTTTCCCATGTAATACCAGCAGCCATAGAAGAACCAAGCCATGGAAAACAGAGGAGCTCCGGAAACCAGAAGGGCTAAGGCCCCTCCCTTCTCAATGGAGGCAGCAATTTGATTCTTATGAATCGAAACCCAAATACCCAGGCTGAAGGAAATAATCCCGAGGAGGACAAACGCAGCCCTTTTGATCATCACCATGAGTGGAGGCATTGCACCGAAAAATGTTTTGCAACTGGTTAAAGCGAGCAACGAAGCCCTTTCATGATCTCCATCAATGCTCTGCAACTGGAAGAAATGAATAGCGCAGCCCTTCTCATCTTCTCCGCCATGCCTTCGTTCTTCCGCTGGTTTGAGGATTACTAAAAGAGAGGATCGAGAGACTGAAAAGAGAGGATACTAGCTTTATAAGTGTTTTAATTGAACCTAACAGCTAGCTAACTAGCTACTAGAAGCTAGTAACCCTTTAATTACTAATTGCACCCATCGATCAGCTAATATATTATTGGCCTTAATTAATTTTGTCACTCCGAATCACATTAATTTGCTATATATTTTTGAAATCTAGCTAATCTGAAGATATATGTTTAGACGAATGAGTAGTTTAATATTGATTCCAATTTAAATTATTGAATCTAGCTTAATTAATTTGTTTTTATTAGAGATCAATATGCAAGCATGATATATATATATATATAAACCTGGCCTAGTCTATGATCGATCTTAAATATTGCCCGCAACATTAATATATGCACGTAGTTTTAATAATGTTGCATGTATTTTAGCTAGGGACAGTCTGTTGAATGTTATTTAATCAACAGGCAGGCAGATGATAAATTAACATAATGGTGTTGTATAATGGTGTTGTACAAAACTAGCCAGTGTGCGATTTGAGAAGCGCTCTTGAGATCGAGCTAGCACAAATTAACCCCCCCCCCCCCCCTTTAATTAGAAGCAGATAATGAACAGATTTCCTCTCATTATGATCTAATAATTAGAAGCAACGTTCACGCGCCACTTTGTTAATTATAAATTTTAATAATGCGACACTGCTCCCTTGCAACGGTCGACTAGGCTTGTGCGCAGAACTTATAATTAGATGACAAGTTGACTATAATTAGATACTATATATATATATATATATCAATAGTATATATATATATATATATATATATATATATATAAATATATATATATTAATATCAAGAAAGACTAATTAATTAGAAAATGTTTTGAGATAAGATTTTTTTTACTGCTCAACAGTTTTAATTAACTATAAGGCTAGCTCTACTGACCTAATATGTAGTTATAATAATTAGAAGATGTTTTGATCTAATATATGGCAGAAATATTAAAAGAGGACAAAATATCAAAAAAAAATCTCATGACAGACGAAAAATGTATCGAAAATCAACAGAAAAATTAAGTATCAAAAATGCTATCAAAAATTAATGTAAACTAAAAAAGCATGCATCGATCATCAAAAAAAAGTAATTAATAAATTGCAGAACCTATCTCGATCAAAAGAACTAACCAGTCATCGATCAGGTGTAGTAGACTTGTAAGACGATGAGGAAGATCATGGTCGCTGCTCCCATGACTGCACCGATTATCAGAAGAATCTTCAAAGTTTTTTTGTGCAAATCTTTGTCATAGCAAACCCTACGATAAAGACTCGCACCACATCCACTTGCACCGGAACATACACGAGGCTCTTTCTCATGTAATACCAGCAGTCATAGATGAACCAAGCCACGGAAAACAGAGGAGCTCCGGAAACCAGAAGGGCTAAGGCCCCTCCCTTCTCAATGGCGGCAGCAATTTGATTCTTATGAATTGAAACCCAAATACCCAGGCTGAAGGAAATAATCCTGAGGAGGACAAACGCAGCCCTTTTGATCATCACCATGAGTGGAGGCATTTCACCGAAAAATGTTTTGCACCTGGTTAAAGCGAGCAACGAAGCCCTTTTCATGATCTCCATCAATGCTCTGCATTTGGAAGAAATGAATAGCGCAGCCCTTCTCATCTTCTCCGTCATGTCTCCGTTCTTCCGTCGGTTTGAGGATTACTAAAAGAGAGGATCGAGAGACTGAAAAGAGAGGATACTAGCTTTATTAGTGTTTTAATTGAACCTAGCAGCTAGTTAAGTAGCTACTAGAAGCTAGTAACCCTTTACTTACTAATTGCACCCATCGATCAGCTAATATATTATTGGCCTTAATTAATTTCGTTCACTCTGAATCACATTAATTTGCTATATATTTTTGAAATCTAGCTAATCTGAAGATATATGTTTAGGCGAATGAGTAGTTTAATATTGATTCCAATTTAAATTGTTAAATATAGCTTAATTAATTTGTGTTTATTTAGAGATCAATATGCAAGCATGATATATATATATATAATATATATATATATATATATATATATATATATATATATATATATATATATATATATATATATATATATATATATATATATATAAACCTGGCCTAGTCTATGATCGATCTTAAATATTGCCCGCAGCATTTATATATGCACGTAGTTTTAATAATGCTGCATGCATTTTAGCTAGGGACAGTCTGCTGAATGTTATTTAATCAACAGGCAGGCAGAGGATAAATTAACATAATGGTGTTGTATAATGGTGTTGTACAGAAACAGCCAGTGTGCGATTTGAGAGGAGCTCTTGAGATCAAGCTAGCACAAATTTACCCCACCCCCCACCCCCCCCCCCCCCCCCTTAATTAGAAGCAGATAATGAACAGATTTCCTCTCATTATGATCTAATAATTAGAAGTAACGTTCACGCTCCACTTTGTTAATTATAAATTTTAATAATGCGGCACTGCTCCCTTGCAGCGGCAGGCTGGCTTGTGCGCAGAACTTATAATTAGATGACAAGTTGACTATAATTAGATACTATATATATATATATATATATATATATATATATATATATATATATATATATATATATATATATATATATATATATATAATATATTATATATAGAAATAATAGGAGAGAGAGAGAGAAAGACTAATAATTAGAAAATGTTTTAGATAAGATTTTTTTTACTGCTCAACATTTTTAATTAACTATAAGGCTAGCTCTACTGACCTAATATGTAGCTATGATAATTAGAAGATGTTTTGATCTAATATATGCAGAAACATTAAAAGAGGACAAAATATCAAAAAAAAATCTCATGACAGACGAAAAATGTATCGAAAATCAACATAAAAGTTAAGTATCAAAAATGTTATCAAAAATTAATGTAAACTAAAAAATCATGCATCGATCATCAAGAAAAAGTAATTAATAAATTGCAGAACCTATCTCGATCAAAAGAACTAACCAGCCATCGATCAGGTGTAGTAGACTTGTAAGACGATGAGGAAGATCATGGTCGCTGCTCCCATGACTGCACCGATTATCAGAAGAATCTTCAAAGTTTTTTTGTGCAAATCTTTGTCATAGCAAACCCTACGATAAAGACTCGCACCACATCCACCGGCACCGAAACATACACGAGGCTCTTTCCCATGTAATACCAGCAGTCATAGATGAACCAAGCCACGGAAAACAGAGGAGCTCCGGAAACCAGAAGGGCTAAGGCCCCTCCCTTCTCAATGGCGGCAGCAATTTGATTCTTATGAATTGAAACCCAAATACCCAAGCTGAAGGAAATAATCCTGAGGAGGACAAACGCAGCCCTTTTGATCATCACCATGAGTGGAGGCATTTCACCGAAAAATGTTTTGCACCTGGTTAAAGCGAGCAACGAAGCCCTGTTCATGATCTCCATCAATGCTCTGCATCTGGAAGAAATGAATAGCGCAGCCCTTCTCATCTTCTCCGTCATGTCTCCGTTCTTCCGTCGGTTTGAGGATTACTAAAAGAGAGGATCGAGAGACTGAAAAGAGAGGATACTAGCTTTATTAGTGTTTTAATTGAACCTAGCAGCTAGTTAAGTAGCTACTAGAAGCTAGTAACCCTTTACTTACTAATTGCACCCATCGATCAGCTAATATATTATTGGCCTTAATTAATTTCGTCACTCTGAATCACATTAATTTGCTATATATTTTTGAAATCTAGCTAATCTGAAGATATATGTTTAGGTGAATGAGTAGTTTAATATTGATTCCAATTTAAATTGTTAAATATAGCTTAATTAATTTGTGTTTATTAGAGATCAATATGCAAGCATGATATATATATATAAATATATATATATATATATATATATATATATATATATATATATATATTATATATATATATATATATATATATATATATATAAACCTGGCCTAGTCTATGATCGATCTTAAATATTGCCCGCAGCATTTATATATGCACGTAGTTTTAATAATGCTGCATGCATTTTAGCTAGGGACAGTCTGCTGAATGTTATTTAATCAACAGGCAGGCAGAGGATAAATTAACATAATGGTGTTGTATAATAGTGTTGTACAGAAACAGCCAGTGTGCGATTTGAGAGGAGCTCTTGAGATCAAGCTAGCACAAATTAACCCCACCCCCCACCCCCCACCCCCCCACCCCCTTAATTAGAAGCAGATAATGAACAGATTTCCTCTCATTATGATCTAATAATTAGAAGTAACGTTCACGCTCCACTTTGTTAATTATAAATTTTAATAATGCGGCACTGCTCCCTTGCAGCGGCAGGCTGGCTTGTGCGCAGAACTTATAATTAGATGACAAGTTGACTATAATTAGATACTATATATATATATATATATATATATATATATATATATATATATATATATATATAAGAGAGAGAAGAGAAAGACTAATTAATTAGAAAATGTTTTTGAGATAAGATTTTCTTTACTGCTCAACAGTTTTAATTAACTATAAGGCTAGCTCTACTGACCTAATATGTAGCTATGATAATTAGAAGATGTTTTGATCTAATATATGGCAGAAACATTAAAAGAGGACAAAATATCAAAAAAAAATCTCATGACAGACGAAAAATGTATCGAAAATCAACATAAAAGTTAAGTATCAAAAATGTTATCAAAAATTAATGTAAACTAAAAAATCATGCATCGATCATCAAGAAAAAGTAATTAATAAATTGCAGAACCTATCTCGATCAAAAGAACTAACCAGCCATCGATCAGGTGTAGTAGACTTGTAAGACGATGAGGAAGATCATGGTCGCTGCTCCCATGACTACACCGATTATAAGAAGAATCTTCAAAGTTTTCTTTGTGCAAAACTTTGTCATAGCAAACCCTACGATAAAGTCTCGCACCACATCCACCGGCATCAGAACATACATGAGGCTCTTTCCCAAGTAATACCAGCAGCCATAGAAGAACCAAGCCATGGAAAACAGAGGAGCTCCGAAAACCAGAAGGGCTAAGGCCCCTCCCTTCTCAATGGCGGCAGCAATTTGATTCTTATGAATCGAAACCCAAATACCCAAGCTGAAGGAAATAATCCCGAGGAGGACAAACGCAGCCCTTTTGATCATCACCATGAGTGGAGGCATTGCACCGAAAAATGTTTTGCACCTGGTTAAAGCGAGCAACGAAGCCCTTTTCATGATCTCCATCAATGCTCTGCATCTGGAAGAAATGAATAACGCAGCCCTTCTCATCTTCTCCGTCATGCCTCCGTTCTTCCGCCGGTTTGAGGATTACTAAAAGAGAGGATCAAGAGACTGAAAAGAGAGGATACTAGCTTTATAAGCGTTTTAATTGAACCTAGCAGCTAGCTAACTAGCTACTAGAAGCTAGTAACCCTTTAATTACTAATTGCACCCATCGATCAGCTAATATATTATTGGCCTTAATTAATTTCGTCACTCAGAATCACATTAATTTGCTATATATTTTTGAAATCTAGCTAATCTGAATATATATGTTTAGGCGAATGAGTAGTTTAATATTGATTACAATTTAAATTGTTGAATCTAGCTTAATTAATTTGTGTTTATTAGAGATCAATATGAAAGCATGATATATATATATATAAACCTCGCCTAGTCTATGATCGATCTTAAATATTGCCCGCAGCATTTATATATGCACGTAGTTTTAATAATGTTGCATGTATTTTAGCTAGGGACAGTCTGCTGAATGTTATTTAATCAACAGGCAGGCAGAGGATAAATTAACATAATGGTGTTGTATAATGGTGTTGTACAGAACTAGCCAGTGTGTGATTTGAGTGGAGCTCTTGAGATCGAGCTAGCACAAATTAACCCCACCCCCCCCCCCCCCCCCCCCCCCCCCACCCCCTTAATTAGAAGCAGATAATGAACAGATTTCCTCTCATTATGATCTAATAATTAGAAGCAACGTTCATGTGCCACTTTGTTAATTATAAATTTTAATAATGCGGCACTGCTCCCTTGCAGCGGCCGGCTGGCTTATGCGCAGAACTTATAATTAGATGACAAGTTGACTATAATTACATACTCTATATATATATATATATATATATATATATATATATATATATATATATATATATATATATATATATATATATATATATATATATATATATATATATATATATATATATATAATATCAAGAAAGACTAATTAATTAGAAAATGCTTTGAGATAAGATTTTTTTTACTGCTCAACAGTTTTAATTAACTATAAGGCTAGCTCTACTGACCTAATATGTAGCTATAATAATTAGAAGATGTTTTGATCTAATATATGGCAGAAACATTAAAAGAGGACAAAATATCAAAAAAAAATCCAATGACAGACGAAAAATGTATCGAAAATCAACAGAAAAATTAAGTATCAAAAATGCTATCAAAAATTAATGTAAACTAAAAAAGCATGCATCGATCATCAAGAAAAAGTAATTAATAAATTACAAAACCTATCTCGATCAAAAGAACTAACCAGCCATCGATCAGGTGTAGTAGACTTGTAAGACGATGAGGAAGATCATGGTCGCTGCTCCCATGACTGCACCGATTATCAGAAGAATCTTCAAAGTTTTCTTTGTGCAAAACTTTGTCATAGCAAACCCTACGATAAAGTCTCGCACCATATCCACCGGCACCGGAACATACATGAGGCTCTTTCCCATGTAATACCAGCAGCCATAGAAGAACCAAGCCACGAAAAACAGAGGAGCTCTAGAAACCAGAAGGGCTAAGGCCCCTCCCTTCTCAATGGCGGCAGCAATTTGATTCTTATGAATCGAAACCCAAATACCCAAGCTGAAGGAAAAAATCCCGAGGAGGATAAACGCAGCCCTTTTGATCTTCACCATGAGTGGAGGCATTGCACCGAAAAATGTTTTGCACCTGGTTAAAGAGAGCAACGAAGCCCTTTTCATGATCTCCATCAATGCTCTGCATCTGGAAGAAATGAATAGCGCAGCCCTTCTCATCTTCTCTGTCATGCCTCTGTTCTTCCGCCGGTTTGAGGATTACTAAAAGAGAGGATCGAGAGACTGAAAAGAGAGGATACTAGCTTTATAAGCGTTTTAATTGAACCTAGCAGCTAGCTAACTAGCTAATAGAAGCTAGTAACCCTTTAATTACTAATTGCACCCATCGATCAGCTAATATTTTATTGGCCTTAATTAATTTCGTCACTCCGAATCACATTAATTTGCTATATATTTTTGAAATCTAGCTAATCTGAAGATATATGTTTAGATGAATGAGTAGTTTAATATTGATTCCAATTTAAATTGTTGAATCTAGCTTAATTAATTTGTGATTATTAGAGATCAATATGCAAGCATGATATATATATATATATATATAAACCTGGCCTAGTCTATGATTGATCTTAAATATTGCCCGCAGCATTTATATATGCACGTTGTTTTAATAATGCTGCATGTATTTTAGCTAGAGACAGTCTACTGAATGTTATTTAATCAACAGGCAGGCAGAGGATAAATTAACATAATGGTGTTGTATAATGGTGTTGTACAAAATCAGCCAGTGTGCGATTTGAGAGGAGCTGTTGAGATCGAGCTAGCACAAATTAACCCCCCCCCCTTTAATTAGAAGCAGATAATGAACAGATTTCCTCTCATTATGATCTACTAGTTAGAAACAACGTTCACGCGCCACTTTGTTAATTATAAATTTTAATAATGCGGCACTGCTCCCTTGCAGCGGCCGGCTGGCTTGTGCGCAGGACTTATAATTAGATGACAAGTTGACTATAATTAGATACTCTTAATATATATATATATATATATATCAAGAAAGACTAATTAATTAGAAAATGTTTTGAGATAAGATATTTTTTTACTGCTCAACAGTTTAAATTAACTATAAGGCTAGCTCTACTGACCTAATATGTAGTTATAATAATTAGAAGATGTTTTGATCTAATATATGGCAGAAACATTAAAAGAGGACAAAATATCAAAAGATAATCCCATGATAGACGAAAAATGTATCGAAAATCAACAGAAAAATTAAGTATCAAAAATGCTATCAAAAATTAATGTAAACTAAAAAAGCATGCATCGATCATCAAGAAAAAGTAATTAATAAATTGCAGAACCTATCTCGATCAAAAGAACTAACCAGCCATCGATCAGGTGTAGTAGACTTGTAAGACGATGAGGAAGATCATGGTCACTGCTCCCATGACTGCACCGATTATCAGAAGAATCTTCAAAGTTTTCTTTGTACAAAACTTTGTCATAGCAAACCCTACGATAAAGTCTCGCACCACATCCACCGGCACCGGAACATACATGAGGCTCTTTCCCATGTAATACCAGCAGCCATAGAAGAACCAAGCCACGGAAAACAGAGGAGCTCCGGAAACTAGAAGGGCTAAGGCCCCTCCCTTCTCAATGGCGGCAGCAATTTGATTCTTATGAATCGAAACCCAAATACCCAGGCTGAAGGAAATAATCCCGAGGAGGATAAACGCAGCCCTTTTGATCATCACCATGAGTGGAGGCATTGCACCGAAAAATGTTTTGCACCTGGTTAAAGCGAGCAACGAAGCCCTTTTCATGATCTCCATCAATGCTCTGCATCTGGAAGAAATGAATGGCGCAGCCCTTCTCATCTTCTCCGTCATGCCTCCGTTCTTCCGCCGGTTTGAGGATTACTAAAAGAGAGGATCGAGAGACTGAAAAGAGAGGATACTAGCTTTATAGGCGTTTTAATTGAACCTAGCAGCTAGCTAACTAGCTACTAGAAGCTAGTAACCCTTTAATTACTAATTGCACTCATCGATCAGCTAATATATTATTAATTAAGGACTCTTCTAGATATTTATTATTAAACCCTTTAATTATTAAACCAACAGACCACAGGGCCAGCTCCGTTTTGGTCCTGCCCGGGTTGGTTCCCTTTAGTCCCAGGCTTCTAGGCGCGTGCGCATGCATGAGCATATATATATATATATATATATATATATATATATATATATATATATATATATATATATATATATATATATATATATATATATATATATATATATATATATACATACATATATATATATATATATATATATATACATACATATATATATATATATATACATACATATATATATATATATATTACCGTTCTAAAAATATATATGGTGGTCTGTCAATAGCATGAGTTCGAAAATAGGGGAAAAAAGTTGGTCGTAGGATTTGACTGTTTTAATCCAGAACCGTTGAATCTGGGGCTGCAAATAACATATGTGGTTTGCATATAAAAAATACCCACCCCCCCCCCCCCCCCCCCCTCTCTCTCCTAAATCCCGATCCATGAATTCCCCCTCCCCCCAAAAAACAGTCGCACCAAATAAACTTCTCGGCCGACAGCTGAGCCGCCGGCGGCCTGCCCGGCACCCACAGGCAGACTCGCCGGCCTCCGGCGAGGCCGCCGGTGGGTGCCGGGCAGGCCGCCGGCGGCTCCGCCGCCGGCCGGGAGGAAGGAAATGGCTGTAGCGAACTGCAACCATTTTCTCCCTCTCGACCGGCGGCGGAGCCGCCGGAGGCCTGCCCGGCACCCACCGCCGGACTCGCCGGAGGCCGGCGAGGCCGCCGGTGGGTACCGCGCAGGTCGCCGGCCGGGAGGGAGAAACGGTGTGCGGCACGGGCGGCCGCACGCGGTTTCTTTATTTTTTAATTTTAAAAAATATAAAAAAAACTTATTAAAATATAAAATTATTAAATATATATAAATTATTAAAACTTATATAACTTATTATTAATCTCTAATTTCTAATTATAAATAACTTATTATTTTCTAATCTCTAATTAAAATATAAATTATTAAAATATATAAATAACTTATTAATCCGCCGGGGGCGGGCGGCGAAGCCCGTCATGAGGGACGGGCGAAGCCCGACGTGAGGGGAGGGCGAAGCCCGCAGCTGCTGGTCGTGTACTGTCGCGCAGAGCACGAGGGCCGGAGGCCCGCCGTCGGCGGCCAGGTACTGTGGCGCGTAGCCATCGGGCCGGAGGCCCGTGTCTGCGACTCGTGTGTGTATATATATATATATATCTTTAACATTTAAAACAATATGCATATTTGGAATCACACCATGGATCTCATCTCGACCGTCCGATCTCCAAAGAATTGTTTCTGGCCGCTGGATTCATACACATTGGCCTGCAAATAACAAATCCCCCCCCAAAGCTACTGTTCATTTTCGGAAAAACCCCGATACGCCTTCCTCCCGCCCCTTCCTCCCGCACCTCCTCTGTCGCCGGCGGCGGAGCCGCCGGCGGGCTGCGCGGCGCCCACCGGCGGGTTCGCCGGCCTCCGGCGAACCCGCCGGGGTTGTCCGGCGGCGAGCGGGCAGGGCCACCGCCGGCGGTGGCCCTGCCCGTGAGCTCCAGTTTTGGAGCTCACGGGCAGGGCCACCGCCGGCGGGGCCCTGCCCGCTCGCCGCGGACAACCCCCGGCGGGTTCGCCGGAGGCCGGCGAACCCGCCGGTGGGCGCCGGGCAGCCCGCCGGCGGCTCCGCCGCCGGCGACAGAGGAGGCGGAGGCTGCCCGCGCGTTTTTTTTTTTGATTTTCTTTTTTTTATATATAAATAATTTATATTATTAATAAATAATTAAATGTTTATTTTAAAAATCAGAAAATTAAAATTTATTTTTTTATATATTTAAATAATTTATGTTATTTAAAAAATAATTAAATAATTATTTAAAAAATCAGAAAATTAAAATTTTTATCTTTAAATAATTAAAATTTTTATGCCGCGCTAGCGGGCGAAGCCTGTCGAGGGGGCGGGCGAAGCCCGCCGGAATGCCAAGCGGGCGAAGCCCGCTTGGTTGCGAAGCCGCCCGGGGGGGGCGGGCGAAGCCCGCCGGAATGCCAAGCGGGCGAAGCCCGCTTGGTTGCGGGCGAAGCCCGCAGCGACGCATCGAGAACGGGCGGAGCCCGTTCGAAGATGCTAGTATATATATATATATATATATATATATATATATATATATATATATATATATATATATATATATATATATATATATATATTTGATTTCTTTGTAATAATGTATATTGAGTAATATATTTGTGATTCATTTTTCACACCGGCGTGTATTTTTACTTTTGCGCGCATTTTTGGTACTAGAGCGTATTTTTTTGCCAGGACACGTATTTTTCACTTGTGAGCGTGTTTTTTGCACGATCATGCTTTTTTGCAGTGACAGGGAGCAGGAGCGTGCACACGGGGGTACTGCCCGCACGTGCGAGCTGCACGCAACTGTGCGCGGTCATGACCGGCGTGCTGTGTGTGCCTGCGCATGAGCGTGGCCCGCACGTGCGTGAGTGCAGACCGTGCGTGCGCCTGCATCGCGCTTGGTTTGGATCCCTTTAATTACGGGTGAAATAATTGTACCTTTTGAGTGGGCGCAACTCGGGCAGTGAGGCTGTACTGCTTGAATATATGTTCTAGGTTGGAATCCTATCGATTTGATTTGAAAAAAATGTGAGAGAAACTCATTAATATGTTATGATATTTAAAAATTAATTGAATATTATTATTGATTTTATTAATTGTAAAAATTTCATGTAAATGCCTTTATAAAGTTTAAAAATGTCTTTACAAAAGTTATACTCTGTCTCTCCCTCTCATAGGCTCACAGCCAATGAAATATATTATATATTTGGATGAAAATTTTTCTTTAAAAAAATTTGCAAAGAAAATGCAAAATATAAACATTATTGAGCCCCGGATGACTAAATTAATAAATAAACATTATAAATAAAATTAAATAAATAATTTGATTAATTAAAATTAACATAATTGACTTAATTAATGACTAAATTAATCAAGTGAGTATTTTAATCACTAAAAAAATTTAATAACCCAAAATATAAACTATATCTAAAGTTGTAAACTATATAAAAGAATCTAAACTATTATGTCTAAACTATTATATATTAGATATAAAGAAAGCTATATAAAATTGAGCTCCGGATGTTGCAGCAGCTTTCCCGCCTGCAGCTTTTTTCCTTTTTTGCAAATCCGAAAATTGAGCTTGTAATTTTTTAGGGTTTACCCGCCGCCAACACAGTTTAATTTCTCGTTCCCTAATTAACCCACTCTCTCTCATCCACGAACTGACGAACAGATATTCTCCAGCATTTTGCATCCTCCTCCTCCTCTTCCATTTTTGCAGAATTCCTGTTCTCTTCCTCGCCACGCCTGCAACAGCAGAAAGCACAACACTGGAATCAGCGGCCGCCAGAATCGAGCCAAAGCAGTGAAACAGGACATGCAGCCCGGATGGCGCCAACTCAGCAATCCCAGGAATAAGCAGGATGTCTAAGCTTATACCCACGCCATGGTGTATAAGCTATTTTAGTAAAGGGTTGTCCAGCACTACAGGCAGCAGCAGCGCTAATATATAAGGGTCTGTTTGGCTAAGCTGTAGCTGTGCAGGAAGCAGTGGTGGGAAACAGTTGTGCAGGAATCAGCTGTTTTGCAGTGGTGGAAAAATTTATGAAACTATTTGGAAAACTGTATTTGCAGTGCTGTGTGAAACAGTGGTGCAGAATTAAACAAAGATAGTAATAATTAAACAACCCGTAGAATTTACGAAATCTAAAAATAAATAAACAATTTGCTCGACATTAATTTTCTTTAATTATAAAAATAAATATATTAATATGGATAGGTTTCCTCAAAATATGTTAGGACAAGCCATAAATTGTTTTCTCAATCTTTTCCGGCTCGACGCTACAATTCCTAACAGACGTCAAGACGCACGTATGCGCACTCGATTCACTCAAGACGGACGTATTTTCTTATTCTTTTTTTTTAAAAAAAAATTGTATAAATAAAAAGCTCGCGAGCCGGCTCGCGAGCTCATGAACAAGACAAGATGAGTTCGAGCTCGACTCGTAATCGAGCTCGTCGAGCTCAAGCACCACAGGCTCGAGCTCGAGCTTTTTTCGAGCCGACTCAACTCAACTTGCACCCCTAGTCTCGAGTGACATGCAATAAATATTATTAAACATTTACGAGCGACTCGAGTGACCCACAACATAAATTATTAAACATTAAAATATTAATTAATTATTTTATATAAGTTTTATTTATTAAATGATGAGGCTCTTCCTAGAGATTTTCAAACCAAACATGCTCTGACTCGGGGTTACGGCGATACGATTTTCAAGCCGGACGACCATCAACATTAATAATAAAATAGACACAATCTCGCATAATTTTGAGGTCGTTCGATCTTCCAAAGGACATCAGAACGCACAAATTCGTGCTCGAGTCGTTCCCGAGATGGGATGATTTGTATTTATAAAAATTGCAGCAAAGATTAATTAATTATGTTATTAATATTAATAATATATAATATATTAAAAATATATTAATTATGTTATTAATATTAAAAATTATAAATTAAAATAAGTATTAATATTTTAATATTATAAAAGTTAATTATTTAATTAAAATTTATATATTAAAACTTAATTATATAAATTAATATATCAATTAAAATTAATTATATTATTAACGTTAATAACATATTAATTTTGCTAGTTTCGTAATATACTGTTAATATTTATAAAATATAAATTATATATATATTATAAATTTAAATATTAATTTTAAAAAAATAAAATAAAACTGCAGCGCTGCAGCCTTTTCAATGGCTGCAGCGCTGCAGCACTACGGGTCAGATGCCACCGCCCGTATGCCATTTCTGTTTGGCGGGGCGGCAGCCAAATCAGCGGCATGCCGTTGTGCTGCCGCTCCGCCAAACAGGCCCTAAGAGTAGTTAATTGTTTAATTTTTTAGGGTGTTTTTGGGAATAATTGCGTATGTATCAATGTGAGTGAGTGTGTATCAATATTTTAAATTGCTCTCATGTTTTTTTAAAACATTAACAATTACTCTATTTTATTTGTCGCGTGCTCGAGCGCCCGATCAGAGCGATCGAGGCCGTCATCCCGCCACCTCCTGACAGAGGAGCCGCTAGGGAAGCATTAAGAGAGCTGTTGGAGAGATCATGAGATTGGGTTGACTAGTCAAACTCATGATCTCCCATAATAAGAAAAATCATGGGAAAGTGGCTAAATGCACCCCCAAACTTTTAAATTGTAGCTCATCCCCATCATATAAAACCATATATGCCTAATCAAATTTAAACAATAAAACCTTTAAAAAAGAAGTTATTTAATTTCATCATAATATTTTTTACATAAAAAATTCATGCATTTGGGTAAGTGCATGAAAATCAGCGATGCTACTTCAAAGCTTTTGTTGAAGTCCTCTCTATCCTGAAGATCACCATTCACACTCTCATCAGGATGCCTGATGAAAAACATAATTATTTGGGTAAGTGCAAACATTTGTGTGTTGAGGCGATAACCCTCCCTATATTTCAGAGCATAAAAGGATGTAAAATAGATTTATATTATCATGCACTAAAAAGAAGTAGACCAAGGAATTTATATGTCCATGAACATATAAATTGACCTATAATAACACATTACATTTTTCACCTCATTCGAACTTGTGCAAGCAGAGCAGGTGAAGTTATGACAAACAATTGTTTGTCCAAATAAATAGAATGTTAGGTATGAAAATCAAGGAAATATAAAATTGAACTATAATTAGATTTTTTTTTTGCAAAACACATTTGTGCAAGAACTCACTGTTCGATGAAGTTGTCAATGAGGAGGAGTTGACATGTCAGAACCTCTGCAAAGAAGGAAGTTACAACTAAAATTCATAAGCCTCGTTGAGGGGGGTAAAGTAGAGAATATGTTTCTCTTTTTTTATTAACCAACATCCAAAACCTCTTTATGACTGCACAAATTGCCAACTGCGCTGTAGCTCAGTTGGTGATGAGCTCTGGTTGAAGAGAGTCTTATCAAGGTCTCGGGTTCGAAACCCCGTGACAACAACCTACCGCTGCTGTGAAACAGGCGCAGAGATTTGTGTTGGGGTGCATTGGGCCTGCAGGCCTTACTGTTTGGGCTGACTACCGTGGCGCTGTGGGGCGAGACACGCTATGCGGCCCATGATCGGGTGCGGTAGCCTCTGAGCTCTAAACCCGGGCCGCTGGTAGGTCGGCGGCGATGTGTCCCCTAGCGGGTCAGGCCATTACACCACCCGCTCCCCCTCTCGCCACGGTGGGGATGTTCGAGGAGTTCAGGAAGGTAGTGCTTGGACTTGTACGGTTCGCTCTCGGCGAGCGTACCGAGTGCTCGATGCCAACTGTTCCTGTTAACCCAGAAATCGGCGATCCTTCCCAAGGTGGCCAGCTGGCTCATCGCGACCCTTAGATTCTCCCTTTTTGATCGCGATGAGCCCCAGCGTAGGCGGACAGTTTCCCCTATCCGCCTATGTCTCCTAGCAACCGCGTGCCCTGCGGGACGGCGAGCTATTCCCATGGCTCACCCTCGCGGGACATGCGGTTGGGTCCGCTAATCATGCAGTACTTTTCCTTGCAGGAGTCCGCCAACAGCATTGCCAGGAGCGGCCTCCTATTTCGCCCAAGGTGCGGTGGTCTCCAGCCACCGTCCGCCGAGGCCGCCCACCAGGGGCGGCCTCCCTGCTGCCCGAGGGGCGGCGGCCTCCTGCCGCCGTCCGCCGAGGCCGCCCACCCGGGGCGGCCTCTGCCCGCCAGCCGGGCGGACTCCCCCCGGAGTCCGCCCAGGCCGCCCGCAAGGGGGCGGCCAGGCCCGCCGGGCGGACTCCCCCTGGAGTCCGCCCAGGCCGCCCGCTAGGGGGCGGCCCCGGCATCCAGCCGGGCGGACTCCCCCTGGAGTCCGCCTAGGCCGCCCGCAAGGGGGCGGCCAGGCCCCGCCGGGCGGACTCCCCCTGGAGTCCGCCCAGGCCGCCCGCTAGGGGGCGGCCCCGGCATCCAGCCGGGCGGACTCCCCCTGGAGTCCGCGCAGGCCGCCCGTTCGCAAGGGGGCGGCCAGGCCCGCCGGGCGGACTCCCCCTGGAGTCCGCCCAGGCCGCCCGCTAGGGGGCGGCCCCGGCACCCAGCCGAGCGGACTCCCCCCGGAGTCCGCCTAGGCCGCCCGCAAGGGGGCGGCCAGGCCAGCCGGGCGGACTCCCCCCGGAGTCCGCCCAGGCCGCCCGCTAGGGGGCGGCCCCGGCATCCAGCCAGGCGGACTCCCCCTGGAGTCCGCCCCGGCCGCCCGCAAGGGGGCGGCCAGGCCCCGCCGGGCGGACTCCCCCTGGAGTCCGCCCAGGCCGCCCGCTAGGGGGCGGCCCCGGCATCCAGCCGGGCGGACTCCCCCTGGAGTCCGCCCAGGCCGCCCGCAAGGGGGCGGCCAGGCCCGCCGGGCGGACTCCCCCTGGAGTCCGCCCAGGCCGCCCGCTAGGGGGCGGCCCCGGCACCCAGCCGGGCGGACTCCCCCTGGAGTCCGCCCAGGCCGCCCGCTAGGGGGCGGCCTCCGGCCTGCCGTGCGGACTCCTCCCGGAGTCCGCCCAGGTCGCCCGCCAGGGGTGGCCTCCAGTTCTCTCCAGGGCCTCCTGCAACCAGCTGCTTCACTCAATAGTGGCGGACGCAAAATCTCAGTCCGCGGAGTCCCCGCAGGTCATCATGCTGACGTCACCAGGCCCCGCTTCTAGAAGAACTCCCCTGGGCCTATAAATAGTCCATGGTGCCTCTCATTCTGCATCGCTCCAGAGGCCAGAAGGTGGATACAAGTCTTGCCAGCAAGCTCTGCGGACTCAGTTTTACAGTCCGTGCAGTCCGTCATCAGCTTTCCAGCAGACCCTGCGGACTCAGTTTTCCAGTCCGCGCAGTCCGTCATCACCCCTCCAGCAAGCTCTGCGGACTCAGATTTCCTGTCCGCGCAGTCCTCCACAGCTCTTCAGCAGCTTGCCAGCAGACTCTGCAGACTCGGTTTCTCAGTCCTCCAGCAGCTGGCAGACTCTTTTACTTAGTCTCTGGCAGCTTCTCTTCTCTGCTTTCTGGCATTTTCTTCTCTCTTAGCCGCCAGCTTCCCCTTGTACCCCTTTTATTGATTTGTTGTAAAGGTGTACTTGTAAGCTTGTAACCTCTCGCTATTAATCAAAGGAAAGCCCATCGCAGGAGTGGCATTTAGGCCGCGGCGGGCGAAGTGTGTTGTTGCCGCTGCTAGCGGCCCCCTCTTCTTGCTCCTCTGCTCAGCAAGTCTTGCTCCTCTGCTCAGCAAACTTCTTCTCAGCTCAGCTCTTCTCGGCAACCAACCTGCAAGCACAACCGTCACCTTAGCCGTCTGCTCGACAGCTCCTGATCAACCTCCTCCTCCTCTCTTGATCAACCCGCTCTGTTGATCAAGCTTCTCTCCTCTATCCCCGCAACCCTCTTTGACAAGCCGTTTGCTCCACTCTCGAGCACTCAGAGGCTTCCTTCCTTTCCTCCTCTCCTCCTCTCCTAGCTTGTGAGACCGAACACCCCCTTCGTGTTAGCTGGCTGGTGCCCCGCGACGTTTCCGCGCATCAACGGTTCTAGTAATCGCCACCCCAGCACTAGGCGACGACGCACCCGGCAGGCGAGCCGGGAAGGAGGTAGCAAACGGCGGAAGCGAGGGCGAGCTGCGGGGGCGAGTGCTCTTCCCCGGCTCATCATGTGGAGGCCGGTTCGCCGATCTGGGGGTGCGAGATCTCCCAGCTCACCCGACAGGGGGAGGGAGCCCTTTCAGGGAGTTGATTTCTTCAGCTCTAGTTCCAGAGGGGTTCCGAGAGCCAGGCATGTCCTACTATATGGGCCGGGATGATCTGGTGCAGCATGTGCAGTGGTTCAAGGATACCGTTTCCATAAGGCAAATGTCAGATGCCTTCAAATGTAGGCTCTTTGTTGTCACTCTGAAGGAGAAGGCGAGGGATTGGTTCCACCAGCTACCGGCCAACTCAATATATTGCTTCAAGGACCTGCGCTGGGGGTTTATGTTGAGGTTCACAACCTCCTAGAAGAGGAAGGGAGATTCGGAGTCCATGTTCTACATCAAGCAGGGGGTAAACGAGACCCTGGGGAGTTATGTGGATCGGTTTCAGGAAGAGGTCACCCAGGTCCAGGAGATGTCAGGGGATACCCTGATGATGGCCTTCACTTTAGAGCTGCAATAGGGTTTCTTCAGGATGGAATTGAAGAGGGTACCGCCTCTCTCCTACGAGGAGCTGATGGAGAGGGCAGGGAGGGAAGTCGACATGGAGGCGTCGAACCCGGAGTTTGCCCGAAAGCTGGCCAGATGGGCCACGGAGGAAGAGAAGGGGCCAGGAGGTGGCCAAAGCCGGGAGGCGAGGAGAGCTGAGCCCGGGCAGGGGGAACTACAACAACAACAATAGCAGCAACAACAAGATGGGGGCGTCAGAAGCCGAACAATCAATCCGGTTGGAGGTAGGGCCAGGGACCCTCTCGCCTCGATCAACAACCGATTATGGCAATAACCTTGAGGAGGAGAAGGAGAGGCCACCTGAAGAGAAAGCAGGAAGGCAGAGTGGAGGACTACCCATGAACCATGTACGTTATACCAGCCGATCCAACGTGACGATGTCATGGCTCTGCTCTAGGCGACGCTACCAGGCTACAACCTAAGCACCCCAACCCCTCTCCAGCCCAATGGCGGGTTGTTGGTGGCTACAACCTCCCTTTGATGAGCGAACTCAACAGTTAAGTTGGGTCGTTCGGGGACTTCCCAGGTGGTCACCCATCCCAGTACTACTCTCGCCCAATCACGCTTAACGGTGGTAGGGTCGTTATAAATTGGTCGGTGGAACACTGACCGTTGTTTTGTTTACCACTGTTACAGTGGATTGTCCCCATGCAGGTGCTAGAGAGCCGAGCGGAAAATAATGGGCTGAAGCCCTTGCTGTTGCTGTTGTTGTGCTGGCCCTCAAAGGCCGAATGATGAACAGTTTTACTTGTTTTCATGTGAGGGCGGTCTGCGTGCCGATGTATGTAATCCACACTTGTAAAGGATAACTATAAGACCTTAAGGGCAAACATTTGGTGTATGTTGTATACATTCCTTGGAGATATATAAATGTGTTGTTTATATATAGTGGACATTCATATTTACTGAGTTCAATATTAACCTCTAATGCTTTTGCTAGAATGCTCTGATTTAGAATGTGTATACTAGTCTTTGATATTAACCTGTAACCCCGTCGTCTGTTTGTGATCTATAGTGTTGGCCCTGGCCGGACCTTCTATTATATGTCATGTAACGGATGGAGGCGTTACAATTTGATATCAACTTGTCTTGGTCTTCCTCCTTCGAATTCATGGTCGAATTCTTTTGAGGGGTGGCGAGCACGTGTATGTGCGACCCATTAGAACATAAATGAACTCAAGAATGTCCACTAAGGAATGTAAATACACTTGTTTGAGGAACCCGTGCATTCCTACATTGTTGTTGTTGCTTTTACTCAGTCGCTAAAGTGTGTTTTTTATACGTATAGGTGACTCAAAGTGGTGCGGGGCAGTCTGAGCCCCTGCATTCTGATGAGAGTACGACACCAATTGAGATGTCTATACCTTCTTCGTCTGCGGAGACTGTACGCTTAGTTGCTGAGGTATTGTTTACAATGATTCAGGCACAGCCTACTGGGCAGGTGCAGCCTGCGGTGATGCCAGGATAGGTTGGTGTGAGACTTGTACCTATTGTGGTTGTTGTAGATCCACGAGCAGCGGAACGACAACTAAAGCAATTTATGAGCTTCAATCCTCCTACGTTCACGGGGGCAGGATCCCCAACGCAGGCAGAGGATTGGCTTGCGCGTGTCAAGAGGATTTTGATGGTGATAAGAACTGAGGAGGAACAGAAAGTTACCTTGGCCACTTTCCTGTTGGAAGGAAAGGTTCAGCTTTGGTGGGATGAAATGAAGTTACACCACTTGGCAGACAGACAACTGACGGAAGTCTCAAACGAGGAGTTTTTGAGACTATTTTTGGCAAAGCACTTGCCATCGGCTCAGCGCATAGCCATGAAAAATGAATTCCAGCGTCTAACTCAGGTAGAAAGTAGTGATGATACCTACTTACATAAGTTTACAAGGTTGGGACGCTATGCGGGATCAATCTTCGCTGAGAAGAGCGTAAAACTAATAGATTCTACGAAGGGTTGCGGGATGAGCTGAGATTCTTGGTCTTGAGTTCGGTGAACCAGGGGTTTCAAGCATTGGTTGATACGACTCATGCGTTGGAGAAAGATATGAAGAGGGTACAGACCAAGAGGGACTTGGCAGTGGCAAAGCCCGAGTTCAAAGCGCCGCACCCGGGAAAAACAAACTAATGGAGGAAATGGGGTAAGAGATCCAAGTCTTCTACACAGGCTCCCTCTGCTATTGCGTATGGAGCAACTTCTAGGCAAGACCCTCATGCCTGTTATACTTGTGGTAAGGTGGGTCATCTAGCCCGTGACTATCGGGTTGGTCCGCCAAAGGGTGAGAAGAAGACTGGAGCGTCTTATGCGGAAAAGGGAAAAGCAGTGGTCGAGTCCTCTGCATCCCAAGCGCATCCCCGAGTATATATTCTTGGCCAACAGGAGGCCATAAATCAAAGTGACGTCGTCACAGGTACGAGTTAAGATACTTTATTGTTGCTTTTGATACTTTGTGTGTCGATTGTGTATGATGTGTTTATAGTAGGCTTTGTCCTGATTCAGGACTATCCGACAAGAGAACTATTTGATATGGGTGTTTGGCATAAGTTTCTATCTGTGGACTTTGTGTCACAGATCATAGTGTTGATTCGTATGACTGCAGATAGTGTGAAGGTATTATTACCTAACGAATGTGTGATGCATGCGGGTAGGACTTTCTTTGTGGAGGTACGGATAGGAAGTCGGGATTTCGGATTGGACGCATCTGTGCTGCCGATATCGGAATTTGTTGTGATCTTTGGTATGGACTGGCTCTCGGAGCAACGTGCCTTTATTGATTGCAATTCAAAGGAGATCACACTGGGACAGAATACCGAGCTAGAGACGAAGTTCGCTGGTATACGAGGATCAAGCAAATTATTGATGTCTGCTCTCCAAGTCGTCGAAGCTGTTCAGAAGGGCGCAGAGTTATTCTTCACGCTTATTATGGATGTTGAACCAAAAGCCAGTGTGAGTGATGTTTCGATTGTTTCGGAGTTTGCTGATGTGTTTCCAAAGGAGCTTCCGGGGTTACCACCCCAGCGGGAGATTGACTTCTCTATTGAGTTGGTGCCAGGTGCAAAACCTGTGGCACGCTCTCCATATCGTGTAGTTCCAAAGGAAATAGCGAAACTGAAAGTTCAACTACAAGAGTTCCTGGAACAGGGATATATACGTCCAAGTATGTCACCATGGAGCGCACATGTTCTCTTTATGAAAAAAGAAGGACGGTAGTCTGCGGTTGTGCATTGACTATCGTGAATTGAATAAGCTGATGGAGAAGAACAAGTATCCAAGACCTCGAATTGATGACTTATTTGATCAACTAGTGGGATCAACTGTCTATTCTAAATTGGACTTAAAATCTGGTTACTACCATTTGAGGATTCGGGAAAGTGACATGCCCAATTAATGTCGTTTGGGCTAACAAATGTGTCATCGGTGTTCATGGACCTAATGCACCGAGCATTTCGAGAGTACTTGGACTTGTTTGTAATCGTCTTTATTGATGATATTCTAGTGTACTTTCAGTCGGAAGATGATCATGCGAGCCATTTACGGATGGTGTTGCATACCCTGAGGAGGAATAAGCTCTACGCCAAGTTCTCAAAGTGTGAGTTTTGGCTGTCGTTAGTGGCTTTTCTTGGCCATATAGTGAGTGGAGAGGGCATTGCAGTGGATCTGTCAAAGATAAGAGCCATACGGGAGTGGCCGGTGTTTTCTTCTGTGTCCGAAGTCAGGAGTTTCCTTAGACTGACGGGCTACTACAGCCGTTTCGTCGAAAAATTCTCACGGATTGTTTTGCCTCTTACCACACTAACGAGGAAGGATCAGAAGTTCGTTTGGAAGTCAGAGTGCGCGCGAGCGTTTGAAGAGCTGAAGAGTCGCTTGACCACGACGCCAGTCTTGACATCGTCATGTGGTTCGGACGGCTTTGAAATCTATAGTGATGCATCCGGGAGTGACTTAGGCTGCGTTCTTCTTCAGTTTGGAAAGGTGATCGCTTATGGATCACGCTAGTTGAAAGTCCATAAACGGAACTATCTCGTCCACGACTTGGAGTTGATGGCGGTGATTTGTGCACTTAAACTGTGGCGTCATTATTTATATGGCATGAAAGTGGATATATTCACGGACCATAAGAGCCTAAAGTATTTATTGGATCAAAAGGATCTCAATATGCGACAACGGAGGTGGATGAAGTTCCTTGGGGACTACACCTTCCAGATTCATTATACTCCAGGGAAGGAAAATGTCGTCGCAGATGTCTTGAGTCGTAGGACCCGACAAGGGCAACTTGGTTGCACATGCATGATGAGCGTCTGATCTAGGAGTTGAAAGCTTTAGAGATTTCTTGTGTTGACAAGAATTCCACAGCAAATGTGTGCTTGAACTGGACGGAGGTGCAATATGACCTTATGGACAGGGTTCAACAAGCAACGGAACTTAATGAAAGTTTGCAACGCTATGCAGTGGATGGGTCAAATGACCAATTCTCCTAAGATGACGACGTTTTGCGAAAAGATGGTCGTTTGTGCGTCCTGAAGATGGGCAAGCTAAGAGATGAATTGATGTATGAAGCTCACTTCACGAAATATTCAATTCACCAAGGGAGCACAAAAATGTACAAAGACATGAAGAAACTGTTCTGGTG
Organism: Platanthera guangdongensis; assembly: GCA_039583875.1. Lineage (NCBI taxonomy): Eukaryota > Viridiplantae > Streptophyta > Magnoliopsida > Asparagales > Orchidaceae > Platanthera > Platanthera guangdongensis. Next base: position 208,963 of record CM077165.1, read on the forward strand.
GCCGGGCATGAAGAAAGACATAGCACTTTATGCGGCTAAATGTCAGACTTATACCTTAGTGAAAGCTGAGTGCCAGAAGCCTGGAAGTTTCCTAAAATCGCTACCTATTCTGAAATGGAAGTTAGATGATATTTCGATGGATTTCGTGCACAGTTTGTCGAGATCTCAATGCAGTAACGATTCAGTTTGGGTGATCGTACACCGGTTGACTAAAGTGGCTCACTTCATTCCGAACAAAAGGGACGATTCAGTGAAAGTCTTGGCTAAGCTTTATGTTGAGCAAATAGTACAATTACACGGTGTTCCCCATTCCATCGTCAGTGATCGAGATGAGCGCTTTACTTCAAATGATTGAAGACTAATCTATCAACTGTTGGGGACAAAATTACAATTCAGTACGGTCTTTCATCCACAAACGGATGGCCAAACTAAGAGCACCAACAGAATAATGGAGGACATGCTCTGAATGTGCTCCTTGGATTTCGAAAAGAGATGAGAAGATCATCTCTATATGGTAGAGTTCGCCTACAATAATAGTTATCAAGCTAGTCTAAATATGACCATTAGCATGGACAAAAACAGGCGAATCTAAGTTGTATAAGCGTAAGGAAGTCGGAGAGGCTAATTCCATAATATGCTTTATTCGGGAGAGGATATTGATAACCCAAGATCGGCAGGCTAAGTAATATAACGCCAAACACCAAAACGTAGAGTTTACGGTTGGCGAATGGGTATACTTGAAAATCAAACCTTTCTGGGGCATGTCCAGGATTTGGCGCTTGAAAAAGTTAAGTCTGAGGTATCTTGGTCCGTTCGAAGTAGTGGGGCGAGTTGGAGAAGTTGCCTATCGGCTAGCTCTTTCGGCAGAATTGAGTGGATTGCATGATGTGTTCCACATATCAGTGCTTCGAAAAGCCGTGAAGGATCCAGCTCAAGTGATTGCGAATGATCGCATACCGGTCGAATACAGGCTAACAACGAAGGTTAGGCCCATTCGGATCGAGGATAAAGTGGTTAAGCAGCTGCGGAACAAGACAATCGGGATGGTCAAGGTCCGGTGGGACAACTGTGGCCGTGAAGAACTAACATTAGAGCGGGAGCAGACCATGTGTGCTAAATTTCCCGAGTTATTTAGCTAAAATGTTGTAACAGGAAATGCTGGAGTGGAATTTCAGGAAATACCATCGAAGTGCATGTGCAGTATGCTATGAAAGTCCAATGTTTATGATACTGTAGGTGGATGCAGGGTTTTCTTGATAGTTGGTCCAGATATGGTTGAGGCTGGGTAAAGAAAGGTATTCTGTTGCTAACACCAAGCGATAGTGGTTATCACTAGCGATAGCTCCTAGCTAACCTGTGATTATCAAGCCAGTACTTTGAGGACATTGTGGCTATTATGATCTATGTGTTCTTAAAGGATAGTGAGCCAAACGGACAAGTGGATGTCGACCCGCGTCAGTCTAGACATTGAACTGACGATTTGAGCAACAGGCAAGAATGAACTGTATCCGCGTTATGGTTGTCTAACTTGGGTGCCTAAGTTGTTGGCTTCGTTAGGATCACATAACGAGAGTCTTGGGTTGTTCGTCATCAAGACAAAAGTCTCCGGCCATTGGCTGTCGAGCATGCATGCTCAAGTTTTACCGTTGGGTTTGAGACGTGAGAATGGTGGTGGGACCCTGGTTTTCTGGTACACTGATAATGTGCCCTGAGTGCACAGAGCGTTGGACCGTGCGATCGACGTTTGTGATATATTGATTGTGCATGAGTGCACATCTTGTGATATATCTGCTTGTGAAAATGATATGCCTGCAAGGAAAGAATACCACTGCCCCGGGAAAGGGGTAAGGTCGTTATAAATTGGTTAGCTGAATGCTGACCGTTGTTTTGTTTACCACTGTTGCGGTGGATTATCCCCATGCAGGTGCTGGAGAGCCGAGCAGAAAATAATGGGCTGAAGCCCTTGCTGCTGCTGCTGCTGTGCTGGCCCTCGAAGGCCGAATGATGAAAAGTTTTATTTGTTTTCATGTGTGGCCGGCCTGCGTGCCGATGTATGTAATTCACACTTGTAAAGGATAACTATAAGGCCTTAAGGCCAAATATTTAGTGTATGTTGTATACATTTCTTGGAGATATATAAATCTGTTGTTTATATATACTGTACATTCATGTTTATTGAGTTCAATATTAACCCCTAATGCTTCCGATAGAATGCTCTGAGTTAGGATGCGTACTAGTCTTTGATATTAACCTATAACCTCGTCGTCGGTTTGTGATCTATAGTGTGGGGCCCCGACCGGACCTTCTATTATATGTCATGTAACGGATAGAGGAGTTACATAAAATTCCTTGGTATTATTGATCTTTGGTAGTAGAATGTGTGAACGAATGGCGGATCCGGCCAAGTCCCGAGCTTTCTCCCACTGTCAGGCTCTCACCTAGCTGACAGGGTAGGGGTCCTCGGTGGACATCACCTTTGCTCTAGAGCCAAGTCCCGAGCTTTCTCCCACTATCAGGATCTCACCTAGCTGACAGGGTAGGGGTCCTCGGTGGACATCACCTTTGCTCTGGAGCTAAGTCCCGAGCTTTCTCCCACTGTCAGGCTTTCACCTAGCTGGCAGGGAAGGGGTCCTCGATGGAAATCACCTTTTCTCTAGAGCCAAGTCCCGAGCTTTCTCCCACTGTCAGTGTACAACTCTGTATCCAATGAGTGAGGCGAGCAGGAGCTAAAGCGGCAAAGTTCAGCCCAAGTCCCAGGGGGTGGGACATGTGAAGGGCGAGTGGGGCAAGCGGGCTTGCACTCGCCCTGCATCTCGGCGAGCAGTTGGCGAGTGGGGCAAGCGGGCTCGCACTCTCCTTAGGGGCTCGGCAGGTACCATGCGAGTGGGGCAGGCTAGGCCCTCACTCGCCCTAGGCCAGGCAGAAGCGGTGAGTGACAGCTCGATCAAGCACTCACCGCCCCGGGCAAGTGAAGGTATCAGAGGGCCACTCGCTCAGTTATTTTATGAGGCCTTATTTAAATTTTACCCCCGCTGGCGCCCTCCTGGCTTTGGCGTTGAGTGATGCTGCTCCACTCGACGCTCTCGGTTCCCCCTGGCTATGGAGTTGAGTGATGCTTCTCCACTCAAAGCCCTTTGGTCTTTTGGCTCCCTCCTGGACTAGGGGCAGGCGGGCTCGCACTCGCCCGAGAGGCATTCGACAAGTAGCATGCGAGTAGGGCCAGTCGGGCTCACCTCACCCCAGAGGCATTCGACAAGTAGCATGCAAGTAGGGCCAGCTGGGCTTGCACTCGCCCCAGAGGCATTCGGCAAGTAGCAGTCGAGTGGGGCAGGCCAGGCCTGCACTCGCCCAGGGCCGGGCAGAAGCGGCGAGTGCCAGCTCCACCGAACACTCGCCGCCCAGGGCGAGTGGGTGTTTTTGAGAGTCACTCGCCTAGTGATCTATGATGTATTTTTACCATTTTGCCCCCATTAGTCTGCCCCTAGCCTCTCAGAACAGCAGAGTTACGCTGTTGGCAAACCAACCTGGTTGTACATAGTTGTTCAGAACAGAGGAGGTTGACTATTTGCAGGTCGTTTTCAGAATTCTATAAATAGACCCAAGGGGGTACCTCAAAAGGCATACTTACTTGAGACCGGTCTTCTTGTGCTTTTTGAGGTATCCTTAGCTCGGCACTTGGCTAGGGAGGGGAAGCGCTCTAAGATCTTCTAGGTGTGTGGTGGGTCCTCCACGTCGAGCCCTTGGGTCTGTCCCTAGTTCTTTTTCCTTAGTTGTTTGGCTCGCGAGAGAGAAGTAATTGTGCGATCACCCCTTCCAACTCCACGAGATACCGGTTTTCCGGTTTCAACAGTGCTTACATTGGCAGAAATTCAAATTGTTGCGGGAAGTCTACAGTACACGACAAATGGCGATGCATGCCTGATGTACGACATTTACTGATAAATCAAGTTGCAGCCAACAACTACGGGTGGTCCCACTGCTCAAGGGGCCGTTGTACATCAGGAATAAAAGGATTCAGATCAATTTGGAGACATTAACTTTCGGGATTAGTTTTGAAAAGGCACTGGTCTTCATTTTCTTTCTCTGAACTTTGTTACAGAGTCTGAAGAACAAGTTCAATTAACTGATCTGAAAGTTCAAAGAGATAGTTGTTGTCATCTTCACCATCAACAACAAGTTCAGAGAAACATCTCTGAGAAAGAAGAAGCAACAAGGCAAGCCCTAGCTACAACACTTCACAGCCCTAGCAGATCATTCTTGAAGACCATTTTCTGGAGCTGTAAAGAAGAAGATATCTGGAGTGAGTTTTCTCAACACAGAAGGAGGAAGACACAAATAAACCTTCTTTGGTGCCTATTCATCATCATCAACCTCTTTACTTTCTGTAGGATCGTTTGGATCTAAGTGTATGCCTAATTATAAAGGCTGAGTATAAGATCTTGTGTAGATCTGAGGTAGGATCCCTGTGTGGATCTGAGACAGGGCAATTTTCCTGAGGTAGGAGAGTCATTCTCTTTGAGTTGTAGAGCCTTTGTGCCTGAGTGGTAGGATCCTTCTATGGATCTGAGATAGGGCCTTTGTGCCTTAGCTGTAGGAGAGTCATTCTCTCTGAGTGGTAGGACTATGCTCCTAGCCTGAGTGTAGGACTTGTGCTCAAGTCTGAGGTAGGTGATCTTTGGATCATTGAGGTGTAGGAGTAAATCTTTACTCTGAGTTGTAGGGACTTGTGTTTGAGATAGGTCTTGGAGGAGATTGAGAGATCTTGAGGGATCTTAGGTGTAAGCTCTTAGGAGCCGAGATCTGGAGAAGTGCCCTTGTCTAACACATGTTAGAAAGGTGGGAGGGACAGTGGATGTACTCATAATTATAAAAATTATAAAAATTTCATGTAAATGTTTTTGTTGCGGATCGCTCAGGGCCTCTGGTAGATTGGGCTGACTTTTCATCCTAGCCCGCCAGCGCCCAAACGAGCAAACAGATAAAGGGCCTCCGGAGAGGCCGAGTATAAGAACTGATGACGTGGAAAACTCGCAATCGGGGTGAAAAACCATGCGGCTGGCTGTGTCGGCCTAAACTTCACTATGCACTGAATTCTCTAACAAGCTAGTTCTTGAGACAGTGAGGGCGACACACCGCACCTCGTTACAACGGTGCGGGTGAGAAATAGATAGAAGTCGTGCTTCAAAGAAGGTTGCCCCCCCCCCCCCCCCGGGTCCAAGCTTCGTTTGTACCACTACGGGCCCTCAATTCCATCGTTGGTCTGCCAATAGCGATCTCCAAGTGCTCTCCAAGTGTCCGGTTCCAAGTCTCCTTGTGGTCTCTATATAGTCAAGCTCCAAATCACCTTGTGGTTTGCGGATAGTCAAGCTCCAAATCTCCTTGCGATCTGCAGATAGCCAAGCTCTGAATCTCCTTGCATGCCAAGCTCCAAATCTCCTTGCGGTCTGCGGATAGCCAAGCTCTGAATCTCTTTGCGGTCTCTGAATAGCCAACTCCAATCTTCGTGCTCTAACTTTCCCCCCAGTTGGGGTCTTCATCAGTACCCCCACGGGCCTTCAAAGCAGGGAGTGGTCTCTCGATAACACGTTCCAAGTGCGTCTTTGTTCGTGCCACTGCGGGCCTTCAAGTCAGGGAGTGGTCTATAGATAGCACATTTCACGTGCGTCACTGTTCGTGCCAATGTGGGCCTTCAAGTCCGGGAGTGTTCTCTCGATAGCACGTTCCATGTGCGTCTTTGTCCGTGCCACTGTGGGCCTTCACGTCCGGGAGTGGTCTCCCGATAGCACGTTCCACGTGCGTCTTTGTCCGTGCCACTGCGGGCCTTCAAGTTCGGGAGTGGCCTTTTGATAGCACGTTCCACGTGCGTCTTTGTCAGTGTCACTGCGGGCCTTCAAGTCCGGGAGTGGTCTCCCGATAGCGCGTTCCAAGCAAGGGCTGGCCGCCCTCTCTGTCGCGGACAGTCCCCGTGAGGGCCGGCCACCCTCTCCGGCGCGGCCTACCGCCCTCTCCAGCGCGGCCGCCCTCGCCGCAGCCGCGATCGTCCGCCGTCGTTTCCCCTTTCTCTGTAAGGCCCGATTTACCCCTAGAGGTAGGATCATCAATTTCAGAAATTTGGTGATCTGTGTGCCTCAAACGGAGCCTTCCTATTGGTCTACCAGGTAATTATTAGGGGAAATAATCGGCCCGCCCCCTCAAAAACCTATAAATAGACCCCTTGGGCTATTCATTTGAACACTCTTTACTTGGGACTCGAATTACTCTCTCCCTTTCTCTCTGCGCTCTTTCACCCTTTTTCCACAGGATGGATTAAGGCTATCGAGAACCACAAAGAGATCGGGACTTGGATATTTGGATACCGCCGAGGCGACTTGGAGATTGGCGTTCGGTGACCGTGAGATGACTTGAAGCTCGACGACAACTTGAAGTTCAACACGAGGTGACCCAGAGTCGGAGCGCATAGAGATGACCACCAGCGGACCGAGAACGGAGCCACCGGAGGTGCGGATGAAGACCAGACCCAGGGGCAAGGCCACACCGGCACACAATGACGATATCTATCTCTCTTCCACCATTGTAATGAGGTGCGGCCTGTCGCACTTACTTCTTCAAAGACTAAGTTGTAACAGAACCCGAAGCATAGTGGAGTTTAGGTCGGCACAACTCCGCCCGCGTGGTTTTTCACCCCGATTACGGGTTTTCACGTCATCAAGTCTCGAATCTTGTCTCCCCAGAGACCCTTTATCTGTTTACTCGCCCGGGTACCATCGGGATAAGACGGTCGAGTTGCCCGGTATACCAAAGGCCACGCGCGATCCACAATAGATTGGTGCCGTCTGTGGAAAGGAGTTCCCAATAATCAAGAGGAGCAGGAGATGCCAAAGGCATGGAAGGAAGGAGCACGGGAATAACCCGAGGATCTGTCCGCAGGGAGCCGAATGAGGTTCTCCCATCTCAAACTGACACACCGGAGCATCACGAGATCGTTGTACCCCTGAGAGACGTAACTGCAGAGGGAGGAGCACCAGAGGTGGATATCCAGGCCAAGATGCTCTCCCTCCTCAGAAGCCCTACAGGCCTTTGGTCCCCGCAGGGAACCCCGCACAGGAGGACGCACCGCCACCCGTTGACCAGAGTCAGGGGCCAAGGGAGGAGGACGCAGAATCTGAGTCATCGAGACGGGCAAGTCCGGAGCGCGTGGCACGCCAAGCCAGGGCAATCGAGGTCGCCCACTTACAACCACAGGACAGGGGGCAGCGAGGGAGGCACTAAGAGAGCTGCTGGAAGAAGAATATGGATTATTGAATCACCGGACCGCACTCGCTCGCCGCTCAGCCCGAGGAGCTTCGCCATTATAAATCGAGGTACTAGCTTTCCCAGTCTCGGCGGGCTTCAAGCTCGCACACACCGAGACGTACGACGGAACGGAGGACCCCCTGGAGCATGTAAACCACTTCACAACGATTCTGCATCTCTATCGCGCGCCCGACCAACTGCTCTGCCAAGTCTTCCACGCCACATTGAAGGGCCAGGCGCGGACCTGGTATCACTCCATCAGGGAATGGTCCATCTGTAGTTTCCCTCAGCTAATCTGAATGTTCATAGACTAGTTCATCGTCAATCAGCGTCTTGCAAAGGACCCCTCCCACATGTCCGGGATACATCTGGGCGAGGGAGAGACTTTGAGGGAGTTCTTCCGGCGCTTCACCTTGGAGGCAGTCCCGATCTACCCCGACTTGGTGCATCGAGTAGAGGCATGGTTAGCATTGGACGAAGTAACCGACGCCCACAAGAAGCAGTTTGAAGGAGGGGGAAGAGGAAGCGAGAAGAGCCGGCCCTCAGGCACCGGGATAAGCGCAAGGATAACGAACACGGGAAGGATCGTCATGAGGACCGACACTGTCCGCGGTACCATGAGTACTTGCCACTCAACACATCGCACGCCAACATGTTGTAAGCCATCCAGGATGACCCAAAGCTGCGAAGACCCCAGGAATTCCCTCCCAGAAGAGGAGATAAAGGGAAATACTGCGAGTTTCACAGGAGCGCCGGGCACGCCGCCGAAGAATTCCAGAAGCTAAAAGATGAGATCGAGTGGCTAATCCACCGGGGGACGCTAGGAAGGTTCGTACAGGACCAGGAAAGGCAGTGCCCAGACGAGTGGTGAGTAGAACAGGCACTCAGAGCGCCAGGAGGAAAGCAGGTCGCGGGAACCGTTGAAACCATAACAGGGACGTCTTTCGCCACCGTAAACTCAATCCTACAAGGGGAGTCGGGGTAGGGAGCTCCCGCCAAGTTGAAGATCAGCTTTGGAGACGAAGATTTGGAAGGACTGTTGCTGCCACACCAAGACCCGCTATTGGTGACCGCAGAGATTGGAGACCCCGGCTTCCGCTTCAAGCGGATACTGGTGGACAACGGGAGCTCGGTGAACATATTATTCATGCCAACCCTCCTAGGAATGCGCATTTCGAAGACCAAGCTGCAGCCGACGGCCGGCCCCATCTACGGCTTCGATGGAGGGCCCGTGGAGGTCGAGGGCATGATCACCCTCCCGGTCACTCTAGGGGAATTCCCAAGGCAGGCCACTCCCCAAGTGCAGTTCATGGAAGTTGATACCGAGTCGCCCTACAACGCGACTTTCGGACGACCCCTCCAGATAGCATTCAGAGCAATCCCATCCATTCCACACTTCACCATGAAGTTCGCCACGCCTGTCGGAGTTGGTGTCATCAAGGGAAACAAGGGGACGGAAAGGGCATGCTACCTGCAGCAAACCAGCCACAAGCTAGGAGCACCCTTGTACACAGAGAAAGGATTATCAAGCCAACCGAAATGGCCCTAAAGGAGACGGCAACGAGGGAAGGACCGACAATACGCCGAGCACCGGCGAACTATCTTTACTGTTTTGAACCACTTGCAACTATTGAGCTGCGAGCTGATACTCGTGCAGAATTCACGCCCTAAAGTCACGAGCTAGTTCTCGCGCCGCCGTCCATTATAAACTCTCGGGCTCGCACTCGTACGCTACTTTCCACACATCTCCTACTATGACTGCATGAAACTCTGATCTTGCAGGAACGCCAGGAAACACGGCGGCCCCTCGCTTAGCTACCCAGCAAGGATTAGCCCGAACGGCGTGCACCTTGAAGAAGATAAGGGCCTCTACGCCACAGGACACGACCTAAGCACCTAGACAATCAAATGCACCCTACGTCTCTCCCTAGAGGTGGACAAGGCGCCTCAAGTACAGGCAATTGAGCACGGATCTATCCGGGTCTCGTCCTCCCTGACATCCCCCGATTTGACTGGGTCTCGCCGCCTCCAGCGACATCCCCCCGATAACACCCTAGGTCTCTCCCTGGTGGTGGACAAGATGCCTCAAGTCCAAACGATCGAGCATGGAGCTATCCGGTCTCGTCCTCCTCGGTATCCCTCGATTTGACCGGGTCTCACTGCCTCCAGCAACATCCCCCCGATATCACCCTACGTCTCTCCATAGCAGCGGACAAGACGCCTCAAGTTCAGGCAATCAAGCATGGAGCTATCCATGTCTCGTCCCCCTCGGCATCCCCCAGAAAACTCGGGTCACGCTGCCACTGAGCGACATCCCCCGATAGAACCCTACGTCTCTCCCTGGCGGCGGACAAGATGCCTCAAGTCCAGGCGATCGAGCACGGAACTATCCGGGTCTCGTCCTCCTCGGCACCCCCCGGAAAACCCAGGTCGCACCGTCACTCAACGATATCCCCTAATAGCACCCTACGTATCTCCCTGTCTGAGGACAAGATGCCTCAAGTCCTGGTGACTGAGCACGAAGCTATCCAGGTTTCGGCATCCCCCGAAAACCCCGGGTCGCGCCGCCACTTAGCGATATCCCCACGATAGCACCCTACATCTCTCCCTGACGGCGAACGAGATGCCTCAAGTCCAGGAAATCAGGTCTCGTCACCCTCGGCATCCCCCGGAAAACCCGACTCACGCCGTCACTCAGCGACATCCCACTGATAGCATCCTACGTCTCTCTATGGCGGCGGACAAGATGCCTCAAGTCCAGGCGATCGAGAACGGAGCTATTTGGGTCTCGTCATCCTCGGTATCCCTGATTTAATCGGGTCTATCCGCCTCCAACGACATCCCCTCGATAGCACCCTTCGTCTCTCCCTGGCGGCAGACAAGACGCCTCAAGTCCAAGCGATCGAGCACAGAGCTATCCGGGTCTCATCCTCCTCGTCATCCCCCGGATCACCCAGGTCACGCCCAGTTCCCTGAGCAACGCGCTCAAGACGGCAACACTGACTCTCCCTGTCCGGCAAAGTGACATCACGCTACCCAAGAGCTACGTCCCGGATCTCAGCAAACTCCGGCTCAACCTCTACTGTCCAAACCTGCTCGCGGATCTCCTCATACAGCTGACCCCGATCCACCTGGAAGGCTAGGGAGCCCTTGTACTCTTCTACGCCTACCGCCTTCAGCTCAGAAAGGTGATCCTCAGAAGAGAGCCGCTCGACCTTAGAACCAAGACGGGCTAAGTTCCCTAGCGCCTCCTCCGTCAGGACCTTCTGGGTCCGGAGCTCATCCCGAAGGCACGTTAACTCCGCCTCCCCCTCTGCCACCTTCAGGTCCAGCTCACTAAGACGGGCCTGGTCGCCCTCCCATTTCTTCGCCAAAGCCGCTAAAGAAGCACCATACGCCTTCAACCTCTCCTGCAGCAGGCTGTACTGATCTTTCAAACCAACATAGTAATCATTCCAAGAAAGTGAGATCCGAGCTTGGACACCAATCTGCGGTAAAAAGAAAAGACGGGTCAAACACACAGAGACAGAAAAGTATCTAAGGAGGAAACACGCCTGTTGCCCGGTTCATGGCCTCCAGCGATGAAGAAATCATCTTCCCCTTGGGCAGGGGCACAACAAGATCATCCTCATCCAGAACCTGGGGGGCAGAGGAGCCGATCACCTCAACGTCAGGCTCCGAGCAAGGGGCCCCACCAACACAAGAGCCACTGGGAGGATCCCCCCTCTATCTATCCACCGGGGGAGGCGGGGGAGGAAGCTCGTCGCCAGCAAAAACCAACTTACTCTTCTGATCCCGCCTCAGAGGAGCCGCTGCAGCGCGCCCCGGGTCTGTAGAGAGCCTGCACAGAAACAGGCGCTTCTCGTCCACCAACACGAAGATGTTGTATAGCTTGTTATAATATAATCTAGCACTTCTTCTTATTCTCCTTCTATTATTTTGCTTAAGAAACTTTTTGCTGGTGGGTCCCTCAAAAAGGGAAAACTCTCCTCCTTTATTTTTTCCCCTGTTAAGGCGTAGGGGGCGCCACTAGTCTAGCTTAGTACTCGGTACTGTTTATCTTACACCCATGCTGGCACAAGCTTTCCTTATCTTCTTGGAGGCTACTGCCATACGGGGGGGGGGGGGGGGGAGGAATGCTTTCTTCATTCTAGTTCTTTCCATATTTTCTTCTCTTTTTTGAGCTAACCTGTAGGAACTTCAACAAGGCAAGAAAGTTAACATGGTATCAGAGCTAGGTTCATGCTGGGGGGCGTGTTGTACGGTCAGCATGAACCAAAAATAGGCATGCTAGATTAGTCCCACACTGCCTACCCAGACGGTCCTCTCGTACTTATATTAGCCCCGCCCCTCCAACCCTTGACTCGGGTTTTGGAGTGGAAAAAAGGGTGCGGAGGGAAGAACCCTTTTTATTACAAGGGAAGAAGCCAATTTTTCAAATAACCCCGAATCACTTTTTTATTCCTGCCTACCATTCGATCACTCAGAATTAGAAGTTTGGTTTCTTGACAGTGGGTGTTCCAACCACATGTCCAATAACAGACTAGCCTTTATTCAGTTAGATGAAACTCAGAAATCAGAAGTAATAATGGGTGATGGGAATGTGAGAGTTATAGAAGGGAAAGGTGTAGTAGATGTGAAGTCACAAGCAGGAAAAATAAATCACATACATGATGTGCAGTATGTCCCTACACTTTCTCAAAACCTGTTAAGTGTGGGGCAGCTGATTAAGAAAGGATATAAATTAGTTTTCGACAAAGATGAGTGCAGCATCATGGACACTAGAACTAACATACTGGTCACCACTGTTAAGATGACCACAAATAAAATCTTCCCACTCAAATTGAAACTGAGCCAAAAGGATACTACACAGGCAAATACAGCAAGGAACCCAAATAAAATAATGTTGTGGCATTGTAGGCTTGGACACCTAAATTTTGGTGATCTGAAGAAGTTGAAGGATCTAACCATTGGTATTCAGGAGCGACTGCACACTAGTGAATTCTGTGAAGTGTGTGCTAAAGCCAAGATTCACACGTTACCCTATCCAAATCAGAGTCAGAGGAGAGCTGTGACACCTCTTGACTTAATTCATGCTGATATTTGGGGGGCGGCCTCTTCACCAACTTGGGGTGGATGTAAGTATTATATGCTCATTGTAGACGACTGCACTCGTATGATGTGGATATTTTTTCTTACATTGAAATCTGTAGCTTTCACTGCCTTCACAAAGTTCAAAAACAGTGTTGAAAATGAGACAAACAGCAGAATAAGAACTCTCAGGGCTGACATGGGTGGGGAATTTACTAGTCATGAGTTCATCTCTTTCTGTAATAATCATGGAATAAAACGAGAGCTATTTGTCTCATACAATCCTCAGCAAAATGGGGTGGTAGAGAGGAGAACTAGAACTGTGGTTGAGATGGGAAATAGTATGCTGCAACAGAAATAAATGCCTAAACAGTTTTGGGGGGAAGCAATGAATACTGTTGTTTACCTGCTAAACCAGGCACCCACCAGAGCTCTCAATGAACTTACTCCCTATGAAGCCTGGAACAAGAAAAAGCCAAATCTCCATCACCTAAAAATGTTTGGATGTCCTGTATATGTTCTGAAATCAAAAGAATCAAGAGATAAGCTGGATGCTAAAGGGGATAAATTTACATTTGTGGGATATATTTTGGAATCAAAAGGGTATAGATTTTTCAATCCTCAAACCAACAAACTTGTGATCATCCGTGATGTGATATTTGATGAGGAAGGAGCTTGAACTGACTGGGGGCCCCTGCAGGATCAGAATCAAAGCCACAACATTCCAATTGCCTTGGAGGATATTGTGAGTGAAGCACCAGTCGACTTTCCCTCACAGCCAACCAGTCCAAGCAATTCTTCACTGAAAAACCAGGTCAGATTCATCATCTCCTCCCCCGAAATTTCGTTCACTATCTGATATTTATGAATCATGTAATGTTGCTCTTATGAGTCAAGAGCCAACCAAATTCCTTGAAGCCGCAAATAATGCTCATTGGGTCAATGCTATGAATGATGAAATGGATATGATTAATAAAAATAACACATGGGAGCTTACAGACAGACCTCCTCATAAGCCTTTGATCGAGATAAAATGGATATATAAAATAAAATTGAATGAAGAGGGAGAAGTAGAGAAATACAAAGCTAGACTTGTAGCCAAGGGGTACACCCAACAACCAGGAAGAGATTTTACAGAGACTTTTGCTCCAGTGGCTCGCATGGAAACTATTCGACTCCTATTAGCCTTTGCCACTCAGCTAAGCCTCCAAATTCACCAATTAGATGACAAATCTGCTTTCCTAAATGGGGAAATACAAGAAGAAGTATTCGTTCAGCAGCCTGAAGGATACATTATAAAGGGGAGTGAAGATAAAGTGTATAGACTTAAAAAGGCTCTGTATGGGCTGCGGCAGGCCCCCGTGCTTGGAATGAGCGTATAGACTCGTATTTAAAAAGGAAACGGATATGTTAGAAATCCACATGAAGCCTCTTTATACCTCAAGCGTTTTTCTCAAGAAGAATTTGTGATTGTATGCATATACGTGGATGATCTCCTCATCACTGGAACCTCCACTAAACTGATTGAAGAATTTAAGGAAGTCATGAAGCAAGAGTTTGAGATGAGTGATTTGGGTCTCATGAAATATTTCCTTGGACTTCAGATAGCACAAGTACCTAGAAGAATGTTTCTTCATCAGGAAAAATACACAAGAGAACTTCTTCAACGTTACAACATGGGAGAGTGCAAGCCTACATTCACTCCAATGGCCACTGGAGAACAATTCTCAAAAACCGATGGAGAAGAAAAAGTCAGTGAAGAAAGTTATCGAAGCATAGTTGGAGCCCTGATTTAATTAACTAACAGCAGACCCGATATAGAGCATGTTGTGAGTGTAATGTCATGATTTGCTAGTGAACCCAGTATTGTCCACATGAGGGGAGTAAAAAGGATCCTGAGGTACCTGCAAGGTACTAAAGAATTCGGCCTATTATTCAACCAATGTCAAACCAACAACACCCAACTTACAGGCTACTCAGACAGCGATTGGGCAGAGAGTGCTGAAGACCGCAAAAGCACCAGCGGCTTCCTGTTTCAGCTAGGGCAAATGACCATTTCCTGGAGTTCTCACAAGCAGAAAAGCATTGCCCTATCATCGGCAGAAGCAGAGTATATGGTTATTGGGGAGGCGGCGAAGGAAGGAGTGTGGCTGAGCCGTTTGCTTACCACTCTGAAACAGGAAGAAGGGCGCGCTGTTACTCTCATGGTCGATAGCACATCCGCGATCTCCATAAGTAAAAATCCTGTCTTTCACAACAACACAAAACATATACAGATAAAACATCATTTCGTCAGAGAATTGATCGAGAATGGAGAGGTAGAAGTGCATCACTGTAATACAAAGGATCAGCTAGCAGATGGGATGACCAAGGCGCTTTCAGCTGAGAAATTTCAAGCATTTCGCCGGAATGTCGGGGTCATCAACAAAGACGAAGCCATCGAAGGAGCCGTCAAGACCTAGATTACGGGGGGTGTTAGAATATAATCTAGCACTTCTTCTTATCCTCCTTCTATTATTTTGCTTAAGAAACTTTTTGCTGGTGGGTCCCTCAAAAAGGGAAAACTCTCCTCCTTTATTTTTTCCCCTATTAAGGCGTAGGGGGGCGCCGCTGGTCTAGCTTAGTCCTCGGTACTGTTTATCTTCCATCCATGCTGGCACAGGCTTTCCTTATCTTCTTGGAGGCTGCTGCCATACGGGGGGAGAGGAATGCTTTCTTCATTCTAGTTCTTTCCATATTTTCTTCTCTTTTTTGAGCTAACCTGCGGGAACTTCAACAAGGCAAGAAAGTTAACATAGCTGAGCCGCCAAGTCCTGGGAGTGTTCAAACCCAAGGATAGGAGAAAACTCGCGCTCACAACCTTTCGTCCGCCCATTGCCATCAGAGAGGGAGCCCCAAAGCTCGGGTCACCCCCAGCAGTTACGGACAAACCCATAGATCGTGTTCCCATGCCGCCGGTCAACGCATTTCTCGAACTTCAACCAAGCCTTGTTGTTGTGGACCTCGACCCGGCCGCCGCTATCCAAGCACACTTCGCACCAATCCTTGAACAAATCCAAGGAAAAGACCGAGCCAAGCTCTCAGAAGAATGCAATCATTCCCATCACACGCGTCATCGTTATGGGAACGAACTGGGACACCGGGACGTCATAGTACTTCAGAATAGCAGTAAGCTCGTTGCATGGAGGAAAGCGGACCCCCGCTCTCAGCGATGAATCGCATAGGGTCATCCACCCCACCGGGGGACTCTGCACCCACTGACGGTCATCGAGAGTCCTGATCTCGATCTCGACGACAATATTATACCGCGCCCTCCAGGAAAAAACCTACTCCCCCGTCAGGGTCGACTGCACCGCATCTTCTTTCCCTTCATGACGCGCCTCGGAACCTGCATCACAAGCAAGGCAGAATGGTTAGAAGCAAACATAATCACACCTAGCCTCGCAGGAGCGCTCGCAGAACACACGCGTTTATACGCGCACTCCCAGGCAAGGCATGCATGTAGCCCGTACACGGTCCCCGCGCGCACGACATGCCCGTTGCGAGCGCGGCCCGATCGGGCACAGCCGCCACGCACGCGGAACGATTGCAGGCAGCCTCCGCGCAAGAGGCCCGATCGCGGGCAGCAGCCGCGCGCGCGGCCCGAACGTACGCAGCCGCCACGCGCGACCCGAACGTGCGTAACAGCCGCGCACGTGGTCGGGCCTCGCGCCCCGCACAGCCACACGTGCCTCCTGCTCGCTGCGCGCACGGCCTGACCGCTGCGCGCACGGCCGGGCCGCGCGTAGCCGCTGCGCGCATGACCTGACCGGGCACGCGGCCTGACCATGTGCACCCGCCCGACCGCGCGCGGTCCTTGGGTGCTTGGTCGGCGCCCTCGCCTCCCCTTCTCGCCCCTCAGATGCATACCTTGCCGCTCTCCGGCACTCCGCTTTGACCTTCCTCAGCACCGCCTGAGATCTTGCAAATAGAAAAGCTCCCAGATCTCTCTCTGGCACTCGACTCCGAAAGCTTTCTGGAGCAAACGATAGGATGGAGCACAATAAATAAGAGATCCCCCGATTTGAAAACACTAAGAACTTGGAAACAAAATATTGGGGGAATCCTCCCCAAATGGAAATCAATTCAAATCGGGCCTTGTTTGGAAAGCCGCGAGCACGATCGACGCACTGAATCGCATGCATGCGGGATCGACCCGCCGACATGCACGACCACGCTCGCCGTCGCGGCCTCTGTTTGCCCCCTAGAGGGTCGGCCGCCCTCTCCTCCGCGGACGGCTCCCACGAGGGCCGGCTGCCCACTCCACCGCGGCCGGCCTCCGCGAGGGCCTTCCACCCTCTCCTCCACGGGCGGCCCCCGTGGGGGCCGGCCGCCCTCTCCGCCGTGGCTGGCCGCCCTCGCCGGCACCGCGACCAGCCGCCCTTGCTGCCACCGCGGCCATCCGCCGTTGTTTCCTCTCTCTCTGTGGGGCCCGATTTACCCATAGGGGTATGCTCGTCAATTTCAGGAATTTGGTGATCCGTGTGTCTCAAATGGAGCCTTCCTATTGGTCGGCCCGGTAATTAATAGGGAAAATTACTGGACCGCCCCCTCAAAAACCTATAAATAGATCCCTTGGGCTATTCATTAGAACACTCTTAACTTGGGACTCGAATTCCTCTCTCCCTTTCTCTCTGCGCTCTTCTCCCTTTTTTCGTGGGACGGATTAATGCTATCGAGATACCACAAAGAGATCCGGACTTGGATATTTGGAGATCGCCGAGGTGACTTGGAGATTGGGTTCGGTGACCGCGAGATGACTAGAAGCTTGACGACAACGTGGAGTTCAACACGAGGCAACCCGGAGTCAAAGCACACGGAGATCGCCACCAGCAGACCGAGAACGGGGCCACGGTCCGCGGAGGTGCGGACAAACACCAGACCCAGGGGGGCAAGCCCGCATCGGCGCACAACGTCGATAGCTCGTTCTCTCTTCCGCCATTGTAAAAAGGCGTGACCTGTCGCCCTCGTTTCTTCAAAGACTAAGTTGTAACAGAACCCGAAGCATAGTGGAGTTTCGGTCGGCATAGCTCCGGGCGCGTGGTTTTTCACCCCGATTGTGGGTTTTCCACGTCATCAAGTCTCGAATCTCGTCTCCCCAGAGACCATTTATCTGTTTGCTTGCCTGGGCGCCATCTGGCTAAGACGGCCGAGTTACCCGGTCTACCAAAGGCCCCGCGCGATCCGCAATAATCTTGTCTTTAGTTAATGTTTTAAGGTCCATCCTTCTCCCCCGCGGTAGGTCGAAGCCTAAGTGAGGGTGTGCCCCTTGTCGTCCCTCTCGGGACAAGCCCTCGCGAACTCCCCATTGCAGCGGATCGAAGGCATGCCTTTCTTCCCCGCAGTGAGACGAAGCCTACGCTAGGGTTTGCCCCTCGTCGTCGCTCTCAGGTACGTCCCCTCACAAACTCCTCTTTGTCGCGGATCGAAGGTTTGCCCTTCTCCCCGCAGTGGGTCAAATCCTACGCCAGGGTGGCCCCTTGCCATCTATCTCTGGGTCCACGTCCTACCAACCTCCCACTGCCGCCGATGGATGGTCTGCCCTTCTACGCTGCAGTAGGTCGTGACATTTCCATGGCCTCGATCTCTCCAGGGGTAAGACGGCGCAATTTAGACGGTCTACAGAAGGCTCGAGTGAGCCGCAACAAGAAGTTTTCATGTGTCCACCACATCCCTCCAGAATCACAAATAGCGAATCTCAGTGTTTTATATAGGTGTACTTGGTTGTTAACTATACGTAGTTTTGACAATCCTAGCTTGTCATAAAATTCAAAAAGCATATAATATTTTCTCTTCATGCATGTTTCTTCTAACAACATAACTCCTAGAACGTTCAAAGGTGAACAAGTAATTAAAGGTAACGATTGTTTTAGTGGAATTTTTTATAATTAGTTATCACAGTTGTCTTCATTGTTGATTTATTTATTCAAAGAAAGAAAATCACTTAAAACATCAAATGAGGGAACGAGAAATATTTGAAGCTCAAGCTCTTTATATATGATGGGGATGAGCTACAATTTAAAAGTCTGGGGGTGCATTTAGCCACTCCCCTATGATTTTTCTTATTATGGGAGATCATGAGTTTGATCAATCAACCCACTCCCCAAGATCTCCCCATGACCCATGATGGGAGGATCATGGGGGGGCGTTGGGTTGCTCTCCAGTATGAGGGGGAAACGGTGGCGGGGGAGAGGGAAGAGAGAAAAAAAGGAGGGAGGATAAGAAAAGTTGGGAGGGAGAAAGAGAGAAGGGGGAAGGGAAGAAAAAAGGATGGGAAGGAGAGATGTGGCCATGTGGGTTTTGTTCGGCGACATCCAAATGGAAAAAAGACCCAACATGAATGTATATATATAAACTACTGTACAAACCTTGAGAGTTAATTGATATCTCTTTAATGTTTCTAAGTTTTTATTGAACTTTTTTGGTGAAAAAGAGCTGAGTGAAAAACTGCTTAGTGAAAAGAGCTGAGTGAAAAAGAGCCGAGTGAAAAGCGGTGAGTGAAAATAGCTGAGTGAAAAGAGCCGAGTAAAAAACAGCTTAGTGAAAAACAGCTGAGTGAAAAAGAGCCGAGTGAAAAGCGATGAGTGAAAAGAGCTGAGTGAAAAGAGCTGAGTGAAAAAGCGCTGAGTGAAAAGAGCTCAGTGAAAAAGAGCTGAGTGAAAAGAACTGAGTGAAAAAGAGCTGAGTGAAAAGAACTGAGTGAAAAAGAGCTGAGTGGAAAAGAGCTGAGTGAAAAAGAGCTGAGTGAAAAACGGTGAGTGAAAAGAGCTGAGTGAAAATAGCTGAGTGAAAAAAGCTCAGTGAAGAAGAGCTGAGTGAAAAAGAGCTAAGTGAAAAACGGTGAGTGAAAAAAACTGAATGAAAAAAGCTGAGTGAAAAGAGCTGAGTGAAAAAAATTGAGTGAAAAAAACCTGAGTGAAAAAACAGTGAGTGAAAAGAGTTGAGTGAAAAGAGTTGAATGAAAAGAGCTGAGTGAAAAAAAGCTGAGTGAAAAAAAACTGAGTGAAAAGAGCCGAGTGAAAAAGAACTGAGTGAAAAAGAGCTGAGTGAAAAAGAGTTGAGTGAAAAAGAGCTTATGTATATACGAGCATTTTCGCACAGGTCATGCTCGTGCTCGATGCTCTTCGCATTGACAGTACCCCAGCATCGACAGTACCTCCGCCCAAACTCACCATCTCTACGACACTCGATCAATTGGCAGGGCACGGGGAGTCATCGTGCCCTACGTGATAGTATCCCTGCATTGTCAGTGTCCCGGCGCAGCGGCGCTTCTACAGCTCACAGACACCCGTGCTAGGATACTGTCACGTAGGGCATGGGGGCTACCCATGCCCTGTCAATTGATCGAATGTCGTAGAGGTGGCGAGTTTGGGCGGAGGTACCGTCGATGCTGAGATACTGTCGATGCAAAGAGCATCGAGCACGGGCGTAGCCCGTGCGAAGATGCTCGTATCCTAGAGAAGACAATGAATAAAAAGATCATGGTATCCAAAATTCTTAGGCATATTCAACAGAACACACTAAAATGTCAAATGTGGACAAACTAATGTGGTAACACATACTGAAATGTTTAATAAAAGCAAGCTAACTCAAATCCATACCTTAGGATTGCCTCATAACAGCATCGGCCCGTGCCCGACACGGGGCTCCGCCCCTATGGCGTTGAGCCACTCAACGCTTGTTCAGGCATTTGCGCTAAGTCAAAAGGGCCAGTTAGCGCCACAGTACCAAACACCCGTGCATACGAACAGGCGGCGCATGAATAGGCGTTGAGTGTGCACATGCGTTGAGAGCACTCGAGGCCAAGATCATGGCGTCGAGTCTTGGCTTTGAGAGCACTCAAAGTCATGCTCATGGCTTTGAGTGCTCTTAAAGCCATGAGCATGGCTTTGAGTGCTCTCAAAGCCGTCTCTGACTCTATGATCATGGATTTGAGAGCAAGACTCGACGCCATAATCTTGGCGTCGAGTGCTCTCAAAGCCATGATATTGGTGTCGATTGCTCTCAAAGCCATGATCATGGCGTTGAGAGCACTCAAAAGCGCTCAAAGCCATGATTATTGCGTTGAGAGCACTCAAAAGCACTCAACGCTATGATCATGACGTCCATGATCATGGCGTCCATGATCATGGCGTCCATGATCATGGCGTCCATGATCATGGCGTCCATGATCATGGCGTCCATGATCATGACGTCCATGATCATGACGTCCATGATCACGGCGTTGAGTGGACTCAACGCCGTGATCACGGCGTTGAGAGCACTCAACGCCGTGATCACGATGTTGAGTGATCATGGCGTTGAGTGCACTCAACGCTGCACTCAACGCCGTGATCACGGCGTTGAGTGCAGCGTTGAGTGCACTCAACGCCGTGATCACGGCGTTGAGAGCACTCAACGTTGTGAACACGCCGTGATCATGGCGTTGAGTGATCTCGACATTGAGTGTACTCAACGCTATGATCATGGCGTTGAGTGCGCCATGATCATGGAAGGGAGAGAGAGATGTGGCGAGGGAGTGATGTCATCGGTCGAAAACAGCGCGAGATACTGAGTGAGAATGATATGCATCCCAGAGATTGACAAATATGCTCAGCGAGGATCAAATTGGAGCTCTCCTAAAGTTTATTTGAGCGACAACGACGTGGAGCAACAAATTCCCTCCTTCCAGGGATATGGTCTCCGAGCAAATGGCTCGTCCATGGCGCCACAAGTTTTCGTTCTTCCTCGATCCACAGTGCAAGCTTGAACGAAAGAAGCGATCAACGATGGTAGTCGACGCGGATGTGTGCGACGTTAAAAAATTTCTGAGTGCTTTTTTTGCGTCTCGTGGCAAGCGAGAAGTTTGCTCGTCATGATGCGCTTGGATGGGAGCACATTCCCGATTTCTCACTTTTCAATGCGACCCAACAATGCATCCAATTCAACCTCAATGATGGAGCCTTCCCGCATTGGAGCTTGTCTTGTGCCAACAATGATTTCGGCCACGACAACCATGAATTGCTCGTGCCGAGCATGATCCATGTCGTTCATACTAGTACCTCGTGATCAGGTGATGATTGTTGAGGAGAACAATGATGTTCTCGAACTCTTCCATTCATTCTCGATCATTGCAACACTTGTCCAGGTACATGATGAGGAACGAAGTATCAATACTGTAAGCGTTGTACCGTTTTAGCAAACCACGACCAACAGATCGACGTTCTGTATTGCCCGTCGTGGTTGTGAATTGATGGGAGAGGATTTGTTGACGCTCGTTCATGACAGAGTGCAATCCATCAACGGGGGTGAATTTCTTGCCGTTGAACTCATCCGTCAATTTCATGCGTCCCGGCACATTGTGATGATGGTTGGCCGAGAGATGAGTCTCAGTGATGGCACCTTCCATTCGGTTGAAGAACTGGAGTTGGCGATGTATGCAGTCATTGACAAGGCCTGTCAGCGCTGATTCTTCTAGAGCGAGAGTGTAATTGTACCCGTTGCAATGCTGAAAGAACGATGGAAAATCGGGAAACACTGTCGGATCCTGAGACGACGACGATTGCCCGAGTGCGGTATCCCGAGCGAGCATTTCCAAATACCACGACACGTGATAACGATATAGTGCGGCTTGTCGCATGTATCGAGTCGTTCGTGCAGAACGAATCACCTTGGCGGTATCAGCACTGCCAGAACGGGACGTGTACAAGTCGTTTGCCATTTGAACAAGACCGATGTTGTGTGCACTCTGTTCGAACAGTTGCACGAGATAGTTAAGGACGTTGGGCGCTGGGATCAATTTCTTAGTTTTTGACTCGTCCATTCCATGGAACGTGGCACCCCGCCGCCCGAGCTCTTCGACTTCTTGCACATGTATCGAGCACAAATAAGAAATTTGATGGTGTCGAAGCAATTAATGATTCCCGGGGCACTGAATTGCTTACGAAAAAGCAAGCCGACTTGTTGCAAGACAGACGTGCACCCGCTGTCACGTTGACGTCGTACTGTCGTTTCAGATCGATCACGAACAACGGTTTCAGCAGATACGCGTTCAGGTCTGGACGCTTGCTCCAAAGTGACACGGGAGAATCAATTCAGATAAGAGGGCGCATGTCATCCTTGATCAGTTTCTGTTGGATCTTGATTCAATTCTCCTGAATCTTGTTCAACGTATCAGATTGCTTGGCACAAACGGACGGCTCCACAGACCTTTCCACATACCTAGAACAGGTTGAATAACCAAAATGGATTCACATATTCCAAGATTAAGAATAAAATATCATATTAAGTTTACAATGGACCAATTTACACTTAATGAATACTGATAAATAGTTTACAATTGACCACTTTACACTTCATGAAATTAAAGTTTATTTGTAGGAATAAAAGATTATTTGTATATTCATTATGAACAATGGTAATACATAGGGTCATCCAAATACTCGAGATGACTCTAAGCTAATTCTACCACTCGGAATGTACATAATATCTAACACTCTCCCCCCACAAACTCACGGGGATCATACACAGAGAGTTTTATTTCGCCCGGACGCGTTTTTTAAACTCGACGCGAATTTTTCGCCAGAGCGCAAATTTTTTGCCCGGACGCGAATTTTTCGCCCTGCGTGAATTTTTCACCCGGCTGCGAAATTTTCGCCCGGACGTGAATTTTTCGCCCGAGCGCGTTTTTCGCCCGTACGCATATTTTCGCCGGACGCGATTTTTTCTCGCGGGAGTGATTTTCCCCCGGGAGTGATTTTTTCGCCCGGACGCGATATTTTCACCCGGGAACGGTTTTTTTTTTCAGGGAGCGATTTTTTCGCAGGGGCACGATTTTTTGCTCGGGCCCCAATTTTTTCGCTCAAGCGCGATTTTTCACTCGGACATGAATTTTTCGCCCGGGCGCGGTTTGTTCGCACGGGGGCGGTTTTTTCGCCCGGGCACGAGTTTTTCGCACGTGCGTGAATTTTTCACACATGTGTGATATTTTCGCCCGGGAGCAAGAATTTTTCGCTCGGAAGCGAATTTCTATCCGAGCGCATATTTTTCAACCGAGTGTGAATTTTTCGACGTGACGCGGATATTTCGCCGTGGCTCGGATATTTCGTCCGAGCGCAAATTCTTTTGCATGAACACATTTTTTCGTTTCCGGGCGAAAATATCGCATTCGAGCTAAAATATCCCATTCAGACGAAAATATCACGTCCGCGCAAAAATATCGCGTCCGGGCAAAAAATATTGCGGCCAGGCGGAAAATATCGTGGCCAAACTTCGCGAACGGGTGGAAAATTCTCCTCAGGGCAGAAAATTCGCCTCCGGGCAAAAAATTCGCGTTCGGGCAGAAAATTAGCGGCCAGACGAAAAATTTGCGCCCGTGCGGAAAAACCCGCTCGGGAAGAAAAACCGTGCCCTAGCGGAAAAACCACGCCCTTGAGGAAAAATCACGCCCGGGCGAAAAAACAGCACTCGGGTAGAATAATCGTGCCCGGGCGGAATAACCTCGATCGGTCGGAATAACCGCACACGGGAGGAATAACTGCGACCAGGCGGAATAAGCACGACCGAGAGGAATAACCATGGCTAGGCGAAATAACAGCGGCCGGACGGAAAATAGCAACCGACCGAAAAAACCGCGGTCGGGCGAAAAAACCACGGCCGAGTGGAAAATTCGCGGTCGGGCAGAAAATTTTGGTCGGGTGAAAAATTCGCGGCCGGGCGGAAAATTCGCGTTCGGGCGGAAATTTCACGGTCGGGTAGAAAAATTGCGCACAGGAGGAAACCGCGCCCGGGCGGAATAATCGCGCTCGGGTGAAATAATCTCGGTTGGGCAAAAACATCGTGCTCGCGCGAAAAAAGTTGGCCCGAGCGAAAAAATCACGTCCGAGCAGAAAAACGTGTTTAAAGGAACAGACTCTTATGAATGAATGAAATTTTAAATCATCACCACATATGGACAAACTATCCATACAGTTTACTCATTATTCATTATTGTTTTTATAAAACTTTTTTCAATTATCAATTTCCAATCATTAACTTAGGCTCCCCAAAGGTCAAGCGGTTACGACGGCATGTATCGGGCCTTAATTAAGGACCGGTACATACGATCGTAACGGCTTGATCGCTAAAAATAAGTCTACCCAAACGAAGCCTTATTCATCAACATAAGCGCTCATCCCAAACAAAATCTTAGATATTGTGTAGAGGCTAGTTAAAAAATCATTAGCAGCAGCTATATTATTTATAAGAATATTGAGCTACAATTTTGTATAAAGGTTCTATGGTGTTGTTGCTAGGGCTGATATCGAGTCGAGTTCGAGCGATTCGGGCTCGACTCGGAGTCGACTCGAAATCGACTCGAAATCGAAATCGACTTCAACTCGAGCCGGCTCGAATCAAATCAACTCGATTCCGAGCCGGCTCGAAATTATTTTTTTTTTATTAAAAAAATATTTTTTTTCTTATTCAAAAATTATCTTTAAAAATTCATACGTTCACTAGCGATAATTATGGAGACTGGAGTCGAGTCATCAATTTTTTCTCTCAATTACTATATAAGTTTGATGGCATTTGAAAATTTTTCAATTACTAAAAAGTTCATAAATCCAATTTCAAAAAGTTCATAAAAATTTTGAAAATTGAAATACTTCCAAATTTGAAACAATTGAGTCATTTAGCATTTTAACTAAAAATATAACAAAACTACAAAATAAACAAATTATAAGACATAAAAAGTATAATAAAGTCCATAAAAGTACAACACTATAACAATCCATGTCAAAATTAGAAAATCACTTCAAAAGATAATTGACGCAAAATGCTCTTCAGCGCTCCGCTTCTGTTCCTTCTGAATTAAAACTTGCAACCTATACGAATTCATGCATAGACAATAAAAGTCAAGTTAGAAGCATTTATACAATCAAATTTCAAGTTAAGTATTAACTATTTTAGGAAGAAATTTGTGCAAACTACTAAATGGAGCAAAATCATTTACTAGTACAACATTTAAAGTTAAGTATGAACTATTTTAGGAAGAAATGCATGGTACACGACAAAGAAAATTACTGGTCCCCTACGGCCTACACTATTTAGACAATATTCTGCAGCCAAGACACCCTTGATAATAGGCTCTTATGCCAGCCCTCATCACCATTGTCTAAGTATAATATAATGCAAAAGTAGTGGTTGGATGGTAAAATGTGCAATTCATTCTACTAGTATTTTATTGAAAAGTTGTTCAAAATGAGTTCGATTTATTATCTTTAATGAAGTTACAACAAATATGAAAAGCCACTTTGACACCAAGTATTCTTGCTCCCACAAAACTATGGTTCATTTTTTCTCATAGTAAACTATACAGTTATAGAAATTTACTATGTATAATGGTATTAAAGACAACATTCTAAATTGTCTAAAGTGAAATACAAACCTAGGTGCCGCTTATAGTAATCTTGCTGTGATTATAAGATTCTGTTAGCTTTTTCAGCCCTTTTCTTTTACATTTATGTTTTGGGTTCATCATTCACTTATTTTGATGTAATATTACAGTTGCAAAAATTTCCATCTTCCTAGCAGTCTAGCTGTAGCACATGCTTCTGTTATATTCCTTGCTGTTAATTCTCCAATTACCTATTCTGTCTTTTTATTGAGTAATGGTGAAAGTAATAGTGAAACTATGTTGATGTTTACGTAGGACAAACGAACTCGTGATCATTGGATTTATATGACTTTTTTTATTCTTTCTAATATAATTAGGTTTATTTTAGTTGACCATAATAACTGAGTTTGTGATGCACAGTGGTTGTGTTGTTGCACTTGAATGTCTCATTACCCGAACTCTAGTTGATGATGAGCTTTCTGAACTGATTAATGAAGTATTAGACTTCATCCCACTGTTAGCACAATAATGAGAAAAAATCTCGAATATGCTTTCTTTTACCACTTTCACTTTAAGAACTGCCTCGCGGTTATTGTACAATTTATTGAAAGCATAAGTAATAAACAATAATTTACGACGGGGATCAAGTACAATGACAAGACACATGATTAAGCTGCAATCACTCCAATATTTGTCAAATTTGTTTTTCATTGGTTTCGCCATGCCACGTACAAACTCATCAGATGCTGAAGCTTTATCCAACACTTCTTTAATAGCAATCAACTTTGATGATGGTTAAACTCTAGATCCACAGGAGATATGATAAGTTAAAGAGAAAATAATGCGGATGGATAACATATCTTTCCAATGCGATTTGAAAGAAAGACAAGGAGGACACCAACTGATTCAAGGAGAATTACTTTGTTATTATAATATGTTGAAAATGCCACTGAATTAAACTAATGTGTCATACACTCATACATAGTTACTCTCTCTAGACACACACACACATATACACATGCATATATATATATATATATATATTCATAATAGATATCAATACATACATATACCTATGCGCATTGAACTTTTATTTAATGAACCATTTTTGATGGAAGAATATCGATCTCAAATTGAAGTCCACTAAAATTTGACCTTCTCAAATATCATTTGCAGGTCTTATTATTCAACAAAAGTACTCTTTTTTGAAAAGAATCCTGCTTTATATATCTTAAACTCGGTCATAACTCATAAGAATATTTTTACTTCTCATGTTCAATAAACATTCATTTAACAGATAATGGTGTCAACGCCATTTTTTTGCAGTAAAGAATTAAGAATCAAATAACCCGTACCCGGCCAGTAAAATTTTGTAAGTAGAGACTAAAATGGAGCTTCCTTTTATGTAGATTTTTTATAAATAAAAATAAAAGGCAAATGTACATTAATGAACTAATAATGCACTACATCAACACTACTACATCTACAATCAGTTAAACATAAACTCATTGAAGAGATCAACAACTCTACCCATAAAATAATCTTTATGCAGGAGCAACAAACTGAGAAGAATCATATTATCTTAATACAGGCGCACCTGTGGTCTAAGAAAAAAAGATGAGCTCTTGAGACTTGAGAGCAAAGAAACCCTATGATAGCTCCGAGCCTCCGACTAGTGACAAAGGAAAGAGATGAACGCCGACGAATCTAAATCGTAGCTGTAGAGAGGAAATGGAAGAAATCAGAAACCAATAACCAGAAATCATAAATCTTATGAAGTTTGTAGAGACTAGAGAGAAACTCGAAATGGGGAAGAGAAAGATGGGGCGGTTCTCCATTCTTACCTGAAATCAGATACCCAAGGTCCCAAACTCCCGTAGAGGCTGACGAGGCAGCGCCGCTGTGCCACTGCGGAGGAGTCGGCCTGCGCCACTGCGGCACTGCGGAGGAGTCGGCTGATGAGGTTGTGCCGCTGCGGAGGGCGTAACTTCTGCTGTTCTTCTTCTGCCTAAGGAAGAAAGCTTGTGCCTTCACTGCCTTGTGTCGTGCCGGGCCGCCGAACCGTGCTTTCCGCCGTTCTGCTTGACTTATGTCGTTCTGCGTAAGGTGGCCTGGTCAATGGGGGTCGGGAATGACGAAGTGGCTGTGGAAGAGGGGAAGAGAGGGAAGTACCGAAGCAGAGAAATGAGAAATCCTGATTCCCAACTGCGTAAATGCTCTGTAGACTGTAATTATGATTTGGAGTTTTGGACCTTACAACACTATAGCAGTCAACAGAGGCGCAGAGCAGTAGATGCTGTAATTATGATTCTCCGTGACCCGTCTTCCCGATTCCCGCAATCCAGTTGTACCTGTAAACATATTAAATCTCAAATCCCAACTCCCAAGGCCAAGCACCGCAGCCGCAGGCCCATAGCGGCGTAGCCTATAACTTTTTAAAATTTAAATTTCGAGCCGGCTCGAATCATTAATCGAGCGAATACTTATGGGCTCGAAATCGACTCGAAAAAAAAATTCGAGCCATTTTGATTCGAGCCAAAATGATTCGAATCATTTAATTCCGATTTCGATTCGACTTAAAATTCGAGCGATTAACGAGCGATTATCGAGTTTCGATTTTTATGCTCAGCCCTAGCTGTTGCTGCTTAATTAGTTCAGCAATAATTGATGCAAGCTCTTTATTACAAGGTTTCAATCTTTATTACCTGATTTGTTCACTTCCAGGTTCTTTAGTTTGGTATTTCTTCAATCGGTGTAGATTTAATTCTTATTAGCGTGACTCTTCGACTATAGAATTGTTGTGGTCCGCTCGGAGCTCCTGGTAGGCCGAGCTTCCTAGACCGTCTTAGCCCGTTAGCGTCCGAACGTGCAAACAGCTACTGATTCACAGAAACAGACTTGATGTGAAAACCCCGCAATCGGGGTAAAAAACCACGCGGTCGATTCGCTGTCGACCTAACTTCCACTATTTGAGAGTTTATTACAAGTGTTCTGATGAAGGCGAGAGCAACAGACCGCTCCTCGTTACACGTTTGCAGATGAGATAGTTCGAGGTGGATCAAAACTTTGTAGGCTCTTGCACTGCATCCAGCCTCCCTACGCTCGACTCGGACTCCTGAGCGTACAACCACTTGGGAAGTCGTCGTTCGACTGTCGTCTTGCCCGCGGTCGGTGACTTCGTCTTGTTCACGAACGAAGACTTTGTTGTGGACCGGGGGTTCCAAACTCTTGGTCGAGTCTATGTGCGACAACGGCGGTTGCAAGTTAGAAGGAGCGCAGCGGCGCACGGTTGGAGGCAGCAGCTTCATCTCTGACAGCGGTCGGAAGGGCAACAGCGGCAGCTGCACAGGCGCATGTTGCGCAACCCTGTATCAACGACGAGCATTTTTTTCTTTGGGCTCTGGTTCCTCTCTTGCCTGTCCGGTTTTTTTTGTTGGTTCTCTTTTGGGTTCAGCTGAACCAAAAGTTGTTTTTTTTACATTGGTGGGTTCACCTGTGTATATAAGAGAGAAAAAAACGAGGGTTTTAGAGAGAGAGGGGGGAAGTGCGGCTGCAGCGGACGGGAAAAAGGGCGAAGTGAAGGGTGCTCGGTGCTCTTGCAGGGATTTGGGGTGAGAAGTCTGTGAGGAGGAAGACGAAGGTGAAGTGAAGAAAAGGAGAGGTGTATCTCATTTCCGCCATCACCTAGTAAAGCTTCCACCCGCAGCCGTTCACCGTGGTTTTCCCTTCGGGGTTTTCCACGTAAATCCGTGTGTTTTTTTTTCATTCTTCTGATTTGCTCTCTCTGTTCTTTGTTTTAATTTGGTTATCATTCTACTGCGTTTTGCTGGTTTTTGTGGTGGTTGTTTATGCCACTCAGTACTGGTTTTATTATTGTTGTTTGATCCCCTTGATGAAGAGGATTCTCTAGTGGTGCTGCTCCCAGGAGAAACTGTTGTTGGGTACTGTTTTGTAACACTGGTATCAGAGCCAGGTTGCAAAGATTTGGGATATTTCAGTTGAAATTTCTGCATATCAAGTGTTTGTGTTTTTGCCTCTGTGGGGACTGTAATGGAAGATGGTTCAAGAAGTAAGGGAGATGGAGGATTGGACATGTTCTACTTTAATGGCACTAATTCGTGGTCCATCTGGAAGGACAAGATGGAGGACATTCTCTATGAAAAAGATTTGTTTACCTTGCTTGCCCCCTTCAACCTACAGCCAGCCAATTGATTTTAGATTCACTGCATATTTCTAATACATTATTCCTGTATTTGAGAGACCATCTGGTTAAAGAAAACATCCATGTATTTGAAATTCGATATCTAGTCTGGAAATTCTAACACAAACAAGATGCCCAACCTAAGATATTCAAGAAATGCATGAATGTTTTTGATCGACAGGTCTATTTTTATAAGAAATTTTTGATGTTTCATAGTAAAGTGCCCTTTTTGATTCATTAATCCTAAAATATATTTATTAAAGCCCCTTTTAGATTCATAAAACCTTTGTTGCATGCATGCATAGGTGTAAGAATAGATATATAAATTCTTACACCCAACTTACCAAGGCCATGTTTGGCCGTGCGGATTCCAGCAGTTTGCGACCACGCCGAGGCCTCCCTGCGGCTTGGCTTTTCTCCACGAGACTTCAGCACGGCCAAACAAGGCCTAATTCACATAAGAGGCAATGATGCACATTCCTCTGATTGAGGCAATATTATTTTCTCCTGACGGGTCACATCTATTTTTTTGGGTCACGTCTATTTTTTTTCACTGCATTTTTACAGATTTTTGTGGAAGCTTCTCTGGCCAAAGAACAGCTAAAGGATTCAATTATGGCATGCACAAATAGGGTGCTGCAGCAAATAACTGTTGCACAGATTATGTTCTTTAGATGTCAATGAATTCCTGTGTAAACGCATTAGATTATTATTTTTGGATTAACATATTACTAAAATTTGTGATATTAGAAAAAGATCAAGGGCGGTTATTACTATTAATCATTATATTTTCTACGCCTCGAGGAAAAACTGTAAAAACTGTACTAGACAAGTCTTAGGCTGCATTTGGCGCGGCTTATTTGCTTCGGCGAGGTGGAAAAAAATGTCATCATTGTCATATCAAAATCTTATGCCCCAAACTAATTATTTTTCTGGCATACCATACATTCTGACAATGACATTTTTGTCCAACCTCAACAGAGCAAATAAGCCGCGGCAAGCACAGCCTTAATTTAGGGCTAAACTTTGTTTTGTGGCCCTTCAACATGTGAATTTTTTTGGGGACAAACCCCACCGTCCCATTGCAACATGAGGAGTTTTTGCTCGCCTTATCCCATGCGCTAAACTTTGTTTTGTAGCCTTTCAACAGAACTACTTGTATGAAAGCAAAATGCTCTCAATAGAAATTGCTCACTCGGCCAAAATGCTCTCCGCGAAGAGGAACTGACGCAACATAAGGCAATTTTGGAATATAATGAAAAATTAAAATGCGGGAGAAGATAAACCTGCCTCAAACCTCATGTTGGACATTAATGACTAACAATCTAAAAAGTAGCTTATCATCCAGGTTCAAGTTTATTACTACTTTTCTCTAGCTCAGATCAAATTCACAACAAATGTAAAGATAAAATAATTTAATTGCTATGTGGGACTAAAATATGCTCTTGGGTATCTCAAAAAATCATAATTCTTGAAAAATTTAGCAGCTCCTGTTTTTCCATTCTTCAAATATATAAATAATGCTGTCAAACATAGGGCTGCAGATCATCATAAATATCATCTGATTCATTTCGAGTCCAGATCGATGCATGCTGCAAAATGATTAATCTCACCTCCGTTCGATCGCCCTGCAGACCTGAGTACTGATACCTGCATTAAAGTGAAAATGTCAAAATTGGAGCCTGTTTTCAAGCATAAATGTACAGCCTTCACTATGAAAAACCATCATGATCCTCCTTAATATTGCTTGACAGCCAAATATTGTTGATTCAGAAATGTTATGACTGACCCAAAATATATCCATAATGAAATATCAATAATAACAACATAATCATCGTCATCGTTAATGGCAGCATCCAAACTATCTGGATTGACTTTCTAAATCCTCATTTTTCATTTGTTCCTGCCAATTGCTACCTGAAATGTTGAACCTGACTACAGAAATTGTTTTGAACAACTCTCATCTTGCTACCTCAGTTGCAGCCCTTCACCAAAGTGATGCATTATCTCTCGGCGTCTTCATCTGGAGGGGCTCCATGACAGTTATTCAGTGGCTGCGTGGGTCCGCCCCTTGTTTGAATGCTCGGGTTGCGCATGTTTCGGATGTTATCTACTGGGCTTCGAGCACGGACGCTTTTGGTATCGGTCATGCATATTGTGAGGGGAACCGCGCGGCCGACGAGTGTGCCAACTCCCTCGCCCTCGCCCTCGCCCTCGCTCTCGATCTCGCTCTCTCTCAGCCTCTATGAGAAGGCTACGTAGTTTGCTCTCTTTCAACCCCAAAGAATGGTGAGCTATCTAAACCTTCATTGTACATGCTCCTACAACTTCACTCTATTTTATTTTATCTTAACTTTGATAAATATAACTAATGCAATTTCTCTAACAAAATAATTCATCAATCTATATTTTTTTCTAATTTTTGCCTCACACATATCTTAGCATTCTCTTTTTCCCCACAATTAATTTTGACATCAATGACTTAGACCAAAGAATTGAAAATCCATATAGCATCTTTGGCTCAAAAGCGGTTTATAAAATTTAGCTCTCAATCTCAATGGTGTACTTTTATAAACACAAGCAGGCTCTCCTCATATATAACAACTCAGCCTCACCTCTAAAAACTATATCCTCAATACTTTTATTATTTTGAATTATCATTTCATGGTAGTCAAACTTATCATGCCTATGTATCTTTAGGATTATGGAAATGTATGGTTACTAAAAGAAATTGCTATCCTCCTACTTTCACTCAAAGCTATTAGCAAAAAAATTATCCAAGACTGTTTTTACGCGTTCCATGAAGCGAGCTATAAAATAAGGCAAACTTCCAAAGAAAACTATTTAAAAGTTTTTAAACATGCAAGTTTAAAACAATGATGTGGATATCAGCTGATACACATGTCTGCCGACATAAAAGTTTCATGAACAAAACGACATGTTTATGGTTTGTTTTGTGCAAAATATCCTTTTAGAATATATCTGCATATATATCAGCCATCGACCGATATATGAGGCAGATCTATCTGTTGATATATCCTGGCTGTATATTTTTAGCGTACATGATTTAATAAACAATAAAACAAAATTGTTTGGTTGTCTAGGTTGTTTTATGACCCAATTCTCGACTCTCTTTCTGCTTTCTCTGGATATCTTCCGTGTGCCCATCCGTCGTCAACGTCAGCTCTACTTGGTCTTTGAATTTTGGACTAAGGATTCCTTATCTTCGATCGTCGTCGATGACTTTCTAGTGTAATATAAAATGTTCATACTAATTTGTTAGATTTACATTTTCAATAAATATTAAATTGCTAATACATCAATAGCATATAAACTAAAATAAATAATTATATGTGCATATAATTATGTGTATAAATATTTAAATATTGAAACCCGATATATAAAATATCTCCGATATATCTCAAGACATATTAAAATCGATATGAAAAATCCAAACTGACGTGTCCCCGACATCCAACATCTACAATCTTGATGAGTATGTAAAAGATGCATTTATTGTAAAATATTTCATTTGCAAAAGAACCAAGTTTAAAAAAATTAATCTAACCACTCTAAGGTTTAAAATTGTCGCTGATACTGTTAAAATGGAGAAAAATCCTCTTCAACTAACGTAGTAATCGTGCATGTGTAACCTCATTGTGCCAAGGATGGCTGAAATGAATTCCATCAAAATAACAATGATTTTCCTTTTTTGAAACCGACCAGAATAATTTAAGAAGATTCAATTCCAGCCAATGCATTGGTTAGAGTATGACGGCCATCGGGAGCAAGAAATAGCTGTTCTATATGAAAAATATAATGCTATATCAGAAATTTCATGGTATTGATTAAGATACCTTCGGACGATCCATACAACTCCCAAAATAGCCGACTCCAAATGATAAAGAGCTGTAGGCCGCAACCACCTCTACAGATTTCAGAAGAGGTGAACTTCTTGTACCCTAAAAGATAAATATTTAGACAGTGAAGTTGTAGATATCAATGGACATGAAGTTGTAGATATCCAACGGAGTAAGTTGACAGGTTTATGTTTGAGAATTTTAAGACATGAGCAATTAAGTTGTGTTCAGTTGTTTTGTTATTAATCTTCTGTTATTAGATCTATTCCTCGGTCAATGTTTCCACTGGCACGCATTTAGTCAGTACCTCGATTGGCAGTCAACATCTTGATCGCTGCCTTTTCACGAGGGTCAGGAACGCGACTACTGAAAGTCAAAAGAAATTCGCTATCGCTCGCCTCCTGTTCGTTCTCTTCTATCTACGATGATAACGAGAAAGAAAAAGATGGAAAGGAAAGACTTCGCTATCGCTCGCCTCCTGTTCGTTCTCTTCTATCTACGATGATAACGAGAACGATGGAAAGATTTCAAGATGATAGCTCAGAATAAGATGCTCATCCTGTTCGCATTCGTTTCTTTCTCTTTCTCTACGAGAAAGATGAAACATGATCAATGCTTTTTGCTGAAAAAGCAAAAAACACGGGTTTTTCTATAAGCGGAGCTTTCTTTTCGAAGATGAGCGAAGCGTGACCAATGCTAGCTAGGCGAGCGATAGCGAAGGCTTCTTCTAAAGGACATCAGAATCAGAGTACTTCTGTTGAAATTCATAGTATCGCAATTGAGACAAATCAATATTCTGTTGCTTGAGCTACGACTTCTTGTACCTTGAGCCTTACGGCTCACCCCCATTTGGCGCCCTCCGCTACTAGTTAGAAAAACATGTAGGACTCCTCCCATTGTTTATATGCATACTTTTGCTCGTTAGACCCTTCGCCTTCTCTTGTTGGCGGACCCTTCGAGCGCTCCCCCACGGGGCGGTAAGGATTCCAAACATATCAAAATCGCTCTCGACAGTGAATGGGAACCATAATGTGGGACTAGTTGCTGCGGGCTAGCAGATGAGTGCGCAGATGAGTGAGCTAATCGTGGAAATTCTCCACACATTAATTTTTCTCTTTTTGGAATGCTCTTCTTTCAACAAAAGACAGGAAGGATAGACGTGATAGGAGATACAGATTTTCTATATATTCACAATTGAACAGAGTAATACATATACATGAATAGAGGAGGATGATCCTAACACCCGAGATGACTATAAGCTAACATTACTACTCATAATATACAACATATCTACCCCCCCCCCTCCCCCCCACACACACCCCAAACTCACGGGAGATCATACACCGAGAGTTTGGACAGTAAATATGCATGCTAGGTTCCCGTTTGCGGCTTTGTCAGTAAATCTGCAATCTGCTGCTCTGAAGGAATAAATGAAGGGGCAAGAATGTCACGACCATAGTGCTCACGTAGGAAGAAAAACATCCATCCCGATATGCTTTAAAAGTGAATGTTTCACCGGTTTAGAGTAATCTGAATGACATCGGTGTTATCGCAGTAGAGGGGAGTGAGATATGGAAAAGAGACTAAGATTCTCAAGAAGCAAACAGAGCCAAATAATACCCTCAGCGGTGGTAGGCATGGCTCGAAGGTCAGTCTCAGTGCTGGAGCGAGAAACACCAGTCTGTTTCTTGCACTTCCATGAAATCAGTGAAGAACCAAGAACAAACAAAAACCAGTGACAGAACAACGGTCAACAGGATCACTAAACTAGGTGGAGTCGGAGTAAGCACGTAGTTGTAGAGAACTACTGCTGGAGAAAAAGAGACCACGAGATGTCGTCGCCCGGAGATAGCGCAGGAGCCGCAGTAGATGACCATAATGCATAGAGGTGGACGCACTAACAAACTGGCTCAACACATGAACATGGACAATGTCGGGCTGAGTAATGGTGAGATAGACGAGACTCCCCACAAGGTGGAGGTATCGAGTAGGATCAGAGAGTGAAACCTCATCATCCGGACGTAGCTGAAGGTGGAGCTCCATAGGGGTGTCCACTGTGCAAGAGTCAGAGAAAGCAACCCGAGCAAGGAGATCTGATGTGTAGCGCTGCTGAGAGAGCTAAAACCCACAATCTGTAGAGTTGTCATCAAGACCCAAGAAGTAGCTCAGCTTTCCAAGGTCAGTCATCTAAAACTGCTGCTGAAGGTGATGCTTGATGAAGGCAACATGAGAAGGATCATCACCAGTAATAATCATATCATCCACGTAGTAATAAAAAAGTCTGACCACGAGAGGAGTGCACGAACAGAGCTGGATCATGTGGACATGACTAGAAATTGGCGGTTGTAATGGCTGGGAAAAAACGGGAAAACCACGCGTGAGGCGCCTTCTTGAGCCCATAAAGAGCTCGCCTTAAGCGACAAACAAGGCCTGGAGTAGAGGATATACCCGGAGGAGGAAGCATGTATACCTCCTGCTGAATATCACCGTGAAGAAAGACATTCTTCATGTCGAGCTGTGATAGGGACCAACGGCGAACAACGACAACAACAATAAGAGTCCGGACTGTAGTCATGTGAGCAATTGAAGCAAAAGTCTCGTCATAGTCTCTCCCCTGCTCCCGCTGAAAACCGTGAGCAACTAGCAGAGCCTTGTACCTCTCCACAGAACCATCAGAGCGAGTCTTGACCATAAAGACCCACATGCAAGTAATAGAAACAACACCAGGTGGAAGAGGAACAAGCTCCCATGTAAGAGTGCGCTCAAGCGCTTCCAACTCAGCAGACATGGCAACTTGCCACTCAGGTATCTGGGCAGCCTCACGGTAGGAAGTCGGCTCTAGAGTACTACATGCAGTAGTAGGAAGGGCAGGTAGGTCCAGCGATAGGATAACAAGGATAAGGCGGTCGTGAGAACGCCTCTCCCGAGGTGGGTTGCGGCGCACAGGAGGGTCATCCACATGGCACGCACTTGAGGAGGTAGGCACTGAGTCTGGGGCAATAAAGGCAAGGAGATAGGAGGAGGACGAAGAATATATTGATAAGGAAAAGTGTAGACATAGGACAAGAGTGAGGAGGTGACGGAGTAGACTACGACAAGGAAAGAGGAGGAGATGAAGTAGACTGCGGCAAGGGAGAAGGAGGTGACAGATTAGACTGTGGAAAGGGAAGAGTTTGTGGACATACCGTATGGGAGGATACATGAGGCGGAGAGATGGGAAGAGTGAGAAACTGCACGTCAGAGGGAGTAACAGATGAGTGTGAGATCGAGAAAATAGGGGACACGAAGAAAGGGTGAGACTCATCAAAAGTGACATCACGTGAAATGCGAATTCGACGTGCAACATGAGTGAGACCGATCAATAAAAACACGACCAAGGAAACCTTGACTAATGAGAGAAGCTAGACGTGAACCACTGAGATGACCAAGACGGTGGTGTCACTAAGAGAAACCCACCGAAGGAAGACAAAGGGAGGAAGCTGCAGGTGACCATGGAGTGGATGGAAGGTGGAGACGATCAAGGACGTACACCCCGCAACGACGACGAACAGCCCCAAGGAGTGCCCCAGTCAGACGTTCATGCACACGGCATGTGAACTCATCAAAGGTAACCAGACAACCATGGGATGTGAGCTGGCTGGCGGATATAAGGTTCATGGATAACTCAGGTATGTAGCCAACACCGAGAATATGAAAATGGGTGGTGTGAAGGAGGCCAAGACTGGTGATGGGGTGAATGGTGTCATCGGATACCATGATACTAAGGGCAGGAGTGATGGGCTGACATGAGAAAAAGTGTGTACCATCATAGGTCATGTGAAAAGAGGCTCCAGAGTTAAGCAACCAGTCGGAGGTGGAGAAACCTGCAAGGGCGTAGGGAGCCGGCTGAGAGGCAAAGGAAGAAGAGCGGGCCAGTGAAAAATGCTGGACAATCAGCTGTGCAAGCTCAGAGACAGAGAGACTGCGCTGGAGCCTAAAAATGAGCGGAAGGAACACCAGGAGCACGCTGCTGACCAGACTGCGGAGCCCTCTGAAGCTTGCAACACTCAGATTGAACGTGTCTAAGGCACTGACAATAGTGGCAGCGGACCTGCTGGCGACGAGGAATACCGTACTGAGCAGTAGAGGGCGTAGGAGGACGAGAAACAGTGGGCTGTAGCGAGTAAGACGAGGGCGCACGAGAAACAGGCCGCACCGATGCACTGTAACCCGGCGAAGGCAGCAGGATGCAGCGAGAAACAGTGAGTTGTAGCGAGTAAAACGAGGTCATCTGGACTGCGAGATCAGCCAAGGAGGAAAGTAGGGCAGACGGCCGCAGAATCAACCGGAGGAGGAAGACGGGGCTGCAGAATCAGTTGGAGAAGGAAATTGATGGGGATCGGCATTTGGATAGGTGTCGGGATCGGAGACCTGCCAGAAACCCACGACTGAATCACCAACTGGAAACCTGCAACTGAATCAGCAACTGAAAAACCTGTGACTGAATCAGCGACTGGAGCAACGACAGAATCTGAGCGAAATTGTGAGCAAAACCAGCGACGAAATCTACGACTCGATCATTGATCGATCGAACAAAGTGGGACAACCGAGATCGTCGATCGATCGAAGGAAGCAGCAGGATCGATCAATTTGGAGCGCGAGCCTGAACAATAGAAGCGTCGAGGGAAATCCGGAAGCCCGAAGCGCGGAAGCGAAAGCCTTTTGTGGAATCCTGAAGTGCGGCGAAAGATGAACGGAAGGCCTACAGAAACGAGAGATTGAGAGAGGGAATTAGAAGAGACGGAACCTAGCTCTGATACCATGATATGATAAATGGATTTTCTATGTATTCACAATTGAACAGAGTAATGCATAAACATGAATAGAGGGTGATCCTAACACCTGAGATGACTATAAGCTAACACTATTACTCATAATATACAACCCGTCACCGGCCACTCTGAGGTGACTATAAGCCAACACTACTATAAGCGTAGAGGGAGAAATGGATTTTGTTAGAGGCTGTACCAGTACTATCATTCCAGGTACCATTATGAGGACTGCAGTCCATATACCCCAACATGTCACTGGCCGAGCGCGTTGTCAAGCTCATGGGAGCGCGTCTGGGCCCCACCCTTCTGGTAGGTTGTTATCGCTGGGGATCGAACACAGGACCTTGGTTAAGTAGCATATAATGCAAGCCTTATCACCCAACTGCGTTGCAGCTCAGTTGGTTGATAAGGCTTGCATTATATGTTACTTATCCAAGGTCCTGGGTTCAATCCCCAACGACAACAACCTACCGGAAGGGTGAAGCCCATTGTTAGAGGTTGTACCGGGACTATCATTCCAGGTACCACTCTGAGGACTGTAGTCCATATACCCTAACTCGTCACCGGCTATGCGTATTACCGGGCTCATGGGAGCGCACCTGGGCTCCACCCTTCCGGTAGGTTGTTGTCGCTGGGGATCGAACCAAGGACCTTGGATAAGTAGCATATAATGCAAGCCTTATCACCCAACTACTTATCCATAGGTAGCATCGAAATCTGCTTCCTTACATATGATATTCTCCTTTTCGCTCCCAGGACCTTGGTTGTTCCCAGCCGAGCAAGTTCTCAAACGCGATGCTG
This sequence comes from Platanthera guangdongensis, assembly GCA_039583875.1. NCBI lineage: Eukaryota > Viridiplantae > Streptophyta > Magnoliopsida > Asparagales > Orchidaceae > Platanthera > Platanthera guangdongensis. The sequence continues at coordinate 248,413 of CM077165.1, forward strand.
CGAACAAGGGAGTCAATTAGGCGAACAAACAGGCTTTAAAGCATCGAAAAGCATAGCTACAGATCAGTCGGAGAAGGAAGTTGATGGGGATCGGACTCTGGATAGGTGTCGGGATCGGTCTCTGGATAGTGTCGGGATCGGTCTCTGGATAGGTGCGGGATCGGAAACCTGCCAGAAACCTGGGACTGAATCACCAACTGGAAACCTGAAACTGAATCACCAACTGGAAACCTGCAACTGAATCAGCAGCTGAAAAACTTGCGACGGAATCAGCGACTGGAGCAGCGACAAAATCTGAGCGAAACTGCGACTGAAACCAGCGACGAAATCTGCGACTGGATCGTTGATCGATCGGACAAAGCAGGACAAGCGCTGCGGAATCCTGAAGCGCTTTTGTAAAAAACTGAGAAATGACCTCATGAATAGTGAATTAAATAGATTAAATGTAGACTTATTAATGTAATGTAATATTAAAGAGCATGACAAGAACCTGAAGAGTTTCAGCCTGCACGAGTAAAACCCCAGCACCAGTATCACGAGAGCAATGCTTTCCTTCTTGAATTACTGACCGTAGAACTTTCACGGAAGCAGAAGCTGGACCAGCATGCGATCTAGAAAAACCACTAAAGTGAATCAAGTGTCCGGAGTTAACGGAAGGAAAAGATAACTGATATTTCCATTACTAAATTAAAAATTCTTAAAATTTAACATGTTATATACAGAAATTAAAGATATTGCTTGCATCGGCCCAGACGATCACAAAGTTTTATCCTTCGATGAATCAATCAAACCAGCCATGGACGCCAAGAAAATCAGGGATGCGCGTCAAGGAAATGGCGCACATCAACAGATGCTTCTAGTGTTTTAGTGTAACTTCCGAGGAGATCATTAATCCCAAAAGTGATCACCATGAGCAGGCTTAGGCTCCGTTTGGAGGGACTTATTTTCACCGGTCAAGCGGTTGTGACCACATGAATCGGACCATAATTAAGGCCCGATTAATGCGGTCGAAACCGCTTAACCGGTGAAAACAAGTCCGTCCAAACGGAGCATTAATTTTAGAGTTTGTGGAAGAACTTTAAAGTTACACAAAAATGGCCAGATGTCTAAGAATTTTATTTTTACTATATGTAAGGATTTTAAATCTCTTTTTTAAGCAATAGACATCCTCATCAGTCGTCAGTGATAAATAGAATTCTAGAGGAGCCCCTATAGGTTCAAGAGATGGCTCTCTTCATGCAACACTTTATCCCAGATGTGATAAAAGTGTAATCCTTTGGAGTCTTGTATTTATAATTGGACTGATTGGCCAAGTGGGGTAAGCAAAATTTTTATTGTGATGGGATGTTCGGATTTAATTCTACAATTTGGATGGGATGTTCGGATTTGCCTTTTCATAATCTAAACATATCTTTTAAATCAAGTCAAAGGTGGCCACAACAATCAAAAAACCTATTAAAAAGCAAAGAAAAACAAATTGACTAAACAATGTAATTTTGGTTATGACCAACTAATGCCCATCCCCACATGCATGCATAAATATACATATTAAGCAGGTCAGTTAATGTAGGGTAGGCTACGGGATGCACAAAACCTACGACTCTAGGTGATAGTGCAAGGGCGACACACTAATACAACTCTAAATGCAATGCGACCGTCGGTGACGGCAACGAATAAATTTGAGCAATGAAATTTATAACACCACACAGATTTGAAATTGAAAGTAATTAAATAATTCAACAATAATTAATGGCTTTCCTCCGCTCGTAGGACGAGAAAATGGAAAATCCGGCCACGTATAACTAGATCCGGGCAGGGGAAGGGTAGATCCGATGTGTAGGAGCGGATCCGGACCAAAAATGGTAATGAGTGGAGGGAAGCGACGGATCGGGGCTGGAATTCTCAGATCTGGAATGATCTTGAAAATCGGGTGAGTGGGGGTGCGGTTTTGGGCTGTGGAGGGAAGAGAGAAGGCAGTGATGGCTCTGGGAGGCAGGGGAGAAGCCGGCGGGGCCTTTGGGGAGAGGTGGTGGACCGGGAGGGGCCGACCAAGGGGGTTGCTGTTGAGAAAAAGGGGAAACGACAGGGTGGCGGCTTGCTGCATTGGAGGGAGGCGGCAGGGAGAGGGAACACCCGACATGCTGCTTGACAGGGGCGAAACGAAACTATATGGTATGAATAGGGAATTTCATTTTTCAATAGTAACTAGGTTGGAGCTTTTTTGGAACAATAAACAAAAAGCCAGTTGTAGGGGCTGTAGGAGGCGGTGGAAGGAGGTTTTCGGGTGGGGAAAAGGAGGCTAGGGTTAGGGAATACCTCGGGGAGGGAGATACAAGCCTAGGAGTCGTTACCTAGGGTTTTATAGAGACGGCACCGTGGAGGAATCGTCGGATTTCGGGATTTCTCTTCTCCAAAATCTGCAATGACTGAATTCAGCCCACAAGACTCTTATTTATAATAAAATGAAACACTAGGGCATCCCAATCGACGACTATGATTGACCGGTGGGACAGGCCGCTAACGGCTAAATACAAGGACGCAACCGCAGAGTTTGATCGTCGACCCGGACACGCCTATATGGTAAGTCGCCAAATCAAACCTGAACGGGCCCAAAGCTCGTCATTGTCTCTGCTCCGCATCAATCTCCACAACTTGAAAGAATTCATCTCCCGATGAATTGGGATAGAAATTCTCTCGCTGAATGCCAGACATAACTCGAAAAAGTCCACTGAAAGTCGTCCTAGTGTCGTCGGCGGAAGGGCATCCTCGTCAATCAACTCCCCCTGGCTGAAAAACTGTCATCTCCGGTGAATGGAGACGGTCGTGCTGAAGTCGAAGTCCAGGGGCAAATCGATCAAGCTCTGCTGCAAGTATCCAAGCGTCATCTTCGTCGGGGCGGCACTGCCAATGTACCAAGTAGCGACATCGTGACACGTCCGTGGTGGGAACAAACTGGTGGAATCTGATCTCTGTGATGCTCGCATCTCTCGCCTCTCGAAAGGTGGATCCCGGCGCGATTGGTGGTGTCGGTGGTGAGACCAAAGAAGACGAGTCTCTAGGTGGGTGGGTGTCAGCAATGTGTGAGTAGTGGTGGACATCAGACGTGGGTGGGCTATGAAGGTGGTAGGGCAACGATGGAGGGGGTGGGGGCGGCTGGGCATCTCCACTGCTCGAGACCACATACTCGTGAGGCTCATAGTACGACGTCAGATCCTCAATATTACACACTGGATGAACTACCATACTTGCCAGGATATCGAGTCGGTAGGCGTTTGTCCCAATATGACTAATAATTAAGTAATGACCTATTCTCCTGGCGCTTGGCTTTTGACAGGCTCAGAGGGGAGCCTCTTAAGGCGGATTCACACAATTACTTTCTCGCCTTCATTAAATATCTGCTCTCGCCTCCACTTATCTGGATGAGTCTTATAGTTTTCATTGCTCGTTATTATCCGTCGGCGGACCGACTCAACTCATGCAAATGTCGTGTAAAAGACTCAGCAGACTCATGCACGTAATGCAAATGATACAAATACAACATGACAATCACAATATACTCCTTATAGAAAAAATCTAATAATGTCTGAGATGTGTTTAAAATGTGGTGGCCTATCAGGAGGTTCTTTCGGTAGAATATAAAAATATTCAACTAGTGTGAGACGAGTGCTCAGATGATCTTGAGAGACAAATATACTCAAATACGAGCATGTAATGAGCCAGATGTATCTCAGGGAACGTAACACATCAGGGGGCTCATCAGGAGGTGTGTACGAAAAGTCATCGCGGATAAGATGACCACCTGGGTGAAAACTGAGCACACATACTAGAAGTCGTGACTCTAGCATATGGTGAGCGTCCCAGAAAAGAAAGAACTCATCTGGTGGTTCAGCGGGTGGCGTGTCCCAAAACTCATCCAGAGTGTGAGGCGTCATAAGATAGGTCCGCACAAAATGAATATGCTTGAATGGACTCAAGGTAGGCCCTACATATGTCATGCCCCACTCAAGGTCCCTTCTCTAGGACAAGAACAGAATTGATAATGAAAGAGGCGCCATACCTGAGTGGCTCACCCGAGTCTCATCCTCACCAGGATGTGGGGGATCATCAGGAGGCTCAACAGGGGGCTCGTCATAGGACTCGTCACTAAGATCAAGGTCCTCCTGATGAGTACCATCGAAAGGGATAGTGTCCTCGTGCATGGGTGACAGCCACTACGAGATCAATATCAGGCTTTGGGCTCTCAGTTGTAACGTGGCTCGGAATAATGTCAAGGGAAGAGCGACATAGACCTACGCTCAAGAATGGATCTGCGGGTGCGGTGTCAAGACATGAATCTAGGGTATGAGTGTTAATCAACCCCGTACATGCCAAAAGTGGAGGTGTGGGTGAGGGACACAACACTACAGACTCAATAGGTCGCCCAGGCTCACCCTCAGTCGGGGTCACAAGAGACGGGTCAGAAATAAGAGATAGGTTAGAAATAAGCATCTCGCTGGGGTGAAAGCAATCTGTATCAGGTATTACTTTTGTCGTGGGTGACAGGACAGTGGTAGGCATCGTGGTGACCTCAGTATGAGAAGAACTCGTATTGTAGAGGTCAAGGTGAGGGTCCAACCGACAAGCTCTGACTGATCTCATAGACTGTTCGTAATGAAGGGCAAGCTGATACGTCTGCTCGAGGGACTTCGAGCTATGATAAATCACCTTAGCATGAATGTCAGATCGAAGCCTGGACCGAAGTTTGCAAGTGGTCATGGCTGAGTCCTCTCGGATATCGCTCCTCACAACTAATCGAAGCAATCCATGTACTCAGCGACAGACATGGATTTTTTTTGAAGGGAAATAATTGGTCGAGCAAGCAACTCTGATACGATGAACGCAGATATCTTTGACACAATGCACGCTTCATGTCCACCCAACTGGTGATGCGATGTAGACGGTCTCTCTCGCGCGTCCTCTTAATGCTAGACCAATATGTCATCGCCTGATCTAAAAGCCTAAGTTTCGCAAATTTGACGCGACGCTCACCGAATAACTCAAAATGATCGAAATAATACTCCATATCCACGAGCTAATAGCTGAAAGACTCGGGACTCAATGAGCCGTCAAAGGAAGGGGCAACATTACGAAAATGACTCTCAAGATCTCTCTGAAAGTGACGATCCTCATAATAGTCATTCATAAGGTAATCGGGTCGAGTCGAAGGATCAACACGATCTGCTCGCGTGCAAGAATATGAACGACTACAATCATCATACTGATAATCTCTGGCATAATGAGGTTGTGTCGGTGGGTCAACACGATCTCGGGAAGTGGTGCGCTGCAGACGATAATAATCATCATGATAACGTGATGATTTCTCTGAAGTCTCTCTATGAGGTCGGGTATAGGCAGACTCGGAATCACCAAATAGAGGAGAGGAATGCCGACGATAATTAGTCATGAATGAACTTAAGGACTCTATATGACCTACCACTACATATATAAATGTGGCCCAAACCTTGGGCTCTGATACCAATTGATGTGGGGTAGGCTACGAGATGCACAAAACCTACGACTCTAGGTGGTAGTGCAAGGGTGATACACTAATACAACTTTAAATGCAAGGAGACCGTCAGTGACGATGACGAATAAATTTGAGCAATGAAATTTATAACACCACGCAGATATTTGAAATGGAAAATAATTAAATAATTCAGCAATAATTAACGGCTTTCCTCCGCTTGGAGGGCCAAGTAAAGCGCGCGGCGAATGACTCCTGCAAATTAGTAGTGTACCGAAACAATCTCTACCAACAAAAGTCAAAACACATATTTATTCACCAATGAAAACATCAAATCACATAAACCAATACCACAAAACTCACAAAGTAGCGGGTTGAACTGAGACACTGAAGAACTTGGGTCCAGATGTGTAGATTACGATCAAAGGTGGAACCGGCGACAAAACAACGATGGTTGTGACTGTCCTTGGCGGGAAATGGTGAGATCGGACAAGATATTGGAAGATTCGTCCACATATAAGTAGATCCGGGCTGGGGAAGGGTAGATCCGATGTGTAGCAGCAGATCCAGACCAAAAATGGTAATATGAGTGGAGGGAAACGACGGATCGGGGCTGAAATTCTCAGATCTGGAATGATCTTGAAAACCAGGGGTGTGGGGGTGCGGTTTTAGGCTGTGGAGGGAAGAGAGAAGGCAGTGGTGGCTCTGGGAGCCAGGGGAGAAGCCGATGGGGGCTTTGGGAAGAGGTGGCGGACTGGGAGGGGCCGGCCAAGGGGGTTGCTGTTGAGAAAAAGGGGAAACGGTAGGGTGGCGACTTGCTAGATTGGAGGGAGGAGGCAGGGAGAGGGAACACCCGACAGGCTGCTTGACATGGGAGAAAAGAAACTACATGGTATGAACAGGGGATTTCATTTTTCAATAGTAACATTGTTAGGAGCTTTTTTGGAACAACAAACAAAAAGCCGGCTATAGGGGCTGTAGGAGGTGGTGGAAGGAGATTTCCGATGGGGAAAATGAGGCTAGGGTTAGAGAATACTTTGGGGAGGGAGATACAAGCCTAGGAGTCGTCACCTAGGGTTCCACGGAGTCGGCACCGTGGAGGGATCGCCGGATTTCTCTTCTCCAAAATCTGCAATGATTAAATTCAGCGCACAACACTGCTATTTAAAATAAAATGAAACACTAGGACATCCCAATCGACGACTATGATTGGTCGGTGGGAGAGACCGCTAAATACATGAAAATAAAACAAAAAAAAACTAATATATGTTTTTGACTCGCGGCGACGTGCCGGACGCAACCGCAGAGTCCGATCGTACCCGGACATGCCATATATGGTAAGTCGCCAAATCAGCTCCGAACGGCCCCAATGCTCGCCATCGTCTATGCTCCGCATCATCAATTCTTACCAAGTTCTTCATGTAAAATTGTAAGCAAGACCGGTTCACATGAAGAGAAAAATGTTAGCAAGAAATGACTAGATACACCACCATCTCAAACCAATTTTCCATAAAAATAAGTATTTTTAGGACTTCAAAAGAGTTCGTTTAAATTGGCATCTTACAGTGATGATGACAAACAGCATTCTCGAGCAGCAAAACCTCTCATAAGATACTCCCCAGCACCAGTTGCACAACAACCAACATTAAATGGAGTTCCTGATAAATCTTTTGATGATGCCCAACATCCTGAACCATACATTGCTGCCAATCCGACACGCCCATCAACCTGCAATGGCTCCGATTCAGTCACATTCAACTATGAGAGAAACTATCATAGAATAATGAGCAAATTTATTTATTTCCTTTCAGACAAAAAACCTCAACAAATCATTAACTGAAACATGTGAATGAACAGAAGCTTGTGACAGTGTTAATTTTGAGCATATAAAACCAAGTTCAAGTGTTCAATACTCAAGGAAAATTCACAACAGCGCAAAAAAAAGGTCAGATTGTAATGTAGGCAATATAGCGTACTTCTTCAGAAAAGTGGGAATAAATATACGTAGCCATCATACCACGGCTAAAAAATCTATAATGATGAAGATACACATAAATTATAAAGTCCTCAAATATATAAATCTGTACTAATTCCAAAAAACTCAAGGATCTATGTTACCACTAGTTCATATCAGATGTTCGTAAAAATTGGCCTTGAAGCCTACTACATTGATAATTCACGTTCAGATGAAGATCAATCATCAATATTGAATAATATAGCATCTTCTGAACCTAAATCAGAGGTCATACACCAGCCTACAACAGAGAATTCAGATATCTTATGTCACTTCTATTATTGAGATGAGCGATAAATTGGTTCACATATATTCAAGCAAATAAAAAACATAAACTAATATACATAACAAATCAGTACCTTCAAAGCAACACCCCCACTTGATGCTCCTGACGCTACATGACCAAAAGCATCAACGCAAATAACTCCAACTGTATCTTCGATACAATCTTCTTCAGCTTTACACTTCGAATCTGATTCTGCACCCGTATCTCCAGTTTCACCTCCGGCATCATAAGATTGATCGTCAATCACTGGCATGCAAATAATACTGTAGTGAATCCGTGATACAGTAAGATGTATTTAGTAGCTTCTCCTTTTCTGTTGACTACTTATTCACATAATAATTTATATTAGCAATTACAAAGATTCCACCTCCAATAAAGAAATCATCTGAGTACAATCCATAGGAATATGAGTTCTTAATGAGACTAATAAGCTAAATATACTGACAATAGCGATAACAGGAATTATAATAAACTAACCATGTTAATACCCCTCATAAACTCAAGGGAATGCAGAGATGCCAACTTGAGTTTGGAACTAACCATGTTAATACTAGTAGAGTTGTTTGTACCTAATAGAGATGACAGGTTCAGTGATAAGTTGATCTTATCGACTAAGAAGACGAGGCTCAAAAAAATAAATTAGGAAATAATGATGTTTGGCCTCCTAGAGCTCTAGAAGTGAAGTTCAGTAATCAGACAGCGGGTTAAACAATCTAAGGACATTCTCTAGTTTTTTATATATCGGGGATATATTGAGGATATTTCATATATCAGATTTTAATATTTAATTAATTATATATGTAATTAAATACTATTTTTTACTTTTTATACATGTCACAGTACTACCTATTTTACAATCTATTTAATTTTTAAATATTAAAAGCTATATGTAACATTTAACATACAACACTTTAAAAATAAAATTTGTAAAACTAGTGATTTTAAGAAACTTGCAACCATATATTATTTTTATGAGATCAAAATTTCAATAATTAAATTCCAAACATACTACATTCTTCGTCACTTAAAGACTCATCTATAATTGACAGATTACATAGAATATGATCTTCATCAGATGAACCCTCTAGATCTCCCTCGCCCACCTCAGATACTTTTCTTTTCCCCCTTCTTTGATAACTAACAGACACTGCTTTGCTTGTATCTGGTCTTGGAGGCCTCCTTTCATCATGATCAACATCGACTATATTGCCAATTTGCGCCCATGTCAGCCCCTCTCCAGGAAAGACTTCATCATCGTCATCTTCATTTTCGTCCTCCGCAGGATCAGCATTCACCATCCACTCTTGTACCATTCTAGACTCAACATTGTTAGCTTCCAGTGGATCTCGAAATGTATCTGAATATTTTGGCTTCAGCAAAGCACTGAACTTTACAAATACTAAATCGTTCAATCTTTTGCTATCGAGTTTGTTTCTCTTTTTAAAATGTATCTCCAAAATTTTAAAAAAAGATAAATAATTTATTCAATCTTATAATAAGATATTTATGTTTAACTGAATAACTAAATTAATGCATACCATTTCAAAAGTGCTTCAGTTCGTCTCACAGCCAAAGGATGAATTAGTTAGACTTAAAATCTTCATAGCCATAATTTTAAAGCATGTCGTATCAGCACCATTAAGCCTCCACCAATGTACTATGAAAATTAAAATGTCAACACAATGTATTATACATAAATACATAATACATCATTAATGTTAACTTGTTAACTAAATAACCCTTACCTGGATTTAAATTGGGATTTTGTAGCTATCTTTTTGTCATATCTTTACCAAATAACTCTTGCTGGTATTGGTAAACATCAAGCTCGGCACTGATGTGATCCTGCGTAGAAAAATCTTTCCTATATATCCTCAAGAGACACTCAACAAAATCACTCATAAATCTTCTGTCAGTTTCAATCTCCACTTGACGGGAATAATACAAATATGAGTTTAAATAATAACATGCAAGGTGCAGAGTGATGTTCAATCTCCACTCGACGAGAATAATAAAAATTTGGGTTTAAGTTATAACCTGCAAGGTGCAGAGGGCTGCTCGTCTTCTTCTCTGATCTGCTATCATTGATTGCAACAACCCTTATACATGCATCATCGATTGCAAAATGAAGTAGAATACATAACTAATAATAGAGGCATTTCAAATCATTTGTTGACTAATAAATGAGCCAAATAGAAATAAAGCAGCATGCAACAATTAATAAGGCAACAACTCACAAGGCAACGAGCCTAAAAGACAACAACTAATAAGGCAACATGCAACAACTAATAAGACAACAACTCACAAGACAGTCGGATAATAAGGAAACAACTAATAAGGCAACATGCAACAATTAATAAGGCAACAACCCACAGGGCAGCAATGCAACAATTAATAAGGCAACAACCCACAAGGTAGCCGACAGTCAACAAATAAGGTAGCAGAGAACAAGGCAAATACGGCAGCAGGAAACAACTAACATAACAACAAACATAACAACCAACAAAAAAAACAAAAAAACAGAGCGAGAGAATGAGAGGGAGAGGTAGGGAGAAGAAAACACCAACGTACGAGAGAGAGGGAGCCCGAACGAGCTAGAGAGCACCAGAGAACCACAGAACCAGAGAACCAGATAGCTAGAGAGCACCAGCGAGCCACAGAGAACCAGAGAGAGGGAGAGCACCAGAGAACCAGAGAGGGAGAGCACAAAAGAACCAGAGAGGGAGAGACTAGAGAACCAGATAGAGCATCGACAATGCGTGAGAGAGGGAGAGCACCAGAGAATCAGAGAGGGAGAGCACCAGAAAACCAGAGAGGGAGAGCACCAGAGAACCAGATAGAGTGCCGCCAGCGCTTGAGAGAGGGAGAACACCAGAGAAATAAAGTGTCGAAAGCGCGCGAGAGAGGGAGAGCACCAACGAGCTAGAGAACATTAGAGAACCAGACAACCATAAGCGACGGGGAGAGCTAGGGCAGAGCGATGGAATGAAATGAGCAGAGTCGGGGGAGTTAAAATAGCGGCCCGATCCAGCTCATTTCATTAATATACGATTATAATTATATAAAATAACAAATATTTAAATTAATTAAAAAAATTTAATTATCAAAAAAAACGACCTGCACAGCCGTTTTTTGGGGCCGGCGGCCCGTTTTTTTCAAAACGCCATATCCCAAATCTACAACGGTTTCGTGGTGTTTTTGCTCCCAAACCTTGATGTCAGCCGACATGTCGGTCATGTCGGTCGATATCCACAACACTGATATATATATATATATATATATATATATATATATATATATATATATATATATATATATATATATATAATATATATCATTTGTATAGCAATTATAGGAAAAAAGAGATATATGTCAATATCTTAATCAACAGAGAAATAATATATATATATATATAATAGAGTGCAAACCGTATGAACCAAATGCATGCTAAGGGTAGATTTGGTGGAAGCACGGTCGCAACCGCCGCCCGTTTGGCGCTGGCGCGGCTGAAATCCGCGCATAGGAAAAAGTCCGCAGAAAAGAACTTCATTTGTAATGCATTACACCGAAAAAAGAATTTAAACCAGTCGGTGCATGGGGTCCACAATGCATGATTGCTTATCTACATGTATACATTCATATTCTGCACTACAAGAGAAGTAAAAGCTTACAACCATGAAAGTATAGAGAACCCTTGGATTACCAAAGTCTTGGGCGAAGCCGCGAAGGGGATGAGATACAAATCCCATAAACTCGAGAGGGTGCAAAGCATGTATAACTTGAGTTTGGAGCTATGAACTAACTTACAGCTACAAACAGTAAGCAGCGTCAATTTCATTGGGGTGGAACTTGGGGTTAACAAGTCGAAGAGAAAGAGTTAGCATGGATGCTACCGATTATTGGAACCATGAAAATGGGTTCCTGTTGCTAGGACCTAGGGGTGACCAAAGGTTGTCGGTCTAACGGTTGACCCGGACAAGACACGATGAGTATGAGCTAGAGAGTACAAAAAATACGACTTTGAATTGCCTACAAACAAAACCCGTGTGTAGTGAGGTCGCGCCATACACCCGTAAGTCTATAGGAACTTCCCCTCCTAAAGCCAGTGATTAGCTCGACACGAGAGGCGGGTACTATACTCGCCCACACCCAAAGGGGTGGGGGTCAAAAGGGATGCTTCCACTTGTGATTCGGGGACCTATTTATAGGAAAATCTAGGGGATATGGTTTGCAAATAACTTCCTCCACCTGAACCAAAATTCTACTCACATACCCAAATGGTATGCGGACATCCCTCCCCGCCTTAAGCAAAATGTTATTCCCAGACCGAGATGGGGTGGGGGTATTCTTCCGGAGTTTGCCGAGTACTCTCCTTGAGGTCGCCGAGTACTATCCTTGATGTCACCGAGTACTCTCCTTGAGGTCACCGAGTACTCTCCTTGAGGTCGTTGAGTAATCTCCTTGAGGTAGTTGAATACTCTCCTCGAGACTGTCAAGTACTCTCCTTGAGGTCGCGTAGTACTCTCCTTGAGGTCTCCGAGTACTCTACTTGAGATCACCGAGTACTCTCCTTGAGTTTGTCGAGTACTCTCCTTGAGGTCGTCGAGTACTCTCCTTGAGGTCGTCGAGTACTCTCCTTGAGGTCGTCGAGTACTCTCCTTGAGGTCGCCGAGAACTCTCCTTCAGGTCGCCGAGTACTCTCCTTCAGGCCGCCGAGTACTCTCCTTCAGGTCGCTGAGTACTCTCCTTCAGGTCGCCGAGTACTCTCCTTGAGTTCGACAAGTACTCTCCCTAAGGTTATCGAGTACTCTCCTTGAGTCGGCCTCCTTGAGCAGCCTGAGTACTCTCCTTGAGGTTGCCAAGTACTCTCATTGGGGTCGTCGAGTACTCTCCTTGGGGTCGCCGAGGAATTTCATTGAGGTCGCTGAGTACTCTCCTTGAGGTCATCAAGTACTCTCCTTGAGGTCGCGGACTACTTTTTTGAGGTCGCCGAGTACTCTCCTTGAGGTCGTTGAGTACTCTCATTGAGATCGCCGAGTACTCTCCTTGGGCCTGCTGAGTTGAATGCTTGAGGTCATCGAGCTGATCTCCTAAGGTGTTTTCCTTAGGCATTTTTGATCTCAACAAATTATAAGTTATACACCGATCTTAACGACACACAAGATATCATAGTTTGGTGGCGAAAAGTCGACTTCAAACTAAAGGGTAAGATAGTTTCAGAAAGAGATTCATCCATGCTAAGAGTCCGCAAAGGAAAATGTACTTTGACATGATAAGAACTGATTGGAGGTACCAAATGGTGGTCAATGAGCAAATCAAGGTGAATTTGAGATTTGTGTTGATCTGAGAGAGTGTTGTTATCGATCCAATTTCAAGTTGAAGAAATATGAGCTAACTTGAAATCAACTAAAGCTAAAATGGGTTGGAGCCAACTCGAATTTCCTTGATTTCGAGTTGATTCAAAATGTTTTCAAGCTAGCTTGAAATTTCTATCAGTCCATACTCGAGAAATTGACGATGAGAAAAATTTGAACAATGTGAAAATAAGGTTCCAAAGAGGGAGGGTAACTAAGAAAAAATCAAATGTTAGTAAAGGCAAAGAGGCAAGAAACCATCAAAACCTTAAGATTGATTTAAGATCAATTATGAATGAATTATATCGTGTAATGGGCCAGTGATAGATTCTATTGGAAAAGCTCCATGTAAAGGGCTCATATTGGGCCCTCTTTATTGCTTTCTCTCATCCTTCTTTAGTCCCACATCTTGTATAGGATTTATTCCTCTCTCCTCTCTCCTATATATTTGTATTCTCTCCTTGTATACATATACTTGAGTAATACATACAAGCTTTGAGCTCTTCCAACATGGTATCAGAGGGAGGTTCGAACTGAGCGGCTTCCCTTTCTGAACCCGCGCGGTCTATCTTCTGTCCGCTACCCGCGCGGCCTCCTGCGGATTGCCCTCTTGTCCGCTCCGCTCCTCCTCCTCCACTCTCTCTCCCTCCCGTGGATCCACCCCCCTCCGTCCTTTTTATAACCTCTCTTCTCCCCCGTGGGCCCCACTTCTCTCTGCGACTTCTCTAGCCGCTTGCGGTTTGTCTGCTTCTAGCCGCCCGGTCAAGGATCTGAGGAAGTTGAAATACTTCTTGGGAATTGAAGTAGTGAGGTCTTGTCGAGGGATCTTCATCTCTCAGAGAAAATATACCCTTGATCTTCTTGATGAAACTGGGATGCTAGGATGTGCACCCGTGGATACTCCAATTGAGACTAATCAGATGATTGACGCGGATACTAGTGGGGAGAAAGTGGATGCTTTAAGATACCAACGATTGGTTGGGAGGCTCATATATTTATCTCATACTTGCCCTGATATTACGCACCATGTGGGTGTCCTAAGTAGATTCGCGCACTCTCCCTCAATTCGCCATCAACAGACAACATATCGAGTATTGCGAACCTCAAGAAATCTCCAGGACGTGAGATTCTGTTCTCTGCAAATCAACCTTTGGAGATTGAAGTGTTTACAGATGCCAATTGGGCCGATAGCCAAGATGATAGAAAGTCAACTGCCGAGTATTGCTCGTTTGTGGGTGGCAACCTTGTATCGTGGAAGAGCAAGAAGCAGAATGATGTTGCTCGCTCAAGTGCTGAAACAGAATATATGGCTATGGCACAAGGAGAATGCGAGGGATTGTAATTGAAGACAATTCTCCAAGATATGGGTCTCCAGGTGAACAAACCAGTCACTATCTACTATCTACTGCGACAACATTTCATCAAATATCATCTAGACAAGAGGAATATCTGCACTCCATTTGTGAACTCATATGATCAGCTAGTCGATGTCTTCACCAAGGGGTTAAGTAGTGACAACTTCATGAACAATACTGACAAGTTGGAAATGATCAATATATATTCCCAACTTGATGGGGAGAGTTGAATAAACGCGTTAGATGCAGTTTATTTTACGTTTTATGTTTTTTCTCAGTTAATTGTTCATGTGATATGTCACGTGTGTCTTGGTCTATAAGTATGTATGCTTTGCCCGTTTTGGGCCATCTGAATAATCTTTCCTCCTTTCTACTTGATACCTATGAAACGAAGCTTTTGTTAGTTAAAATCAAACCATCAATTTCTTGTGCGGTAAAATGACAAACAAAAAAGTTACATACACCGATGTAGCATGGGCATATAGCAATGACTTATATGAGTGACATTCTATCATATGGGATACATCGAAAAAAGATAGAAGACATGGTACTACAAGAAGCAAAATTGAGGAAAGTATGTGAATACACCATAAAGTTTCATTGTCAGTTCATGGACATAGGAGTAAAGCTCGGGGAGACGTATCAACACTTATGAAATACACTCAGGCTCCGTTCGCAATGTCGGAATTGGAGCGTTGGAATTGTAATTCAATTAACAATTCAATTTCAGCGTTTGGCAGCCATAAAATTACCTCGGAATTGGAATTCGTTTTAATTCCCTTGGTAATTGATTATAGACGAAACACGCCTCCCTCAATTCCCACCTCGCGAGGCCTTCATTCATGATTCTCACCCCTACCAGTGCGCCCCCAACTCTCATAAAAAGACCTCGACGCAAATTATGTTGTTCGTCCGGGAGCGCATATTTCGCCGAAGATCAAATTTTTCAACGGGGCGCACATTGTTTTGCCCTTGCGTGCATTTTTCTACCCGGGTGCGAATTTTTCGTCCAGCAAGCATTTTTCGCCAAGGCGGGCATTTTACGGTCGGACGCTAATTTTTCGACTGTGCGTAGATTTTTTGGGCGGGCGCGCATTTTTCGGCCGGACACGCTTGTTTCAGAAGGGCACGCATTTTTTGGCCGGGCGCGCATTTTTCGATCAGGCGCGCATTTTTTCGCCCGGCCGTGCATTTTTCACATTTTTCGATCGGGTGCGCTTTTTTCGGCCAAGTGCGAATTTTTTGCCCGGGAGCGCATTTTTTTGCCCAGGCGTGCATATTTCGCATGTGCGCAAATTTTTCGACATGACGCACAATTTTCAGCCGTGCGCATTTTTCGTCTGGTTTCGCTCGAGCGCGTATTTTTTCGCCCGGGCGTGAAATTTTCGCCAGCGGAGATTTTTGCCCGGACGCGAATTTTTCACACGGGTGAGAATTTTTCTGCCGGGAGAGCATTTTTTTGTCGGGCGCGCACTTTTCGGCCGGGCGCGAATTTTTCGGCTGGGCTCGCATTTTCCGGCCGGGCGCGCATTTTCCGCTCGGGCGCGCATTTTTCGGCCGGGCGAGCATCGTCCAGGAACGCATTTTTCGCTCGGGCGTGCATCTTTTGCCTTGCCAGGTATTTTTCACGCGGGCACGCATTTTTCGGTCAGGCGCGCATTTTTTTTCGGGGCGCGCTTTTTTTCTCCCTGTCGTGAATTTTTCACTCGGACGCATACTTTCCCCCAGGCACACATTTTTCGGTCCGGCGCGCATTTTTCTGCCCAGGATTGCCTTTTTCAGTCGAGCGCGCATTTTTCCGCCAGACACACATGTTTTGCCCGGGCTCACATTTTTCGCTCAGACGCGCATTTTTCGCCATGGCGCGCATTTTTTCGCCCGGCCGCGGGCGAAAAATGCGCGTCTGGGCAAAAACTACCAACATGCAGTCGAATAGTGAAATTACTAATTCCAATTTCCGTGACAGAATTCCTGCATTCAACCGAACGATAGAATTGGAATTGACTTCAATTCCAATTCCTGCGAAACGAACGGAGCCTTAAGGGATTTACTCTGAGATTGCTAATGAACTCTGCTTGTGCCATATAGTGGAACTTAGATAGTAAGTTCCACTATAGAGCGAAAGAATTAATCCTACAAGAAGAAAAGAAATAATACATGCATAGTGATCTTCATTCTCCAGAAATAAGAAAAACAATGCCCAAAAGCCGCCACATAATAAAACCAAATGATACCGCGACAATGTTTTTAGAGCATTGTACGATTGTTGGACATGTGGAAGAAAAATGATGGAAAATACGTCTAGAACTCTTCACTAGGAAATGAAAAAGATCGAAAGGAGTAAGACCAGCATTGTAGTTGTGGGCTCTATGGATAAACAAACTATTTCTATCTTTGATGGCAAAACTGAATGGCATAAGTTCAGGTCATCAGCTATAATGGATTCAAGAGAGAAGTTGTCCACACTCTGAATTCACGTCAAGCGGGAATTGATCATGAAGACCATAAATAAAGGTATTAAGAAGAACCTCATTTCCATTATCTATGTGACAAAATTGGGTTTGGAGACCCTTCCTCATCCTAGTACATACTCTTTGATTTGGACTCAGAAGGGCCAGAGGTGGGGATCGATTAGCAATGTGTTACGTGTAGCGTATTATTATAATTATATCAATTATCTAGGTGTCTAGTTGTTATTATTATGTAGGAGCCCCGAGCCCCGAGTCTAGTATTAGGTGTCATCACGAGTGTTTTGTCTTCTTATGAAGTGTAGCCTATATAAAGGCATGAGATGTGTGTATGAATCAAACAAGAAATATTTCTAGTTCTCATCCCTTTGAATGTGAGATCTTGGTGGATCTCTCCTTTAACGAGAAACCTCGCCTAGGCAGTCGCGATTAAGGGTTCCGTAGTATCCTCCTCCGCCATCTTCTCCGCCTCCGATCACCCCTCCGGTGACTACCGAAAGTAGGCTCATAACAACTTGGTATCAGATCAATCGGTCCTCTTCCGCTAACGCAAGCCAACGCCTCCCCATCTGTCGCAGTCTCCGGCAAGGCCACAGCTTTGCGCCACTGTTTTTCGGCCATCTTCATCGTCATTCCTCTCCAAGTGCACTCATCTCATATGTTACATTAAAAAACACCCATTTTGGCTCTGCCTCACCACATCCCGCAAGCCCCCCATCTCCGGCGATATCTACAGTCGTTGTCTAGTACATCACCGACGATATCTACTAATTTCCTCCACGACTGGCTTCCAGAATCGAACCCCGCTTCTTGTCGTTGTTCTGTGTCCACCATGCAGCTTCTTTGTTCCCTCTTCGCAGCCGACGGCGCTCCCTGTCGTTATTCCGCGGGATCTTCTCGCGCGGGAGACCGCAGCCCCGCACAGCACGGCCTTTTCGAGCCCCGTGCCTTTCCCACTAGTTCCCGCTTCCGCTCGCGTAAGGCCGATCGGGTTCGGCGCTAGATTATAATAAAAAGAAGAAGAAGAAAACGCCACTCCTGTTGTTTTCTTTATAAGAGCTCAGACATCCGATTTTTTTTATTATAGCCTTGCCCCTCCCCTCCCCCCCCCCCCCCCCACATCAGCAACTTGTCTTTTATTTTTTTAAAGCCCTCTGCACTGCAGCCCACTCCTCTATTCCTTTTCCCCAACTACTTTCTTTTTTTTAAATACCTCCCTCTTAGCCCGACTTTATTTTAAGCACCTTTTCCCCTGGCGGCAGTTTTATTTAATGGTTTCTTGAGCTATGAGCATGAAGTGCAGCACATATCCGAATCTCGTACTATTATACTGTAATGAAAATATTTTAATTAATTAATCATTTTCTTGATTAATATTAATTAATCATTTTCTTGATTAATTGGTTATTAATAGTTTCATTGTATTATTATGGGGAACACCAAGTTGATTGTCGCGGATGCCACCTCCATCCAATCGAGGCTACGAGAAATGATGAGCTTCATGGGCACACTCCTCCGGAATGTCGACGCGCTCCTCCACCTCATTAAGAATCCGACAGCCGTCTTTCTGCCGCAGCCAGTGTCCTAGCCGCTTCCACCGCCACCTCTCTTCGTGCACTCGCCATCTACGCCAGCCGTTGACGTGCCACCGCTCTTAGAGGTAATTGCCCTTCCGCCATCACCTGTTGTGGTGGCGCCACCCCACTTGGGCCACCTACGTCAGACATCATAGCCGCCTTTTCGCCGACCTCGACGGTCACCTCACCGCCTACAGATTCGTTCCTTCTGTCGGTCGTCGCTTCACCGACCTACGTACTGTTGCTGCTCCTCACCGCTACACCGACCTTGCCGAAGTCATTACTTACGCCCCTCTTCTTTCCAACGGCGCCGCCGCTACTCACCGCCGCCGCTACACGATATCACAAATTGTTCTAGCGGGAGATCAAGCTGCCAGATGCTCCGGTCACCACGTGGAGTTCGAGCTTGAGGGCAAGCTTGATTTCAAGGACGGATGAGATGTTACGTGTCGCGTATTATTATAATTATATCTACTATCTAGGGTCTAGTTGTTATTATTATGTAGGAGTCTCGAACCCCGGGTCTAATATTAGGTGTCATCATGAGCGTTTTGTTTTCTTATGAGTTGTAGCCTATATAAAGACATGAGATGTGTGTATGAATCAAGTAAGAAATATTTCTAGTTCTCATCCCTTTGAATGTGATATCTTGGTGGCTCTCTCCTCTAATGAGCAACCTCGCCTAGGCAGCCACGCTCAAGGGCTCCGCAGTATCCTCCTCCGCCTCTGATCACCCCTCCGGTGACTACCAAAGTAAACCCATAACACAATGACATTTAAAGTTTGCAATCACAAAGGACTACACCGATGAAGTTACGTGTCACGTGGCCCCACTTGACACTTGTTAGCTTTATTTTGGGTAGTCCGACATGCTCCAACATCAATCGTATGTTTGAAAGCTTACTAATGAGGGGATACATTCAATGTAAAGAATGATTATGGGGAATCTATAGCTGCTGCAATAACTGTAGGGAAAGCTAGGAGAACTGACAGTCAACGGAAGCAGTATTTTTTGTTGTTCATCAGGCAAGTGCAAGCAGATTATTAAATAGCTGGAAATTAGAGTGATTCAATTTGTGGCCCCGCCCATGTGGAGCAAATGGTGTTCTAGTTCCCAAGAAGGAAGGTACGTGATAGTTATGTGGCGATTATTGAGCACAGAATAATATAATAGTTAAAAATGATTATCCATTGCCAATTATTGATGGTCTGATTCAGAAATCAGAAATAGTGTGATTGTGGGGAAGAAGGGAGGGGTCAAACATCAACATTGCCAGCTGAGGATAAAGCAAAGAAGTCATCAGTGCTACTCATAGAGGAGAAACAAAAAAGAAGCGCTCCGCTCTATCTTCCAAGAAGAACTAGAACCAGAGTCAAGCTGGGTAAGAGACTCGTGTTTGAGCAACCTTGGACATCAAGATGGAAGGACTCAATAAATCAAAAAACTTTGCCTCAAAGAAGGTAAAAAGCTAAAACGAATCAAATATGGTCCCTTTAAGATTGTAAGGAAAATTGGAACAAATTCATGTAAGCTGGAGCTTTCACCAAACACATAAATGTACTTTGGAGCGAATGTGGAGAATTCAAAGCTCTTTGAACATTAATGTTGGATGGAGAACCTAATAAGATGTTTCCACCAATTGATGATTTATTTATTGATGAAAAAAAGGTGTGTTGGAAAAGATGTTACAAAAACAAGGCATGGTCAGAAAGAAGCCTTCTTGATTGGGAAAAAAGGGGAGATAGTGCACCAAAGTTCACCAAATTAGTTGTGGAAAAGAAATGTCCCCAAATCGAAGTATGAATTTCAGAGAGTAAAATCCTTCAAAAGCAGGGACGTGTGATTCAGAGATTGCATCATGGGAATCAAATCATTGGATGAAAATTGGAGATAAAGAATCAAACATACAAAATTAGATTTTTGGGGGGTTTTGTATTTTAGTAATTTAAACCAACCTATGTATGTCCCAAGTCCGAATGAAAAATAATGAGGTTGTGTTAGGTAGATGTCGCTAGCGTAAAATTTAGTCATTCTTATAAATAAGCCCGACCCCAATATGATGGGATAAAGGCTTGAGTGTAGTTGTTGTATTTTAGTAATTTCATACTTATTATTTGAATTTGAGTTTTAATAGTGTTAGAAAAGCACATTTAATCTAGGCCCATTATGTAACATTTACTGTTTTTCTCTCCCCTCTTTAGTCCCACATCATGTATAGGACCTTCTTCTCTCTTTCTCTCATCTATATATTTGTACTCATTCTTTGTATTTGAGACAAGTGAACATATATACAAGGTTGGTTTTTTCCTTCTCTACATGCTATCAGAGCCACCGATTCTCCTTGAGCGGCTTCCCCTTTCTTACCCGTGCGGTCTGTCTTTTGTCCGCTACCCGCTCGGCTTCTTGCGGTCTGCCTTCCTGTCCGCTCCGCTCCTCTTCTTCCGCTTCCTCTTCTTCTCCGTGGTTCCACCTCCCCCCTCAGGCATTTTATAGCCTTCCCCTTCTCTCTCTCTCTCGTCGGGTCCACCTTCCCTCTCTCTCTCGTCGGGTCCACCTTCCCTCTCTCTCCTCCAGACCATTGTCTCTTGCGGCCTGTTCTCTCTCTGTGGCATGTCTCTCTTACGGCCTGGTACAGCTCACTGCGTCCTGCTGCTCTATCTGCCTCTCTCGCGACCTGCTCCGGTTCGCTGCGGCCTGCTATACCTCGTTGCGGCCTACCTCTCTCCCGGCCTGCTTCTGCTCGTTGCGGCTTGCCCTTGCTCGCTGCGGCCTGTTCCTCCTCGCTGCGGACTTCCTCTCTTGCGGCCTGCTCCAGCTCGCAGCGGCCTGTCTCTTCTGCGGCCTGCCTCTTCTGCGGCCTGCCTCTTCTGCGGCCTGCCTCTACTGCGGGTTGGTCCTGATCGTTGCGATCTCTTATCTCTTTCCGCTTGAGTCTTCCCTACTCGCGGTCTCTTCTCTCTGACCGCCGCCGGCCTCCTGTTTCTCGGACCGCTGCTGTACTCAGCCAGACCGTGCGGCCTCTTGCCTTCCCGCATTTTGGTCGCGGTCTTCTCCTCTTTCCTTTCCTCGCGGCTTCTCTCTGTCTGTTGCGGCCTGCTCTCTCTACCGGCCTCCGCCTTTGGTCGCGGACTCCTCTCGCAGTTGGCGTCTTCCCATCGTGACTGGGCGGTCTCTGCTCTGGTCGCGCGACCTTCTTTGTTGTCCGGTCTGTTCTCCTAGCCGCCTCTCTTCTCCATGACCTCCTCTGCAGATTCGGTTGGCACGGCGGTTCCTCCTGCTGACCGCCCGGCCTCTCTCCCGGAAGTCCGCGATGAGCTTCGTATTACTACAATCTCTCTGACCGGCAAGAAAAATTTTGAGGAATGGGCACACTCTGTTCGCCGTGCCCTGCAATCCAAGGGGTTCCTTCATCACTTGACTCAGGCAGTTACCGATACTCCTAATGATGGTCGGGTGCAGACTTGGCTTCTTAATTCTCTTGATGGCGAATCTTATCGCCTAGCCATGTACCATGAGACGGCCAAAGGCATGTGGGACGAGCTCCACACCCTTTACTCTGGCAAGGATAGTCTCCACCACCTGTATGACATTATCACTGCTCTTCAGGCCCTTGATAGCAGTGACGCGACCGATCTGACGTCCTTTATTGCTCAGGCTCGGTCTCTGGTCGAGGCTTGGATCCACCATCAGCCTCCTACTCTGGATCTTGCTGCCCAACGTGCCCAAAAGGAAGTTGTGGGTATAGCCATGATGATGGCCCGGGTCCCACATCATCTTCACAGTGTACGAGCTCACATCCTCTCCTCTACTGTTACCCCATCTTTCTCTGATGTGTGCTCGATGCTTCTCAACGTCTCCCCGCCTCCGGATGTGCCCGGGCCCCCTTCTCCGACTCTTGTTCAGCAGGCCCCTGCTCCCTTATTGTCTCTTCCATCTTCTGCTCGTGGAGGCCGCTCTGATTCTCGCGGCCGGGGTCGGGGTGGTCGGCCTCGGCCTAAGTGCTCGTTCTGCGACAAAGATGGGCATCTCGAAGCCACGTGCTATCGCAAACATGGTCGTCCTCCTCGTCCGCAGGCCTCTGTTGTTGCCACCGACTCCTCTTCCACTCGTACTGACCTTGACGAGGTTCGTCTTCAGCTCCAGCATCTTCATGGACTGCTTAGCCGCCCACCTGCCTCGGTTGCCTCTGCTGCCTCCATCTCCAATGAAGGTATCACCTGCCTCTCCTCTGGCCCGCGATGGATCCTCGATTCTGGTGCCACTCATCACATCACCTCTGTTCGGCCGCCTCAGTACTTGTCTTCACCTCACCCGAAGTACATTACTGTGGCCAATGGGGCATCTGTTCCTGTCTCTGGATGTGTTGATATTCCCCTCACCTCTTCTCTCCTTTTGCGCTCGGCTCTTCACGTTCCAGGCTCTCCTTTCAATTTACTTTCTGTTGGTCGCATTACTACTGATTCTAATTATTCCGTGACATTTACTTCCTCTTCTTTTTTTCATACAGGATCAGCAGACGCGGACTCATTGATAGGGGCGGCTGCAGAATGGGCTCTACCTTCTTGACGACTCTCCTACTATCCTCGCATCTCTCCTCTTCGGATTGGCATCGCCGTCTGGGTCATGCTCCTCTTCCCGTCCTCCGGAAGGCTCTTCCAGATGTTTCTCTTCCTGCATTTCAGTGTGACACATGTATTTTGGGCAAACAGCCCCGTTCATCTTTTCCTTCTCATTGTACTTGGAGCTCCGCTCCTTTTATTTTGGTACACTCCGATATCTGGGGTCCGTACAAAATCACTAGTATTTCTGGCTGCCGATATTTTCTTACTTTTATTGATGATTACTCTCGCATGACGTGGTTGTATCTCCTTCGGGATCGCTCTGAGCTTCCCCGCGTCTTCCCGGCCTTCATACTTGAGACTCGCACTCCGTTCTCTGCACCAATTTGTACCCTTCGTACTGACAATGCGCGTGAGTACACCAGGCATACCTCCGCGACTCTCTGCTCTGAGTTCGGCATTCTTCACCAAACCTCGTGTCCGTATACTCCATAACAGAATGGTGTCGCCGAGCGCAAGAATCGTCACCTTCTTGATGTCGCACGTTCTCTTATACTTCAAATGCGGGTTCCCAAACCGTACTGGAACTACGCGCTCTCCACGGCTTGTTTTCTCATCAACCGTCTCCCTTATTCCATCCTCCAGTATGCTACTCCCTTCAGCCTCCTCTTTCCCTCCACTCCACCTTTTCCCATTTCTCCCCGGATTTTTGGGTGTACCTGCTACGTTCACCAACTTGGTCCCTCCACCGACAAGTTGGATCCCCGTGCCGCCAAACATATCTTTGTGGGCTACTCACGCACTCAAAAGGGTAATGTGTGTTATTCGCCTGCTACCCACAAGGTTACTGTCTCTGTGGATGTCACTTTCCGTGAGGATCTTCCCTTCTTCTCTGATCTGGATATCGCTCCTGCTCCAGACCCCGTCGTTCGTCCTGTCATCCCTGCTCCCCGCTCCTCATCTACTCCTCCTGCCCTACCTCCGGTCCGTCCACCACCACCAGTTATCCGGGTCTATTCTCGTCGCTCTCCTCATCCTGTTGCCCCTCTGCAGTCGGCTTCGCCCTCTGGTGCTCCGCTACCTACTGCTCCGGCTCCCGCATCCACCGCTCATCCGATGGCGAATTACGTCTCTCTCCATCGCCTTTCTCCACCTTTTCTTCACTTTGCCACCTCATTATCCTTTGTTTCTGTCTCTAACACTTTGCAGGAGACACTTCAACATCCAGGTTGGCGGGCTGTCATGGACGAAGAAATGTCGGCCCTTTGGGCCAACCAGACCTGGGTCCTGGTTCCCTTACCTCCAGGTCAGCACCATGTTGGGTGTAAATGGGTTTTCGTCATCAAGCATGCTCCGTATGGCACTATTGCCCGCTTGAAGGCCTGCCTTGTGGCCCGTGGCTTCACGCAACAGGAGCACCTCGACTATGAGGAAACCTTCTCTCCGGTGGCTAAGCTCAACACCGTCCGTGTTCTTCTCTCCGTGGCAGTGCACCGACACTGGCCCCTTCATCAGCTCGATATCAAGAACGCCTTTTTGAAAGGCGACCTTCAGGAAACCGTCTACGTGCGCCAACCGCCAGGGTTTGAGACCACGGGGGAGTCTCGGGTGTGTCTTCTCAAGAAATCCATCTATGGTCTCAAACAGTCCCCTCGGGCGTGGTTTGACAAGTTCAGCAAGGTGGTTCGGGACATGAGGTTCACTCGGAGTTCTGCAGATTTCTCCCTATTCACCCGACACCGGGCCACTGGAACTGTCCTTCTGTTGGTTTATGTTGATGACATATTACTCACTGGGGATGACTCAAAGGGGGTTCAAGAGGTCAAATAGCATCTGAGCACTGTGTTTCAGACTAAAGACCTGGGGCATCTTCGCTACTTCCTTGGTCTCGAAATCGCACGACGGCTGGACGGGCTAGTCCTCTCCCAACGGAAGTACTGTCTCGATCTTCTCAAAGACGCTGGTCAGTTTGGTTGCAAGCCAGCTTGTACCCCGATGGAGGCCAATCACAAACTGTGTGCTCATGCTTCTGATGACGATTTGCTTCTTCAGAATCCGGAATACTATCGACGCCTTGTGGGGAAGTTGATCTATCTAACGGTCACGAGGCCGGATATATCGTTTGTCATTGGGGTTGTCAGTCGGTTCATGCATGCCCCCCGGGTTTCTCATCTTCAGGCGGTTGAACGGATTCTCCGATACCTTAAGTGAGCTCCGGGTCAAGGGCTGGTTTACAAAACCTCCGACTCGGCTCCCGCATTGGTCGCTTATTCTGATGCCAATTATGTCGGTTCCCTGGACGATCGGAGGTTAACAAGCGGGTTCTGTACTTATTTTGGTGGTCATCTCATTACATGGAAAAGTAAGAAACAAGCCGTGGTCGCTCGTTCCTCTGCGGAAGCTGAATACCGATCGATGGCCTCGGTTGTCTCAGAACTCACATGGCTTGAAAGTCTCCTTACTGACCTGGGAGTAAAACTCCCCTCATCTGCTGTTCTATTTTGTGATAGTCAAGCCGCCATACACATAGCAAAGAATCTGGTGTTTCACGAGCGCACAAAACATATCGAAGTCGACTGTCACTTTATTCGAGAGAAAGTTCAATTGAAGAAACTTGAATTAAAGCATGTTTCGGGCACTGATCAAGTTGCTGACATTCTCACAAAGGCCTTATCAAGTACCATGTTCTACCAGTGCTTGTCCAAGATGGGTGCATATGACCTATACGCTCCAGCTTGCGGGGGAGTGTTAGAAAAGCTCATTTAATCTAGGCCCATTATGTAACATTTATTGTTTTTCTCTCCCCTCTTTAGTCCAACATCATGTATAGGACTTTCGTCTCTCTTTCTCTCATCTATATATTTGTACTCATTCTTTGTATTTGAGACAAGTGAACATATATACAAGGTTGGCTTTTTCCTTCTCTACAAATAGCATACTTAGTCCATATTATTGAGATTCCTCCTAGATAAAAGAAGGGGGTTAGCGAAGCTAAAATAGGATACATCTCAAATTTGTTGCATTTGACTGCTTATATTTAAAGGAAAGTTGATGAATTCTCTCAAAACTCTTTTTTGGCTGCAAACCTCAGTCGCATCAATGTTAATCAGGGTGAGAAAATTTCTCGCGAATCTTGACAATATGGTGCTAGACAAGGACTAACCCAACCTAGAAGCTAGGATCTGCAGGATCTTACCTAAAGTGTTGAGCCACTGAAAGGGAAAGGAAAATCTTCATCACTTATACAAAAGCAAGGAAGAAAGCGGTTGTTGTAGGTTCAGTTAGTGTCAGGTGGAACATTCAATCAACTTTTGATCGTGACTTCATTAGTGAGATAAAATGGCTGATCTAATTGAATTGGCACTGATGGGGTTAGAATGAGCTTACGGGTCAAGATTCATGCATTGGTAAGAGTCAAGCCAACGAAACTCAACTCCACGAGAGAAGAATGAGTACAAGAAATCAGGTGTGAAAACCTAAAGTTGTGATATCTTATTAAAAGAAAAGATGCTCCGATGTCATATTCAATAAATAGATCATGTATATGTTATATGGCACGAACTCGAAGAAACTGACGAGGAGAGGAGTCCACCGTAGGGGAGAGAGAGAAAGAGAGGGAAAGAGGGAAAGATGAGGAGAAGAAATTAGGGTTGAGAGGAAACAGAAAACATAACATTCATCCCCGATAAAAATTACAAGGTCCACGCGCCCTCTTATAGTGGCGAGGAGTGTATACAAAAGGAATTGCTGAAAGTAGGAAATACTAGAAATACAAAAAATGCGTCAACCAAACATAGACATATTAAATATCCTTCGCGCCGACCCCGCCTGAGTCGTCCGCGTCAGTCCAAGTCACTCCTGACGCGCCCGGTTCATCTTCATCGGTTAACGCCCTGTCTGCCACGCATATCCCTAACAATGTCGCCGTCTGGGAAATATGTCTTGTCCCCAGGGCATTCGTTTGAGTGGCCGCAACAGAAGTGATCCCGGGGAAACCTCGTGGCATCGGACTCTGGACGGTAAGACCCAGCGACATGGACCACTTGCGAGCCAGGGTCCCCCTGAAAGGGTTAATGGAGGCCAAGTAGTTTGGTTGGGTGGTTCGGTGCTAACTGTCGTCTTTCTTCAGGACCATCGAAAGCTGGGCTGGTGGCAGTCCCGTCGGAGGCTGGATGGCATCGGTGAGCGCGATCAAAAACTCATAGTGGTCTGTCGGGAAAGGAAGAGGCACAACGGACGTTTTCGTGAGGTCCCACAGCTTCGCGGAGAGGCCGACGTCGTCTGTGGTCCGCTGGATTGTGAAGAGGGAGCTCGGAGAGCGTAGGAGGGCGGAGTTGTCGTCGAGGCGACATAGTCGTCCCTTATGCAGAAATTGAATAGACATAGCCTGCCAATTAACGCACACATCGTTGATTGTGCAGAGTCAAGACACTCCAAAAATAGCGTCGAGACCGCCTAAGCCAAATATGTAGAAGTCTGTGGTCACGAAACAGGTCCCCACAGAGAGAGAGAGACGGCCGTACAACGGCCCTGAGACGGACGATGGCACCCATCACCCAAACGGACCGCAACATCCGGAGAGGGAACTGAGGGAAGACGAAGCTACTGCACCAGGTGCTCAGAGATGAGGTTGTGGCTTGCACCGATGTCCACCATGATGATGATCGGGCGATCCCGCAGTGTGCCTGAGAGCTGCATGGTCTGTTGGCTAGGGATCCCGCCCGTCGAGGCACCAGATAGCTCCAACCAGTGGAACGTAGTTGTGGTGGAGTCGAGAGGTGTGTCCTCCGGTGAGAGCTCCAGAGCCTCAAAGTCGGCCAAGGTAACCTCGGGGTCGACGTCGCCGATGATGACACAGAACTCCTTGACTGCGCAAATGTGGGTAGGAGAATAGGGCTGACGCCAGGGGAAACACAACCCCTTTCGACGGAGGACGTCCAACTCGCGGGTGGAGAATCGCTGAGGAGGGGTCGATCGGCCTGGCTGAGCGGCTGGACGAGGCCGAGGGGTTGGTGTCTCTAGAGTATCGGTCCTCCATGGTCGGCCTGCCGGTGGAGGTCCGCCTGGCGGTGGCGGTTGTCAAGGAGACAAATCTGCCTCCACGAGGAGGGCCATGTCGAGGGCCTAAGAAACCGTCCAGGGATGGTGAGTGCAGAGCCGGGAGCGGATGTGGGCAAAAGGCCATGCATGAAGAAGCCGAGATAATGATCTGGCGGTAAGCCCGGAACATGGGTGACGAGGGCCACAAACTTATCGATGTAATCATCCAATGTACCAGTTGGCGAACCCCACACAACCGTTCGATGGCAGATCCAGAATAGCGACCGTCTTAGCGGCGGATCATCTCTTATTTGATCTCCGATCAAGAGATGGTCGGGTTGGACTGGTGGAGCCATCGGGCCCAATGTAGGGCGGAGTCATCGAGTCCCACGACGAAAGTTGAGATCTTGTCCTGCTCGGGAGTGTGATGAAGGTCAAAGTACTGCTCCGTCTTTGCGATCTACCCAATCCGTACCACACTGGCGAAGGTGGTGAGGTCCTAGGCAAGGGCTGGACGGCCAGGGGGTGGCGTTCTCCCCGTTGTGCGGTAGAGGTGCCGCCCCGAGGATGGACGTGTCGTTGGTCGGGCATGCGGATCCGTTGGCGGACGCGGCGGCGGACAGTTGGAGAGCGTCGAACTTGACGTGAAGGGCGAGCAGGGAGGCATGCATAGAGGCCACAAGGGACTCCTGGGCGTTAACACGGCGTAGGAGGGCTTTGTGGCGCCCTCCGGTGGGGTCTCGGTCGTGGATTGGGTCATCGGGGCTATGCTGCGGTGCGAGCGCGGCGGGACTACTGCGGTGGTGTGCGGCTGGGCTGTGCGGCGTAGAGCTCCTGCGGCCTAGATGCAGCGCGGGGCAGCGGATGCGGCGCGGGGCAGCGGATGCGGCGCAGGGTGGCGGCCTGGTTGTGGTGCAGGGTAGCCGCGCGGGGCAACGACCAGGATGCTGCGCGGATCCGACCGGAATGCGGCAGAAAGCCGCGGATTAGGTCTGGCAGCGGACGAAACTGCCGACTGGGGCTTCCTGGACTGGTATCCGGCGCGAATCTTGTCGGTATGCGGCGAATCAGGCGAGGCAGCGCTGGAGGTTTTCGATCTGGAGGCAGATAGAGGTGGATAAGATGGAGCCCGCTTGTTGGTAGTCGCGAGGAAGCGGACGGCGCCGCGACTCTGGAGGACGCGCGATCAGGCGGGTCGTGTGTTGGCGGGACCTGTGGCAGAAAAATAGTGTCGAAAGGATTTTCGTTTGTTGTTGATTGACAAGAACCGGCGGCGTAGCGGCGGGCGGTCCGGCAGGTCGGACCAAATTGGTACGAACTCGAAGAAACAGACGTGGAGATGAGTCGGACGTATGGGAGAGAGAGGGAAGGAGGAGAAGAAATTAGGGTTGAGAGGAAACAAAAATCATAACATTCATCCCCGATAAAAATTACAAGGTCCACTCATCCTCTTATAGTGGCGAGGGACGAATGCAAAAGGAATTATTGAAAATAGAAAATACTGAAAATACTAAAAATGCGTCAACCAAACATAGACAGATTAAATATTAAATATCCTTCGCGCCAACCCCGCTTGGGTCGTCCTCGTCGGTCCAAGCCGCTCCTGACGTGCCCGGTTCATCTTCATTGGTTCGCTCCCCGTCCACCACGCATATACGTAACATTATAATAAAGGTGCTATTCAGATAAACGAAAAATGTATGGTGATGGCAATCCGTGGGAAATAATCTGGCACTGACAATAACTTTTTTAATGATATTAATATCATAATAAGCTAAATATAATAACAATATTAACTATAAATAATACGAGTAATATGCAATAACTTAGACAAATAAAAAGTATTAGGATCTATTATCTGGCAGTACTTCTCAACCTAAGTCTATTTTTTGATAGATTGATCACAAATTATTATCAAGGAGCATTGGCCATTGTAAATTTCAATTATATGTGCTTCTTTATGCACCTATACTCACCAGAAATGGTGGATCTATGTCTAAGCAACTGTGAATGCATATGATGCAGAGTAATATATTTGACCTACACTACAATTAAACCAAGATTTAGATAAAATATGGTTAAGAGAAGGGGTTTATCACCTGATCCTGGAGATAGAAACCCATTCGTGCCAGATTCAGAGGTAGTTGGTATGAAATTTTGCTCCTTCTCAGCATTGGCAAGCAAAGATTTGTACCTTAACCATTGTCCTCTGGATCTCTCTGTTACCAGCCACTGTTATCAAGGGAAGGAATTGGGAAAACAGGTGAAGTCAATAAAAGTATAGATCATGAACTTCAAATTTCACAATAAAAGCAGTATCAAAAGTGGAATTAAAGTACTACTACATTTGCAAACAGAAGAATTGTATGAAGACAAACTCATTAATACCAAATCACACATAAAATTAAGTTACCCTTTCAACTTCTGAAATGGTACTGGGCAAGGAAACTCCTTTGTACTTTCCCCATTTGCGGGCACCCTCACCTACTAAGAACCTAAACAGAAGGAACGAACTTTGAATGGCCAATTAGGAACAACTGAGGAAATTTAATAAATGAAATAAAATTTAAATGTCCAACAATTATGCTTTCATAATGATACTGAATCGTAGGTAAGTAGGTAACAAAAAAACACCAAACATATTATCTTCTCCCAAAAGACTGGGATGGGTCCCCCAAAAGACTGGGACGGGTCCATCATATCCAAAGTAAATTATTTCATTTTCTTCTCTATTTTTAACTATTCATTTACGTGGAAGACACCAAACATATTATCTTCTTTTTTTTTCATTTTTCTAACTTCCATTTGGCTCATATCTTCCCTATCATATATTGTCATTTATATATAATATAGACCAAAGTATCATAGGGGATTGAGATATGGACTTCTCTGTAAATTGTGTCCTTCCTTTATGTCAATGTCTAAAGAATGAACATTATTTTTAAGCAAAATTATAAATTCGGTCCGTAAACTATACCCACTTTTAGAAATAAGTCCCTATATTTTTATTTGGATGAAATCAGTCCCCAAATTTCATAAAATATTCAAATTACTCCATCTCCAGATTTCATTATGGCTTTAATGAAAATGCTTATATTGCACCTTTGTGGCGCTTATGTGGCTTCCCT
Source organism: Platanthera guangdongensis (assembly GCA_039583875.1). NCBI lineage: Eukaryota > Viridiplantae > Streptophyta > Magnoliopsida > Asparagales > Orchidaceae > Platanthera > Platanthera guangdongensis. The sequence continues at coordinate 279,698 of CM077165.1, forward strand.
GGGGTGCGTTCATGGGTACCAATATAGTGCATCATTTATTTATTTATTTATTATGAAAATATGATAATTATGTTTTAATATTTATAAATTAAAACTAAAATTTTTGAATTACATTATTTGAAAACATGAAAAAACATGAAATTTATGTTTTGGCACAATTCTCAGAGAGATTACTCTAACAAAATTAATATATGAAAATATGTTGACCGCTATTCTCCTTAATGTCACACAACAATCGAGAAAGTGGGAGCCATTGCACGGTCGGGTCGAAGAACAGGTGAGGATGTGCGTGAACGTGAAGGGGATAATAAAAATCCTAAATCGATCAGCTTACAATAATTAATTTTGTAAATTATTTTTATAAGATAATAGGAGGATAATATAGCTGATCGGTTTAGGGCTTTTGTCTTTTTATCCTCGCCGTACCGTTCACGGACAATCTCGTGTGTTCTTCGACCCGACAGAACAAAGACTCCCGCGTTCTCCAATTTTTCTCGCCAAAACTACTCCTTCCCCGTTTGTCCGCCTGTTGTGAGTAATCTCACGGAGAATAATAGTAAACATATTTTCATGAATTATTTTTGTGTTGAGTAATCTCCAAGAGAATTGTGGTGAACATATTTTCCATGAATTTTCATATTCAAATTATGTAACACGGAAAATTTTAATTGCAATTTATAAATATGAAAAAGTATTTTTCATGAATTTTTTTAAAAATTAAACAAAGCCCTACATTGGTGTTACAAAGTGTAGAAATGGAGAAAGCCAACCTTGTATATATGTCCACTTGATACAAATACAAAGAATGAGTACATATATATAGATGAGAGAAAGAGAGAGAAAAGGCCTATACACAATGTGGGACTAAAGAGAGGAGAGAAAAGCAATAAATGCTATACAAATGGGCCTATTATTAAGTGGGCTTTTCCAACACTCCCCCGCAAGCTGGAGCGTATAGGTCATATGCACCCAGCTTGGACAAACATTGGGAGAACAGAGTGCTTGATAAGGCCTTTGTGAGGATGTCGGCAACTTGATCAGTTCCTGGAACATGCTTTAATTCAAGTTTCTTCAATTGAACCTTCTCACGAACAAAGTGACAGTCAACCTCGATATGTTTTGTGCGCTCATGAAAGACCGGATTCTTTGCGATGTGTATGGCGGCTTGACTATCACAAAATAGAACAGCAGAGGAGGGGAGTTTTACTCTCAGGTCAGTAAGGAGACTTTCAAGCCATGTGAGTTCTGAGACAACTAAGGCCATCGACCTGTATTCAGCCTCTGCAGAGGAACGGGCTACCACAGCTTGTTTCTTACTCTTCCAAGTAATAAGATGCCCACCAAAATAAGTACAGAACCCACTAGTTGACCTTCGATCGTCCAGGGAACCCGCATAGTCGGCATCAGAATAGGCAACCAATGCGGGAGCAGAGTCGGAGGTTTTGTAAACCAGTCCTTGACCTGGAGCTCCCTTAAGGTATCGAAGAACCCGTTCAACCGCTTGGAGATGAGAAGCCCGGGGGGCATGCATGAAGCGACTGACAACCCCAACTGCAAAAGATATATCCGGCCTTGTGACTGTTAGATAGATCAACTTGCCCACAAGACGTCGATAGTATTCCGGGTTCGGAAGTAGCAAATCGTCATCCGAAGCATGAGCGCATAACTTGTGATTTGCCTCCATCGGGGTACACGCTGGCTTGCAACCAGACTGACCAGCATCTTTGAGAAGATCGAGACAGTACTTTCGTTGGGAGAGTACCAACCCGTCCGGCCGCCGGGCGATCTCGAGACCAAGGAAGTAGCGAAGTTTCCCCAGATCTTTAGTCTGAAAAACAGTGCTCAGATGTTGTTTGACGTCTTGAATCCCTTTTGAGTCATCCCCAGTGAGAAGGATGTCGTCAACATAAACCAACAGGAGAATGGTGTCAGTGGCCCGGTGTCGGGTAAAAAGGGAGAAATCTGCAGAACTCCGAGTGAACCCCATGTCCCGAACCACCTTGCTAAACTTGTCAAACCACGCCCGTGGGGACTGTTTGAGACCATAAATTGACTTTTTGAGAATACAGACCCGAGACTCCCCCGTGGTCTCAAACCCGGGCGGTTGGCGCATGTAGACAGTTTCCTGAAGGTCGTCATTCAAAAAGGCGTTCTTGATATCAAGCTGATGAAGGGGCCAGCGGCGGTGCACCGCGACGGAGAGAAGAACGCGGACAGTGTTAAGCTTGGCCACCGGAGAGAAGGTTTCCTCATAGTCGAGGCCCTCCTGTTGTGTGAAGCCACGGGCCACAAGACGGGCCTTCAGTCGGGCAATAGTGCCATCCGGAGCATGCTTGATGACGAAGACCCATTTACATCCAACAGGGTGCTGACCGGGAGGTAAGGGAACCAAGACCCAGGTCTGGTTGGCCCAAAGGGCCGTCATTTCTTCGTCCATGGCCGCCCTCCAGCCAGGATGGTGAAGGGCCTCCTGCAAAGAGTTAGGGACCGAAACAGAGGATAATGAGGTGGCAAAGTGAAGAAGAGAGGGGGAGAGGCGATGGAGAGAGACGTAGTTCGCCATCGGATGAGCGGTAGAGACGGGAGCCGGAGCAGCAGGGAGCAGAGCACCAGAGGGCGAGGCCGACTGCAGAGGAGCCACGGGATGAGGAGAGCGACGAGAATAGACCCGGATAACCGGTGGTGGTGGACGGACCGGAGGTGTGGAAGAGAGAGAGGATGAGGAGTGAGGAGCAGGAATGACAGGACGAACGACGGGAGCTGGACTCAGAGCGATATCTGGAGCAGGGAAGAATGGAAGATCTTCACGGAAAGTGACGTCAGCCGCGACAGTAACCTTGCGGGTAGTAGGCGAATAACATACATAACCCTTCTGAGTGCGCGAGTACCCGACAAAGATCTGCTTGGTGGCACGAGGGTCCAATTTGTCCGTGGAGGGACCGAGGTGGTGAACGTAGCAGGTACACCCAAACACCCGTGGCGGAAGGGGAAAAGGCGGAGTTGTGGGAAAGAGGAGGCTGAAGGGAGTAGCATACTGGAGGACGGAAGACGGGAGGCGGTTGATGAGAAAGCAAGCCGTGGAGAGAGCGTAGTTCCAGTACGGTTTGGGGACCTGCATTTGAAGCATAAGCGAGCGAGCGACATCAAGAAGGTGACGATTCTTGCGCTCGGCGACACCATTCTGTTGTGGAGTGTACGGACATGATGTTTGGTGAAGAATGCCGAATTCAGAGCAGAGAGTGGCAAACGTATGGCTGGTGTACTCCCGCGCATTGTCAGTACGAATAGTGCGAATAGGCGCAGAGAACTGAGTGCGAGTCTCAAGTATGAAAGCCCGTAATACGCGGGGAAGTTCAGAGCGATCCCGAAGGAGATATAACCACGTCATGCGAGAGTAATCATCAATAAAAGTAAGAAAATAGCGATAGCCAGAAATACTAGTAAATTTGTACGGACCCCATATATCGGAGTGTACTAAAATAAAAGGAGCGGAGCTCCGAGTACAATGAGGGGGGAAAGAAGAACGGGGCTGTTTGCCCAAAATACATGTGTCGCAGCGAAAAGCAGGGAGAGTAACATCAGGAAGAGCCTTCCGGAGGACTGGAAGAGGAGCATGTCCCAGACGGCGATGCCAATCCGAAGAGGAGATAGATGCGAGGACAGTGGGAGAGTCGTCAAGAAGATAGAGCCCATTCTGCAGCCGTCCTCTACCAATGATAGTCTGCGTCTGCTGATCCTGTATGAGAAAAGAAGAAGAAGTAAATGTCACTGAGTAATTTGAATCAGTAGTAAGGCGACCAACAGAGAGTAAATTGAAAGGAGAGCCCGGAACATGTAGAGCCGAGCGCAGGAGGAGAGAAGAGGTGAGAGAAATATCAGCACATCCAGAGACGGGAACCGATGCCCCATTAGCAACAGTAATGTACTTCGGGTGAGGTGAAGACAAGTACTGCGGTGGCCTAACAGAGGTGATATGATGAGTGGCACCAGAATCAAGGATCCAGCGCGTGCCAGAGGATAGGCAGGCGATACCTTCATTGGAGATAGAGGCAGCAGAGGCAACCGAGGCAGGCGGACGGCTGAGCAAGCCATGAAGATGCTGGAGCTGAAGACGAACCTCGTCGAGCTCAGTACGAGAGGAGGCAGAGTCGGTAGTAGCAGCAGAGGCATGTGGACGAGGAGGTCGGCCATGTTTGCGAAAGCAAGTGGCCTCAAGATGACCATCTTTACCACAGAACGAGCATTTAGGCCTAGACCGGCCACCGCGACCCCGGCCGCGAGAGTCAGAGCGGCCACCACGGGCAGAGGGGGGAAGAGGCAATAAGGGAGCTGGTGCCTGTTGAACAAGGGCCGGAGAAGGAAGTCCGGGAACATCCGGAGGCGGGGAGACTTTGAGAAGCATTGAGCACACATCGGAAAAGGACGGTGTAACAGTAGAGGAGAGGATGTGAGCCCGGACACTGTGAAGATGAGGGGTACCCGGGCCATCATCATGGCGATACCCACAGCTTCCTTTTGGGTACGTTGAGCAGCGAGATCTAGAGTGGGAGGCTGATGGTGGATCCAAGCCTCAACCAGAGACCGGGCTTGAGCAACAAAGGACGTCAGGTCGGTTGCGCCACTGCTGTCAAGGGTCTGGAGAGCGGTGATGATATCATATAGATGGTGGAGACTATCTTTGCCAGAGTAGAGGGTGTGGAGCTCGTCCCACATGCCTTTGGCCGTCTCATGATACATGGCCAGATGATAAGATTCGCCATCAAGAGAGTTGAGAAGCCAAGTCTGCACACGCCCATCATTGCGTAACCACTCCTCAGTAGGGACACCAATAACGGCCTGAGTCAGGTGATGAAGGAATCCCTTTGACTGAAGGACACGGCGAACCGAGTGTGCCCATTCCACAAAGTTCTTCTTGCCAGTGAGCGAAATTGTAGTGATCCGGAGCTCGTCGCGGACTTCCTGGATAGAGGTCGGGCGTTCAGGAGGAACTGCCGTGCCGACGGAGTCTGCAGACGTAGACATGAGGGTGACCTAGATGAGGTCGCAGCGAGCTGAAGGAGGCCGCAGCGAGCTGAAGGAGGCCGCAGCGGGCTGGAGGCCGCAGCGAGCTGGAGGAGACCGCGGCGGGCTGAAGGAGGCCGCAGCGAGCTGAAGGAGGCCGCAGCGAGCTGAAGGGGGCCGCAGCGGGCTGGAGGCCGCAGCGAGCTGGAGGAGACCGCGGCGGGCTGGAGTCCGCAGCTAGAGGAAGCGGACAGACAGCGGACTGGGAGAGGATGCGGCGACCTGGATGAGGGCGCGGCGAGCTAGTAAGAGACCGCGGTGAGCACAGACGCTCAGCAAGGAGTGGGCCAAGAGAGGCCGCAGCGGATGGAAGAAGGGCGAGGCGGACTGGATCAGATCGCGGCGGTCTGGATCAGACCGCGGCGGACAGGAGCGAGCTGAGAAGAGAGGACAAGCCGGGGAAGCAAGAGAGCGACCGCGGCGGGCTGGACCAGTCCGCAAGACTGAAAGAACGCAGAGGGTCTAACCCGCGGCGGACAGAAAAAGAAACTGCCGGAAGAGGAAGGAGAGCAGCCGCAAGCAGGCGGACTGCGGACAGAGGACGCTGAGCTTACGGCGGACGAAGGAAACCAAGAGGTTGAGGTCGCCGAGGTCGCGCCGGACAAGAGGAGGCCGCAGCGAAAAACGGGAAGCAGTGGACCCCACAGGATGGCTATAAATAGGGGGCCAGAGGAGGAAGGAGAAGGAGGGAGGAGAGGTGGTTCCACGGGAGGAGAGGCTGCGGACTGGACAAGGGAGGCCGCAGGAGTGAAGCGGCTAGAAGATGCGGACACACTTTCGCAGGCCGCAGAGGAGAGGTGGTTCCACGGAGGGAGAGGCTGCGGACAGGAAAAGGGAGGCCGCAGGAGGTCGCAGGCCGCAGGGCGGACAGAAAGGGGAGTCCGCAGGAGTCAGCAACCTGGCTCTGATACCATGTAGAAATGGAGAAAGCTAACCTTGTATATATGTCCACTTGATACAAATACAAAGAATGAGTACATATATATAGATGAGAGAAAGAGAGAGAAAATGCCTATACACAATGTGGGACTAAAGAGAGGAGAGAAAAGCAATAAATGCTATACAAATGGGCCTAATATTAAGTGGGCTTTTCCAACACAAAGGAACCACGGAGGAGACACATAAGTGTCACATAGGCGTCATATAAGCATTTCTGATAAAGCCCGTAACAAAATCTGACGATGGGCTGATTTCATTCAAATGAAAGTATATAAACTGGTTTCAAAAGGTAGGTACAGTTTAGGGACTGATTTTATAATGCCTTATTTTTACAATAAACACAGATATATAAAATTCCAGAGAAAAAGGATTGGGGGATTTTTGCTACTCAAGTTAGCATGGAAGGTGCCAGTGTCAGTTGAGTATCCCCCAAAATAGCAAAAACACCATATTATGGTAATTGCAAGAATTACATTGGAGGTATGCGACCAAGTAGTGACGATCCCATTATCTGCTCTCGAGCCAAGCAAGCAGCAATCTGGATGGCATTCTGAACACCTGATCTACAATGAAAGATAAGTCAGAAAGCTTTCACCATGTTACAGAATCTGATAGTGACACTAGACTCAAATGTAATCTGAACTTAAAGCACTTTCAATTTGATAAAAGATACCGGGAACAGCTCCTACAGCACCATAGGCACCAGATGACCCATCCATAATACTGGCATCGCATTCTACATGACCCAGCTCTGTCAAGTTTGAACCTCGACCTGCATTTGTTATTGGATCATCCTACAGAAAAGTAACTATATTTTTAAATAACAGTTATTAGAATGCTAGCAACAGTAAAATGATAAAAGTATAACATGTAAATACGTAGAAGAAAAGGAATTAAGAAATGAAACTTTTGAATAAGAGTAGAAGAGCTTGAGCAAGCAAAGGTTTGCAGATCACCAAAGAGTTATGCCCCTTGTATTGGCTTAAATTTACTGTAAATAGTACATCTTCATTTGACAAAGGTTAACCCAGTCTGGTTCTACCAACTTGCCCAGTAAAACACTGACAAAGCCTACTACATTTTGACATGACAAAATTTATAGAAGAAAGAATTTTTCTTATTTTGAGTAACCTAGACATAAATTTATAAAAAAGGACTGCTGAAATCAGATCCCGAAAAGATTTCAAAGCAAAGGAACACAAACATATAACTATGTCTTATATACTATACGTGCATGCAAAAACTGACTAGCATGTCATGAGAAGTAGAAAAACTTCATAGTTAAGTGTGCTCGGACGAGAGTAATATTGGAATGAGTGACCTCCTGGGATGTCACTGTGCTGCCCGCTTAACTGGAGTTTCTCTCATCAAAGGAGGTCTACGATTAGAGACCCAACCTCAACAACCCGCCATTGGAGTTAGAGGTTGGCCGGTTGCGGCCAATCAGATCCATGGAAATAGGTGGTTGGGGTCACTGGTCTGTTGACCTGTAGCACACCCATAGTAGACTGGGGCGTTACATGAACTGAATCATTATTATGCATATTTTAGTCTTCCATGCATATGTAACCATGAACCAGCATTAGAAAGTTTTATATACTTCCAAATATGCCATGTAATCATGAATGGCAGGAAATAAGCAATACTTGATACGATCCCAAAGAGGAATCTGGTAACGAGGAGGGTCGACGGTAATGAGGGAGAAGAGAGGGATTAGGATAGAAAAAAACTTAGGGAGCAGCCCTAAATTCCATTCATCAAAACACAAAAAATAATACAGGCACACAGTACCCCTTATAGCAGCGGGGTGTGAATAACAAAAACAGTCTGCAAATAGTAAAACTCAAAATAACATCGAAATAGAAATAATTAAGTAGCACACTCCTCAACGGTCTCTTCTACGATTGATGGGCTAGTTTTCGTCTCCTTCCTACGCTTGTAGACCAGTCATGGCGTATATGAAGCTTAAATTTAGCAGTGCAAGAAAAATAGATGACTTTTTTATTAAGTTGAGTGATCAAGATATTTCCCATAGTGAGTGCTTTAAATATTTTGGATCGATAGTTCAAAAAAAGGTATTGATAAAGAAATGATGCATAAAATCAAAGCAGGTTGGTTGAAGTAGAGAGACGCATCAGGGATTTTATATGATTGTAAAGTACCATTAAAATTTGAAGGCAAGTTTTATTGTATGTTTGTACTGCAATTAGACCAGCAATGCTCTATGATTCTGAGTGTTGGGCTGTGATTTGTGTACATGTGCAAAAATGAGAATTTTGGAGATGAGAATGCTTAGGTGGATGTGTGGACACACGAGACTGGATAAAATTAGGAATGAATGTATCATGTAAAAGATAGGAGTGACACCAATTGCAGAGAAGATGCGAGAAGCTCGACAAAGATGGTTTGGACACGTACAAAGGAGACCATTAGAGGAACTTGTTAGGCATTGTGAGACTTTAGTCAATAGGCATGTTATACGGGAGAAAGGTAGAACATTAAAGATTTGGAAAGAAACCATAAGGAAAGACATAATGTACTTAGGCATTAGTGAGATTATGACTAAAGATAGGGCACAATGGCGACAAAGGATCCATATAGCCGACACCACTATAGTGGGATAAAGGTTTGAGTGTTATTGTTTGTTTGTTGTTGTAATTCATCATTTTTTGCGTAAAATTTTCAATTTAAGAAATTTTGTCACATGTAAGTTTAATGAATGAAATAAATAAATGAACGAATGAATGCAAAAAATGAAAGAGTCAAAACTATAGCAGCGATTTGAAAGAGTTTGTTTAGATCTTTTTTTATGTCAGCGACAAAAATTGGTTGAGCAACCAACAGTGGCTAACGGTGGACCAGCCACGGTGCGGCAGTGAGGTGAAGTCATACTAAGGAGCAGTTATTGTGGTTTGCGGATTGAGATCTATCTGAGCGGATGTGTTGTATTGGGTGGTACTTTTGAGTAAAGGTTGTGGGTACTTTGAGAGTTTTGAGTATGAGTAGATGAGTAAAGTGAAACTGCATGGAGGAAACAAAAAGAAATGTGGGGTGCAAATAATGTCAGTGAGTGGAGTTAAATAAAATAAAATGTGGGGTGTAGTGGGTGGCATTAATTTTGGTGGGAAGAACCGGGAAAAATATAGTAAAAATATGAGGGAGGGGGGAAGGGGCAAGGGAAGGATTTTAATATGGAAGAAGTTGTTGGGCCACCCCGATTATTCATTTGGCATGTTTGAGATGGGTTGTATCGTGTGGGAGGGAGCATGATGAGCATGAGAGGCCCAATGGATGTCAAAATTTAAAAATTTACAGTTGGCATGTTTTGGGTCCGTTCGAAGCTGATTTGGCGACTTTTCATATATGGCGTGCCCGGATCAACGATCGGACTCCGCAGATGCGTCCGGATTCGCGTTGCGAATCAATTTGATATATTACTTTAGTATTTTTGGTCAATTATCATTGTATTTGAGTGGCCCCACCTCCGGTCAGTCATAGTCGTCGAAGGTGGTGTGACGTCAACTTAAATTACAGGTATTATTCAATTATCTAACGAGCCGCGACGTAAACATTTCGCTTCACGCAATATTAAATGATAATGCTTTAATATATTTCAATAATTATTAAGAGAGGAGTTCTTAAGTGGGGATATTAGCTTAAGTTAATAAGAAGAGGAACGACTACAATCAATTGGACCAGCTACAATTATTGAACCGGCGGTTCAATATGACTCACTGTATGCGTGTCACGCATGGGAGAGGCGGTGTTGCCGATAGAGATAAAACAACACGGCAATCTCATTTCCTTCTCCCGTTCTCGCAAGACGCAATATTAAATGATAATGCTTTAATATATTTCAATAATTATTAAGAGAGGAGTTCTTAAGTGGGGATATTAGCTGAAGTTAATAAGAAGAGGAACGACTACAATCAATTGGACGGGCTCCAATTAATTGAATCGGCAGTTCAATATGACTCACCGTATGCGTGTCACGCATGGGAGAGGCGGTGTTGCCGATAGAGATAAAACAACACGGCAATCTCATTTCCTTCTCCCGTTCTCGCAAGAAGCTCCAGGAGCAGGACGGAAGCACTACGGTAATCAAGGGAATAATAAAAATTCATTTATTTTTTTGACTAATAGAAAATGTAATTAAAACAGGTCAAAGAGGAGACTACTACCGGCAACACTACTAGGCCCCCTACGCGCCGTGAGAAGATGTACGGGACATGGATCGAGGTCATCACAGTCGTCTTCGGAATCCTTGATGCCCACAAGGCAGCCTGTCGTAATCTAGATTGCCCCCATGACGAGTTCCAATTCACTTTTCAGTAGTCAGCATGTTGTAGTGTAGTTTTTGACAGTGTAGTTTTTGATCTGATGCTCAGGTTCAGGCGTATCTTTTGTTATGATCATGTAGTATACTGATACCTGTGACACAAATTTTAAGATGACTAACTTTTGTATACATATATCGAGTCATCTGTTAGACGATATGTTAAACTGTACTTGTATAATAAATAAAACATCTTTTACTTTTTCGCACATTTCTTATGTACTCTGTTATTATAACTGCTAAATTAGTTGTTGAATGTTCAATTACCTGGCGCCTCTCTGATGTTAAATGAAATGTATATAAATTGTGATGGTAGCCTAGAAAGTGGGGCCGTTACAATTAAATGGTATCAGATGTAGGTTTGAACTTTCAGCGAGATAGGAGTACATAAGAATGCGAGAATGTAAGTAAAACAAACCTATGACATCTGAATTGACGTCTTCCTGTTACAGGAGCCAATTCACACTTATTTGAGCAGACGACAAAGAGAAGAACTTGAAGGAGAATTTAATCGTATGGCTGAAGAACGATATAACAGGGAGATGTCAAATCCTCCTCTATCTGAAGTTATGCAAGCACTTGTGGATGCTATTCGACTAGGTAACACTGCCGCCCCACAACCATTAACGTGAGGTGATCCATATGTGAAACAATTTCTGGATATTAGGCCACCCTTATTTCAAGGTGGTTAAACTCCAGGGTAACTGAGGGCTGGATAAAGAGAATCGAGTTGATTTTCAATGCCATGAAATGCCCAGATGATCGAAAATTTGATTTAGTAGTCTTCTTACTGGAAGGAGAAGCGAATCAGTGGTGTGGATAGCTTGAGGCAAGGAAAGTTTGTCGGACGTGAAAATTCTGAGATTCTCTGGATCGAGTTCCTCAAGGAATTCGTTGATTGATTTGTTCCCCCGTCAGAAAAGCAAATGCTTCGGGAGAAATTCCTCTGGTTAATGCAAGGAAATCATAGAGTCCTGCAATACAAAATTGAATTCACACAAATTGGCATACTATGCTGGAGATATGGTTGCCAAGGAGCATGATCGGTGTTTCTGATTCCAGTTGGGCTTACGAGAAGATGTCCGGGTGCATCTGATTTCACAGCGAATCAAAAAATATAACGAACTAGTAGAGACTGCCAAGCTAATTGAAATGGATGTGAAGACTACCCAAGGGCGAACAGAGTTATAAAAGAAGATACCTTCAGAAGGGCAGAGTATGGAATCCTCGCGAAGGAGTAGCAATTCAAATTGGAAGAGAAAGAAAGGAGGTCCCCCAGCACAAACTCGAACAGAAAGTGGGGCCAGTAGTAACCCGATGAAGCCCCTATGCCCAAAATGCGGGAAGAATCATTTTGGAGAGTGTCTGAAGGGGACCGGAATCTGCTTTAAATGCCAACAGCCGGGACATCGTCAACAAGAGTGCCCGTTGTGGTAATCCTTACCGAAAAGGAATGTCAGGAGTGGTACCAGTCAAGTACCAACATTTTATTACCTTGATGCCTCCAGCATGGGTGATAAAAATGATAAAGGTAAGGGTAAAGAAGTATCTGGATCCGTGGTGGAAGCCAGAGAAGAAAGGGAAGTGCAGCCTAGAGTATTCAACATAAATCAACAAGGGGCCAAGGCTGATGACACAGTTATCACAGGTATGATCTATGTATACAATCATCTTTTAAAGGTATTATTCGATACATGGGCTAGTCAGTCCTTTATATCTACAAGAGCAATTAAACAACTAAGACTGGAACCTTACAAATCTCATGATAAAATGAGAGTTAAACTGTCCAATAATACTGAGATGAGTACAAGGCTTAGATGTACGTTGTGGCTAACAATTGATAACAAACTCGTAGAAGAAGATGTTGTGGTTCTACCCTTGTCCGAATTTGATATCACTTTAGGGATGGATTGGTTATCAAGACGAGAAGTCATTATCAACTGTAAAAAGAAAGAAATTACACTCAAATTGAATGATTAGAAACAATGTTGTTTTAAAGGGATGAATGAAATTTCAAAAATCATCATATCATCATTAAAGGCGATGAAGAAATTAAGAAAAGGTTGTTAAGCAACACTAGTGATGATTAAGGGAAACAATGCAGTAATATGTGAACCGACAACAGTCCATGTGGTATGCGATTTTCTCGAAGTGTTCCCAGAAGAATTACCAGGGATACCCCTATCAAGAGAAGTTGAGTTCACTATCAATTTGGTGGAAGGAGCTACCCCAGTAGTAAATGCACCATATTGTATGACTCCTAAAGAATTGGCAGAATTGAAAAGTCAATTACAAGAGTTACTCGATAAAGATTTTATGTGATCAAGTACATCCCCATGGGGAGCTCCAGTACTTTTTGTTAAAAAGTATGCACCTAAATGAGTCTGCTTTAAATGCCAACAACCGGAGGTGGGGCGAATGTCCTCCCCACATATAATGAAATGTAAAAGAGCAAACGTGTGAATAAGAAAATCACGTGAATGAAAGTGTGCGAATAAGAAAAGACACACGAGAGCGCTATATAAATGTGATGAAATGTTAATGTACCCTTAACATTGCCTGATAACAAATTGAGAAAATCAAAAGGAGAAAACATGTGCTAATAAGTATGCACCTAAATGACATGAGGAAATACAGTGGCAAGTATGCACCTAAATGACATGAGGAAATACAATGGCAAGTATGCACCTAAATGACATGAGGAAATACAATGATATGTATGTACCTAAATAAAAACAAATGCCAAAAAAAGGTATAAGATGTGAGAGGAAAATAAATAAAAGAAATAAATGGAAGAAGATAAATGTGAGATAATACGATAACAAGGAAATGCAAGATAATAAATCCTCAAACTATAAATAAGTCATTATAGTAATCAAGGGAATAATAAAAATTCATTTATTCTTTTGACTAATAGAAAATGTAATTAAAACAGGTCAAAGAGGAGACTACTCCCGGCAACACTACTAGGCCCCCTACACGCCGTGAGAAGATGTACGGGACATGGATCGAGGTCATCACAGTCGTCTTCGGAATCCTTGATGCCCACAAGGCTGCCTGTCGTGATCTAGATTGCCCCCATGACGAGTTCCAATTCACTTTTCAGTAGTCAGCATGTTGTAGTGTAGTTTTTGACAGTGTAGTTTTTGATCTGATGCTCAGGCTCAGGCGTATGTTTTGTTATGATCATGTAGTATACTAATACCTGTGACACAGATTTTAAGATGACTAACTTTTGTATACATATATCGAGTCATCTGTTAGACGATATGTTATATTGTACTTGTATAATAATAATAAAAAAAACATCTTTTACTTTTTCGCACATTTCTTATGTACTCTGTTATTATAACTGCTAAATTAGCTGTTGAATGTTCAATTACCTGGCGCCTCTCTGATGTTAAATGAAATGTATATAAATTGTGATGGTAGCCTAGAAAGTGGGGCCGTTACAATTAAATGGTATCAGATGTAGGTTTGAACTTTCAGCGAGATAGGAGTACATAAGAATGCGAGAATGTAAGTAAAACAAACCTATGACATCTGAATTGACGTCTTCCTGTTACAGGAGCCAATTCACACTTATTTGAGCAGACGACAAAGAGAAGAACTTGAAGGAGAATTTAGTCGTATGGCTGAAGAACGATATAACAGGGAGATGTCAAATCCTCCTCTATCTGAAGTTATGCAAGCACTTGCGGATGCTATTCGACTAGGTAACACTGCCACCCCACAACCATTAACGTGAGGTGATCCATATGTGAAACAATTTCTCGATATTAGGCCACCCTTTTTTCAAGGTGGTTAAACTCCAGGGGAACTAAGGGCTGGATAAAGAGGATCGAGTTGATTTTCAACGCCATGAAATGCCCAGATGATCGAAAAATTGATTTAGTAGTCTTCTTACTGGAAGGAGAAGCGAATCGGTGGTGGGATAGCTTGAGGCAAGGAAAGTTTGTCGGACGTGAAAATTCTGAGATTCTCTGGATCGAGTTCCTCAAGGAATTCGTTGATTGATTTGTTCCCCCGTCAGAAAAGCAAATGCTTCGGGAGAAATTCCTCTGGTTAATGCAAGGAAATCATAGAGTCCTGCAATACGAAACTGAATTCACACAATTGGCATACTATGCTGGAGATATGGTTGCCAAGGAGCATGATCGTTGTTTCTGATTCCAGTTGGGCTTACGAGAAGATGTCCGGGTGCATCTGATTTCACAGCGAATCAGAAACTATAACGAACTAGTAGAGACTGCCAAGCTAATTGAAATGGATGTGAAGACTACCCAAGGGTGAACAGAGTTATAAAAGAAGATACCTTCAGATGGGCAGAGTATGAAATCCTCGCGAAGGAGTAGCAATTCAAATTGGAAGAGAAAGAAAGGAGGTCCCCCAGCACAAACTCGAACAGAAAGTGGGGCCAGTAGTAACCCGATGAAGCCCCTATGCCCAAAATGCGGGAAGAATCATTTTGGAGAATGTCTGAAGGGGACCAGAGTCTGCTTTAAATGCCAACAGCCGGGACATCGTCAACAAGAGTGCCCGTTGTGGTAATCCTTACAGAAAAGGAATGTCAGGAGTGGTACCAGTCAAGTACCAACATTTTATTACCTTGATGCCTCCAGCATGGGTGATAAAAATGATAAAGGTAAGGGTAAAGAAGTATCTGGATTCGTGGTGGAAGCCAGAGAAGAAAGGGAAGTGCAGCCTAGAGTATTCAACATAAATCAACAAGGGGCCAAGGCTGATGACACGGTTATCATAGGTATGATCTATATACACAATCATATTTTAAAGGTATTATTCGATACAGGGGCTAGTCAGTCCTTTATATCTACAAGAGCAATTAAACAACTAAGGCTGGAATCTTACAAATCTCATTATAAAATGAGAGTTAAACTGCCCAATAATACCGAGATGAATACAAGGCTTAGATGTACGTTGTGGCTAACAATTGATAACAAACTCGTAGAAGAAGATGTTGTGGTTCTACCCCTATCCGAATTTGATATCATTTTAGGGATGGATTGGTTATCAAGACGAGAAGTCCATTATCAACTGTAAAAAGAAAGAAATTACACTCAAATTGAATGATCAGAAACAATGTTGTTTTAAAGGGATGAATGAAATTTCAAAATCATCATATCATCATTAAAGGCGATGAAGAAATTAAGAAAAGGTTGTGAAGCAACACTAGTGATGATTAAGGGAAACAATGCAGTAAGATGTGAACCGACTACAGTCCATGTGGTATGCGATTTTCTCGAAGTGTTCCCAGAAGAATTACCAGGGATACCCTTATCAAGAGAAGTTGAGTTCACTATCAATTTGGTGGAAGGAGCTAGCCCAGTAGTAAATGCACCATATCGTATGACTCCTAAAGAATTGGCAGAATTGAAAAGCCAATTACAAGAGTTACTCGATAAAGATTTTATGCGACCAAGTACATCCCCATGGGGAGCTCCAGTACTTTTTGTTAAAAAGAGAGATGGTTCGTTTCGATTATGTGTTGATTACCGGGAAATTAATAAGCTGACAATTCGAAATCGGTACCCACTACCTCACCTTGATGATTTATTCGATCAATTAGTCAATTCAAAAGTCTTCTCAAAAGTTGACTTAAGGTTGGGTTACCATCAAACTAGGATCAAGGAAGACAATATTTACAAAACTGCCTTCAGTACGAGATACGGACATTTTGAGTTCGTAGTCATGCCGTTTGGATTGACAAACGCGCCAGCTGTCTTTATGGACTTAATGAACCGGGTATTCAAAGAATTCGTGGACAAGTTTGTTATTGTATTTATCAATGACATCTTGATATATTCAAAAGATACGAGTGAGCATACAGAGCACCTAAAGACTGTGTTGCAGACATTGAAAGAGCACGCCTTATATGCAAAGTTTTGAAAATGGGAGTTTTGGTTGAATGAAGTCCCTTTCTTGGGTCACATCATTACAGAGGATGAACTATCTGTAGACCCAACAAAAGTAGAAGCAATAATGAACTGGCCAAGACCGACCACTGTCACAGAGATTCGGAGTTTTCTCGAGTTGGAAGGCTACTATAGAAAATTTGTACAGAATTTTTCAGCAATTGCACTACTGCTCACTAAATTAACTCGGAAAAATGTTTCATTTCTCTGGACTAATGAATGTCAAGAGGCATTTGAGGGATTAAAAGAAAGACTAACTACAACCCCAGTATTAGTCATGTCATGTGGAATTGAAGGTTTTCAAATTTACAGCGATGCATCCCTGAAAGGCCTTGGCTACGTATTGATGCAAAATGGTAAAGTCATAGCTTATGCTTCGAGACAACTGAAAGATGTTGAACGTAATTATCAAACTCATGACCTGGAATTGGCAGCGGTCGTTTTTGCCCAAAAAAACTGGCGGCACTGCTTGTATGGGGCTCAATGTGAGATTTTTACTGATCACAAGAGTTTAAAGTATATTTTCGCACAGAAAGAAATAAATATGCACCAGAGACGGTGGTTAGAACTTATCAAGGATTATAACGTGGACATCAAATATCATCCTGATAAAGCAAATGTAGTAGTCGATGCGCTCAGTAGGAAACATTTAGCATCCATGATTGTCCCACTAACCGAGCAGAAGGAGCTGTTGCGAGATATACAAAATTTTGAATTGCTCACATGTATAACTATCTCTCAGACTCAAGGTTTACTTTTTCAACTAATGTCATAGCATTCTATTAAAGAAAGGGTAAGGAAGGTGATGTATCAAGATCCTATATTTATGAAATTTCTTGAAAAGGTAAGAAGTGTCCAATCAACTGCTTTATAGAAAATGATGGGTTGTTATTTCTGTTGGGGATTGACTTGGTTGACCGGGTCAACAAGTCAAAGGTTTATTTTGATGTTTTTAACAAATTTGTTTGGTATGCATTTAATAGGAGAGAGTGTGAGATGCATTTATTATGAGAGAGATTGTATAGTTTTTTGCTTTGCCTATATAAAGGCCCTTTGTACTCATTTTAAAGGATGATGAATTGAGAGAAAAAACTTCCCAAGTCTTAGTGTGAGTTTTGAGAGAGAGAGCGTTGCAGCGCTGGTTGCCGAGCGAGTAGAAAAGGTAGCCGGGCGAGTGGGGTTGATCTCGCCCAGTGGGTTAGTGGTCTCGCGGTTGATCTCGCGTGCGAGTAGGAGGTCTCGCCAGCGTGCAGGAAGTCGGTCTAGGCGAATAGGGAGTTGTGTTCGGCGGCGGTTTTAGTGGTGCAGCTCGGGAAGTTCTCGCCTGGGAAGATCTCGCCAGCTTGCGGCTAGCGAGGAGGGGATCAAGTGCCCGCTAGGGGGAAGCTACTTGCGAGAAGTTGCGTAGGTCACCTGGGTTGATCTCGCCGGGGAAACTAACTGCGCACTTGGCGGTCTCGCTAAGAGAGTTCTCGCCGACTTGCATATTTGGGAGCCGGGTAGAGAGGAGAGTGAGGTGTCTTATAAGCTTGAAGTTGCAAGGAAGGGACCTAGTCACGTTTCCAACAAGTGGTATCAGAGCCAGGTTGCAAACCTTTTTCGGTGACTCGAGAGGTTTGACATAGAGAAGAGATGGAGACAGGAGAAGCGATACCGGGGCAAGTTCCCAAGTTGACAAAAACCAACTATGGGAACTGGAGTATACAAATACGAGTGCTGCTAGCCTCGAAGGAGTTATGGGAGATTGTGGAAGATGGGTATGAAGAGTCTGATGCTGAAGCAGAAGCGGCTTTGACCAACGCGCAGAAAACGACGTTGAGGGAAGCAAGAAAGAACGATAAGAAGGCGTTGTTCACGTTATACCAAGGAGTGGATGAAGCCACCTTTGAGAAGATCTCGGAGGCTGTGAGCGCAAAAGAAGCATGGGAAGTGTTGCAACGCTCCATGCAAGGAGTAGACAAAGCGAAGAAAGTGAAGCTGCAGTCTCTCCGGGGTGAATATGAAATGTTGAGAATGCAGGCCACGGAGAAGGTCGGAGACTTTGTGACCCGTCTGCGGACGCTCACAAACGAGATGAAGAGAAACGGAGAGACGATAGATGATGTGAGCCTCATGGAAAAGCTACTGAGATCGATGTCGCGGAAGTTCCGTCATGTGGTTGTGGCGATCGAATAGTCGAAGGACCTCAACTTGATGACTGTTGACGAGCTTGTAGGCTCATTGCAAGCTCATGAGTACAGGATGATGCAGGATGATGAAGAAGCGAGTGGCTTGGGAAAAGCACTCCAGAACCAGCTGAACTTCGGAGAGAGCTCCGGAAGAGGAGGCGGCCAGCGTGGCCGAGGTCAACAAGGCAGAGGAAGAGGAAGAAGAGGAAGAAGAGATCAGGGAAGAAACCAATATCACCAGACAGAGGCGGAACAACCTCAAGGAGGAAGGTGGCAAGATGGAAGAGGAAGAGGAAGAGGCCAAGGAAGAGGCCGAGGAGGAAGAGCCCAAGTTCAGTGTTACAACTGCAACAAGTTTGGGCACATGAGCTATGACTGTTGGGCTCCGAGGAAGACAGAAGAAGCCAACCATTATGCGGAGGCTAGGAACAAGGGGAACGATGCTGGGGGTGGAGACCCAATGATGTTTCTAACCTACCGAGGGGCAGAAGAAGGAAGGAATGAAGTGTGGTACCTGGACACAGGGGCGAGCAACCACATGTGTGGAGATAAGGAGATGTTCTCTAACCTTGAACCAAGTGGGGGTGAAGTTAGCTTCGGCGATGCTTCGAAGAT
Source organism: Platanthera guangdongensis (assembly GCA_039583875.1). Taxonomy (NCBI): domain Eukaryota; kingdom Viridiplantae; phylum Streptophyta; class Magnoliopsida; order Asparagales; family Orchidaceae; genus Platanthera; species Platanthera guangdongensis. Next base: position 298,750 of record CM077165.1, read on the forward strand.
TTCCTTGGAAGGAAAGGGCCTGGTGGTAGTGAAACTGAACGGGGAGAGAGTACACTTGAATGATGTGTACTACGTACCAGGGTTGAAGACCAACATCTTGAGCATTGGGCAGTTAGTGGAGAGAGGCTACTGCGTGCAGATGAATGATAGGTCTCTGGCAATGAAGAATGATCAAGGGAAGGAGGTAGTGAAGGTGAAGATGACGGCGAACCGTCTCTTCACGCTGAAGATGGATGCTCAAGAGACGGCTTGTCTCGCGAGAACAAAAGAAGAGGAAGAAGCATGGTTATGGCACCATAGGATGGGGCATTTAGGCTTCACAGGATTGAAGCTACTATCCCACTCTTCACGCTGAAGATGGATGCTCAAGAGACGGCTTGTCTCGCGAGAACAAAAGAAGAGGAAGAAGCATGGTTATGACTTCATAGGATGGGGCATTTAGGCTTCACAGGATTGAAGCTACTATCCCACTCCAAGATGGTAGCGGATCTGCCTATGATCTCCCCTCCGCAGAAGATGTGTGAGGCATGCACGAAGGGGAAGCTCAAGAGGCAAACATTCGAAGGAGGGAAGTCCTGGAGAGCAAGGCGGCAACTTGAACTGGTTCACTCGGACATCGCGGGTCCGTTTGAGACCACCTCAATAGGCGGAAGCAAGTACTACATCACCTTCATGGATGACTATAGTCGGAAGTGTTGGGTATATTTTCTGAAAGAGAAGGCTGAGGCTCTAGACAAGTTCAGGGAGTTCAAGGCGATGGCTGAAAAGGAGTCTGGGCAACCGTTGAAGGTGCTAAGGACAGATAGAGGTGGGGAGTACACCTCAAGGCTGTTTGATAATTTCTGCAAGGAGAATGGAATATCACACCAACTGACGGCGGCATACTCACCGCAGCAGAACGGAGTGGCAGAGAGGAAGAACCTCACCATCATGAACATGGCGAGGAGCATGGTAAAGGAGAAGGGGCTACCGAAGATGTTCTGGGCGGAAGGAGTGCAATGTGCGGTGTATCTACTGAACAGATGTCCCACGAAGAGTGTAAAGTTCATGACGCTGTTTGAAGCATGGAGCGGCTGGAAGCCGAGTGTGAAGCACCTAAGGGTCTTCAGGTGTATAGCTCATGCTCACATCCCGGACCAGAAAAGGAAGAAGCTCGATGATAGGAGCGAGAAGTGCATTTTTGTTGGCTACGCTCCGGAGAGCAAGGCGTACAAATTTTACAACCCGGTGACAGAAAAGGTCATAGTCTCGAGGGACGTGGTGTTTGAAGAAGGAAGCAGCTGGAGCTGGGATGAGGAGACGAGAAGTATGAATGGCATGTTCTTCGAAGATGAGGAAGAGGGTGGTCACGAGGCTGGAGCCGAGAATGGTGGAGCTGAGCCACCATCACCACCGAGTATAAATTCAGGGGGAGCTTCCACCTACTCAAGAGGGGAAAACTCATGTGGAGGAAATTCTGGAGGAGGAAGCGGGAGCCGAAGTGACTCCGAGAGTCCACCACCCAGGATGAAGGGGTTGGCGGAGATCTATGAGGAGACAGTCCCAATTCAGGCTAGTATTCATTGTATTGTCTCTTAGCAGATTGCGAGCCACGGTCCTATGAAGAAGCTGCCCAGGAGAAATCTTGGAGGATGGCGATGGATGCCGAGATGGCCTCCATAAAGAAGAACGATACATGGGAGCTAGTTGATCCACCGGCGGGCCACAAACCCCTCGGGGTGAAATGGGTTTACAAGGTGAAAAAAAACAAAAATGGAGCTGTGGAGAATCACAAGGCAAGGCTGGTGGTGAAAGGGTATAGACAAGTCCAAGGGGTGGACTATGATGAAGTCTACGCCCTAGTGGCGCGGATCGATACTATAAGGCTGATCATCGCACTGGCGGCACACTACGGATGGACTATCATGCAAATGGATGCTGTGGCGGCGTATCTGAATGGGTACCTGGAGGAGGATGTGTACATCGAGCAGCCTCCAGGGTACGTTGTGAAAGGCAAGGAGAGAAAGGTCTGCAAGCTAGGCAGAGCCTTGTACGGACTGAAGCAGGGAGCTTGAGCTTGGAATGGGAGGATAGACAAATTCCTTCAGGAGCACGGGTATATCAAGTGCCCATATGAGTATGCTCTCTACATGAAGATGGAGAAGAGCGGGGATATCATGATCCTATGTCTATACGTGGATGACATGATATTCACTGGGAGCAACCCTGCGATGTTCGAAGAATTCAAGAGGCTGATGAAGAAGGAGTTCGAGATGATGGACTTGGGAGAGCTGAGCTACTTCTTGGGAGTTGAGGTGCAGCAGAGAGAAGATGGGATCTTCATCTCCCAAAAGAAGTATGCCGAGGAGATTCTGAAAAGGTTCAGGATGGAGGGTAGCAAGGCTATCTCCACTCCTGCGGACCCTGGAACGAAGCTGAGGAAGGATTCCGAAGAGGAAGGAGTGGAGCCAACTATGTTCAAGAGCCTGGTCGGAAGTCTAAGGTACTTGACTTTCACTAGGCCGGACATCATGTATGCGGTCGGGGTAGTAAGCAGGCACATGGAGGAACCCAAGCAGGACCACTTCACAGCAGCGAAAAGGATCCTGAGGTATGTGAACGGGACTCGGGACCATGGCCTGAAGTACTCATCTGGAGGAGAGTTGAAGCTAGTCGGCTACTCGGATAGCGACTATGGAGGAGATGTGAACGACCGAAAGAGCACTTCCGGGTATGCGTTCAACATGGGAACCGCGGCATTCTCATGGAGTTCTAAGAAGCAGGCTACTATAGCCTTATCATCTTGCGAGGTGGAGTACATAGCGGCGGCGACATGCGCTTGCCAAGCCCTCTGGCTACGGAACCTTCTGGGGGAGTTGCATCATGCGCAGGAAGGGCCAACGACAGTGTTAGTGGATAACATGTCTGTCATCCAGCTCGCAAAGAACCCAGTGTTGCATGGGAGGAGCAAGCATATCGAGACCCGATATCACTTCCTCCGTGAACAAGTGGAGCAGAAGACAGTGGAGGTGGTGTATTGTCCAACCGGAGAGCAGGTTGCGGACATCTTCACTAAGGCATTGAAGGTAGAGACTTTTCTGAAACTAAAGAGCAAACTCGGCATGGTCTGCCAAGTTTGAGGGGGATTTTGTTGGGGATTGACTTGGTCGACCGGGTCAACAACTCAAAGGTTTATTTTGATGTTTTTAACAAATTTGTTTGGTATGCATTTAATAGGAGAGAGTGTGAGATGCATTTATTATGAGAGAGATTGTATAGTTTTTTGTTTTGCCTATATAAAGGCCCCTTGTACTCATTTTAAAGGATGATGAATTGAGAGAAAAAACTTCCCAAGTCTTAGTGTGAATTTTGAGAGAGAGAGCGCTGCAGCGCTGGTTGCCGAGCGAGTAGAAGAGGTAGCCGGGCGAGTGGGGTTGATCTCGCCCAGTGGGTTAGTGTCTCGCGGTTGATCTCGCGTGCGAGTAGGAGGTCTCGCCAGCGTGCAGGAAGTCGGTCTAGGCGAATAGGGAGTTGTGCTCACCGGCGGTTTTAGTGGTGCAGCTCGGGAAGTTCTCGCCTGGGAAGATCTCGCCGGTTGCGGCTAGCGAGGAGGGGATCAAGTGCCCGCTAGGGGGAAGCTACTTGCGAGAAGTTGCGTAGGTCACCTGGGTTGATCTCGCCGGGGAAACTAACTGCGCACTTGGCGGTCTCGCTAAGAGAGTTCTCGCCTACTTGCATATTTGGGAGCCGGGTAGAGAGGAGAGTGAGGTGTCTTGTAAGCTTGAAGTTGCAAGGAAGGGACCTAGTCACGTTTCCAACAATTTCTGAATGAAATGTTGTGTATTCCCAATGTCGATACGCTTCAAACGGAAATACTCTATGAAGCACATAATACAACCTATTCGATTCATCCTAGAAGAACGAAAATGTGTCAAAATCTTAAACAGGACTTCTGGTGGCCAGGAATGAAGACGCATGTAATTAAGTATATTGCTAAATGTCACACATGTCAACTTGTGAAGGCGAAACATCAAAATCATGGCGGATATTTACAATCATTGTTCATCCCTGAGTGGAAATGGGATGATATAACCATGGACTTTGTCATGGGACTACCAAGAAGTTAAACTGAAAACAATGGTATATGGGTGATTGTTGGTCGATTAACGAAAGTTGCGCATTTTATTCTTATGAAAAATGACAGTCCAGTACAAAAGTTAGTCGACCAGTACATTGATGGTATTGTGAAATATCATGTAATTCCCTAGTCTATCGTATCTGACAAAGACGAACGTTTTACATCTGATACTTGGAAACTCATACAGAAAAGATTGGGCACCAGATTATTATATAGTACCGTTTTTCATCCGCAAACGGAAAATCAGTCTGAACGAACTATTCAGATGTTAGAAGACCTTTTACGGATGATTGTACTCGATTTAAATGGCTGATGGGAAAAATACCTATCACTGGTGGAATTTTCTTATAATAATAGCTACCAGTCAAGTATTCAGTTGGCACCATTTGAAGCGTTGTATGGGCGGAGGTGTCGTACCCCGCTAAGTTGAGCAGAAGATGGCGAGCAAAAGTTGTATTCGAAGAACCAAGTGGATAAAATGAATGATGAGCTTACACTTGTTCGAGACGATTGAAAATAGCCGAAGACAGATAACAAAAGTATTATAATGCCCGACATCGAAAGGTAGAATTTAATGTGGGCGACATGGTTTGTCTCAAGATAAAACCCTTCAAGGGGACTTCAAGAATACGTCGACTTGGAAAGCTTAGTCCAAGATATGTGGGTCATTTTTAATCTCTGAAAGAATTGGACCGGTGGCTTATCGTCTAGTATTATCTGATGTTCTTCAAAATCTGCATGATGTGTTCCATGTTTCTTCATTAAGAAAGTATATAGCTAATCCATAAAAAATAATCCCTTCTGAGCAGATTCAAATTGAATCGGATCTTTCAAGCCCAACTGAGCCACACAAGATTGTAGATTGGCAAAATAAGCGACTTCGAATCGAGAGGTTCGATTCGTCAAAATCTGGTGGAAAGGGCATAGTATTCACGAGGCAACTTTTCCCTCATTTGTTTGATGTACCTTCAGATTGAAGATTTTCGCGGACGAAAATTCAATAAGGAGGGGAGAATTGTGATGTTGTCAACTTAAATTACAGGTATTATTCAATTATCTAACGAGCCGCAACGTAAACATTTCACTTGATGCAATGTTAAATGATAATGCTTTAATATATTTCAATAATTATTATGAGAGGAGTTCTTAAGTGGGGATATTAGCTTGAGTTAATAAGAAGAGGGCCGACCTACAATCAATTGAACTGGCGGTTCAATATGACTCACCATATGTGTGTCACGCATGGGAGAGGCGGTGATGCCGACAGAGATAAAACAACACGGCAATCCCATTTCCTTGTCCCGTTCTCGCAAGAAGCTCCAGGAGTCGGACGAAAGCCGCACGCCGCGACCTCCTCCAGAGCGCTAGTTTCTCCTCCGTTTCGTAAGATTTTTCCTTCGATAGAGAGGTAATCTCTTCCTCTCTACTACTCTTGTTCCTTTCATGAAGTCTTTGCGTGGATTAAGTAGGACCGAAACTCTAGGGTTTGAGTTTTGGAGATCCCTTTCACTTATTTTGATATGAAAAGTTTCTGTAATGATTTTTTAGCCCTTATCCATGATTTCCAGAAATTTTAGTGGAACCCTAAATGTTATTATGATAATTTCTGAATTTCAAAGTAGGGCTCCGAGCCTCCATACCTAGGAAGCACCGGTACGGGTACGGGTACCGGGTACGATACGTATCGGTACGGCGTACGGCAAATTTTAAAAAACAAGGATACGGGTCGTCACCAATTATATAACATGAACATTCAAAATTTAACATGAAATTCTTTAGTCTATGAATTTCAGGATAAGTTCTTAAATAATTGTCAACATAAACATGAAGTTCATAAACATTGGAAGGATGCTCATCATCATTTTCTTCAGCTTCCTCCGTATTGTTGGAGATCAAAGCATCTTCATTTCTGCTCATCTAAAGACAAGTTGGCGATCGTAAGCATGCCAACTCCATCAAATAAATCTACTCGTTACTGATGTAGACGTTGAACCAGTGACACTATTGAGAGTGTGTGATTGAGACATATGACATAATAAAAAGTGTAGTTATTAGAGCATTCCTCCCTTTCCATAGCATCCAGGAATTCCGATTCACAGTACTGATTCAGTCCATTACTGATTCAGTCCAGAAACTGAATCAGTCCAGAATCCTGGATTGAATCAGTCCAGAAATCTGGACTGATTCAGTCCAGGAAAATAGACAGCAACTACATGAATAATCCAGCAACTTTTAGCAACTACAAGAAGAAATCCAGCAACTTTTACAAGATCCAGCAACTACAAGAAGAAATCCAGCAACTACACTTCAGCAACTACATCCAGCAACTAACCCTAACCCTAAGGAAGAAGAAGAAGAAGCTACCTGCCTGCTGCGGGAGACGGAGCGCCTGGGAGGTGCGGGAGACGGAGCGCCTGCGGGAGACGGAGCGCCTGCGGGATGCGGAGACGGAGCGCCTGCTGCGGGAGACGGAGCGCCTGCTGCGGGAGACGAGCGACGGGATAATAAAATCCCTAGAACCGCGAATCCCTAAAACGGCTCTATTTTGGGCGTATCCGTGCTTCGTAGCTCCATACCACTCTTACTGGAATAAACCTCGTCCCCATAGTGTTAGGATGACCATATTTTGGAAGGAAATGTTATCCTTTGCAATTATTGGAGGTTAGGAATTACTATTCCTTCTCTTCCGTTCACTAAATTAATGAAAAGCCCTCATTTAAAAATTAGGGCAGCAGGCATTTTAGGTGATTTTGATCTTGTCACTTCAAATTGGCAGAAGAAGGTTAGGGCATGATGTTCCCTCACTAATTAGAGCAAAAGCCCCATGATTGCAAGCTAGGACAACCAAACATTAGACCATGTATGACTCCTTTGACCTAATTAAGTCAAGTGGAGCCCGTCAAAGAGAGTCTTGATGTGTTTAACCTTAATGGAAACATCAACTAATGTTCTTCAAATGTTTACAATCTAGGTCATGGCATCCCGCGACAGTGGAAGACGTAATAATGATGGTGGAAGCGATAAAGGAAAGTGGAAGGTCACTGTGAGTTCTTACCCTTTTTAATAGTTGCTCTCCTTACATTTACATGATTACTATTTCTAAATTTATTTCATGTTATAAAGAAAAACAACATAATTAATCATGTAATCATTAAAATGAGTAAATAAGCAAAAATGAATAATGTGATGAAACTGGCTAAGTTAAGGGTGAACCCAACTGGTGGAGGTGGGGCGAATGTCCTCCCCACATATAATGAAATGTAAAAGAGTAAGCGTGCGAATAAGAAAAGGCACGTGAATGAAAGTGTGCAAATAAGAAATGACACACGAGCGCGGTATATAAATGTGACGAAATGTTAATGTACCTTTAACATTGCCCAATAACAAAATGAGAATATCTAAAGAAGAAAACATGTGCTAATAAGTATGCACCTAAATGACACGAGGAAATAAAATGACAAGTATGCACCTAAATCACACGAGGAAATATAATAACAAGTATGCACCTAAATGACATGAGGAAATACAATGACATGTATATACCTAAATAAAAACAAATGCCAGAAAAAGGTATAAGATGTGAGAGGAAAAAAATAAAAGAAATAAATGGAAGAAGATAAATGCGAGATAATATGATAACAAGGAAATACGAGATAATAAATCCTCAAACGGTAAATAAGTCATTATAGTAATCAAGGGAATAATAAGAATTCATTTATTCTTTTGACTAATAGAAAATGTAATTAAAACAGGTCAAGGAGGAGACTACACCCGACAACCCTACCAGGCCCCCTACGCGCCGTGAGAAGATGTACGGGATATGGGTCGAGGTCATCACATCCGTCTTCGGAGTCCTGGATGCCCACAAGGCTGCCTGCCGTAATCCGGATTGCCCCCATGACGAGTTCCAGTTCACTCTTCAGTAGTCAGCATGTTGTAATGTAGTTTTTGACAGTGTACTTTTTGATTTGATGCTCAGGCGTATGTTTTGTTATGATCATGTAGTATACTGATACCTGTGACACAGATTTTAAGATGACTCACTTTTGTATACATATATCGAGACATTTGTTAGACGATATGTTATACTGTACTTGTATAATAAATAAAAACATCTTTTACTTTTCCGCACATTTCTTATATACTTTGTTATTATAACTGCTAAATTAACTGCTGAATGTTCAATTATATGGTGCCTCTCTGATGTTAAATGAAATGTATATAAATTGTGATGGTAGCCTCGAAAGTGGGGTCGTTAAAGGTGGGATGCCCTAGTTCTTCTTTTATTATAAATAGGTTATGGGCTAGTTTTAGGCATTGCAGATTTTGGAGAAGAGAAATCCCGAAATCCAGCGATCCCTCTACGGTGACGACTCCATGGAACCCTAGGTGACGACTCCTATGCTTGTATCTCCTTCCCCAAGATAACCCCTAACCCTATCCCTCTTTTCCCCCTCCCAAACCCTCTCCCACAACCACTCAATCCCTCCCAAACGTAGCCACAATTGGCTGACACGAATTCCAATTCCCCTTTTCAGTTTACTGTTCAAAAATGAAATTCACTACGCCTAACATATAGTTCACCCCTCCCTAATCAATCCGCCGGCCTGTTGTCTGCATCTTCCTGCAGCCGTCGGTCCTGCAGCCCCTCCACTTAGCTGCCACCCTCAACCTCACCTCCCATCCACTGCCCTTCCTCCCAGCCCCCCCCCCCCCACCCTTCAGGCCGCCAGCCCCCTGTAAGACCTTTTGCATAGCATGTAGGGTTAGGTCACCGTTTACCCACCACCTATAGATTCGTCCTGTGTCAGAAAGTTTGAGTGACGTTTGTTAGAACAAGGAAAGCATGACTTTTGAGGGAAATTAGAATTAAAGTGTATGTCTCGGAAAGAAATGGAACCGAATGAGGGGTCATGGCTGCGAGGATAGATTGATTTGCAAAAATGGTGGTTGGTATGACCTCATGGAGTAGGATTCGAGGGCATCTAATTGAAGTTGTTAGTAAAAGGAGTGATGGTCAGACGGTGCTGAGTCATGTACAATGGGATCGTTGTTGTCAGTGGTGATGAGGAGGGTGGATCAAAGGGAACCATGAGCTGTAAAGAAGCTGAGGTCATGAACGAGAGCAGAGCTCGTGGGGGAGTCGGGGTCCAGGAACATGATGAAATCTTTGTGACGGGGGATGTAGTGGATGGATCAGGTTTAGAGCGAGGGGTTGTGCGCAATGTGAGTAACATGTCGGCGGTGGGGATTCCGACAGGTTGCAAAGTTTGCGAAAGGTGTGTGGCATTGTTTGTTGAGGATGCAGGAACCAAGTTCAATGAGGAAGAGGCAACAGCTAACCAAAGTAGGTTGTGTTTAGAGGAAGTGGTGGGATAAAAGGGGCAGTACATCAGGTGAGGGGTTGTGGTAAGTGACGGGGCAAAGATAAATGTTGGCGTGGTCAGCGAAGATGGAGAAACTGAAGGAGGGTGCAAGTTGATATCAAGCTGGTGAAATTTGGTCATAACAGCAGTGAAGAATTGGTTTGTGGCAATCTGGCCAGAAAGATTGGCACCCGCAGATTGCTTCAAGGTGTCAAGGTGAGCTTTGAACTTAGGGTAGTAGCAACAGTAATTCAAACCATTATTGCAAATTGGAAACTTGGGAGGTGGAGGAAGAACATAACGAACACGGGAAGAACAAGATTAATATTAAAAGAGAAGAACAACATACAAATTGGAAAAGGCCTCTCACCCAGTCCTAGGAGAGAGAAAACATAAAAACTCAAATGATCCAAAGATGTTTATTCATGGCATACTCTCCCTTATATAGACATTTTTGGCACACATAATAACATTCCTAATTAATTTTCAGAAGACTTCTAACTACTTGATAAAAATGTACAATAATGCATTCATGATAATAAATGTGTTAGATATGGTGTAAATTTTGTGTGGTAGAGTTAGTTTAGGCTCACCTCGGATGTTGTGGGCACCCTCCGTTGTACATGTATATATATTGCTATAGTTCATGGAATAATATACATTCAATCTAGGGTTTTCGCCGCACCTTTTCATTTATGCAGCGCCTCACGATTTCCCCCTGCTCGGCTCCCATCTAGGGTTTCCGCATCTTCATCCCCGATCCGAATCGAAGACCGACGTCGTTTCGTTCGCTGCTCCCGCTGATCCAGCCCGACGACGAAGAAGTATAGTTCGTGTGTTGCTCCCGTCGATTCGATCGCCTCTGCGACATTCGTGATGCCTTCTGCCAGGCTGATGCAACATCCGCCGCATCCAAATATACATGATGTCATTATGCGTCATGGGTTATTATTATTATTATATGTTGCTTATTGCCCGGTAATTCTTTCCCGCGCATCTACAATATTTGAAGTTGTTCGGCTCGTCGGTTTGACCACCCAATGGGACCTTAAATAAATGGTCCGGTAATTTAGAATATTATGACGAAAAAGGCAAGCTTAGATTATTTAAAATGCGATAAATTTAATTAGAGAAAAATAATTTAAAAGATACTCAAAATCAAGGAGGAGTTGCTATTTGGGGAAGGAAATTTCGGGCATAAGTTGTTGAGGAAACTATCCAAATTTCTTACTAACAAGGTTGTCAAATAAATTAGAAACAGGTAATAAGAAAGTAAGCAAGAATCTGGCTCATTAAACCCTTATTAAAAGGGGCCCGCTGATAAAGGAAAAAGGGGAACCGGACAGCAGAGAAAACGAGTCGTTTTGTTTCTTTCTACATTGCCGGTGCCGCCCGATCCCCTGCACAAGTTCACGTCGCCTGCAGACGACCAAGCTTTGGAGTTGCGATTGGAAAGAACCTCCAGAAACGATGTCGTCACTTCATCTCCGCGCCAAACGCACGCCAGAATTCCGTCCCTGTTGTCGCGTCCCGTTCGGCGCTGATTCCTGCTGCGATCGGCCGTTGATTGTCGTCGGATCTCCATCGTCGATTTCTCCACACCACATACGCCCCGTCGACGACGAGACCCGCTCTTTTAGGCATCCCAGCTGTCGCCGTCTTCCACCTACAAGTCGGGTGTCATCGACTACGCCGTTCTATTCTGACACCCCATCCCCACGACTGCCTTCCAACATCCATTTCAGTTTAAATCGCCGACAGCCAGCGAAGCATGCCTGGATTGGGCGGATCATCTCTTCTGTGGTATCTCGCACCCTTCTCTTGCTCCATTTATTTAGGCTAAATTTATGCAACTACTTAAATAATCTTGAGCTTGCCTTCGAACGTTCTCACTATTTTAAGTACCATTATTTCATAATGTTAATGTGGGCTTGCTTGTGGTTGTGCTAATCTCGTGCAAGATTCAATCCAGATAGTACATGAGAGCTCTACTCAAACGAAATTAACAAATTTCCTAAAGTTCACACGATGAGTCGTTTTAAGCGTGAAAAGCTTCGATTTTTGGCCGCTCGGCCTCTTTGAAAATTAAAACATCGACTTATGTTTTAGAACGCTAGTTTTATTTTATAACAAGTAAAATATATTTTGATTAAAAATATTTTAATTTTGAAAACCTAATCCGAGTCAACATCAATTTGGTATCAGAGTGCCTTTGATTCGCTCCTATCGCAAATCAAGCGATCCAGGTTTTCAAAATCTTACAAAACAAATTATATAAAATTTTGATCTATTTTCAAAAAAAAGTTAATTTAAATCCTTACTTAAACAAAAAAAAACATTTAACATAATCTTTAAAGAGATTATCACAAATTATTTTCAGGGCAGTAATATGGAGGATTTAAATATTCGAATTAAAAATTTAACAGAAATGATCGCAACTCTCCCCAACATAAATCACTTATGTCATGGAGAGAACAACAACCCTAAGAGCTTAGAGCACACCTCCGAATGATTTTGACGGATACTTAGGGCCTGTCCGACCTGAAGATTGTCTAGATTGGTGTCATACTGTTGAATGTTTTATGAGAGCTAGTCAAATACACTTGGGTAGACAAATCGAGTACGTGACCCGAAGACTCAGGGGATCCGCATTAGACTGGTGGGAATACCTGGAACAAATGAGAGTTAAGTTATGGTTGCCCCCATCACTATCTGGGTTGAGTTTAAGACGGAGTTGCGCAAGTATAATGTCTCTCCCGACTACCTCCAAACTGAATATCGTAGATTCTAAAATCTACAACAAAGAGGTTTGTCGGTTGATGAATACACTAGTGAATTTATGCTCCTTCTGTCTAGGCTAAATATTCAGGAGAGCGATGCGATGAGTGTATCCCGTTACCTGAACGGGTTACACTACCCTATTAGGGATCAACTAGAGTTGCACAGTTATCGTGATTTGGACGAAGTTTCTAATAAGGCCCGCATAGTGGAGTCCAAACTTAGGTCAAGTGATAGACCTCTCTCTAGTCACGTCGCTACCCCCATTTTCATGGTCACAGATCCCCCTAGTATTACCACCCCCATTAGCACTTTGGCCTCGTCTATCACTCCCATATCACTTCAATCGTGGAGAATTTATCGGAGCCTCAACTCCAGGAAGAAGAGCTTCTTCCTCCTAGATATGACATCCTAATTGAAGTAGAGACTCCACTTGACCCCACTGAATCACCATTGGTAGTCACTGGGTTTCTTCCCGAGCCCCTGCTCCGGGAAGAAGAATTTGTTAGGAACATGTCACGCACCTTAGATGACAAACTCGAACTCAGTATTTCTACAGTTGCCTACCCCTGAGCCCGCAAGAATTTTGTTTGGTCACTTCTTACACACTTTTGAATCATCACAGTATGTTGACTTTATATTTGGGGAGAGACATTTCAAATCACTACAATATCCTTTACATATAAATGTATCTGATGAACTATATTGTCAAATTTTTGATATTATTATCAAAATTATAGTTATAAAGATAAAGTGGCCGCCTAGAATTTTTACTCCAAACAAAGACACGTTTTAAAGGATTTATTTGGAAACTTTTAAATGATAAAATTGAAGTCGATTCTAAAATTTGAAATATCAAGTTAGACATAAGTAGAATTGTGGAATTGCAACATTATACTAAATATTTAATATCAAATTTTTGGAACGGGTTGAGAGGACATCATACTCGAGTTTAGTAGCGTTTATCATTCTCTAACTGATGGACAGATCGAGGTCGTTAATAAGAGTTTGGGAGATATTCTTAAGTATTCAACTGAGGAGAATCTGACGCATAGGTATCTTATACTTCCACAAGCAAAAAACCACAATTAACAATTCTAAAGATTGCCCTTTTATTATATCTCCATACGAGATTATCTATGCGTTACTCCACCTACCTAACCACCATCACCTCTCATTCCGCGAACGTATTTCATTCGATGATCAAGCTCACATAAATTATTTTAAAACACTGCATAAATTTATCTCAAATAAGTTGCGAGCAACCTTTGAACAGTATAAACTCACGATCGGGCGTTATCACCATGAGGTGTACTTTTCAAAGGGAGTTTTGGTGTTTGCTTATTACAACAGGTTTGGTCCATTCCGAGTTCGGACGCGCATCAAACCACCTGTCGAGGCTCCAACCGTACCACCGGACTTAGCACCAGTGACGACATCAGATCTTTCAGTTGCCAATCTTTGTGAATTCGCGTCGGGTTCGAGCTCTTTCAATCTCGGGGGAATTGATGCAACCTCTACCGCATCCAAATATACATGTCGTCATTATGCGCCATGGGTTATTATTATTATATGTCGTTTATTGTCCTGTAATTCTTTCCCGCACAACAGGTTTAGTCCATTCCGAGTTCGGACGCGCATCAAACCACCTGTCGAGGCTCCAACCGTACAACCGGACTTAGCACCAGTGACGACATCAGATCTTTCAGTTGCCAATCTTTGTGAACTCGCGTCGGGTTCGAGCTCTTTCAATCTCGGGGGAATTGATGCAACCTCTACCGCATCCAAATATACATGACGTCATTATGCGCCATGGGTTATTATTATTATATGTCGTTTATTGTCCTGTAATTCTTTCCCACACATCTACAATATTTGAAGTTGTTCGGCTCGTCGGTTTGACCACCCGGTGGGATCTTAAATAAATGGTCCGGTAATTTATAATAGTTAGGACGAGAAAAGGGAAGCTTAGATTATTTAAAATGCGCATAAATTTAATTAGGGAAAAATAATTTAAAAGATACTCAAAATCAAGGAGTTGTTGTTTGGGGCAGGAAATTTCGGACATAATTTGTTGAGGAAACTATTCAAATTTCTTACTAAAAAGGTTGTCAAATAAATTGGAAACAGGAAATAGGAAAGTAAGAAACCCTTATTAAAAGGGGCCCGCTGCTAAAGGAAAAGGGGAACGGGCAGTAGAGGAAACGAGTCGTTGCGTTTCTTTCTGCATTGCCGGTGCTGCCCCCTTTCCCGCACAATTTCATGTCGCATGCAGTCGACCTAGCTTTGGAGTTGCGATTGGAAGGAACCTCCAGAAACGACACCGTCACTTCATCTCCGCGCCAAACACACGTCGGAATCCCTTCCCTATTGTCGCGTCCCATTCAGCACTGATTCCTACTGCGATCGGCCGTTGTTTGCCGCCGGATCTCCATCGCCGATTTCTCCTGCTACACCTACGCCCCGTCGACGACGAGCCCCGCCCTTTTAGGAGTCCCAGTTGCCGTCGTCTTCCACCTACAAGTCGGGTGTCGTCGACTACGCCGTTCTATTCCGGCACCCCATCCTCACGACTGCCTTCCAACATCCATTTTAGTTTTAATCGCCGACAGCCAGCGAAGCGTGCCGGATTGGGAGGATCATCTCTGTTGTGGTATCTTGCACCCTTCTCTTGCTCCATTTATTTAGGCTAAATTTATGCAACTACTTAAATAACCTTGAGTTTGCCTTCGAACATTCTCAGTATTTTAAATACCGTTATTTCATAAATTCTTAATGTGGGTTTGCTCGTGGTTGTATTAATCTCGTGCAAGATTCAATCCGGATAGTACATGAGAGCTCTACTCAAACGAAATTAACGAATTTCCTAAAGTTCACACGATGAGTCGTTTTAAGCATGAAAAGCTTCGATTTTTGGCCACTAGGACCCTTTGAAATTAAAACATCAACTTTTGTTTTAGAACCCTAGTTTTATTTTATAATAAGTAAAACATATTTTGTTTAAAAAAATATTTTAATTTTGAAAACCTAATCCGAGTCTACATCACAGGACTTTCGCGACATCTTCAATGTTGCTGCACCTCTTTTAGGCCGTTGGACCTCCTCTGCTGCCTCATGCAGTCGTTGGCCTCCATCACCGATCGACGAGGCGTCTTGCACTGCCGCTTCTGTCATTTTCGACGCCTCCACCGTCGTTTACCTGCCGCTCTCGTCTCTTCCGCTCGTATTCCCGGTCTTTTTTTGGCTGATCCTGCAGCTACAATGGTCTCGTCTTACTCCTCTGCCTTTCTCTAGAAGGCGGATGTCATTCTCGATGGACGAAACTACAAGGCATGGTCCGCCACCGTCAGCGTGAACCTCCGTGACCTTGATCTATGGGGCCACATTGACGGCTCTGAGACTGCTCTGCCTCCTCGAACTGCCAGTATTGTGGACGACTCTTCCACTGTCAGCACTGCCGCTTCTGTCCAGCGTTCCTATATGGTGAAGTGGCACTCGGACGACTCTCGCGCGATAGCAATCATTTGTCAGTCCTGCGAGCTCCCAATTCGCATGAACGTCTACGAGCTCCCTACGACCAAGGTGATGTAAGATCACTTGCGCCGTCTCTACCTGCCATCTAGTCAGGCCTTACGCTACTCTCTGTTCCAGACCCTTGTCATCTGCTACCAGCATGATCGGTCTATACGGGCCTTCTTTGTTGAGCTCCTGGACCTCTGACGTCAGTGCGATGAGATGGCTCCTTCACCTACACTACTGCCCACAGTGTGTTGCTACATCTCGGGATCGCGACTTTCAGCACATATATGAGTTCCTTATGTGGTTACGCCCCGAGTTCGAGTCTGTTCGTGCCCAACTTCTGCACCGAGATCCCCCACCTTCTCTCAGTGATACGTTGGCCTTGGTCATCGCTAAAGAGACCCGTTTCCACTCCTTGGACACTGCTACTCCTTTTGGTGTGCTGACTCATGTTGTTCTTGCTGCTCCTGAGCTTTCACCGCAGTCCTCTTTTGTGAGTACTCCTCTGCTGCCTTCACCAGGTTATAATGTGTTGGTGCGGCCTTCCCCTCGTCCTCCGACATTCTCTATTGCTCTGTCTGCTGCCCCTCGTCGCCAGTCGGTTCGCTGTCACTTCTGTCAGTGTCTTGGACACGTCAAATCGGAGTGTTGCAAGCTTCAGAGGGCTCAGCAGTCTGGCCAGCAGCGGGTTCCTGGTGCTCCTTCAGCTCACTTCTCTTCTATAGCGCAGTCATTCTCTGTCTCTGAGCTTGCCCGGCAAATTGCTCAGCAGTTATCTCATGGTTCACTGCATCGCTCCTCTGCCTCTGTGCTCTCACCGGATGTTTTTGATGCCTCTGCCTCTCAGTTAGTTGCCACCACCCCCACAGGTATCTCTCCTTTTGACTGGTTGCTTGACTCCGGAGCCTCTTTTCATATAACCTATGATGTCACCCCCCCCCCTCTTGTCCTGTCAACATGTCTCTTCTGACCTTAGCATCATGATTGTCGATGACACTATTCACCCCATCACCAGCCGTGGCCTTCTTCATACTAGCCTTTTCCATATTTCTGATGTTGCCTACATACTCAAGTTGTTCATGAACCTAATATCCGTCAGTCAACTCACATTTCATGGTTGTCTTGTTATTTTTGATGAGTTTGCGTGTCGTGTGAAGGATCGTCCGACAGAGACACTCCTTGAAGTCGGTTATCATCGTAGTGGGGTGTACATTCTTGATTGCTTTCATCTTCCATCCACTTTATTGCCGTCGGTGGCCTCTACACTATGTCTTCCTTCGGTGGGCTTCTCTCAGTGGCATCACCGCCTCGATCATCCCAGTGTCTCCTGTCTCGCTTCCCTCATCAGTCAGGGTTTCTTCGGTCGTGATTCTGTTGATCAGTCTCATTCATGTACGGGTTGTAAGCTTGGTAAATAGCTACAACACCCCTATCAGTCTAGCGAGTTTGGGTGTCAACGTCCGTTTGATCTAGTTCATTCTAATGTATGGGGTCCCACACCTTTTGGACTCAAGGGAGGACACCGATATTATGTTATTTTTGTTGACGATTATTCACGTTATTGTTGGGTGTACTTTATGCATTCTCGCTCTGAGTTTTTTCAGGTTTATGTTACGTTTTCTTCTATGGTGCACACACAGTTCTCTGCTTCCATACACATTTTTCGTTCTGATTCAGGGGGGATGATGTGACCCTGTCGCCGGCACGTTAGTGCTGTCTCGTATTTATTTACTTTAAATATTATCGCAGTTATGTTATTGCATTGTCGTTTATTTATTTCCTGTCATGGACGGTTATGTTTAAATTTCCTGTATTGTGACCCGGCGCGTGAGACTAACCACCTCACGTGACCTGGTGCGCACACAGTTCTCTGCTTATATATAGCCGTCTAATTGAAACCCTAGGCAGGCAGGATAATACCGAGAGATCGAGTAATTCTCTCTCGATGAAATCCCGCCGCCAAGCTTCTTCTGCAACATCGCATCCCGAGCTTCTTCCGCCAAGCTTCTTCCGCAACATCCCGAGCCGGTCTCCTCTGCGCCGATCGACAACCGCAACCCCGATCGTTTTCCTCCCCCCCCCCCACGCTACTCCCCGAGCACCAAACCTCCGCCTCCCGCTTACGCCAGCCGCGCCGACAACCCTCCAACAATCTTCCGGAAACCTTTCACCATCCAGCAACTTTTCCTCCAGCACCCATCCAGCTACTTCCCTCCACCCGACAACTTTCCTCCAGCCACCGCTCCCTTACCTGCTGTGACCGAATCGTGAAGGATCGACAAAGCTATTGCGGGAAAGCCCTCGGTGAGATCTCTCCTTTTCCCTTCCCTCAATCTTCTTTACTAGCGTTTATTATGATAAATTTCAGCAAGATTGTTTCATCCTCGAGTAGCATGCGCTCGCCCTAATCATCCCTCGCCGTTTGTTCATTTTTCTTGTGTGTTGGAAACGCTCTTCATAATTTAATTTGTGCCCTGCTAAGTTTATTACTAGATTTAGGAATTTCGAAGCCATTGTTTGCATCAATTTGGTGTGGCTGCTGGGATATCTCACTTCTACTGTGGGATAGCCGAGTGATTTGCGCTTCTAAATTTCTAAGTCTTTGTGTTTTTTTCAACTTTGTCCATGGAGCCACGCGTGGAGCGCCTAGAAGGAAATTTGGGAGATATGGGTAAGCGTATGGAGGAACTTATGGTTGTTGTCACGACACTTACGCTATCGGTGAGGGACACAAATCAAGTCATGTTAGGATTGAGCACGTCAGTCAACCACTTAGAGGCTCATCACCACTTAGAGGCTCATCACCACTTAGAGGGTCCTCCTGCACAACCCCCTACTCCGCCGATCGAACCCCATGCACCTCCACCACCGGAACCCCAACTAGCATATCAAGACAATAGGAATCTCCCTAGGTGGGATACCGGTATCAAACTCGATGTTGGGGATATTGAGGGCACACTCGAACCGGAGATTTGTCTCGATTGGTGTGAACGATTAGAGCGATTCCTCAGTTGGAAACGCATTCCGGCCCACCAACAGGTGGAGTATGCTACCCTGAGACTGAAGGGCCCCGCACCCACCTGGTGGGGGCAAGTCGAGAGGATGCGATACACGATGGGGCAACCACCTATCACCACCTAGGTTGAGTTCAAAACTCAACTCAAAAGGAGGTACGTCCCTGCCGATTTTCGCAGACGTTGTACCGTAGGTATCATAACCTACGACAAGATAAGCAAACCATTGACGAGTACACCAACGAATTCTTGGTCCTCCAGTCACGTTTAGATCTAAAGGAGGAAGACCACATGGTCGTGGCCCGTTATCTGAATGGGCTACGGTACGCGATACGGGAACAGTTAGAATTACATGATTTCAGGGACCTGGGGGAGATCTCTAATCGAGCACGCCGAGTGGAGGCCCTCCAGAGGAGAACATCCGGTCAGAAATCTACGGACAGGGCGCACTATTCCTCGTCGTCGACCTCGACCACTAGGACGAGTACGTCTCCTACCCCGGGCCTACCTTCTACGGTTAGACCAACGCTACCAGCTCCTGCCCCTGTGGGTCCCTCTTCGATTTCCTTGAAGGGGAAGGAGACTGTAAGCTGGCCGGCGGAAGGCCGGCGAGCTTAGGGGCTAAATCCTAATTACTTCCTACTGTAAACGATAGAACAAATAACTACTCTTTTATTACTTCCTTTCTTAAAAAACTGATTACAGGCAATGATTGTCTATTTATAATTACATGCTCCAATGTGACCGTTACTTTGAGATTACAGCTGGCGACTCCTGGTTTGCTCCTCCTTTGTGCATGGATTGCTGACGTGGCTATTGTATGGGCGTTGGATGACCTGCTGCTTGTTATCGCCGATGGCTGCCACCTGTCCCTTGTGCTTTCTCTTGTTACATCACTCCCTGTCGCCTTTAAACACAACGCCCTCGTTGTGTACAACTTTTTTTAAAATACACCCCCCTTTCCTTCACATCGCCGGAGGTGCTGAAGCGTTGGGGCAGCGCACTTCTGTCCACGGTTGGAGCGGCGCCGGCGAGGGACATTATTCCACCAGGGCCAGCAAGCGGCAACTCGTCGGCGTAGGCGTACCGAGCGGCGGGGACGACGCTCCATTGGTCTGGCCTTGTATGCAGTGTTGTTTGGCCAAATTGGTGGGGGTTCCGCCATAGTCCGTCCCGCAGATAAGTCTTCTGTTCTGTTGATGTTATTTGGTGTAGAATAGCATCTAGTCCCTCGCCCTGCTCGCTGATCTTCGCTTGAGTCTTCGTGACCTGGTGGATGGTGCAAACTATTAGAAGGTAGTTTTAAACGTAGCTGAGCGCGTACCTGCGGAGGTAGCGTGAGACTATCCTCCCATGAGCTATCCTCTGGCGGTAGGCCTTTCCATTGGATTAACGTCTGGTGGATGCGTTGTTGGTTTACCCATACAATACGTTCATTCAGGACGGTTAATACTTCATGGATGGGTTGATTGTGCTGGACTGTGGGAGGGAGATGATGTATCACTTCGTTGGAGGCTGGAAAATACTTTTTTAAAAGGGAGATGTGAAAGACTGGATGCAACTTGCATTCGTTTGGGAGTTCTAGTTTATATGCAACAGCGCTTATCTTTTTTTTTATTTGAAATGGTCCATAGTATTTTAAGCTGAAACGTGCACTTTGTGTATGGTGCAGGGTCAACTGTTTGTATGGCTGAAGCTTTACTAACACCTGGTCGCCTACCTCGAATTCTTCATCACGCCGGGTTCTATCAGCCACTTGCTTAATGCGCTATTGGGCTGCCAGTAAATTTTTTTTAATTGCTTTAATAGTTTAGTTCTATCTTGTAAGTCAGCCTGAATGGCCTGTAATGAGCTTGTGCTGGGATAATGCTGAACAAGTGCAGGTGGTGACCGTCCGTACATGGCTTCATAAGGAGTCATGCCGGCAGATGTGTGATATGTAGTGTTGTAAAAATATTCCGCCCAACTAAGGACGTGGGACCATTGTTTGGGGTTCTCATGCACAAATAACCTCAGATATTGGTTCAAGCATCTGTTGACACGCTCCGTCTAACCATCTGTTTGTGGATGGTAGGCAGAGCTGTAGCTCAACGTTGTTCCTTGCTGGGTAAATAGTTCTTTCCAAAATTTTGAAAGGAAGACAGGGTCACGATCGGAAATGATGGAAGTTGGAAATCCATGTAATTTTCCGACCGCCTCCCAAAACGCGCGGGCGACGACTGTCCCGGTTAATGATCGGACTGGGGTAAAGTGGGCTGCTTTGGATAATCTATCAACCACTACTAGAATGTTTGTGTAGAAACCGGAAGACGGTAGATGGGTAATGAAATCCATCGTAATATCGGTCCATATCTGGGATGGTATTGGTAACGGGTGTAGCAATCCTAAGGGGCCCGATGTTCCTATTTTTGCTTTTTGGCATAAGTCACACGATTTGATATAGTTTTGAACTTCAGTTTGCATGTTAGGCCAGTAAAATGATTTTCTTAAGCGGTATAACGTAGGGGTGACACCCGAGTGACCACTAGACCGCGTATGTGGTCTTGTGGCCGGGTGTGAGGCTAGATCGGATCGTATTTTTTGTGCTAAGGTATCTGTGAGATAGGAAGCCTCCAGATTTTCAAACGTATGACATTTTAGTACCGAGCAATTTAGTGTTTGTAGAAAATTTAGGTTGTCCCAGGGGAAACGGGATAATGCATCTGCCGCGATATTATGTTTCCCCAGTTTATATTCTATGGAGAAGTCGAAACCTAAATTTTTTGATAAAAATCGTTGTTGAGAAGGGGTCGTGAGCAGTTGATGTACTAAGTGGTGTAGTGTCTGATGGTCTGTTTTGATTGTAAAAGGCGCTCCTAACAGGTACTGTCTCCACTTATCTAATGCCAGGGATATTGCTAATAATTCACGGTCGTAGGTCGATTTAAGTTGTTCCCGGGTTGTTAACTTCTTACTAAAATAAGCTATAGGATGACCCTGTTGCGATAGAATCCCTCCAACACCGCAACCGGAAGCATCCGTTTCTAAAACAAAAGGTATGGAGAAATTTGGCAACTGCAGTACTGGTGTTGTTGATAGAGCGTGCTTTAGTGTTTGTAGGGCCTGGGTTGCCTGTTCTGTCCAAGTAAAACCATCCTTTGTGAGCATGTTCGTTAATGGGCCCGCCATAGTTGCGTAATTCTTAATAAAACGCCTATAGTATCCTGCTAGGCCTAAGAATGATCTTAATTGCTTAAGCGTTTTGGGCGTTGGCCACTTAACTATGGTGTCTATTTTGTCGGGATGTGGTTGGACTCCCTGACCTGAAATTAAATGTCCTAGGAACTCAATTTTAGTTACAGCAAAAGTACATTTTGATTGTTTTACGTAAAGTTTTTGGGTTCATAAAATGTTGAAAATTGCTTCCAGATGAGCGAAATGACTCTCAATTGTTGAACTGTAGATTAAAATATCATCTAAAAAAATTACGACAAACTTTCGTAAGAATGATTGAAAAAGATCATTCATGAGATTTTGAAATGTTGTGGGTGCGTTGGTGAGGCCAAAAGGTATCACCAAAAATTCATATAAACCCGTATGCGTACGAAAAGCGGTTTTGTGGATATCCGCCGGGATCATTCGTATTTGATGGTATCCGGACTGGAGGTATAATTTGGAGAATATTGTGGCCCCGTGAAGGTCATCTAATAACTCATCAACGGTAGGCATTGGAAACGCGTTTTTTATTGTGGCAGCACTGAGGGCGTGATAATCTACGCAAAAGCGTCATGAGCCATCTTTCTTTTTTATTAATAGGACCGGTGAACTAAAAGGAGAGGAACTTGGTCTACTGAGGTGTTTGTCTAGCATGTCCTTCACGAGTTTCTCTATCTCATCCTTCTGATAATGGGGGTAGCGGTAAGGTTTGACTTGAACTATGGTGTCAGGAGGATTTAATGGGATGTGATGATCGAGGAATCGTGGGGGTGGTAAATGATCATGGTTTTGAAAAATATCGGTATAGTCGGTTAATAATGTTTGTAAGGCCTTGTTTGTGGTGTCGAAGTGATCGTCCTGTGTAGATGTGTGCATACTAATCATGCAGAGGAAAGAGGAAGTTATGGCATCCTGATGGACTAATTTAGTAACCTGGCTAGGGGTTGCTAGCATTGTGGGCTCGTCAGTCAGATCTTGTAGGGTGATGGGCAATTGGTTGTGAGAGAAAGTCATTTGTTTACGTTTGTAATCAGTTGTTACGGGTCTGAGAGACTCAAGCCAAATCATTCCTAAAATAACATCGGAGCCGAACAAATCCAGAACAAAGAAATTTGTGTGAAAGTGATGCCCCTGAATAGTGAGGTCGGCGTTCAAAAATATTCCATTACATTCTATTGTGGCTCCATTGCCGACATGTACCTTAAATGGTTTAATGACTGTTATGGGGACGCGTAAGAATTTGTCTATTCGTGTGGAAATGAAATTTGTTGTACTCCCGCTATTGAGGAGAATGTGAATTGTTGTGGCGTACAATTGTCCGATGAATCGGATTGATTTTCCTGAAAACGTGCCCATCATGGCATTGAAACAAACTGCGGAATCCGGAAAATCAATCGGATCCTCCTGTGCGTTGGTATCCGTGATATTGGGAACGTCAGCGGAGTCATCGTCAAAATATAAACATGAAATCTTATTTTTACAACGGTGGCCTGGCATGTATTTTTCATCACATGTATAGCACAAGCCCTTTTCCCGTTTATATTTTAATTCCGCCGGCGTCAGTCGTTTCTGAAAGCTGTTGGTTTTAGTGGGCTGGGGATTATCCGTTGGTCTAAAATAAGTTGGTTTATATGGTTTGGAGTACGGGAGGTTGTCGCGTTCATCTTCCTCAATTAGTTTTGCTAGTGCAAAAGCTTCGTCTAATGTTTGTGGCCGTTGTGTGGTGACAAAGTGACGGAATTGTGGTTTTAAACCCGCAACAAACATAGATTGTAATAGACTTGGTAAGAGTCCTTTAATTTGTGTGGCTAGTGTTTCGAATTGATCTTTATAGTCTAAAACTGTGTGTTGCTGAGTTAGGCGTTTAAGTTTTTCCCATAGGGTCCTCAAATAACGATGGTCCAAATCTGTGAATTAACGCTGCTGTAAACTCAGGCCAGTTAAAATATGCTAAATCTGGGTGTAATGATTGATGCCAACGAGCGGCCGGTGGGTCTAAATGAATCGCAACGATTGTCATGCAATTATTATATGGAATATGTAATAACGAAAATAAGCTTCTGCTTTGGCGATCCAATCCGTTGGATCGCCAGAAGCGAAGCATGGGAAAGAAAATTGTACCTGTTCCGGGTTGAGGTTTGTGTGCAGTAGATTGGTACCTGGAGATCCCAGTGCTGGAGGAAAAATTCCGGCATTACCGACCGGAAGCGTTGTTGCATTGTGGGGTTGCCATGGTGGGAAACCTTGACCATTCAGAGATCCTTCTGTATTGATAAAGGGCCGGGATCCCGTATGTTGGGCTTGCTGCCACTGTGAGTGGTACAGAAATGGATCTTGGAATGCAAGATCCTGTTGTCCTGGTGTAGCATAACTTGTTCTTGGGCCGTTTGCCTGATGTGCAGTCTGTGAGGTTGGAAATGGTGGTGAAAACATATTCTGGGTTGGTTGAAGTTGCTGGAGGTTCATCGATGATGAAGGTGCGGTGGGTTGCGGATTGTGCCCCGGAGGCTGTGAGTGGGAAGGCCCAACAGAGTTGCCGTTATTCGTAGCGGGTAAACTGAAAGATGTTGACGGGGATCCCAGATGACCGGCCAATGACAAGGGGAACGTGCCGCGATTATCCGTCTGAGATGGTTGTTCTTTATCTCCTGTCGGAGAACTTTTGCTGTGGAGAAAAACTGTGAATTCTTTGCGGAATTCGTGGAGTTCGGTGCTAGCTTGTTGCGATGCCCGCTGCATATCTCTGTGGATCTTGAGTAATTCCTCCTCCATGCGCAAAAAATTGGTGGCGGTTTCTTGCTGGAAAGTAGTGTGTTGAGTGGATAATTGAGATGTTCTTGTGTCCAATTCCTTCCAAAGTTCCTGCTGAGTCGTTGCCACCGTCTTCGACCGTGTCGTCGGTTGGTCGGTGGACGTCATGACCAAGAACTGAGGAAGGCTCAACGAGAGCACCAATGTAAGCTGGCCGGCAGAAGGCCGGCGAGCTTAGGGGCTAAATCCTAATTACTTCCTACTGTAAACGATAGAACAAATAACTACTCTTTTATTACTTCCTTTCTTAAAAAACTGATTACAGGTAATGCTTGTCTATTTATAATTACATGCTCCAATGTGACCGTTACTTCGAGATTACAGCTGGCGACTCCTGGTTTGCTCCTCCTTTGTGCATGGATTGCTGACGTGGCTATTGTATGGGCGTTGGATGACATGCTGCTTGTTATCGCCGATGGCTGCCACCTGTCCCTTGTGCTTTCTCTTGTTACAGAGACCGTCACCTCCAAGCCCGTGTTTCGATACTACAAGTGCATGGAGCCGGGACATAAATCATCTGAATGTCCGAGACGCCAGTTTACCGCAGTTATTGAGGTTGAAGATGGACGAGATCCAGAGTATGGAATCTGGGAGAGCGACTTAGTCAGGGACACTGAGGACCCCCTTGAGGGAGAGTGTGAGGTAGAGGGCGAGCAGCCCGATCAGTTGATTTGTGTTTTGCAGCATAGCTTGCTTGCTCCGAGAACCACCACCGATGACGCCTGGGTAAGACACAGTATCTTTCGCACCACTGCTCGCATCCAGGAGCATTACTGTTCTATTATCATTGATAGCGGGAGCATGGAGAATTTCGTCTCCCAACGCATGGTAGAGAAGTTAAGCCTCCAGATTCAGAAACTGGAGCGCCCTTATGAGTTATCCTGGGTGACTAGTGGCACCACGATGGTCATATCACATCGATGCCTCGTGGCGTTCACCATTGGGCCGTCCTATTCTGACTCGGTGTGGTGTGTTGTTGCACCCCTCGATGTGTGCCACATTCTCTTGGTGCGTCTGTGGCAGTATGACCGAAGCACCGTCCATGACGGTCGAAGGAACTCTTATTCCTTCGACCATCGCGGACGCAAGACAGTTCTTCTTCCACAGAAGAACGGTCTTGTCCCACAGCAACTCACCCCCCCCCCCGGTGGCTACCCCAGTCGGGGCTCCTATCTCCACGACCACGCTCACCACCATGGCTTATCCGTCCGTCCGCATGCTTTTCACAGAGCGACAGTTTAGTCATGAGATGCGAGAGGGGACCGTCGCCTATGTATTAGTCGGCCTGGAGTCCCCTATTAACTCTGTCGAGATTCTTGCGGCCGTTCGACCCCTGATCACCGAGTTTGACGACCTCACCCCGGATGAGTTACCCGACCAGCTCCCACCGCTGAGGGATATTCAGCACTGCATCGATTTAGTCCCAGGAGCAAGCCCGCCCCATCTACCACATTATCGTATGAGCCCGAGAGAGCACGAGGAGCTCAGGAGACAGGTATCCGAGCTTCTCCAGAGGGGACACGTAAGGGAAAGCCTCAGTCCCTGCGCCGTCCCTGCCCTACTTGTTCCCAAGAAGGACGGTACTTGGCGTATGTGTGTTGACAGCCGCGCTATCAACAAGATTACAGTCAAGTATCGATTCCCGATTCCCCGATTAGACGACATGCTCGACATGCTGAGTGGGGCGAAGATTTTCTCGAAGATTGACCTCCGGAGTGGCTACCATCAGATCCGGATCCGACCCGGAGATGAATGGAAGACGGCTTTCAAGACAAGGGAGGGACTGTATGAGTGGTTGGTCATGCCTTTCGGTTTGTCCAACGCTCCGAGCACCTTTATGAGATTGATGACCCAAGTCCTTAGACCCCTGATGGGAACTTGCGTTGTTGTCTACTTTGACGACATCCTTATCTACAGCCTCGACCCTGCTCTGCACCTTACACATCTTCGGCAGGTCTTGCAGATCTTACGAGAACACCGCTTGATCATCAATTTAAAAAAATGCACTTTTTTTACTAGTAGTCTCACTTTTTGGGGTTATATCGTCTCTTTCGAGGGCATCAAGGTGGACCCGGAAAAGATCCATGCGATTGAAACCTGGCCCACCCCCAGGAACTTCACCGAGGCACGTGGGTTTCATGGCCTCGCTTCGTTCTATCGTCGCTTTGTACGCAACTTCAGCACCCACATCGCACCCATCACAGATTGCCTCCGCAAGGAGCAATTCGTATGGACGGCCGAGGCGGAGCAGGCATTCCTCCTTATGAAGGAGAAAATGTCTAGTGCTCCTGTTCTGGCCTTACCCGATTTTGAAAAGGTCTTCGAAGTAGATTGTGACGCTTCACATGTGGGTGTCGGGGCCGTACTGAGTCAAGAGGGCCGACCTGTAGTATTTTATAGTGAGAAGCTGAACGATGCAAAAACGAGATATTCGACCTACGATCTTGAGTTTTTCGCCATCGTACAGGCTCTCTGACACTGGCGACATTACTTGATTCAGCGCGAGTTCGTGCTGAATACGGATCATGAGGCGTTGCGTTACCTGAACTCCCAGAAGGAGGTCCGGCGTCACGCCAAATGGGCCGCCTTCCTGCAGGAGTACACCTTTCACATCCGACATAAACCAGGAGTCACCAATCGAGTCGCTGATGCCCTTAGTCGACGGGAGCATCTTTTAGGATCCCTACACCTCCGGTTGACAGACTTAGATTCCCAGAAGGAGCTGTACGCCACTGATCCCGATTTCAGTATTGTGTGGGCAGAGTGTCAGCCGCATGGGGCAGACCCGACAGGACATTTCTGCATGAGCAAGGGGTACCTATTTAGAGGCACCAGATTATGTATCTGCCAGGGCCCTTTACGTGAGACCTTGCTCGCCGAGTTGCACTCGTCCGAACTAGGAGGACATGTCGGACAGGCCAAGATGCTAGATCTGGCGACATCACGTTATTATTGGCCTCGCATGAGGCGGGATGTTATCAGCCACGTTCGCACCTGTCATACGTGCCAGTTGTATAAGGGACAGTCCCAGAACACTGGATTGTACACTCCCCTACCGATTCCTGAACGGCCATGGGACGAAGTCTCCATGGATTTTGTTAGTGGCTTCCCTACTGCGGCGCGAGGAAGTGACTCCGTTTTCGTAGTAGTTGATAGATTCTCCAAGATGGCTCATTTTATACCGTGCAGGAAAACCTCCGATGCGGCGCATGTCTCCCATCTCTTCTTTTGAGAGGTGGTTCGACTCCATGGGGTACCGCGCACTCACTTCCGACAGGGACACGCGATTCATGGGCTATTTTTGGAAAACGTTGTGACGAAAACTGGGCACAAAAATTAAATTATAGTAGCGCGTACCACCCCCAGTCTGATGGGCAGACTGAGGTGGTCAACCGAAGTCGGGGTAATTTTTTAAGATGCTTAGCCGGAGAGCAACCCAAGCAGTGGGACTTAGCGTTAGCCCAAGTCGAATTTGCATACAACAGCACCGTAAATCGTTCCACCAACAAGTCTTCTTTTGAGATTGTTTATGGCTTTCCTATTCCCCATTACATTGGCCGCCACTCTTTACCTTCCTATGAGCGCACTTCTTTTGATGCTACTACTTGGGTTGAGCACTTAAAATCTTTGCATGATGTTATTCATAATAAGTTGTAGGTGACATCCGAAGAATACAAGGCTAGCGCCGACAACCATCGGCGCGATGTGTCTTTTTCGGAAGGAGATTGGGTGCTGGTACACTTTAGAAAGGAAAGATTTCCCAGTGGGACTTACCACAAGCTCCGACAACGTCGTTTCGGTCCTTTTCAGGTAAGGCAGCGGTTGGGTGAGAATGCCTACCTTGTTGATCTACCCTTGGAATTCGGCACATCACCGATTTTCAATGTGGCGGACCTGTGCCTTTTCCATGGAACCCCACCCGCCGCGCCTGTGCCACCACCTACCTTGGAGCCCGGGGCGACCGCGGGTTTTCAGACGGCCTTCACGCCTACCACGGAGGAGATCGATCAGGTACTTGACGTGCGGGAGTTCCAGACTCGTGCAGGAGCTTACCAGCGCTACTTGGTTACTTGGATGGGAAGAGACATCTTGGACAGCAGTTGGATCAGCGCCCGAGAGCTTCAGCGTCGACGCCCAGACCTCTCCATTGCGGTCATTAGCTCAGTCTCGCCGGAGTCGAGTTCTCTCAACCCCGGGGGAACTGATGTGATCCTGTCGTCGGCACGTTAGTGCCGTCTCGTATTTATTTACTTTAGATATTATCGCAGTTATGCTATTGCATTGTCGTTTAATTATTTCCTGTCATGGACGGTTATGTTTAAATTTCCTGTATTATGACCCGGCGCGTGAGACTGACCACCTCACGTGACCCTGAGTGGATCGGTCCGGTGTGGAATGTGCGGGCGAGTCGTATTGTTATTTGTTTCTCATAAAATAACCTTGCTGAAATTAATTTCTTGTCTAATTGAGGGAAAAAGGGGAGAGCCTTATATATAGCCGTCTAATTGAAACCCTAGGCAGGCAGGATAATACCGAGAGATCGAGTAATTCTCTCTCGGTGGAATCCCGTCGTCAAGCTTCTTTCGCAACATCGCATCCCGAGCTTCTTCCGCAACATCCCGAGTCGGTCTCCTCTGCGCCGATCGACAACCGCAACCCCGGTCGTTTTCCTCCCCCCCCCCCCCTACTCCCCGAGCTCCAAACCTCCGCCTCCCGCTTACGCCAGCCACGCTGACAACCCTCCCACAATCTTCCGGAAACCTTCCACCATCCAGCAACTTTTCCTCCAGCACCCATCCAGCTACTTCCCTCCACCCGACAACTTTCCTCGAGCCATCTGCGGCCTCCTCCATCCACCGCTCCCTTACCTGCTGTGACCGAATCGTGAAGGATCGACAAAGCTATTGCGGGAAAGCCCTCGGTGAGATCTCTACTTTTCCCTTCCCTCAATCTTCTTTACTAGCGTTTATTATGATAAATTTCAGCAAGATTGTTTCATCCTCGAGTAGCATGCGCTCGCCCTAATCATCCCTCGCCGTTTGTTCATTTTTCTTTTGTGTTGGAAACGCTCTTCATAATTTAATTTGTGCCCTGCTAAGTTTATTACTAGATTTAGGAATTTCGAAGCCATTGTTTTCATCAGGGGAGTACCACTCTCATGGTTTTTTCGAGATTTGCTCTCTACTCACGACACTCTCCCTCAGCTTGCATGTCTCAGTGCTCAAACTCAGAATGACACCGCTGAAAGGAAGCATCACCACATTATTGAGACAGCCCACACCCTTCTTATCTACACTCACGTTCCTCCTTATTTTTGGGTTGAATCTGTTTCGACCGTTGTCAATCTCATTAGCCTGCAACCTTCCACTTTTCTTCAGGTCCAGAGTCATGGTAAGTGTTTGTACTCTCAACCCCCACGTTACACTCATCTTCGTGTTTTTGGCTATCGGTGTTATGTTTTTCTCCTTTCATGTGAGCGTACCAAGCTCTTTGCACAGTCAGTTCATTGTGTCTTTCTTGGATACAGTATTGAGCACAAGGGATATCAATGTTATGACCCCGTTGCATGGCGACTTCGCAACTCACGTAATGTCACCTTTGATGAGTCTCACCTTTTCTTTGTGTCCTCTATCCCCTCGACCTCACACTCATTTGTAACTCCCTCTGACGTGCAGTTCCTCACTCTTCTCATCTCCCCACCACATGTATCCTCTCCTCTGGTATGTCCTCCTCTTCTCTTGCCGCAGTTTACTCTGTCACCTCCTCTTCCCTTACCGCAGTCTACTATATCACCTCCTAACTCCTCTCCTCTGTCACACACTTCTCCCTCTAATGAGATGTCCACTTGGGACAGTATCTCTCATCTTCCCTATCACTATACTCATTGTCATCCCCCTATTTCCTCACCTCCACTGCCCCCATACTCAGTGCCTGCCTCCTACAGCGAGTGTCCTGTGGATGATCTTCCTGTGCGCTGCAACCCACCTCGTGAGAGGCGTCCTCCCGACCACCTTAGCCTTGCTACCTTACCACTGGACCTACATGCCCTTCCTGCACTCCAGAGCCGACTCTCTGTGAGGCTCCTACTCGTGTCTGAGGGAGGCCTTGTGTACATGGGTACATTCCTAGTACTTGCCTTGATAAGCGCTTTTCTGTGGAGACTCAAGGAACTGACGAGACCTTTGCCCAGTACTCTCTGATCTTATTGCTACTCGCCAATTACTGCCACCTCGTTGAAAGTCTCGTCTATCTCACCATTACTCGGCCCGACATTGTCCATGGTGTTCATGTGTTGAGCCAGTTTGTTAGTGCATTCACCTATGTATATTATGGTCACCTGCTGCGGCTCTTACGCTATCTCCAGACGACGACTTCTCGTGGTCCCTTCTTCTCCAACGGTAGTTCTTTACAACTTTGTGCTTACTCGGATGCTACTTGGGTTAGTGATCTTATTGACCGTCATTCTGTCACTAGTTTCTATCTGCTCTTAGGTTCTTCACTTAGTGAATGGAAGTCTAAGAAACAGACTGGTGTTTCTCGTTCCAGCACTGAGACTGAGCTTCGGGCTGAAGCTACCACCGCTGAGAATATTATTTGGCATCGTTGGCTTCTTGAGGACATTGATGTCTCTTCTCCAGATCTCACTACCCTCTACCGTAATAACACTGATACCATTCAGATTACGCTAAATCCGATGAAGCACTCACTCTCCAAGAATATCAGGGTGGATGTTTTCTTTCTCCGTGAGCACTATGGCTGTGGCACTCTTGCTCCTTCCTTCGTTTCATACGAGCAGCAGAATGCAGATTTGATGACAAGCCCGCAGACGAGGACCCAGCATGTCTATCTACTGTCCAAACTCTCGGTGCATGATCATGTTAGGAACTAAGAAGGGGCAAAGAGGTCTAGGGAAGAAGAAGAGAGAAACTAGGGTTAGGAGAGGGAGAGAGGAGAATACCTGAGTGAATATCTTGCATGCCTCCATCCAAGGAGCCCCGGGTATAAATACTCTGGGGGCCAAGAGGGGCCAGTCGGCCTCTCCCACACGGGGCTGAACCGACGGTTCAGCCCCCAAGCCGTCGGCCTAAAGAGTGGGGGATAAACCAGTTGGTTCAGCCCCGTTTCCACCCGTGTCTTCCTTCCACCTGCGGGCATAATGACGCCCCGAGAACCGTACATCGTTCGGGGGCGTAACGTTCTCCTCCCCATCCAGAACCAGCTTGTCCTCAAGGTGGTAGTCTAGGTAGAGCTCCTTGAACTCCAGTAGTTCGACCCAAGTATTGTGTGTTACCGACAAGTTTTTCCATTTGACAAGAACTTCGGACCGGTACTCGGTGCCCTTCTGTTTCCATTTGACCATCAAGACCTCTTCAGGTATCTGTCGCAGTTCGCCCGTTGTAGTCGCCTCGGGTAGGAATGGGCTCGCCTGAATGTTGTTGCCGATCTTTTGCTTAAGGAGACATGGAAGGTGGGGTGTATGTGCGACCCCTCAGGTAGCGCCAAAGTATAAGCCACTGGCCCCACGCGACGGATAATACGAAAGGGTCCATAGTAACGTGGAGCCAATTTCTGATTCGTCCTGTGAGCTACGGACAACAGACGGTACGGTTGGAGCTTGAGGAAGACGTCATCACCGACCGCGAACTTTCTTTCCTTGCGATGTTTGTCTGTTTGGGTGGTCATGCGATCTTGTGCGGTGTGGAGGTTCTCGAGCAGAGTTGCTAAGGTGTGGTCCCGATCACGAAGTGCGCGATCTACGGTCGGAAGTGTTGCACCGCCCGGTTCATAGCTGCTCAAGGAAGGCGGGGGGAGGGCGTAAACAACCTTGAACGGGGTCAACTTGCTGGCGGAGTGGTTGGAGGTGTTATAGCAATATTCGGCCCAGTGTAACCAATGGGTTCACGTCCTCGGCTCGTCCATCACAAAGCAACGAAGGTAAGTCTCCACGCCCCGATTGAGAACCTCCATCTGGCCATCGATTTGGGGTGGTGAGTTGTGTTGAGGCGTAAGCACGTCCCCTGCAGTCGAAGGAGTTCCAGCAAGAAAGTACTCACGAACATTGGATCCCTATCAGAAATGATGGAACGCAGAATGCCACGTAGGCGTGCAATTTCCCGAGCAAAGAGATCGGTGACTGACTCGCCGGTGTAAGGATGGCTCAACGCCAAAAAGTGTCTATACTTGGAGAGCTTGTCTACCACGACCAAGATAATGGACTTGCCTTGAGATTTGGGCAATCCGTCGATGAAATCCATAGACACAGTATCTCAAATGTGATGCGGAATCTCCAAAGGCGTAAGAAGGCCGGCCAGCGAGGTCGTCTCATATTTCTATCGCTGGCACATCTCACATTGCTGAACAAACTGCTGGATGTCGCGTCGTAATCCCTACCAAAAAAAATTGGCCCGTACCCGCTGGAGAGTGCGGAGGATGTCCGCATGGCCGCCAGTAGGGGATGAGTGGAACTCACGCATCATGACTGTCTTTCAAGCAGAGTTGGGAGGAATGACCACTCGGCCCTGATAATAAAGTCGTCCATTCTGCATGTGAAAGCCCGGTGCGTTGGTGTGCCCCTATTGGAGAGCTTCCATAATGGCACGTAGTGCGGGGTCCCTCATGACCTCCTGTATATCATCAAGAGAGTCGAACAGAGGACCGGATATTTGGGTGACGGTGCTCTCTGGTAAACGGGATAGGGCGCCAACGACCACGTTTTCCTTGCCATATCGGTAGAGAATATCATAATCATACCCAAGCAACTTTGTCGCCCGCTTTTGGTGGAAAGGAGAGGAGACTCGTTGATCCGAGAAATGTTTCAGGCTCTGATGGACTGTACGAATTTTGACGTGTCGGCCCAGTAAATAAGGCCGCCACATGGCCACCGCGTGGATGATCGCCAACATTTTATTCTCATAAGCAGAGAGCCCCAAGGTACGGGGAGCCAAATCCTTATTGTAGAAGGCTAGGGGCCGGCCCTCCTGTATCAAGACTGCGCCAATCCCTACGCCCGAAGCATCGGTTTCAAACACAAACTCCTTGTTGAAATCGGGGAGAGCTAGAACTTGTGTGGTCGTCATGGCCCTTTTGATGGCATGGAATGCCGCCTCCACTTCCTACTGCCACAGGAAGGCGTCCTTCTGCAACAACTGAGTTAACGATCGGGCAATCTTGTCATAATTCTTCACAAAGCGTCTGTAATACCCCGTGAGACCCAGGAAGCCCCGTAAAGCTGGGATGGTGTGGGGTCGTGGCCACGACAGCATGCTCTCGATCATCTTGTGGTCGGCTTTGACTCCGTGCGCTGAAACCAAATGCCCCAAGCACTCAACCTCCTCCTGACCAAAGGAACACTTGGACTGCTTGGCATAGAGATGATGTTGGCGGAGAATGGTGAAAACCTACTCCACGTGGGCTAAGTGCTCCTCCCAACTGACACTGTATATGAGGATGTCATCGAAAAATATCAATACGGAACGGCGGAGGAGGGGGCGAAAGATCTCATTCATAACTGCTTGGAATGTGAATGAGGCATTGGTGAGTCCAAAGGGCATCACCAGGAACTCATAGTGCTCATAATGCGTCTGGAAGGTCGTTTTGTGAATGTCTGCTTCCCTCATCTGAATCTGATGGTAGCCCGACTGGAGGTCAAGCTTGGTGAACAGACGAGCGCCATGAAGTTCGTCCAATAGCTCTTCGATCAGGGGAATGGGAAATTTATCTTTAATGGTCGAACTGTTCAAGCCGCGGTAGTCCCCACAAAACCGCCACGACTCATTCTTCTTCTTCACTAAGATGATGGGCGAAGAAAAGGAACTCATACTTGGACGGATAATCCCAGCAGCAAGCATTTCTCTAACGCTGCGCTCAATCTCGGCCGTCTGGATGTGCGGGTAGTGATACAGCCGGATGTTGGTGGGCTCAGCCCCCGCCTTTAGTTGGATCTGGTGGTCTCAGAACCTTGGTGGTGGAAGTGTGCGGGGCTCCTGAAATAAGTCGGCATACTGCACTAGAATCGACTGCATTTGTATAGGTACCTCTGACGGGGAGGTGACGGCCGATGTAATTTCCATGATCATCGTCATCGTGCTTCTTTCCTCCCCAAGTCGCTCCAGGCTTCAGAGTGAAATTTCCTTCACTGGAGATGATTTGAGGCCTGCCAGATAATATTGCTTCCCTAGCTGAAAAAACTTCATCGTCATCTGATCCCAACCAAAGATCACCCGCCATAACTGTCGCAGCCAGTGTACCCCAAGCACCATATATGAGCATCGGATCGGCTGGAGGTAGACATCAGTCT
Organism: Platanthera guangdongensis; assembly: GCA_039583875.1. Lineage (NCBI taxonomy): Eukaryota > Viridiplantae > Streptophyta > Magnoliopsida > Asparagales > Orchidaceae > Platanthera > Platanthera guangdongensis. Next base: position 333,847 of record CM077165.1, read on the forward strand.
GCCCTGTATACCCCTATATGTTGAGCTCCACCTCCTTCATGACTCCCTCGCACTGCAGCTTACTTCCATCTGCCACCATAACCTGAAAGGCAGTTCCACGATCGATCACGTGCCCCACCCGGCGAGCCACCTCGGGGTGGATGAAGTTGTGGGTGCTCCCAATATCAACTAATATCGTCACCCGCTCTTGGCGAACTTTTACTGTCATCCGCATAGTGAGAGGGGCATTGTAGACCTCCATGGCATGTATGAACACCCCTAACTCAATCAGCTCCATGTCCACCGCCAGTTCTGATTCCGAAACGACCTCATCCTCCGCCCTCGTGTAACATGAAGACCTGAATCTTCTGACATTTGTGGCCTGGTGTAAGCTTGTCATCACAGTTGAATCACAAACTCTTCTCTTCCCTTGCCTGGAGCTCGGCCCATGATAGTCGTGTGATAGTCGGTTTGCCGGCCACCTGCGGTTCTCGCCTTACCACCCCTGGTGTGGTTGTGGTTCTCCCCGTGATGCGGGAACGTGGCCTGTTGTTGCGTTCCTCCTGAATGCAGGCCAGGCTGATGGCATGGTTGAGACTGCGAGGCATGTATGCCTGAATCTCGTCCCGTAAGTGATCCTTGAGACCTGATACAAAACAACTGAGCAATGTTTTCTCTTCCCAGTGCACCCGATTCGCCAACTTCTCAGACTTCGTACGGTACTCCATCACGGTACCCTTCTGACGTAACTTTTGAAGGAGGGCCTCAAAATCCGCGTACTCCAATGGCCCAAATCGAGCGATAAAGCCCTCCACAAAGTCAGCCCAGGGAACATAATCCTTGCCCCAGAAACCACTGCGTCCACTGAAAGGCATCCCCCTCCAAATGGAGAGATGATATTTGCACTCATTGAACCTCTGGCACCTCCTGATAGCTGAAAAAAAGTTCCTCCTTTTGTACCCATTCCAGCGCGTCCCCTCCATTAAACCGAGGAAAATTCATGCGCGTCAATTTTGGAGGCAAGTGGGCTCGTGGGGTGGCGTGCCCGTGCCATCCTGGTTCTTGCCCATACCAAGCCGGTCTCCTTTGCTCTATAGGGTCGAATTGTGCGCCCGGGTATCCGGGGTGATGCGCTACACCCATCGGTTGTTGCTGGACACCCCAATGAGCGTCGGCTCCGAAGCCCCCTGGAAGGCCGCCGCCGCGTGGGTGGGATAGAAGACAGCCTGCACCCCCCGCTGGAGGAATCAGGATGTCTGGAACCCGTCCGACCCCTCCTTGGTCTCCGTCGAAGCGCCTCCCTTGTGTGCGCCCAGGCCCGGCATCGCCAGCCTTGGTCTGAGCCGGTCCCGCTCCCAGCGACATTTTGTCTCCTCGTCTCCACGGTGCTGCCGCACCCGAAGCTCTACTAAGTCCTGCTCTGATGCGCCCAGGATCCGCCGATCAGGAGGCCTCGCTCCCGTGCATGCCCGGGTTCAGCAATCCCGCGAGGTCGGCGCCGGGAATTTGTGACCCGCCAGTCTCCTCATCGGTCGTGCCCTTCCCTTTCAGATTTAGGGTTAATAGGGCCTTGATTTCCTCCATGCGTGTGTCGATCCGTTCCTCTAGCCACTGCGTGGAAGCCCTCATCTTTTCCTTGATGGAGGCTACCGAATCCATCAAGCCGACGTAGTTCTCCTCTAGGGTTTCCAATTGACTGATTTCCTCCTACGAGCGTGTGGTAACCATTGCCGTAGGAGCGATGCTTTGATACCAAGTGTTAGGAACTAAGAAGGGGGAAAGAGGTCTAGGGAAGAAGAAAAAAGAAACTAGGGTTAGGAGAGGGAGAGAGGAGAATACGCGGGTGAATATCTTGCATGCCTCCATCCAAGGAGCCCCGGGTATAAATACTCCCGGGGCCACGAGGGGTCGGTCGGCCCCTCCCACACGGGGCTGAACCGACGGTTCAACCCCCAAGTCGTCGGCCTAGAGAGTGGGGGCTGAACAAGTTGGTTCAGCCCCGTTGCCGTCTTTGTCTTCCTTCCACCTGAAGGCATAATGACGCCCCGAGAACCGTACACCGTTCGGGGGCGTAACAGATCCCTGTGAGTTTGCGAGGGAGTGTTACATATGGCGTATATTTTGTGTGGTAGAATTAGCTTAAGCTCACCTCGGGTGTTGTGGGCACCCTCCGTTGTACATGTATATATATTGCTATAGTTCATGGAATAATACACATTCAATCCTTTATTCCTCTTTTCCTATCAAAATGCTCCTAAGCAAAGAAGCTAATTAATGCATAACAAGATTTATTTTTTCTTGCTATTTAAGTGTAGTTCCAACTTTTTGTGTGCTCATGCCCAGTCTAGCACTGTCGAGTAGGATGGTCGGCCAAGCGGTTTGGCAGCCCCTAACAATATATTAACCACTTTTGGTTGCGTTCAAAATGACTTCTTTTGTGTATAATTGAGTTTTGGATGTAATTGCAAAGACTTCAAACAATATGGAGTTGATTGGGTCACTTAAAAAAAGTATGGATCAAAGTAAAATTAGGAAAATATATGGAATTAAAGAATCCTACCAAAAGATAAGTTATACAATTGTCACTAATGTTGCCTATTAATTCAACAGGATGTTGCATTCATGCAGCTACCAATGGCCAATTTTCCACACCATGATTATGTAGAAAAGTTACATTACATATTTTATCATACCTCCAGAATTTGAATGGCAATTATAACAGCATCTAGACAACCACCGGAACCCTGTATGTACAACAAAACAATATCCAGGAAATTTAGATTTTTCAGAAGAAGAAAAAATTAAAAAAAAATCATAAAAAATTTGCATCTGTTAACATTATGATACCGGGAGCTCACGGCATGCACAGATTATCAAAGAATAATAATCAATCAGTATACCTGATCATCAAATTATTGGCAAAGACAATATTTACTTGGTCATAAATAATTTATACAGTTATTAAAATTGTTCATAAACACTACATACAGCATATAGTTTCCTATATGAGTGTCATGTGATTTAAAGTCTACAAAAATTTGATAACAATATAAGAATGTGTTGAGGAAACCTCATTTGCTCTGATAAGAACAATAATCATTTAAAAATGATGATAAGATAGTTGCATAGCCCTTGTTTATTCATGTACTTTATTTTATGAGCCAAGTATCTGTCATGTAATTTTGGATTCTCATTAGTCAAAAAATCAACCTTTATTGTATCTTTTAGTCAGGCAAAGACTCAGACATACAACCTCGACAAGTTGAAGAAACTAAAAAACTTAGTTAAATAGTTCAAGCTCCATCGACCGAACATTCGTTGAGCATCGAGTAGATTTTGTTGAGTGGCCTTGTATTATTCCAGCAGAGTAACTCTAGCATATGGCTGAGCAAATGAAGTAGAAGTATTCATACAGCGCTCAAAGTATTCATAGGCCATGTCGTACCTGCTCCTCCAGGGTCCATGTAGCTTCCTCTGTCGTAGTCCCCTCCACTGGATGAGGACATGTCGTACCTGCTGACCCTAAATTTTTTTGATGTGAGATCCTAGCACTGCCTCAGGCTCATAGCGGGAATGGACTCGAACATCAGCCCCTCGGGTAGGATGGCTTGGAGTGGGTGATGTCCCAACGCCCTCTTTAGTTGGGAGAAATGAAAGACTTGATGAATTTGGCTGTCGAAAGGCAGTTGTAGGTGGTAGGCGGTTGTAGGCGGTAGGTCACCACTCATACCTTCTCCAAGATCAGGAGGGGGCCAAAGTAGCGGATGAATATCTTGGGATGTAGGCGGGCGGCAAAAGAACTCTGGCAGTGGGCCCGCAATTTGACAAACACTTTCTCGCTCAAAGAGAAGACCACGTCGCAGTGGTGTCGGTTGGCCTGCTAGACCATGCATTGTTGAGCGTAGGGAAGAAGATGCTTCAGCTGACGGGGGGCATCGTCGTGATCTTGGAGATCGGTGTTCAAGGCCTCCACTTCGCACTCCAGGGGCAGGCTGAACGAAAGCTTCAGAAGCGGTCGCCCATAGACCACCAAAAAGGGGGTCGAGTCCATGGAGAACTGGTAGGAGGTGTTGTACAACAACTCCTCCCACGCGATCGATTGTGTCCAATGGCGGGCTTGTTCGATAGCAAAGCAGAGTAGGTATTTTTCGGTGCAGTAATTGAGGACTTCTGTTGGCCCGTCGATCTGGGGCTGATAGGTCGTTCTGAATCGAAGTTTGGTGCCCTGTAGTCGAAACATCTCTTGCCAAAAAGCACTCATGAACACCGGATCGTGATCTCTGACGGTGGAACAGGGATACCTGTGCAAACATACCATTACCCCTATAAAGATCCGAGCGACAGAGCTAGTTGTGTAGGGGTGCTTGATGGGTATAAAGTGCCCATACTTAGAGAAATGATGTACCGTAATAAGGAGGCAGTCATAGCTCTGAGAGAGGAGAAGTCGAATGATGAAGTCCATCATGATGTCCTCTCAGACTATGTCGGGGACTGAAAGGGGTTGGAACAACCCGACAGGAGCGAGAGTCTGGTACTTGTCCTTCTGACATGTTAGGCACTTGGAGACGAACTGCTGCACTACCGACATCATGTCCGACCAGTACACAGTGGAGGCCAATCGTGGATAGGTAGGGTATGTGGATGAATGTCCTATTGTAGAGGTGGCATGAAACTCATGGAGGAGACGAGAAATCCATGTTGATGAATCTGCGACCACTAGATGATCGCGGCAATAGAGTCGATCGCCAACTAGGTGGAAGGGGGGGTGCGATCCTGGGACCTGATGCAAGTCTTGGATCATGGTGGCGTAGGATTCTCGCGTAAGGATGGTGTCAGCATCGCGGCACCGCGAGTGGGAGACCGCCAACAAGTACCATTGATGGACTTACGGAATACGACGTCCATTGTGGCGTTCACGTTTCCCGCCTTGAACTAAATAGAGAAGTAATAACCAAGAATCTTGGCGATCCAGACTTTCTGTGAGGGGATCATGACCTGTTGACTCCATAGGTGTCGCAGACTACGATGATCAGTACAGACTACAAATGGGGAAGGGGAGCAAACGCTGAACGGACAAAACTAGCACCTAGAGCTCGATGTTGTAAGTCTAACCTGCAGCTCATCTATTTGTAAAGGCCTTGCTGAAGTAAGCGATGGGGTGGGCCTCCTGCATGAGGACGTCGCCCACCCACTTTCCCGAGGAATCACACTCAATGACGAATAGCTTGGTGAGGTTGGGCATGCTAAGAACATGGGCGGACATCAAAGTCTGTTGTAAGATATGGAAAGCTTCATGGGTCGTCGGACTCCACTTGAACGGCACCCCCTTCTTGAGGAGGTGGTAAGCGGGCAAGCAATCGCATCGTTGTTGTGGATGAAGCGGCGGTAATACGCCGTGAGGCCCAAGAAACCTCATACTGCTCGCATGAAGGATGGTGTCGTCGTTTAGAGGACGGCTGCGACCTTGGTCGGATCCATGGCTAACCCGGCGGATGAAATGATGTGACCCAATTACTCGATCTGTGTCTAACCAAAAAGTCACTTCTTCTAATGGGCCACGAACTGGTGATCAACAAGGAACTGTAGTACGGTCGCCAAGTGGTCGGAGTGGAGCTGTCAGGAAGAGTTATAGACCAATATGGCATATTGGCAGTAAAGAAAACTAGAACGAGCTTACATAGGTGAGGGTGAAACACAACGTTCATGGAAGATTGGAACGTCATGGGGAGTTACTCAGGCCAAAAGGCATGAATAAAAACTCATAGTGGTCATCATGGGTGTGGGAAGCCGTCTTGGGCACATCCGCATCCCAGACTCGAATCTGATGATAGGGCGAGTTAAGGTCCAATTTGGAGAAGTAGGTCGCGTCCTGCAGTTCATCCAACAGATGTTGGATAAGAAGAATTTGGTACTTTTTGAGGATTGTGAGCTTGTTCAGCTCCCAACAGTTCACGCAGAATCTCCGGTCACCATCCTTTTTGCGCAACAGAAGAATGGGGCTCGAGAATGGGTTGGTGTTCGGTTGAATAATACTTGTGCGCAACATCTTCGTCACCATCGTATTCATGACGTTTTCTGAGCATGTCCATATCAGTACGAGCAAAAGAAAATCATGGTCACCCCGGGCTGGAGAATGATGGGCTGGTCTGAGACTCTGTTCGAGGGAAGCCTGTGGGGAGTGGAGAAGAGGGAAGCATGTCTGCCCAACAGACATTGTTGAAATTTGTGAAGTGAAAGTGGGTGAATGGAGCACTTGGACCTATCCGCGCGGACTACGCGGACAAGGTTGACGGACAGCTAGGTCGGCAGGGATGTTGCAGACAGTTTGCTCTGTAGCGGCCTGGGCGGTCTGTTCGCGCGGACTACGCGGACAGCAGCGGCGGTTAGCCAGGCCGGCATGTGCTCAGCAGGCAGTTGGATCCCAGGAAGTAACCTGGCGGATAGCGACTCTATCCGCGGAGTCTGGCAGGAAGTGTACTGAACTGGAGCTCGGCAGACCGGCTTGGCAGAAGCCTTGGTCTTGCTCTGGTGAAGCGGCAAGTGGAGACCGCGGAGTCCGCCAGTCAGTGCGGACTGATACTGGAGCTCGCCGGGACAGGCGGACTGGATCCAGTGTCCGCCAGTAAGTGCGGACTGGCTCTTGTGGCCAGTGGTGTGGACTTGGTTGGTTCTGAACCAAGTCCATGTTTGGCTCAGTCCGGGGAGATCGCGTAGTGGAGTGCGGACTGTGTCTCAGTCCGCCAAGCTCGACAGAAGTGTTTTGTGCTTTTGTTGCGAGTTTGGGAGGAGCGGACTGGAGTTTGTGTCCGCAACTGCGTGCAGACTGGAGCTGGAGTCCGACAGCTGCCTTGCTGGCATGGTCGGAGACTCGGGATATGCGGACTGGAGCAGTCTGCGGGATAAGCGGACTGGAGCAGTCAGCGGAAGATGCAGACTGGAGGTGTCTGCTGTGTAAGCAGACTGGAGCAATGTCCGCTGAGTCCGGTAAGTGTCTTGGTAACAAGACAATGGACTCAGGGTATGCGGACTGGAGTTCTTTGCAGGGATATGCAGTCTAAAGTTGTCCGCAGTATGAGCGGACTGAAACGGCGTGTCCGCTGAGTCCGGCAGTTGCCTTGGTGGCGAAGCCGTTGGGCTCGGGATGAGCGGACTGAAGCGGTGTGTCCGCTGAGTCCGGCAGTTGCCTTGGTGGTGAAGCCGCTGGGCTCCGGATGAGCGGACTGAAGCTAGGTGTCCGCGGAGTCCGGCTTTTTGCCTTGTGGCAAGGCTGAGCTCAGGATAAGCGGGTTGGAGCTGTGTCCGCGGATTGGCGGACAATGTTGCTGCGGAGTCCGGCTGTGGTGGTCCTGGCTTGACCTTTGGCGACAAGGCGGACTGGCAACTATGTCCGGCCTTGGAGAAGCTATGGTGGACAGGCTATCCTGCACAGGCGCGGCGGACAAACAAGCCGCGCGGACTGCGGAGACGTCTTGCTGTGGGATGTGGCGGTAATCCTATCGGCTAGGGCGATGACCACACTCATCATCGTGCCTATAAATAGGACCAATGTCACATCAGGAACAGGAACCAACCGAAGTAAGTGAACAGTAACTTGAGCCCGCAACAGTTGGTGAGGACTGACTTTTGGTGTCCGCGCGGTTTGATTGAGTTGACTGGGTTGTGCTGTGCAGGTTGTGCGAATAGCGCTGGAAAGCCAGGACTTGGCTCTGATTGCGGTCAGGGACAGTGCGGACTCTGCGGTTAAGCAACAAGCGGTAAACAGCAGGTCGCGGACAGCGACCAGACGGGCTTCTCTTTGGCTACTTGGTTCGGGGTTCAATAAGTCGCATGCTTCAGGCGGACTGTTCTATTCGGCATCGCAGCTTGTGCGGTCTGGCGGCTAGGCGACCTCGCGGTTAGACGACTTGCAGATCGGCGGCTAGAGCTAGCATTGAAATAAGGGGTAGTCCGCGCGGCTTGGGTTGCGGTCTAGCGACCTGGCGGACTGTGCGGACTCCACAGTAGTAGACCGGCGGCTTGGTGTTTGAGTTCGCGCGACTTGTTTGTCTTGTCTTGTATTTGTACTCTTTGTTGTCCCTTTGGTGGTTGTTTGGTGAAGCATGTCTCGTCATGTATGTCTCGCCTTGTAAAGAAGATTGTTGTTAATCAAGAAAGATTCTTGTGCTGCACGTATTTTTTGGTTGATTGACTTAAGTTGAGATAACCCTTGTTTACTCCAAGCTTCAGGGAAATTTCCACGTGATCAAGGTATGATCTTGATAGTTCTGAGAATATTAATTTGGCTTCAGGCTATCTTGGTGACCACCTGGAGAAAATTCAACAGACATTGGATGTCTAAGTGCGGGGGTATGCGAAATGGGCGCATCTTTACCCATATGCCACAAAAGAATGCAAAACTCAAGGTCGACAGTCTTGAGGATGGAAGATTGGCTGGCTGGTGAGCATGCTAAGGAAGGGTCCCCTTGCAGGAGGTGGGAAGACCTTGATTTCTCGAAGGTCATGGTGAGGTGATCTCAGTTATGCTTGACTTCACCCAGAGTACATAGCCAAGCCACATCGAGAATGGAGTCAAGACCACCCTGTCTGAATACATACAAATCAATCGTGCCCGAATATGACCCCATGGAGAGGGAAAGGCCCGTGCAATGGCCCGTCATCCAAGTGAGGCGATCGTCGCCAAGGAACATGTGAAATCCCGGGGGCTGGTATCACTAGAAGTTGTAGCTCGGCTACGAGGTCTTAGGAGATGAAATTGTGGCTCGCTCTGATGTTGATTAAAAGCATCGTGGAGCAGTCATAATACAAGGACCAATCATCCAGCCCACCGAGTTGCATGAGACATCGAGGCAGTTGAACTGAGCTGGTGGAGGGGAAATCGGATCATCCTCGTCTAACTTCATAACATCAAAGTTGAACAATCCATTTTTGTCGTCCCCCCTCCCCCAGGGAGCATTTTGAAATCATTATTGGGGCAGTCATGCAGAGAGGAGTAGGGGCCTTTGCAGCGAAAACACGGGTCTTTGTTAGGGAGGTCCAAGTAATCTTGGTGGGAAATCTTATGACAGAGGCCGCGGAGGTGGGCATCTCAAGGCGGTTGGAGGCTCAGCTAAAGGACGATCCAGATATGCAGAAGGCTTGGATAGGAAGCGATGGGGTCATGGAGCGGACGTTGTGTTGGCGGTCTGCTGAGGGGAACTAAAGAAGAGGGTGGTGAAGTCCTCCTCGAGATAACGGGCTTGCTCCATAGCCCGGGTGAGGGTAGTAGAGTCATACACGCGTAGGCAGGCCCGAATATGCGGACACAGACCGGCAAGGAAGGTGACTAAGTAGTGGGTCGGCGCCAGGTTGGGGACATGTGTGGCAACTTCGATGAACTCATCAATGTACGAGTCAACCGACTGCGTCTGAGAAACGTTGCTTAAGCGCTCGAATGGGTTGTCGATGTGGTGTGTATCATAGCAACGAATCAACTCGTCCTTGAGGCTTGACCAAAAGAGGGTAAAAGCATGACCAAGACAAGAGAGGGTAAAATTGGATTGGTGGATTCAACAAACCCAATGGAGAGTCGAGCCTTCCATGTAAATAGTCGCGAGAGGAACCTTCTGAAGCTCAGGAGTGCCCTAGAGGTCGGAATACTACTCTGTGTAGGCCAACCATCCCATGGGGTCGGCCCGTCGAAGACGGAGAAGTCAATCCAGCGTAGGTGGGCTTACGATGGGTCACACATGGGTTGCAAGATCCCGAGAAGGTTGGTGATACTGTTGTCCGAGGCAGCAGACGAGGCAAGTGGATCGAGAAGAGGCGTAGTAGCTTGCCGATTAGAAAGAAATGAGTGGATCTCGTGGATGGCGATTTGGAGGTCAAAGAGGGTGGTGTCGACGCAATCCATGCAGTCGTAGAGAGCTGCAACCGGAGGAGTGGCTTCCTTAGCGTGTGCGTTGCGGGTTACGGGCATGGTAGGAGGCGAACTATAAAGCGCACCGGACGAAGGGAGCGGACAAGCCTTACAAACAGGCGAGTCGACGGGCTGAGCGTACGCAGTGGAATAAGCTGGATGCGATGCGGAGTCGGTTGGCGTGGACGGAATGGAATGGAGGACGCCGAGGCTAGGCGTTGTGACTACTGCAGACGGCGACATGAAGCGGTGGACGTGTGAGGTGAGGCAAGGAAGGAAGACGCGCAGACGACGAGGCAAGGCGAGGAAAGAAGATGCTAGCGAGGTCGGGGGCTGGAAACAGCATGCGAACCAAGTTGTTAGCATTCACGGTAAATTAGGGCAAGACGTTGGGTCGTCCCCCCTCCTTTTGATTCAATAGAAAACAGATACAACCCCTCCTTTTTGATTCAATAGAAAACAGATATAAACAAACATGAGAAAAAAGCTTGGACTCCTTTATATATAGGAGGCTCCCTCTTAAAGATAAATACACAACAAGCCTAAGTAGGGTAAATCATTCTGCGGCCATGCTTCAAGCGCGTGCACAAAGTGTATAAACCCGTGCGTATTGCTGGCCAAATATGGGATCGCTCGTGCTCGTATCATTAGTTTTTATCACCGTATTTATTTTATAACGTATATAAATTGAAAACTAAACACTAATAGCTAAAGTTTATCGGATCAAAAGTACATTACAAGAAAGATGCGAGATATAAACTCGTGAGGCAAGCTCGCGCCTAACTTCCAAGGATTGGTTCCCCTTGAAGCCCCTCTCCAATTGAAAGGCAAAAATGTAGAACATTAAAGATCATAATAAAGATTCACATGCACTCTCTTATATAGGTGACAGTGGTCATACAACAATATTACAGAAATATCATTGGGGTTAAATAGAAAATAAGCACACCCGACAATAAGATGAACAGATCAGTGCGTCCAAAGAGTCATATTCGCATCAAAATTCCCCACTGGAAAATTGACATTGTCCTCAAGTTTGGGCTCATAGGGGTCATCAGCAAGCGTAAGAAGATACAAGTCTGGGAAGTTGGGGTCATCATCATCGACATTGATTAGCAAGCATATATCCTTGAGAGCGAAAACAAACAAAAGTCCTTCGACAGAGCCCGATGCATTCCTAGTGAGATAAATGTTGCAGTGGTGTACATATAAATAAATAAAAAACCTCAACTCATTCAGGCCTTCAACAAATATTGGATCCAGGTAAAGTTTACAAGGGTTTAGCATGTCTAACAGGCAGCAAGCATATTAAAAAAAAAATCGGAATAAAACAGAGAGTTTAGACGTGGAAGAATTGGCAACAAGGAAGTAGTAAAGTACCCTCCGGAGAACTGACGCCGCAGAGAGGCAGGCTTTCTTCATTGCTCTTCTGAAAGCTTTCTCGTTGGTTGGAGAGTGAAAGCCAGCGCCAACGTGAACCGACACGAAGAACCTACCATTTTCTCCGCCATCGCCTTCCATGGCGCCGGCGATCCAAAACTCTGAGAACCCTGAACCCTAGTAAGTAAATTTCTCCACCGGCCCCCAAATATTTGTACAAGAAAGCTCGATTACTTGCAGCAAACAGAACCCCATAAATAGTATCACGTTAGCATTGCTTATGAGGCAAGCAGGCGGCGTAGAGCGTGTTCCGCCCGCCTGTAGGCGAGCGGGCTGCATTCGTAGGCGAGCGGGCTACGCCTATAGGCAAGCGGGTTGCGTATGTAGAGTTGTAGACATACGGGTTGTGCCTGTAGGAAGAGGGTAATTTTTTTGGTATGTGTAGTGTTCCCTCCTTTAGGAACGCCGTTAAATTAATATTATGTGGATCCTACCTAATTTTCACTTTCCCGCTATTGAGCTACAGAACTCTCTTCTTCTTTCCCTCCTCTGCCTATTGTTATGTTTTATTTTTTTATGTCATATTTGCGTAGATTGATTGTTGATTAATCATTAATTGTTGTCACTAATGTTGCTGATTCATCGATAATGTTCATGTGAGATTATCTGAATATGCCAAAAAATCTGATTGGAATAAACATTCCTGTCAATTCCTGTCTCTGAATTCCATCCTGCAACCGAACAGAAATGCTGAAATATTCAATTCCTGTGACTGAAAACCTTCCTGCAACCGAACACAAGAATTGGTTTTGACTCAATTCCAAAACCTCTGCGCCATAGTTTTCGGCCAAAACCAATTCCTGTCTCTAAAAACCTGCAAAACAAACGCAGCCTTGGTGAATTCGTATTAAATCAAAAGCAATTCCTGTTTGTTTTTCGCAGTAACCAGAAAGCTATGTCGTCGCATCTTATGTACGGGAGCAGCAACACTGCAATAAAAAATTCTTTTTTTGGCTAGCCATATAAGATAGTTTTGCAGAAAAATGTCCTTATCTAATAGTTTCTGTTAGTTAAAAAGAAATAACAACTATATTTAGAAAATAATAACTCAACAAAATATTTAATTGATACGTGTAGATCCAAAATAATATATTTCTCTTCAGTTAAACCTTCACAAATTGTGAAAATGTACGAAATATATACTCTCATAGATATTTAGAATGCCATAAATACCAATTATATGATTATGAATTTTATTGAGTAACTAATAAGAGGCACGACCAAAGACACGCAAATAAATACGGAAGCAGAGTGGCACTAAATAGAAAATGATTAGAATTTAGAATACACGGTTAAGATCTTCTCTCGTGATAGATAGAGACGCACTATCTTACTCATGTGGCACAATGTACCATATGAGCCTCAATTTTTGGAGAGACGACACCCCTTTTAGAAGATTAGTAGATGCGAGTCCGTGTATGTGAGACATTAGAACATTTGGGTTTGTTTAGTAGAGACTCAGATCGTTAGACCAGTGTTGCGCATCAAAAGCTACTATGCCTACAATTTAAAGAAGGACAAACATAAGACACCTAAAACTTAAGTATAGACCAAAGCTTAGAATATATTTTAGTCAACCGACCGACGAGCTACCAGGAGATTAGGTTCCGAGATATGGAGCAGCGGACGAGGTTCCAGGATACTTGATTGGGTGGCAAGTATGAGGAGGATACTTTCGAGTATGAAGCCCATCATCGTCAAGGAGGGAGGAGCCCCTTTTGTGACGAAGTACTAGCAACCCAGTTCCTGAAGGCTTCAGAGAGCCCATCCTAAATTACTACTTCGGCAGTGATGTCTCGATCAGGTATATCCAATGGTTCGAGAATGTGGTGTTTATCTGCAACATGACTAATGCATTCAAATGTAGATTTTTCTCCATCACCTTCACAGGGAAGGTTAGAGACTGGTTCCACCAGCTGCCCGGAGATTCCATCTACCACTTCAAAGACCTGTGTTGGGGCCTGATGGCGAGGTTCACAACGTCTAAGAAGAGGAAGAATGAGTCCACCGCTCTCTTCAAAATTATGCAAGGGTAGCACGAGAGTCATGACCACTATATTGACCATTTCTAGGAGGAAGTTCTTGAAGTCAAGGAAGTGAATGGCTTCACCTTGCAGTTGGCCCTGAAATTTGGCCTATAGTAGGGTCTCTTTAGCCTAGCAATCAGATTTAAGTCTCTGACATCCGACAATATTATTTTAGAAAAACATGCATAGTATATCAACATATGATTTTCTATAGTATGAAATTTTATTTGAAATCACTCATTCATAATTTTTCAACATATTTTAAGTGTCATTACGAGAAATAGTTGTTCTTACTCTACAGTTAAGATGACATGCTTTCAGGCATATTATTTTACAGAGGAGTCAGATGAGAAATTGCGTCTAGGATGAGTATGTTTATGGAGTTTCTTTTATAGTTCATTTTCATTCAATTGTTTTTTTCCTTTCAGTATTGTTCTGTTTTCCTTTCATGGATACTGTGCAATCTTAATATTTAAGTTTTTTTCATGTAATAGTTATTACATTGTATTTCAAATGTATGGCTTATTTTATAATCTAGTTAGCTCTGTGAATTCAGAAATAATGAGATAAATTTTTATTCTTAACTGCATTTTCTACTTCCGATGTAAGTTTCCTTTTAGTGCTTTCTTAATTATGTCCGATATGTATCAGCTTTATTACCATTGGTTAGTTTACTTTTTATCGAGGGACCCGACTGGACTGTTGATTTGTTTTTAAATATTGTTGGGATGTTATAGAAAGAGTCCCCAATGGATTGAGTATCGGCGACAGGCATAAACGGTAACAGCTTAGTTTGCTTTTTATCGAGGGACCCGACTGGACCGCTGATTTGTTTTTAAATTATGTTGGGATGTTATAGAAAGAGTCCTCAATGGATTGAGTATCGACGATAGGCATAAACGGTGACTTCGCGGGTGAGCTCGAGAATCCATTTTGTGACGGTGGTAACTTTGGGAAGATGGCGAGGTAGAGCTTCGTTCTGGAGATGTCGAACAAAGGAGACTTGTTTGCATGTCTTTAATTAAATTGAAAAAAAAATACTCATCGATTCGCTGCGGTCTCGAGGGCAGAGTAGCAATTGCTAGTCGGTGATCCCATAAAGATCATCATTTCCCTAATCTTATAATACATTTTTTTATTTATTAAAACTGTATATAATTTTTGTAATATTTTTTAATTTGAATTATATTTTTATGAGTGAGGTATCTTAGCTTTTTTTAATAGAATTTATAGAAGTTTTAATAATGTTTAATGTGTTATAATATATATATATCTCTACCATATATAAAGAAATATGGTAGGGCATGAAATATAATTTCATTGAAATCATTAAAACCGTCCGATTTGAGTACATAAATCAACAGCCATTTGATCTTAATCGCTCCCTCTCTCCATTTTTTCATAGGTCTCCTAAACCTACTAGGGGTGCCTAAAGCTATATTAAAATTTTAAAAATAGCCAGCCAGCAAGCCAGGCAACCCGCAAGCTCTGTGTAGTCCGCCCGCTATACTAGAACCAACTCTGCAAGGCCAGGCTACACTTTCCAATTTCAAATAATAAGGGCTCATTATAGTATTTATATTCAAAAACCTATTCAGCATTCCCCGGTGTGGGACTAAACGAAGCACAAGTTTAAAAAACAAGGGGCGCGACTTTTTGGGGGTCAAGATGGTCTCAAAACGAAAAGTGATCAACATGAAAGTTGTAGATCTCGGCGAGAAGAACAACTTTCATGTTGATCACTTTTTGATTTGGAGCCGTCTTGGCTTCAGATTTGGGCCCCGAAATCGGGGGGCAGCGAGAGTGCTACAGTACAGCCGCTCGCCGCCCCCGATTTCGAGGTCCAAATCGAAAGTCAAGACGGCTCCAAATAAAAAATTGATCAACATGAAAGTTGTTCGTCTCGCCGAGATCTACAACTTCATGTTGATCATTGTTTTGATTTGAAGTCGTCTTGGCTTCCGATTTGAGCCTCGAAATCGGGGGCGGCGAGAGTGCTACAGTACAGCCTCTCGCCGCCCCCGATTTCGAGGCCCCAATCGGAAGCCAAGACGGCTCCAAATCAAAAAGTGATCAACATGAAAGTTGTTCGTCTCGCCGAGAACTACAACTTTCATGTTGATCACTTTTCGTTTTGAGACCATATTGACCCCCAAAAAGGCTGGGCTGGGCGGGCTGGGGCAGACTTCGAGCGGGTGGGCGGGCGAAGCCCTCCGTCGCCGGCCGGGTACTGTGGCGCGTGGCCATCGGGCCGGAGGCCCGTGTCTGTCGCTCGTATATATATATATATATATATCTTTAACTATATTTAAAATATATTTTGGAGTTTTAGAATTAATCTTAGTTAACATTTGTCAAACTTTTGATCTCAGTCATCTAATGAAGAGGGAGAAAGAAATAGAGAAGAGAGAGAGAGGGAGACGGAGAAGGAATCTGTATAGCCCTTCAATCCCTACATTTAGGGATAGGAGGGAGAGGGAGAGAGAAGATAGTGGGAGAGAAATTAATTTTTTAAGTACAAAATAAAAATAAAAAAAATTGATTTTTATATATATCTATACTATATTAAAAAGAAACATTGAGGTCTGCCAATAGCGTGAGTTCAAAAATAAGGGGAAAAATATGGTCGTTGATTGATGGTATGATAATACAATGATCGTTGGATCTTAAACAAGAGGGGTTTGCTAACAACGGATTTGGCCCGCGTTTAAAAAAAATCACTCTTGTTCTCTCTCCTTAATCCTGATCTTCCCCCTCTTTCCCATCGGCAGAAAACACGATATCACATTTCCAACCCCGCTCTGAAAACCCTACATTCTGAAAGATATGGTACCTAAACACCTAGAGGGGGGTGAATAGGTGACCTAATCCTTTTCTAACTTTGTTGGCAGCCAAACAGTTATATCACAGATTTCTAACTAGTCTATTACAGCAATCAGCAATAATCAAACATACACAGCACATTCACAGCACAGCACACAGTGATTTATAGTGGTTCCCCAGGATATGGGTACATCCACTTTTCCCCTTCGCCTATCTAGCAGTGTACTAGATTCGGCCAAACTTCTCCACTGTCTCAGAACCCAAATTGGTTCCTACCTCAGGCCCAAAGCCTTACAACTCAGCTTTATCCCAAAGCCTACACTCAGCCAATCAAAGGCCTACACTCAGCCAACAAGGCCTACACTCAGAGATCACAATCTCCTACACTCAGGCAAACAAGCCCTACCCTCAGCCTTTATAAATATAAGCTTACAATCACTCAGATCCAATGGATCCTACAAGTTATAAATGTAATACAGATAATAACTCTACAACTCAGAATTAAAGGAGGGGAGTTGAGAGATTCTTGATGAGTTCTTGGAAGAACTCAGCTGGATTCACCCTGACTTAGCTTTCTTCAAAGCTTCTTGAGTAGAACTGAATAAGGCTGAATCATCTGCAGTTGTTCCTTAACCTCTGCCACTTAAGATCCAGAATTGATTCTGAATCCTTCTTCTCAGCCTAGTTCCAGAGACTGATTTCTTGGAAGGAGCTCTCTCTCTCCAACTTCTTAGATCTGCAATTGGACTGCAAGATCTTCTTGTGTTGATACTCAGTTTACCACTTTTATGATTACTTCAACAATAATCTGAACTCTGTTAACAATTTGATCAACAACCTCAACAACAGTTTCTGTAAACTGTAGGTGCCTATTTATAGGCCTTTTTCATGGTAACCGGCTGGTCCGATTCATAACTGACTTCTGACATCTCTGACAGTTGCTGTAGACCGGTTGGATCGGCAGCTGTCATGTCAACCAGTCACTTCTTGAAAATCTCTAACAGTCAGTAAGTGTCGAGACTTTCTGTCTTTAAGTGTCGACACTTATAGACCAAGTGTCGACACATGCTTTGTAAGTGTCGACACAAGTCTACAAGGTGTCGACACATATCCTTATATGTCTCGACACAGATTCTTCTTCATGTGTCGACACTGAAATTGAGTGTCGACACAAGTACTTATTCTTCTAGCTTTTGCTGAATTCTTCTATGTATCGACACATCTCCTTTGTGTCGACACAACTTCTTGTGTTGAATCTGTCTAGTGTCGACACTGCTTCTTGGTGTCGACACATAGTCTTCTATGTTGAGACTTGCTGAGTGTCGACACAGCTCCTTGTTGTTGAGACTTCAGCTGAGTGTCGACACATTCTCATAGTGTCGACACTTGTACTTAGAATAATTTGTTGTTCTTTCTGTTCTTTGCTAAGTGTCGACACAGCTCCATGTGTCGACATTTTCTTCAAGTGTTGAGTGTTTAGCTGTGTGTCGACACATTGTTCAAATGTTCACTCTTCTGTTGAGTGTCGACACATTGTGTTGAGTGTCGACACTTACTTCAAATGCTGACTCTTCTGCATAGTGTCGACACATTGTGTTGAGTGTCGACACTTGTACTTAGACTCTGCAGACTTTTGCTGAGTGTCGACACAGCTCCAAGTGTCGACACTTTCTGGTGTAGACACAGCTTCACGGGGTGTCGACACAGCTCCTTGTGTCGACACTTTCTGTCTGCACTTTTCTTCACTGAGTGTCGACACAGCTCCAAGTGTCGACACTTTCTGTCTGGTGTCGACTCTGCATCCCAGGTGTCGACACAATGACTCCAAGTGTCGACACGGCTTGTCTGGGTGTCGACACAAGCTTTCTTAAGTGTCGACACTTTCCCTCTGGGTGTCGACACATGGACTTAGAAACTTTTTGCTTCAGTCCAGTACTTTCTTAACCTGCACAAGTAACTCAAACATACATCAAATATATTATGATGTATATCATTGAGTTGGGTGAGGCTTCTTCAAATCAGGTACATTTGACCAATGTACCCAACAATCTCCCCCTATTTGGAGAAGTCATAACCCTTAGTCAATGATATACACCATCCACAATTAAAATTACAAAATGATGTACAGCAGATTATAAACAGCAGGGTAAACATAAACATGTAATAAATTCACACATGTATACACATTCAGCATTGCAGAACAAATAAGAAATAGACATATTTACAGAACAATCATGAAATATATTTATCATATATTGTTCTAACATTGTTCCTTCTACATTTTCAATGGTGTACAAAAATGTTTTCCATTCAACAGATTACAACAAGCTTCAAGTTTAATTCCTAATCTATTTTTGATCAGGTTCTTTGATAACTATTCCCTTTCCAGCTTGAACTTGAGCTTTGACAGGGGCTTCAGCAGGTTCAGCAACAGCAGGCTTCTTTCCTTTTAAGTCCTTCTTTTTCAGCTCTTCTGCTTTTATTTTCTGCCTCTCAAAGTAGTGGTATGGCTTGGGGAAGTACTTGCTAGGCTCCACAGCAGTTGGAGGTAGCTTTCCCATCTTAGCCTTCCTTCTGAATTGTACTATAGCCTCCTGCCTAATCTCATGCTTTCTCCATTCTGCCTCAGAGAACCATTTATTCCTTTCATGAGCATTGTCCTTTGCAGCTTTCCAGGCAGTAAGAATTATATTTCTAGAGGTAGGGCTCCATTGTTCAAAATCTGGCTTTTGTTCAGCTTGTTCCCAAAACCTCTTCTTTGACAACCTTGTCTCTTCTTCTCTGTTCATGGCCTCCTACAGAGCTTCAGAAATAGGTTGAACAACCTTCTCAATATGAACTTTGGCCTTGCCCTCAGTTGGGCTATACATAGTGCTGACATCTGCTTGAACCATATCAAAATCTGGAGATGGATATATTACTTGAGCTACTTCTGCTTGCTCACCTCCAAGATATGCAGTTTGAACTCCTGATTCAGCAACATTGTCATCATCACAAAGTAGAGGATAGCCCAGTGTAGCTCTGATGAAGTTAGATATCCATTTGGCATGGTCAGAGCTAGCTTTGACTAAGACTCTCTCCCCCTTTATGACTTCTCTGGCCATATGGTCTCTGACATCATCCTTTTGAAACCTTATCTGACTGTCCAAGTATCTGATGCCCTCTTTAAAGTAAGGTCTGAGCTTAGTAAGCTGTTCAGAGATGGCCTTCTGGGAATCTTTAATTGCAGTCTTGACAGCAGAAATCTCAGCTTGAAAGACCTTATCAAAATCAGCCTTAGCAGCAGCAGTAGATGTTGAAGGTTCAGCAGACTTATTCTTCAATTCAGTGACTATAGCATTATGGGAGGCAGTCAAATTATCATTCATTCTTAACTGATTCTCCAGCACATACCATTGCTTTAATGATATATCATCTACCTGAGCCTTGATCTTCTCCTGGTGAGTTGCCAAATAGACTACTGCATTCCCACCCTTGTGGAAGCAGTCAGTCATCTCCTTTTTATTAAGGTTCATCTCAAACCTTATAGACTTTATGTCCTGTGCAAGATCAAACTGTAGGGACTTGTGCCCTTCATCCACATAAGCCTCTATTGCCTTCCTTTGCTCATCCAACTTGATCTGCATGGCAATCATCAAAGCACTATAATCAACTGTTGGAGCTTGTTGAACTATAGGCTGTGGGGCAATGGATTGCAAAGCTTTCTTATAACTCTTGCTTCTCCTCTTGAAGACAAAGAGTTTCTTCTTCTTGGCCCTTGCACTCTCCTCATCCTCAGAGGCAGAAGTGCTGGCAATATCAACCCTGTCCTTAGGGCTTTGAGGTTTGTCAGCTGGCACAGCAGTTGCTTTCTCAGTTTCCAGCCTAATAGGCTCTTCCAGAACTTCCATGTTCTCCCCCTCAGCAGCAGCACTCTTATCTTCAGCAGCAGCATCCTTGTCCATATCAAAATCCTCTTGATCTAGATTTAAGAATAAATCCTCCATTGTATATTCAGGTGGAGATGGAGCTGGAGACAGTCTTTGCTCTTCAACCACTGATTCAGGTACCACTTCTTGTTTAGCAGATTTGTCTTCTAAAACAACATCTGGTACTTGACTGTCTAGCTGAGTTTGCTGATGGACATCAGACAAATTAGCATCTTCTATAATATAGTCTAAAGTTTTTAAGTCAGTGAGTACCTCTTGGATAATGACTGTGGCTTGCTCACTGTCCAGAGTAGATGGTTCTTCTACTACTGGAAGCTTCCCCTGGCTGTGATCCCTATGGATGGGGCTAGCTTGAGGCAGCTCCCCCTGGATCTCAGCTACATCTTGAGCAACATGGGTCTTTACTACTGTCTCTTCCTCTTGCTCATCAGGTGTGAACACCACCTGTTCTTCACTCTCAGAACTGCTTGAGGACTCTTGTGCCACAACAGCAGTTTTCCTTTTCTTCCTGGGAGGAGAAGCTTTCTTAGTAACTGGCTTCTCTGGAGTGGGCAGTTCCTTTGACAGCACCCTTTCCCACCTAGAAAATATCCTGGAATCCATCTTCCTCATGTGGTTAATCTTGCTTCCAGCAGCATTGCTCATTACCTCTAGTATTGTACCAGCTAGGTAGAGACTTAGTATTCTGCCCAGGTTGGGCTTCTTCAAGCTCTCCTTGATTTTCTCATAGATTACCATTAACCAATCTGTTCTTAAGGTGAAGATAATTCTTGTCATGACATTGAACATTGAGGCTGACACCCTGTCATGCCCTCCAGGCTTACTGAGAATGACCTTTCCCACAATTTCAGACAGGAATTTTCCTTGATTGTTCATGTCTTTCCTGTTAAAGACAGAACCTATCTTCAGCTTTGGATCAAGTCCACACCAGGTAAGAGTTTCCCTGGTCTTGGATGTAGAAACTTCTTCTTCATCTTGAGTCTTATGTAGCTGGAGTACCTTCCTCAGACTTTTTGGTGAGACCTTGACTTTGGATCCATGCACTCTGGATTTGATTCTATATCCAGAGTCATCAACTGCAGCTCCAGTAAGTAATTCAAGAACTTCTTTCTTCCAAATCTTGGTTGGTTATGAAACCAAATATTCTAGTCCTGAATCGCTGACTAGGGTTACTACCGATTGGATTTCTTGATCTCCATCATCGAACGCGCCGCGCACAAGTTCATAGCCTTCGTTAACGTTCTCCTCGAGCTTGGGAGTCATTAGGGTTTGGAGAATTTGTCTTGAGAAAGAGAGGTGTCGACACAGGAGATATGGTCTCGAAACTTTGAAAGCGTGTAGACAACCAAAGACAGAACCCTATTTATACCTTTCTGATTTTGAAGATGAACAGGCGGGACAGCGAGCTAAACATGTGTCGACACTGGCAATAAGTGTCGACACTGACTTATAATGTCTCGACACACATGTGTCGACACAAGTTTAGTCAACAGATATTATGTGTCGACACTTGGTTATGTGTCGACACAACATAACCCGACACATCGTCGAGACTTTAATTAGAAAATTCTGAGTAAAACATATGTGTCGACACCATATTGGATGTGTCGACACCTACTTGACATGTGTCGACACTAACATTCTGAAGTGTCGACACCACATTCCTAGATGTGTCGACACGTTTTTCCTGAAGTGTCGACACCACATTCCTGTGTCGACATAGACTTGTCTATGTGTCGACACCTTTTTATTTAGCCAATTTTCTATTCTGTAAACTTAGTCTAAGTTTATCATACCTAGTTCAATTTTGAATCTATTGAACTTAGCTTCTTCTAGTGGCTTAGTAAACATATCAGCTACTTGTTCATTTGTTTTAACATATTCAAGTGAAATATCTTCTCTTTCTACATGTTCTCTAAGAAAGCGATATTTAATCTCAATATGTTTTGTCCTACTATGAGATACAGGGTTATTAGCTATTGAAATAGCACTTGTAGAATCACAAAAAAGTGGAGTTCTACTTACCTGAAATCCATAGTCTTCTAGCTGATGTTGAATCCACAGAAGTTGAGCACAGCAACTTCCTGCAGCCACATACTCTGACTCAGCTGTGGAGATAGCCACACTAGTCTGCTTTTTGCTGCTCCATGAAATTAGTCTTCCACCTAAGAATTGACAGGTTCCAGTAGTGCTCTTTCTATTCTCCTTGCATCCTGCAAAGTCTGCATCTGAATAACCTGTTAGATCAAAGTCTCCATTCCTAGGGTACTAGAGGCCTAGATAGGGAGTGCCCTTTAGATATCTCAAAATTCTCTTGACAGCAGTCAAGTGAGACTCTTTAGGGCAGGCTTGATACCTTGCACAAACACATGTAGCATACATGATGTCTGGTCTACTAGCAGTCAAGTATAATAGGGAGTCAACTATCCCTCTATACAAGGTTTCATCTACAGGTTTCCCTGCATCATCCTTGCTAAGAGACATACTTGACCCCATAGGAGTCTTCATGGTACTGGATGAATCCATATCATACTTCCTTATGAGTTCTAGGGTGAACTTTGACTAACAAATGGACAAACCACTCTCAGTCTGTTTAACTTGGAGACCCAAGAAAAACTTCAGCTCTCCCATACTACTCATTTCAAATTGACTTTGCATAAGCTTTGCAAACTTTCTGCAAAGGCTACTTTCAGTAGACCCAAATATAATGTCATCTACATATATTTGGACAAGTATGACTTTGCCTCTAGATTCCCTAAGGAATAGAGTCTTATCTATTTTCCCCCTTGAAAACTTGTTCTCAATGAGGAAACTAGATAGGGTTTCATACCAAGCTCTAGGAGCTTGTTTTAACCCATATAAAGCTTTCCTAAGTCTATAGACATAATGAGGTTGAGTTGGATCAACAAAACCTGAAGGCTGCTCCACATAGACTTCTTCTTTCAAATTACCATTTAAGAATGCTGACTTGACATCCATCTGGTAAACCTTGAATCCTTGATAGGTTGCATAGGCCAAGAACATCCTTATGGCTTCCAGTCTGGCTACTGGAGCAAAGGTTTGATCAAAATCAATACCTTCTTCTTGCCTATATCCTTTTGCAACCAGTCTTGCTTTGTTCTTTATGATGACCCCTTGTTCATCCATCTTATTTCTGTAGATCCACTTAACTCTTATTACATTGTGGTCTTTAGGTTTAGGAACCAGTTCCCAAACCTTGCACCTCTTGAACTGATTAAGCTCTTCTTGCATAGCTTCAGTCCATTGTGGATCTTGTATTGCTTCTTCAAATATTTTAGGTTCAACTTGAGACAAAAAGCTGGAATAGATTGCAGCATTCATGTTTCTACTCCTGGTTTGTACTCCTTGTCTTGGATCTCCAATAATCTGCTCTACTGGATGATCTCTAAGATGCCTGTGGGCTGGAGGCATCCTCACTTCTGGTTGAACCACTTCAGCATCTGCATCATGCTGTATACCTTGGAATTCTTCAGCAACTGGCACATGTAGTTCTCCCCCTGGACAGCAGCTACTCTCCTCTCCTTGCTGTCTTGCAGCAGTCACTTCTTCTATAGTCAACTTGTCCATTGTCTTTGTCACACCTGTGGGGCTGCATACATTGCTAGACAACTCATTATTAATAAGTTTAGTCTCATCAAAAACTACATGCACTGATTCTTCTACAACTTGTGTAGTCAAGTTATAGACTCTATAAGCCTTACTATTATTGCTGTACCCAACAAAAATTCTCTCTTGGGACTTGGCATCAAACTTAGTTATGTAAGACTTCCCATTGTTAAGTATGTAGCATTTACAACCAAAGATCCTAAAATAGGATAGGTTTGGTTTCCTGCCTTTCACTACTTCATAGGGGGTCTTGTTTAGCCCTTTTAGTGATGGTAGCCCTATTTATAACATGGCATGCAGTGTTAACTGCTTCAGCCCAGAAATACTCAGGCAGTGATGTATCACTTAGTAGGGTTCTATCAGCTTCTATCAAGGTTCTATTTTTCCTCTCAGCAATGCCATTTTGCTGAGGTGTTCTAGGAGAAGAGAATTTTTGAAATATCACAAAGTCTTCACATAGTTTTGTCATGCTTTCAGATTGAAACTCAGTACCATGGTCACTTCTAATTTTGACCACAGTACTATTAAGTTCATTCTGAATTTGCTTGACAAAGCTGTAGAAGACACTAGGTGTTTCAGATTTCTGTCTTAAGAAGAACACCCAGGAAAACCTTGAGTAGTCATCTACAACTACAAGGGTATAGACCTTCCTACCTAAGCTGTGAACTGGCATTGGACCAAAGAGATCCAAATGCAAGAGGTACAAACACCTCACAGCATCTTTGTTATCTATGCTTCTAAAAGAGGATTTGGTCTGCTTGCCTTTTTGACAAGCTGAGCAAATACCATCTTTAACACACTTAACTTGAGGACCATTCCTCACTAACTCTTTACTAAAGAGTTTGCTAATTGTCTTGTAGTTAAGATGGGCCAGCCTCTTGTGCCATTTGACACAATGAGAGACTGTCTCATCAGCTACAAGACAAACTGGAGAACCATTGTTCTCAATCATAATGTCTAGACAGTAGACATTTCTCTTCCTATAACCTGTCAAGATGATCTCTTGATCACTTGACCTCTTGATATGACAACCATTTTTAACAAATGAGATGTCATACCCTACATCACTTAACTGACTTATACTTATTAGGTTGTGTTTCAACCCTTTAACATAAGCCACTTGAGTAATGGTAACTAAGTTTGAAGAAATGTTATCAAACCCTTTGATGATTCCTTTTTCAGAACCACCAAAGGTCACTTTAGGACCATTTTTGATTGGAATGTAGTCCTTCAGTAGTCCCCTAGTTCCAGTCATATGTCTGGAACATCCACTGTCCAAGTACCATGTAGGGGTATGACCACTTGGACTTACCTGCAAAACAGATTAATGGACCTTAGAACCCAAAGCAATCTTGGGTCCTTGGTACTTGTTAGTCTGTAACTTGACAAAGCTACCTACTGGCTTTCCACCAGGTAGCTTGCTACTCACCTTGGCACTGGCATTGTACCAACAGTCCATTGCAAAATGGCCAACCTTGCCACAGCACCAGCATTCAAACTTGTTGTACCTTTGCTTAGGTACAACCTTTGCTGTTTTATCTACAGCAGACCTGTTGAATGTTGGGGCTTTGCCCTTGGACTTAAACTTGGACTGCTCAGTCCCTGCAAGTCTAACAAAGCCCAGTCCAGCCTTGCCTTTTTGATGAACAAATTCATCAATTAAAGGTAGCACTGATTTAGGTTTTGAAAACCTAGCAACAAGCTCTCTTTCTTTCTGAAGATTGATCTCCAGTCTCTTAATTTGATCATTCTTATAGGTGATAGTTCCCATCTGAATCACAGTAATGTGTTTCAGCCTGGCTACCTCATTCAGTTTTTGATCAAATTGTTTCTCAAAATCTGTTGCAACAGCCTTGAGATCAGCAATCTCCTTTGCCTGACTTTTGGCTAGGGTCTTGCATTTCTTGTAGCCTTGCAACAACACCTTATATTCATCTATAAGCTGATGAATATCTTCCTCAGACTCAGATACATTCTCATCACTTGATGAAGAAGAATCTGATTCTGAACTAGAACAAGAATCTGAATTTAAACTTGAACTTTGTACCTGACTGGGTCCTGGCTTCTCCAGGATTTTGGCACTGTCTGTCAAAGCCATTAGCCCTTGGCAATGACTGTCTTCTTGTTCATAAATTGACTCCAAGATCTGCATGAATTCTTCCTCTTCTTCTTCTGCATACAGCCATATGTAGGCTTCAGCCTCAGACTCAGTTTCTGAAGACGATATATCTGATAGAGTCTTCTCCTTCTTTGCAACAAAAGACTTTTCTTTCTTCCCTTTGAAGTAAGTCTTTTTCCTGTCACCAGAATCTTTCTCTTCTCTGGACAATCTGCAATAACATGGTCATGTCTATTGCAGCAATAGCAAACAATCTTTGAACAAGTTGTCTTGCTTGACTTTGTCCTCTTCCTGTCTTTCTTTGAAAACTTTTTCTCCTGATGAAAGGCTTCCTTTCCCTTTGAAGAAGAGGGTCTTGACCTCCACTGTTTCTTCCTCAGGAATTTCTGAAAATGTCTAGTGAAGGCAGCAAAGTCTTCATCACTTTCACTGCTCTCACTCTTTGTGCTGATAGACTCATCAGATTCTGATTCAACTACCTCTGGAGGTGGAGTTGA
Organism: Platanthera guangdongensis; assembly: GCA_039583875.1. NCBI lineage: Eukaryota > Viridiplantae > Streptophyta > Magnoliopsida > Asparagales > Orchidaceae > Platanthera > Platanthera guangdongensis. The sequence goes on from CM077165.1 coordinate 360,183, forward strand.
AGACTTATTCCTGCACTTTCTGGGAACTTCTGTCTTGAAAGCAACAGTTCTTTCTTTGTGCTCAGTCCTTGTTGATTTCTCCTCCTCTTTTCTCACTGTTAACTGCATCTCATATGACAATAGCTTGCCAAACAGTGTGGGAGGTGGAATTTCCCCCAACTTAGCCATTTCTCTTATGACATAGATCTTGGTGTCCCAATCTTTGGTTAGGGACCTTAAGAACTTGTCATTTAGTTCATAGTTAGTGAACTCTCTTCCATAAGACATGAGTTCATTAACTATTCTGTAAAATTTCTTATAGTACTCAGTGATGCTATCACTCTTTCCTTGCCTAAAGCTTTCATATTCCTGATTTAGCAAGAACTTCCTATCTTGCCTAACTTCTTCTGAACCTTCCATATAAACAATGAGAGTATCCCACATCTCTTTTGCTGTCTTACAGTGAATTAAGTTCTGAAAAGTGGCATCATCAATGGCACTCACTATTATGTTCTGTGCCCTCTTGTCCATGGTGGCTAGGACAATTTCATCCTTAGTCATCTCAGAGAAATCCTTTGGAGTCCTCTGATTTGCATCCAATACTGAAATCTTCATTGGCACATAAGGCCCTTCCTTTACTGTGATGTATATTCTAGGGTCAGAGGCTTCCATAAATAGCCTTACCCTCTCTTTCCAGATCCCAAAGATCTCCTTTCTGCATATGGGTAATTTCATGGAACCCAATTTCTTGTGATTCTCATAAGAACCCATGTTTCTTGATGTTCTTGATTTTCTTGAAACTATGTAATACCTTACTCTGAATCTGCCAAACAGGATTTCATCAGGCTGTTAGTCCTTGTTTTGAGGAACCTCGCTTTGATACCACTTGAAAGATATGATACCTAAACACCTAGAGGGGGGGTGAATAGGTGACCTAATCCTTTTCTAACTTTGTTGGCAGCCAAACAGTTATATCACAGATTTCTAACTAGTCTATTACAGCAATCAGCAATAATCAAACATACACAGCACATTCACAACACAGCACACAGTGATTTATAGTGGTTCCCCAGGATATGGGTACATCCACTTTCCCCCTTCGCCTATCTAGCAGTGTACTAGATTCGGCCAAACTTCTCCACTGTCTCAGAACCCAAATTGGTTCCTACCTCAGGCCCAAAGCCTTACAACTCAGCTTTATCCCAAAGCCTACACTCAGCCAATCAAAGGCCTACACTCAACCAACAAGGCCTACACTCAGAGATCACAATCTCCTACACTCAGGCAAACAAGCCATACCCTCAGCCTTTATAAATATAGGCTTACAATCACTCAGATCCAATGGATCCTACAAGTTATAAATGTAATACAGATAATAACTCTACAACTCAGAATTAAAGGAGGGGAGTTGAGAGATTCTTGATGAGTTCTTGGAAGAACTCAGCTGGATTCACCCTGACTTATCTTTCTTCAAAGCTTCTTGAGTAGAACTGAATAAGGCTGAATCCTCTGCAGTTGTTCCTTGACCTCTGCCACTTAAGATCCAGAATTGATTCTGAATCCTTCTTCTCAGCCTAGTTCCAGAGACTGATTTCTTGGAAGGAGCCCTCTCTCTCCAACTTCTTAGATCTGCAGTTGGACTGCAAGATCTTCTTGTGTTGATACTAGGCCTGCACAAAAGGCCCGGGCCCAGTGGGCCGGCCCGAGCCCGGCCCGGCGAAAGCCTTTTTCGGCCCGGCCCGGAAAAAGCCCGGCCCGGGCCGAGACCGGGCTCAGGGCCCTTACAGGGCCCTGGTTTTGGGGGCTAGCCCGGCCCGATGCCCGGCCCGGGCCGGGCCGGGCAAAGCCCGAAAATCGGGCCGGCCTGGGCCCGGACCCGGGCCCAGGCGAAGCCCGGACCGGGCCCGCACGCCGGCCCGGTCCTGCTGCCAACGGCTCTAAGAGCCGTTGGAAATCCAACGGCTCTTAGAGCCGTTGGAACTGCAGCCAGCAGGGCTGCAGCAGCCCTGCTGGCTGCAGTTTTTTGGCCTAGGGCCTAGGCAAAAGCCTAGGCCCTAGGCCATTTTTTATTAAAAAAAAATAATTTTTTTTTTATAAAATCCCCCCCCTCCTACCCGATCCCCCCTCTCTCTCTCTCTTCCACTCTCTCTCTCTCTCTCTCTCTCTCTCTCTCTCTCTCTCTCTTCCACTCACTCACTCTCTCTCTCTTCCACTCTCTCTCTCACTTATTCTCTCCCTCTCTTACTCTCTTACTCTCTCTCGCTGCATGGCATCGTCGTCCTCAACGCCGGCGTCGTCGACTCAAAGCACGGCCGAAGTGGTGGAGCATAATCGGAGGGCGCCCGTCTGGGAGCATTTCGACAAGGTTAAAGTCGGCGACGAATTCAAGGCGCGGTGCAAGTTGTGCTCAAAGTTGCTAACTCTTACCGGCAACTCAACACTAGCGAGACACGCTAAGTCCTGTTTTGCAAAGCAAGCTCCCGAGTCCAGTCAGGGACAAATATCAGCATCAGGACAAATTTGGACGTACGATCAAGCAAGACAGCGAGACCTACAGGTGAAAAACGTCATCAGACGTGGGTTGCCATTCAGTCACTACGACAACGATGAGACGACGGAGTATATACACGAAGGGCTTCAGCCCAAATATCAACATGTAAGTAGATCCACTATTAGACGCGACGCACTTAAATTATATTTTGACGCAAAACAAGATTTAATAAAATTTTTTGAAACTTTCGAGGGACGTGTGAGTTTAACGAGCGACGTTTGGAGTAGTAGCGTTAGGGTAGGGTTATCTTATATTTGTATAACGGCTCATTGGATCGATCCCGTTTCATGGGATTTAAATAAGCGCGTAATATGTTTTGAAGGTTTTGAATTTCCGCACACGGGTAAGGCTATATATTCGGTAATTATTAAATGTTTGCGTGAATTTAAAATAAAGGATAAAATAATGAGTATTTCTTTTGATAACGCTAGTAATAACAACACCGCAGTAGAGTGGTTAAAACGTGAATTAAAACCAATGCTCAACGGTGCGTTTTTTCACACTCGATGTGTGTGTCACGTTTTAAACTTAGTGGTACAGGATAGTTTAGAAGCTATGGAACCATATGTTGAGAAAATTCGTACTATGCTTAGATTTATTTATTGTACCAAACAGCGAAGTCAAGATTTTCGAAAATTTGTGATCGCACAAGGTCAAAAATATTTGAAACCTCAATTTGATATGCATGTAAGATGGAACTCCACATATAAAATGTTAAAAAAAGCGTTTCAACAAAAAACACTTCTTATGGAATATTACACTATGACAAATAATCATAATTTAACTGATAATGATTGGGACGTACTATTTCATTACATGGATTTATTAAAATGTTTTTATAGGGCGACTGTTTTTTTATCTGGTGTTTATTATCCCACTAGCTCGTTAGTAATTGAAAATTTTGTAAATATTGCACAAAAACTTAACTATTTTAAGCAACACTCCGGATGGCTTCCTTTAATTGAAGTAATAGAAGAAAAATTTTTAAAATATTATAGAGAAATGCCTCCTGCATTTTCATGCGCCGCCGCTTTAAACCCGTTATTCGCTGTAGACGGCGTAGAAAATTTAATAGATGAAATTAACGTTAACTTAGACATAAATATAAGTTTCGATGACGTTGACGACGTTAGTACTACTAAATTTAATTCTATTTTTACCGAATGTTTTAATTATTACGACAACTTATATGGCTCACGACCACGAGAAGAAATAACACAACCTAGGACAAAAGATTCTTTTACAAATAAAATTTTAGAATTAGCTTCCAGAAAAAAAGCACGCACATCGAGTAGTTTAAACGAATTAGGACTGTATACGAAAACACAATTTCGTGATTTTATGACTACGGAAGAGATCGAAAACTTCGATATCTTAAAGTGGTGGAAAAGTAAAGCTAATACCTATCCTATTTTGGCCTATATGGCCCGTGATTTACTAACAATTCAAGCTAGTACAGTAGCTTCGGAGTCCGCTTTTTCTCTTAGTGGCAGGATTTTGAACACGCGGAGGAGCCGACTAAATGAAGAATCACTCGAACTATGCATCTGCTACAAAGATTATTTGGATGCTACGAATAGGAAGCAACACATTTCAGCGTTGGAGGAGAGCTCCGAGGAAATTGAAGAGGAGATGGACAATCTGAATTTATAAAAATGTAATTTTTTTTATTATCATTTAAAATAATAAATTTCTTTTTTTTTATTTTTTTTTTAAAAGTGTAATTTTGTTTTTTAAAATTTCAATATTAATAAAATTTTTTATTCTAATTTTTATTTCATTTTTTAATTTTTTTAAGTATTTTTTTTTCTTAAGAGGGCCCGGCCTGGGCCCGGCCCGGCCCGGCCCGGCCTGGCCCGGGGGGCCGGCTCGGGCCCCTTCCCGGGGTCAAAGCCCGGGCCCGGCCCGAGCCCGATAAAGAAAGGGCCCGGGCTCGGCCCGGTTTGCAAAAGCCCGGGCCCGATCAGGCCCGGTTCGGGCCGGCCCGATCGGGCCTTTTGGGCAGGCCTAGTTGATACTCAGTTTACCACTTTTATGATTACTTCAACAATAATCTGAACTCTGTTAACAATTTGATCAACAACCTCAACAACAGTTTCTGTAAACTGTAGGTGCCTATTTATAGGCCTTCTTCATGGTAACCGGCTGGTCCGATTCATAACTGACTTCTGACATCTCTGACAGTTGCTGTAGACCGGCTGGATCGGCAGCTGTCATGTCAACCAGTCACTTCTTGAAAATCTCTAACAGTCAGTAAGTGTCGAGACTTTCTGTCTTTAAGTGTCGACACTTATAGACCAAGTGTCGACACATGCTTTGTAAGTGTCGACACAAGTCTACAAGGTGTCGACACATATCCTTATATGTCTCGACACAGATTCTTCTTCATGTGTCGACACTGAAATTGAGTGTCGACACAAGTACTTATTCTTCTAGCTTTTGCTGAATTCTTCTATGTATCGACACATCTCCTTTGTGTCGACACAACTTCTTGTGTTGAATCTGTCTAGTGTCGACACTGCTTCTTGGTGTCGACACATAGTCTTCTATGTTGAGACTTGCTGAGTGTCGACACAGCTCCTTGTTGTTGAGACTTCAGCTGAGTGTCGACACATTCTCATAGTGTCGACACTTGTACTTAGAATAATTTGTTGTTCTTTCTGTTCTTTGCTAAGTGTCGACACAGCTCCATGTGTCGACATTTTCTTCAAGTGTTGAGTCTTTAGCTGTGTGTCGACACATTGTTCAAATGTTGACTCTTCTGTTGAGTGTCGACATATTGTGTTGAGTGTCGACACTTACTTCAAATGCTGACTCTTCTGCATAGTGTCGACACATTGTGTTGAGTGTCGACACTTGTACTTAGACTCTGCAGACTTTTGCTGAGTGTCGACACAGCTCCAAGTGTCGACACTTTCTGGTGTAGACACAGCTTCACGGGGTGTCGACACAGCTCCTTGTGTCGACACTTTCTGTCTGCACTTTTCTACACTGAGTGTCGACACAGCTCCAAGTGTCGACACTTTCTGTCTGGTGTCGACTCTGCATCCCAGGTGTCGACACAATGACTCCAAGTGTCGACACGGCTTGTCTGGGTGTCGACACAGGCTTTCTTAAGTGTCGACACTTTCCCTCTGGGTGTCGACACATGGACTTAGAAACTTTTTGCTTCAGTCCAGTACTTTCTTAACCTGCACAAGTAACTCAAACATACATCAAATACATTATGATGTATATCATTGAGTTGGGTGAGGCTTCTTCAAATCAGGTACATTTGACTAATGTACCCAACACATTCCTCCTGTAGTCTACTTTCCGCTCCTCCCCCATTCCAGGTTTCTCGCCTCTCCCACGAATCTGCCCCGCATCCGCCTCGCCAACATCCAACGTCTGACAACACCGTCTGAATCCGACTTGGGCATAATTAAAGATCTGGCATAGTTAAAGAGATAATTCCTCATCGTGAGTTTCAATTCTCTTTTCCTTTATCTTTCCTCGGAGCATCATCATGGTTATCGTGAGACGTCATTCTTATTAATATTTGTAAATAAGCATTAATTTAATCACAATTCAGCTCAATTGGTGATGATAAGTGAAAGAACTTCATAGTTAACCGTGCTCGGGCAGGAGTAGTTCCGGGATGGGTGACCTCCTGGGAAGCCGTACTGTCCACTTAACTATCAAGTTTAGCTCATCGAAGGGAGGTTGCGTTCTCCAACAACCCGCCCATGGATGGATAGGGGTTGGGGTGCATGGTCTGTAGACCGGTTGAGGCTGAACCCTTTCGAGCTAGATGCAGGGGGTGTCGACGGACGTCCTTGCGAGCTGTGTGTAACGACCTAGGGTAAATCTTTTGCTTGAAGTAAATGTGAGGACGGGTTGCCTGAGCGTCTGCAGTTGTCCCATGCATGTCGTGACATCACGACGCGTAGTTTCTCTACTCTGACGTATTTTTGAATACGAAGAAAATGCGGGTCGTGACACTGTGTGCTGGAGAGGCCGTTATAAAAAGGCAAAAAAGCTTTCGAGGGTTGGGAAAACAAGGAGTTTAAACCTCAAAACCATGTTACATCTCCTCAATTAAAAATCGACCTCATTTCCAATAAAATTTAGTTTTATTCCAACTAAAAATTTTTTAGTTCAAATTATTATTATAAAATTTATTTTTTGCCAACATATTAAAATTAGTCAGAAAATATTTCCTCGTTAAAAATTATTTGCTAATTAAAAAGAAATATTTTCGTTGCTAAAAATTTATTGCAAATTAGAGAGAATTTTTTCTTACTAGATTTAGATATGCTCAAATTAACTATAAAATTATTTTGTTTTTAAATTTCTTATTAATTTGATTTAGCAACAAAATTTGATATTTAGCTAATAATTTAGCTCCACTTTAATTGATTTTTTTCCTTGTAGTGAATTAAAGAAACTAATAGGTGTTGCGGACTAACTCGATGTCTCGATCGGATCAGATTTATTTGTACCGTCTTAGCTTACGGAGCGGTCGAGCGCGCACACAGTCAATGAAAATAAAAGGTTGACACAAGATGTGATAACGTGAAAAATCCCTCAACCAGGTAAAAAATCACTCGACCGGATCTGTGTCGGTCAAAGTCCACTAGCTGTTTGTAGTTACAATGTGTTCGGAGAATCGGGTGCGACAAGTCGCTCCCCGTTACAACTTAGAGATGAGAGAGAATTTTCCGACTCGCAACGGGCAATAGGCTGCGTCGAAGGAGTGTTAAATGCTAGCTTGGTGGTCGTGTGCTTGAACGCTGGCGGTTGTTGTCTTCTCCCTTTTTCCGCGCACTTGGGGACTTGGCTCGTAGGCGGCTTGAAGACGGCTCGAGGGAGGAGTTCGGCAGAGCACTGACCTGAGGAAGAAGAAGACTCCGATGCAAAAATGTGAGAAATGAGGAGGTCTAGGGCTCCTTTTATATCCCCAAGAGATAGTTAAGACGCCCCCCCCCCCCCCACTAACTTAGTGGCTTAGTGGGTGGTTACTTGCAGATCAGACGGCAACGAATGCCCAATAATGATCGGACGGTGGCCAACTTGCATGCAGCGGTTGACGGCGGCGGGCGGCGGGCGGGCTGACGGCGACAGCGGGCGGCGGCGGGGGGCGTTCGGCGGCGGGCGGCGGTAGTTGCAGAATGGGAGGTCACCATGATTTCTCCTATTATGATGGAGATCATGGAGGGAGTGGGTTGAGTAGTCAAACTTATGATCTCCACAATAAGAGTGATCATGGGAGAGATGACTAAGTGCCCACCCATTCTTATATAAATGAGGCTCCATCCCATCAATTGCCTCCCAAATCCTCTGTTGTCGAAGGTTGGCTTGAGCGAGAGAGCAAAGATTTTCTCCTATTTTTCTTGATTATGACGGCGTCCAGCGACATGCCAGAAACGTCTGCGAGCGGCGCCCGACGAGCACAGGTAACGACATGTTAAAAAATCTCCGCGTGAGAGGGGGGGGGGACGACGCGCCCACGACCAGACGGCGCCACGACGGCCAACGCGCAGGTACGCGAGGGGGCGCACAGACCAAGTTGCGCGGGGTGCACGCCCGGCCGTGCGCGCGTGACCGTAACACGCCGCGATGCGCGCGTTCCGGGCGTGCGGCGCGGCGTGCATGCGCGCGCGGGAGCCGCGCGCGCATGGCGCGCGAGGGAGCGCCTGCCGCTGTGCGCGTGCGTATTTGTGGGGCGCGCTTGCGCTTGTGCACGTACCCCTCGCGGGGTTTGTAGAGCTACTTTTTAATCGTGCGTGTGCACAGGGCCATCCCTCAGCCCGTTTTGAGGGTTTTACCGTTGCGTGTGTTGCTTGTTATACAATGACTGATTTTTCCTTGATGGTGACAGGGCTCGAGGCGTTCCGCGAGACCACTGCATTTACGTTCTTCTCTTACAGAAGACCAAATTGTTGTTTGGAGGAAGAAGTTCGGGCTGCCCACTGATTTGGAAGTGAGAATTCCGCATGCCGAGGAGAGAGTGAAGAATCCCCCCCCCCCCCACCCTCGTGGCTGGCTGACAGTCTGCGAGAGCACTTTAAGGTCTGGCTTCTGATTCCCGCCTTGCGAGGAGGTGATCGAGATCTTGAAATTTTGCGGGGTGCCGATCTCTCAATTCACCTCGCTGGGAGTAGTGCGCCTTATGGGCATGATTGTTTTCTTCTGTGAGCATGGCAGGAGACTTACTTTGGAGTGCTTTCGAGTGTTGTGCGATGTCCGCTCCGATGGTGGGCAGCACATGGAGATTCACAACAACAAGAGTTGGCTTGATTTCGAGGCTCAGATAAACTGTAGCCACGGGAATACCCTTTTTGGCTACATCAGGAACCCTTGGAGCTTGCCGAAGGTGTGGAATTCGCTTCCCGATCGTTGTCGCCGCTAAAAGGAGAAAGAGCGGGAATTTTCCCCAATGCTGGGGTTTTCAGAGCCTCGCGAGTTGGCCAATCGCTTGTTCAATATTTTCTCATTTGTGGAGGAGAAGCGCTTGTTGCAGTGCGGCATTTCTTTGGATTCTTTGCAGTGTAGAGGCACCTTCTGGTGGCAGTCGGAAGCGGAAGGCCGTTGTAGCTTCCCGAGGTGGTGGGAGCGCGGTTCCTTGCTCGTCTTCTCTGAGTGATGCTTCTCTTGGCGGTGGTCGTGGCGGTTCGCCCCCCAAGGTGCAGGTGCTTGGTTCGTCTGCCCCCCAGTCTTCTCCTACGGAGGCGGCGACTCTGAGGCTATCTTCTTCTTCGAAGGCGACGGATGAAGTGGTAAGCGCTTTTGTTTGCATGAAATTTTCAATCTTTACATTGTTATGTTAATTTCCGTTTTTCCTTTGTGCAGGTTGAGACTCAGGACCGGATTGTCGTTACTTGGAGCGACCATTTTGTGTGCTTGAAGGATGGGTACCTGGCCCTTGAGGAGAAGCTTAGAACGACGACGAGCCTGCTTGCCTCCTCGAGGGAGGAGCATGTCCGCGACGTTTCACGATTCCGTCAGATAGGGTTCGGGTTGAAGTCCGAGTTGGAGGATGCACGTGAAGCATTGGAGGTAGAGAAGACACTGGTGGAGAGGACCACCCAGATGTTGAAGCATTTTCAGGAGAAAGCCACTGGTTTGGAGACTCGTTTGCGAGCGTCGAGGGCCCAAGTGGAGATGTTATCTTCCGAGGGCCGCGTGTCAGAGTTGAAAACCGCTGGACTGGCGGAGTACTTGCAGTCGTTGGACTACATGAGAGACCGTAGCCTGATCGCATAGGAGGTGTGTGACGAGATCTGGTCCAAGGAGGTGGAGCCTCGAGTGGAAGATGCACGTGAGTTAGGCCTTAGGCATGGAGCGGCGAAGGCCTTTCGTTTTGTCGATCGGCGCCTCGGATGCGACAACTCTAGCTTTAGCTTTGACGATGTTTCCGAGTATGAGCGCTCTGATGTTGATGCTGTTGATGAGTAGCAGCCTCATATTTTTGCATTTGTGTGCTTTTGTACTCTCTCCCCTTCCATCCGTGTCGTGTGTTGTTTTTGTTTTGTAGTTGTAGTGGGCACTTATTGTGCGTTGATATGTATGACATAGTTATTTTTTATGACATCTAGTTGTTTTGTTTTTTCCTTTGTCTCCTTTTAGTATTGTTTTTGCAAGTTTGGCTTGCGGGAGAGCGCATGGATGAAGCATTCCAGCATTCGCAACTTTGTTCGCATAGTTCTATCCCGCGGCTTAGTTTGCGCGAGGGTCGCTTGCGTCTTAGTTTACACGAGGGTTGCTTGTGACTTAGTTTGCGCGAGCGTTGCTCGTGGCTTATTTTGCACAAGGATTGCTTGCGGCTTAGTTAGCACGAGGGTTGCTCGCGACTTAGTTTGCGCGATGGTTGCCCGCGGCTTAGCCGTGAGGGGGGCAGGCCCCCACGGGGAGTTTGCGTCAGGGTTGCTCGCGACATGGTCTGCACGAGGGTTGCTCGCGGCTTAGCCGTGAGGGGGGCAGGCCCCCACGGGGAGTATGCGCGAGGGTTGCTCGCGGCTTAGTTTGCATGATGGTTGCTCGTGGCTTAGCCGTGAGGGGGCAGACCCCCACGCGGAGTTTGCGCGAGTGTTGCTCGCGACTTAGTTTGCACGAGAGTTGCTCGTGGCTTAGCCGTGAGGGGGGCAGGTCCCCACGGGGAGTTTGCGCGAGGGTTGCTCGTGGCTTAAATTCCACAAGGGTTGCTCGTGGCTTAATTTGCACAAGGGTTGCTCGTGGCTTAGCCGTGAGGGGGCAGGCCCCCATGGGGAGTTTGCGCGAGGGTTGCTCACGACTTAATTTGCACGAGGGTTGCTCGTGGCTTAGCTGTTGAGGGGGGCAGGCCCCCACGGGGAGTTTGCGCGAGAGTTGCTCATGACTTAATTTGCACGAGGGTTGCTCGTGGCTTAGCCGTGAGGGGGGCAGGACCCCACGGGGAGTTTGCGCGAGGTTTGCTCGCGGCTTAGCCGTGAGGGGGCAGGCCCCCACGGTGAGTTTGCGCGAGGGTTGCTCGCGGCTTAGTTTGCCGGAGAATGTAAGTACTCAATCCGACCGCCGGAGAATGTGAGTACTCAATCCGGTTGCGCGACCCAGCCTAGCTAAACTACTTCTCAGTTAGGCATTAATAAAGCGAATAACAAAAAGATAGTTTTCGCAAGCCCGAGCTTGCGGTTTTTACAATATCAGATAAATACATGAGCGGAAAAAGAGAAACGGCTCAAGGATGGAAGTGCCGGGAACGGGATTGGAAAACATCCAGGAGCGATTGTTGGAGTATTGCGGTGTAGTCAGAGTCAACTTTGACGACAACGAACTGTACGTCATAGGTTGTTTGCGCAGGTGCTTCTTCAAGAGTGATCGGAAGAGTAGGTATGCATTCATGCAATATTTTTTCCCTATTATTCTAGTAGCCTCATACCACTGGTATCTTCCACCTTACCCCATCAAGGGAAGGGGCTCAACCCGTTGGCCTCATTGAGGAGGCCCTTAAACAAACAAAAAAAGTATGCCATTAAGCGAAAGATAAAGAGGTTCATTCTATAAGAAGAGAACAAGATAAAGAAATGAATGAGGAGGCCCTTAAACAAACAAAAAAATATGCTATTAAGCGAAAGATAAAGAGGTTCATTGTGTAAGAAGAAAACAAGATAAAGAAATGAATGACCATTAAGCGGAAGATGCTATTTTTTTCTTACGAGTTCATTTTTTTTCCAGAGCCCACGCAAGCACGTTACAAGGGGCTTGTTTTCTCAATTTCTACCACTTGCTTCTCAAAGTAGGAGAATGTCGTGGGAAGGGGGAGGGTTGGATTAAAGATCGGAATCCAGGCAATCTGACCTGCTCCGCCGGCATCCTGATTCCTGGGATCGACATAATCTCTAACCCTTCCGTCAACAAGCACCAGGCCTTCGCCAGTTTCCATGACGGCAACAAAGGCTCTGTTTAGCACGGTGGTGGCGATCATGAACATGGGAATTAAATTGGCATTCATTAACACACACTTCAGGAACGTCATCCACTTTTATGTTCAAATGGATGATGTTTGTTAGGTAATCCTTAACGAATGACAGGTTAACCCATGCATTTACGACCACCACCACCGCGCCAAACGGAGCAAAAGTTCAAGAGGACGTCCGCGCAGTTGCGATCGCAATCAACCACAGTCAACGCAACGATCAACGTGGGGCTTGTATAACCCGTAATTCGTCAAGATCAGAGACGACCAAGGATGGCCTAGAGGATCTTGCCTGCCCAGGGGCGAGTGCAGAGGCTCCAGGGGCGAGTGCAGGCTCCAGGGGCGAGTGCAGGCTCCAGGGGCGAGTGCAGAGGCTCCAGGAGCTAGCGCAGAGGCTCCAGGGGCGAGTGCAGGCTTCAGGGGCGAGTCACGAGTGCAGAGGCTCCAAGGGGAGAGTGCAGGCTTCAGGGGCGAGTGCAGAGGCTCCAGGGGGCGCGTGCAAAGGCTCCAGGGGCGCGTGCCGAGGCTCCAGGGGGCAAGTGTAGGCTCCTGGGGCGAGTGGCGAGCCCCATCTTCACCGGGCACTCGCCACCCCCAGGATACCGATTTTGGCCTATATTTATGTTGTGCATTTGATGCTCTTGAAATGATAATGCATGTCATCCTATATTTCTGTTATGCATTTGATGCTCTTGAAACCCAACAGTGGTATCAGAGCAAGATGCGAAATTTCACTTTCAAAAATCGTTTTCCCCCCTTTTACAGTAATCGCCTGTCTCTGTATAGTTTCGTTAACTATTATACTAATAGACGAGTTTGGCTACTATCCAAATGGGGATGGAATTGAAATATATGTACGTGTAAATCTGATGATTCAGAAAGGCTCTAAAGCATCAGATTTAATCATGGAATATCAAATGTTTGTGATTTTGCTAATAGAAAATTACGGCGGATTTTGTTTAGGTTTTGGGGCACTGCCTGATCTCCGAAAGGGCTCAACGAGACCACCATCAGGGACGTTGTCCCTTGGACCCCATTAGGGGTTCTGCCTCAAGACCCCACCAAGGGAGCATCCCCTTGGAACCCCACCAGGAACGCCTTATATTTTGATGTCTAGTCAATATGACAATATCTAAAGGTCTCGTGTCATTTTGCTGAAGCAAATATTCACTCTCATCGTGTCTAGTCATCTTGGGTTGTTTTCTCCTACTTGTCAAGCTCTAAAGATCGCATATCATTTTGTGGATGCAAAAATTATCAACTCTCTACTCACTTGCGAAACCTTTTTCAGCAGAAGCTACTTGGCTTGACATTCAAAATAAACAAAAGTTGCGGAGGGAGAAAATTGAGATGAGAGTATTTCCTAAGTGAGAAAGTTTGCAACTGAAGTCGTCACTAACTCAAGAGTACAAAGAACCACCCCCTACACCCCTTGGAGAACCAATACAAGAAGGCTAGGTGTTCGGAGAGAGCACTCCAAAGCAGATCACGCCCCTCTCTCAGTAAATAATATTTGTAGATTTTGGTGACCAGCCCGAAGGGCACCCTACGAGCTCTCACGGACAAGTAAGAAATGAGTCGACAAGGTCTATGGTTTTCGCTGGCACGCCTCCCTCATGCTTGATGTCGTGTTTGTTGATGTGGCATGCCTTTGTCGAGTACTCTGGCACATGTGAGCACCCTGGGTGAGTTCTTGAAAACATTGGCGAGTCGCAAGCGCCTAACCGAACCGTTAAAGTGGGTCCATTTTCTCATCCCCTCGACCTATGACGCTTCTCCCAATCCCCACACCGGGTCACAAATTGTCATGTATGTACCCAGTATTACTGAGCTCGGCGCAAACAAACCAAAATTAGATGAACACAAAATATCATGGTGTGAATGTTCCATACTCAATGCCTACGGCTCTTACCCCCAATGAAAAAAATGTGGATCCATTGTTCATGAAAAGTATAACAATAAAAAAATATTTATTGTATATCTTCATTAGGAGGCATACTATACAAAAATACATGTAAGACAAAACAGTCATTACTATAAGCTATTAAATATCATACAGCCATAGTAGTTCATGTTAGGTTTATGATTACCTAGAACGTTTGGTGAGGTTAATCAAAACGAATGGATATAATAAAGCTTTGTTTTTTGTTTCTGAAAAGAAGAGACAAGGACTTGAGAGTTTTCAAGTAATTGTGCGAAGGAGCCGCCGGAGCAGTCGCCGGAGGAAAGGCAGCCGGTAGACATTCAGTGTGACTTTATGGTAAGAAGAACAGGAAATAAGACAACAAAATATATCATAGCATACTTAGTTCAAAACCTCATACATATTTTTATAATACTCGGCAACATAGCCGTTTACAAAATAGTCATTGGCTGACACAGCAGATTATACAAATATAACAGTTTTCACGATTAAAAACAAAACAAGAAACTTGATACAATACCAGTGTCAATATTCTTCTACAAGTGTGTCTTCAATCAGCTTCAAGGCAGAAGGCAAGAGCTTAACTTTTTGCATGTGTAGTTGGATCTCTGCTCTTTCCAATTTCTTACAATCTGCCTCAAACTCAATTGCTTTTGCAGTAGGGATACGACTTTCAATCACTAATGCATTGTTGGGATGCTCGCTCATCAGAAGACAATGAAGAAAAGGATATTCCTCTGCAAAAGGCTTTACCTTTCCTTTAATCTCCTTACTGCTAATTATCTCCGGTTTGATTTTATTCTCAAGAACGTAAGAGTCCGTATTGGAACCCCATATCTTGGTCAATAGATCAAAAACAGCAGCAGAGTGGGCATTTGAAACATGTTGATTCTCAGCGCCCTTCACTATTTTAGTAGAAGCATTGTTGTGCTTGTTCCTGAGAAGGCGAATCTTTGCATTCATCTTGGTCAGGGTGACAGAGGTAGATAACGAATCATTCAAAGCTTTCAGAAGAGACTTCAGCTGCACTTGAGTGGATGGAATTACGCCATGGTTCTCTTTATAATCAAGAATGCATTGCAGCAAGGAAAGCTCATCTACCTTGCTCCAAATCCTCCTGGGAATTTCCTTCTTCGCCTGACCTCCATCTGCCCCAACTATATCAGCAGTCCTTCTTTTCTTCTCGGAAATTTGGGAGGAGGGGGTGGCCAATCGCTTCCCAGGCAATGGATTTTTATGGGCGGACTGATCACGGTCGTCCATGGGCTTGGAACTGAACGGCATTAATGAAGGATCAGCAACCCTGTGGGAGGAGCCGCAAGGAGGAGGAGGAGGAGGTGGTGGTGCACTCATACTAGAATCAGAACTGTTTTCGAACTCATCTTCTGAGACTGGGTTCGAGCCAGAAATTGGGACTGCTGGATTATGCCTAGCAGTAGATCCAGCTGCTTGAGGTGGAGGAGGAGGAGGAGGAGGAGGAGGCTGCTGCTGTGAGGATTTAGAACTGTAATCCTCCTCCTCATCCTCTTCCTCCTCCTCTCCATCTTCTGAGCCCAAATCAGAGGAATATGTATTCACAGCTTGCTTACCAGCGTTTCGAGATTCTCTTATCAATAATGGAGGGTTGGATCTGGCAACGGCAGCTCCGGAATCCTCGCATGAGTCGTCTTCTTCCGTGGACTCATCTGTACTCAAAGATCCGTCGTCCTCGTGCCTTTTTTCACGAGCAATGGACTTTGAGGAGGGGTCGGCGTGCTTTCGCAAAACAGACACAGTAAAATCGGCTGATGGCTTCTTCACAGGAGAATTCGCAGGAGGAGGGGACGAGTCCTCGCCGGTGGAGGAAGAGGCAGAGGAGGACGAGTAGGAGGAGGAGGAGGCGGGAGGCGAGAGAGGAGGCTTCCTGTTATTCTTCGGCATGACTAGGGTAATAATGCTAGGGTTTTGGTGGCGGTGAGACCTATATTGGCCGGGGAAATTTTAGTTTTCCATATATTTAAATATGGGAATTTTATTGGCACACCGTAAATAGATATTCACACCCAAATTTTTTTAAAAATTAGCCTCTTTATTTTTAAAACAAACCGGATATGTACCCAAAAGCCATTTGTCTCTTTGTCGTAAATCCGATCCTGCAGCGTAACCCGTGCCGCTTCTTCGCTCGCAGACTCTCATCGTCGTTCGCTCGCAGACGCTCGTCGACGTTCCTCCCCCCCCCCCCCTCGCCAGCCGACGCTCCCTCTATTCGGTCGTCGATTTAAACTATAATTTTTGTTATGAGTTCTGCCGCCGATTTATGTTGTGATTGAGGGTGTCACGGGGATTTATGTGTTCAGCAACGTAATTCCAGACCATTATACACATATGAGATCAAAAAAGTATTTTTCTTATGAATTATTATATATGAGTACAAATATAAAAAATGAGTACAAATATCACATTTGGGTACTGTTGAAACCGAAAATTCGTTCTCTTGTGGAGTTCACTCTTGGGGAAGGGGTGATCGCGCATCTACTTCTCTCCTGCAAGCAAAACAACAAGGGAAGCAAAGAAGAACTGACCCAAGGGCGGCGGGGAGGACCCACCACACACCCGGAAGATCTTAGAGCGCTTCCCCTCCTTAGCCAAAGGTCGAGCTAAGGTATCCTCAGAAAGCGCTTGAGAGATGGAACAAGGGGGCACAAGAAGCATGCTTTCTGAGGTACCCCTTGGGTCCTATTTATAGATTTCTGAAAACGGCCTGCAAATAGCCAACTCCCGCTTTTCTGAACGGCTATGTGCAGTCCAGGTTGGTCTGCCAACAACGTAACTCCACTGTTTTGAAGGGCTATGGGCAGGCCAGCGGGGGCAAAATAGTAAAAAATACCTTATGGACCTGGGCGAGCTGAGGAGCTCGGCCACCCCTGAAGATCCGGCTCGTCTGCTGTCTGTCGAGCTCCTTAGGGCGAATGCGAGCCGGGCCACCATGCTCGCCCTTCGATCGGCTTCCATTAGTTGAGCTTAGCTCGACGAAACCCGGACTTTGCTCGGCGAATGCCGAGCTCGGGGTCGGCGAATGCCGAGCTCAGGGTCGACGAATGCCGAGCTCGGGGTCAACGAATGCCGATCTCGGGCTTCAGATCTCCCTGCCGAGCTCGCCTGGGGCCTGGGTGATCTGAACCGGCCGGTCCGGTTCCTGGCGACCCCACTCGCCGGATACGAAGTTGTACATAATCCCCGCTCTTTTTGAGGTTGGCAAAGCTCGGAAAGAAACATTCAACCCCAAGTGTTCGACGAGTGTGGGGTGAACCAGAGAGAATCTTCGGGTGGGGTCCACCTTTGGGTATATATATACACCTACATATCTGCCTGACTCTTGTCATTCCCTTTACTCTAGCCCTGCCGAGATGCCGATCCCAAAGGAGATTCAAGAGCGGCTCGCCCGGGTTCGCCAGACCTCGGCTGCTCGCGTAGTTGCCTTGACTGCGGTTCCACCTGCCGTCCCGCAGGGTGGCTCGGCTGAGCCCAACTCTGCCAAGAGGGCGAAGCCGTTTCCTCCGGCGGCCGAGCCCATTTATGATGACCTGAGAACCACCATGGAGCACGGGACCGGCTCCTCCACTCTGCCCGCCCTTGAAAAGGGTAAGAATATTGTTGATCTCTGCGACGGCCCGGACAGCCAGCTGGATGGCATGGAGGGCACCACGTTGCGAGACCCGACCCCGCGAGCCGAGACCGCCCTCGGCGACTTGCGATTCAGAACTCCAGAGAACCGTCCCCGGGACCCGTCGCCCCCCTTTGGGACCTTGGGGGTGGACTCGCAGAAGCCGAACTCGCTAGTTCGCGCCCCTTCTCCTCAATGACATGCCCTGACTATGGGGACAGGTGTGGAAACCATCCCTATTCCGACATTCGACCTCCTCTCACCGGGAACGCGCCGCCCAGGCCGCGGGAAGGACCTGAGATTTGTCCCTCCCTGCACCTTCTTGGAGATGCCGAGCTCGTCAGGTAAACTTGGCCTTAGATTCGTGTCATGTGGTTTTCCGGGACACCTCCCCTTGCTGATTTTTCTGCTTTCACAGCTCCCCCAGCCAATACGCGACCGAGGAGTCCTCGCGGATAGCCCACTACTCTCCCCTCCCTTTTCCGAGCTCGTTGGACTCTTATCTGGGCCCTGAAGTGGAGAATGACGAGCTGACGAGGAGGGGGATCAAGCTCTTCAAGAAACTTGTGTACGGGCTGCGCGAGGTGCAGGAGGTCAATGAGGCGCTGCAACGCGACTACATGCGTCTCGCTGACAAGGTGCGAGGAAGCCAGACTGGCGAGATGAAGTCTCCTTCCCGGCTTCTAGATGAGATCGACGACGGCCTTTTGGTGGCGCAGAGGAATTCGGGGCGGATCTGCGAGCTTCTCCGCTCGCGGCTGTCTGGGGGATGGGGGATGCGTGGCCGGGGTAGATAGAAGGCGGCTCCCTTGCCGAGCCGACCGGCACTCGGCTCCTGGTCACCCTTTGCCTGCGCGCCCTGCTTTCTTATTTCTGCACTTAATTCCTATAATAACTTCAAACATTCTTAGACTAGTGTCTGGTCTTCGAATAATTATAATAAGTATATTGCTTTGTATTTAACTCGGCATGGGATGGGACGCGACAGAAGTCAGGGAGCTGGGGGTTGGCGAGCTGGGATGGCGAGCTGGGCCGATTGGACAGCTTGGCCCCAGATTCTTTTTTCTATAAAGATCCCCCCACCACCACCACCAACCTCGTACCGCCGCCTTAATTGCTTGCTTTCTCTTTTTCCGCCCCCTCCTTCGTACTCGCGCTCCACCCCCTTTTGCGAGCATGGACAAGACCAATCCCGACTCCGACGGCCGCACCAAATGTGCCCAACATTTTAGAGACTACTACTTCTTTGAGGGAAACACCAACGAGGCCGAGCTCGCCGAATTCGTCGGCGACCATGTGTTGTCTGGATTCGAGGCGCGCCGACCGAGGCAGGGGGAGGCCATTAACTCCTTCTACGACGACGAGCTCGCCTTTCCCATCTCACACTTTGAGGTAGGGCTGCGCCTACTCCTCTGGCCGGAAATCCGCCATATCTTGAAGTACTACGACGCGGTGCCCGCGCAGCTGAACTCGAACGCCATCGCCATGATGGTGGCGTTCACGAGTTACCTCCGCCGGGAGAGGATAGAGTTCAACATGATGGTGTTCACGAAACTCTTTTCCTACAAGGCGACGCCGGATGGCGTCGCCTACTTTGGGGGCGCGCTTATCAAGGTTTGCGAGATCGTGAACAAGCATCATAACTGGATGACCAAGATCGTCTTCATCAAAGTCGATCGCGGCAACATCCCTTACTCCCCCTAGCAGAAGGCCGAGGAGGTCTACCGCCCGCCGACCGTGTCCTGCAACGATGCCGACCTCCACAAGTTCTTCCTCCACAAGGACTTCGAGGTCGCCTTCCTGCGAAGGGGCCTCGACTCGCTCCGTCCCGTCCTGCCCGGCGAAGGTATCGTCCACTTTCCTGCTGCTCAGCTCGCCATAACTTCGTGAAAATTTTCTAAGTTATTTTATGCAGGAGAGCGGCTAATCCTAGTGAACCCGCCGTTTACGAACACGGGGTTACACGCGGACCCTCTGGCTCGCGAGAGGGCGGCGGCGGCGGCGTGCCGAGACGAGGCGGCTTTCTCCAAACCCTCCTCCAGCAAGAGGCGACCTGAGGATGCGGGGTCGAGCCCGCCCCATCGCCAACAACTACCAAAAAAGATGAAGAGAGCCACAGTGGCTCCTCGGGCGAAACAACATCAACAATGTACAACCCCGTAGCCGGGCGAGTGGGACCATCCCCAAATGTCAGCCTAGGGGCGTGTTGTGGGCGACGAGTTGGTGCGTCCTTGTTCGGAGGCGTGCGGGTCCTCGTGCGTGCGTGCGGAGGTTTCATGCGAATAGGTTTATAATATGTTATATATGTATATCTTATATATATTATATATAAGGTATTATATAATATATAAGATATTAGATATATGTGAGAGGGTGGATAAAAAAGGGGGTGCAGGCTAGGGGTCGGGGGGGACAAAAAATAAGATAAAGGAGGCAGGGGGGATTTTTTGGAGCAGGTAGACGGGGGTACAGCAGGAGAGGGAAAAAGAGAAAAAAAAGAGAAGGGGATCGGGGGATTTTTTTCAGATCTCCCGGGGCTAGGGTTCGGGGAGGAGTACAGCAAGCCCGCCTCTCTCCTTCTCTCGGCCTGGAGCAGCGCATCCGCCCTGCTTCCCCTTCTCCTCTCTGGCCGCCGCCTCAGCAAGGAGCCGCCCACCCCCGCGCCTCTCTCTCTCGTTGGCCAGGAACAGCACAGCCCCCCCCCCCCTTTCCTCTCTCCCGTCGCCGGCAAAGCAGCGCCGCTGCCGCCCCTCCCTCTCTCACCCTCGGCCAAGCAGGGCAGCCGCCGCCGCCCCTTCCTCATTCCCTCTCACCCGTCGCCGGCAAGGCAGCGCACCCGGCCCCACTACCTTTTTCCCGGCTTGAAGCAGCACGGCCGCCACCGATCTCCATCTTTTTACAGTCGCCTGGAGCGCCCCGGCCAATCCACTATTTTTCCCGACCTGGAGCAGCACACCTCGACCTCCCCTTCTCCTGGCGGCAAGCTCGGCCTGGAGCGAGGCTCGTCCTGGAGCGAGGCTCGGCCTGGAGCGAGGCTCGGCCTGGAGCGAGGCTCGGCCTGGAGCGAGGCTCGGCCTGGAGCGAGGCTCGGCCTGGAGCGAGGCTCGGCCTGGAGCGAGGCTCGGCCTGGAGCGAGGCTCGGCCTGGAGCGAGGCTCGGCCTGGAGCGAGGCTCGGCCTGGAGCGAGGCTCGGCCTGGAGCGAGGCTCGGCCTGGAGCGAGGCTCGGCCTGGAGCGAGGCTCGGCCTGGAGCGAGGCTCGGCCTGGAGCGAGGCTCGGCCTGGAGCGAGGCTCGGCCTGGAGCAAGGCTCGGCTTGGAGTGGAGGTCGAACGCCGACGCGACCGCATGCAGTAGGATCGACTCGGAGCTCCTCTCCCATCCCCGCCGCCAAACACGCGACAAGGGTAACGATGTTTCAACTTGGGCATGTGAAGCCTTCAGTTTCCATATTCGCACGAAAGCCCCTCTCCACCAATGGGTGGGGGGAAGGGAGCTCCCCAACGGGTTGACGTGTACGTCCCCGCAGTTAATTGTATTAGTACCCGGAAGCGTGAGTACGGGTTTAGGCATGCTGTGTGAAGCCCATCCGGACGTGTGAGCCGGATTGGTGATGTTCTGGGGTTCCCGGAGAAGACTCCGAGGAAGTTGTTTATTTAGCCGCTTGCAGGGAATGCGCGCTCCGTAGCCCCCAAAAAGGGGGTGTGCGCAATATGTTTGGCCCGCTTAAATTAGCCGACCGATGACTAGTTGGTCGCTGCTCGTCGAGACGTTGACGTACAGGTGTTGCAGTACCAGGAGGGGAATGACGGGCTTAAGCCCGAGCTTGTGCTGGCCCACGAAGGCCTTTTTGTTTATATTTCCGGCCTGCGTGCCGAGTATGGAATTTATATTCCTGTAATATTTTTTCATATCTGTGATGCTCTGTGATTATAGTTTACTCCTCCTGTCTTGGGCGAGCGGCGTGTTCGTGAACCGCTCCCCCGTGTGGACCCCGAGGTATAGATGCCGGGAAGCCCCTGATGGCCCGTTGTCATCCTTTCAGAGTAGCGGAGTTCCGCTATTAGCGGCCCAATCGGGGCTGCGTAGAGTAGGGCTGCTGGGCGGTTTTGCACCAATAGTAAGGCGGGCGGGGAACGTTTTACATAGACCCGAGGTGGCACCTCTAGTTTGGGAGTGGATCTCGAAATCCTCCTTGGATGTTCCGGTCGGCCAAGAGAGCCCTCCGAAGGTGCCTTAGCTCAGCCCTTGGCTTGGGAGGGGAAGAGTTAGTTAGTCTTCCGGGTATGCGGCGGGTCCTCCATGCTGAGAACTTGGGTCTGTCCCTTGTGTTCCTATTCTTGTGCCTAAATCGTTCGCTTGAGAGTAGTAGGTGCGCGGTCACCCCTTCCCCAAGGGTCGAACTCCACATGAGACCGATTTTTTGGTTTCAACATTTTGGTGCGGTGAGCGTGGAGTGTGACCAGCACAGAAGAACTCGGGCGAACATCATGGCTATAGAAGTGGAACCAGGTGACGACCACGGTCATGCGTTGACACTTTGTGTGTAAGGTCCTCATACTCAGAGTTGTCCTCTCCCATAGCTGTTGTTTGAATCCTATAGCATTTTGAGTAAGATTTGCACCTACTTGAAGCACTTCTACCCGTGAAAACCCGTGTGTCCCCACTTATTACATCAACGAGAAATTTGGAGGTTATTATCCTCAGGATCAAGTAAGAGAGCAGCTGAGAGGTTTTAGGAGCCGAGGTGACCTGAAAGGGTTCCCTCCCTAGCGGTAATATGTTATCTCTTCCTTGTAATTCAGTAGCGGTCAAGTTTTCTTTTTATTACCAATTCGCCTCGAGCTTTTGAGGGCTTCAAGGGTTAGCCTCGCGATCGACTCCGGAAGCCAAGCGTCCAACCCGTTCCTTTTAAATAGCCTAGTTCGGACGATTGGACGGTGTCACGGGACTTTAAGCGCTATTGTAAGACCGAGCCTCTGCACTGACGATCGAGATCAGCTCCCCCCTTGCACGCCGGCCTATGTCCTCCCGATCGCACCTCTCCTCCGACTAGAGGAATCATCAGGAACGAGCCTAGACGCTAACCTCCCAAATTTGATAAAGGGCCGACCTCTCCAAGCAATCGCAAGTGACATGGCGGAAAGCGATCTTTGTCATTAGATCGGGATACGAGCCGTCGACCTGTTCCTTCTAAATAGCCCAGTTCGGATGATGGGACGATGCCTCGGGACTCTAAGCGTTATTGTAAGACCGAGCCTCTACACTGACGGCCGAGATCAGCTCCCCCCTTGCACGCCGGCCTATGTCCCCCCGATTGCATCTCTCTTCCGATTGGAGGAATTAGTAGGAACAGGCTCGGATGCCAGCTTCCGGATTTGACGACTTCCAGATCGCCTCTCTTATGAAAAGAATGCGTCCTCCGTTTGTAAAAGCATCGGTGCAATTAACTCTCCAGCACCTCTTAAGTAAATAAGATGTCTCCATCTCAAGCAAAGTCAAGTCGAGTAGTTTTGGACCCCGAGCAGATCCCGCTGTCAGGCTCTCACCTAGCTGACAGGGCTGGAAGTCACTCGGTGTCATCCTTGGGCCTCGAGCAGATCCCGCTGTCAGGCTCTCACCTAGCTGGCAGGGCTGGAAGTCACTCGATGACAGTAGTTTTGGACCCCGAGCAGATCCCGCTGTCAGGCTCTCACCTAGCTGACAGGGCTAGAAGTCACTCGGTGTCATCCTTGGGCCTCGAGCAGATCCCGCTGTCAGGCTCTCACCTAGCTGGCAGGGCTGGAAGTCACTCGACGGCGGTAGTTGTGGACCCCGAGCAGATCCCGCTGTCAGGCTCTCACCTAGCTGGCAGGGCTGGAAGTCACTCGGTGTCATCCGTGGGCCTCGAGCAGATCCCGCTGTCAGGCTCTCACCTAGCTGGCAGGGCTGGAAGTCACTCGACGACGGTAGTTTTAGACCCCGAGCAGATCCCGCTGTCAGGCTCTCACCTAGTTGACAGGGCTGGAAGTCACTCGGTGTCATCCTTGGGCCTCGAGCAGATCCCGCTGTCAGGCTCTCACCTAGCTGGCAGGGCTGGAAGTCACTCGATGACGGTAGTTTTGGACCCCGAGCAGATCCCGCTGTCAGGCTCTCACCTAGCTGACAGGGTTGGAAGTCACTCGGTGTCATCCTTGGGCCTCGAGCAGATCCCGCTGTCAGGCTCTCACCTAGCTGGCAGGGCTGGAAGTCACTCGATGGCGGTAGTTTTTGACCCCGAGCAGATCCCGCTGTCAGGCTCTCACCTAGCTGACAGGGCTGGAAGTCACTCGGTGTCATCCTTGGTCCTCGAGCAGATCCCGCTGTCAGGCTCTCACCTAGCTGGCAGGGCTGGAAGTCACTCGATTGCGGTAGTTTTGGACCCCGAGCAGATCCCGATGTCAGGCTCTCACCTAGCTGACAGGGTTGTAAGTCACTCGGTGTCATCCTTGTGCCTCGAGCAGATCCCGCTGTCAGGCTCTCACCTAGCTGGCAGCGCTGGAAGTCACTCGACGGCGGTAGTTGTGGACCCCGAGCAGATCCCGCTGTCAGGCTCTCACCTAGCTGGCAGGGCTGGAAGTCACTCGGTGTCATCCTTGGGCCTCGAGCAGATCCGGCTATCAGGCTCTCACCTAGCTGGCAGGGCTGGAAGTCACTCGACGGCGGTAGTTGTGGACCCCGAGCAGATCCCGCTGTCAGGCTCTCACCTAGTTGGCAGGGCTAGAAGTCAATCGGTGTCATCCTTGGGCCTTGAGCAGATCCCGCTGTCAGGCTCTCACCTAGCTGGCAGGGCTGGAAGTCACTCGACGGTGGTAGTTGTGGACCCCTGGTAGACTCGCTGTCAGGCTCCCACTAGCTGGCAGGGCTGTAGGCACACCTGGGGGGTAAGGGAGAGAGTTTGGAGTTTGGAGAGAGAGTTTGGATATATTGCAGGACCCCGAGTGATGCTCGGCCCTGGGTAGACTCGCTGTCAGGCTCCCACTAGCTGGCAGGGCTGTAGGCACACCTGGGGGGTAAGGGAGAGAGTTTGGAGTTTGGAGAGAGAGTTTGGATATTTTGCAGGACCCCGAGTGATGCTCGGCCCCGGGTAGACTCGCTGTCAGGCTCCCACTAGCTGGCAGGGCTGTAGGCACACCTGGGGGGTAAGGGAGAGAGTTTGGAGTTTGGAGAGAGAGTTTGGATATTTTACAGGACCCTGAGTGATGCTCGGCCCCGGGTAGACTCGCTGTAAGGCTCCCACTAGCTGGCAGGGCTGTAGGCACACTTGGGGGGTAAGGAAGAGAGTTTGGAGTTTGGAGAGAGAGTTTGGATATTTTGCAGGACCCCGAGTGATGCTCGGCCCCGGGTAGACTCGCTGTCAGGCTCCCACTAGCTGGCAGGGCTGTAGGCACACCTGGGGGGGTAAGGGAGAGAGTTTGGAGTTTGAAGAGAGAGTTTGGATATTTTGCAGGACCCCGAGTGATGCTCGGCCCCGGGTAGACTCGCTGTTAGGCTCCCACTAGCTGGCAGGGCTGTAGGCACACCTGGGGGGTAAGGGAGAGAGTTTGGAGTTTGGAGAGAGAGTTTAGATGTTTTGCAGGACCCCGAGTGATGCTCGGCCCCGGGTAGACTCGCTATCAGGCTCCCACTAGCTGACAGTGCTGTAGGCACACCTGGGGGGTAAGGGAGAGAGTTTGGAGTTTGGAGAGAGAGTTTGGATTTTTGCAGGACCCCGAGTGATGCTCGGCCCCGGGTAGACTCGCTGTCAGGCTCCCGCTAGCTGGCAGGGCTGTAGGCACACCTGGGGGGTAAGGGAGAGAGTTTGGAGTTTGGAGAGAAAGTTTGGATATTTTGCAGGACCCCGAGTGATGCTCGGCCCCGGGTAGACTCGTTGTCAGGCTCTCACTAGCTGGCAGGTCCGTAGGCTCGCCTGGGGGGTAAGGGACCCCGAGTGCTGCTCGGCCCTAGGTAGACTCGCTGTCAGGCTCTCATTAGCTGGCAGGGTTGTAGGCACACATGGGGGGAAAGGATTAGCTCCGCGTGCACAATGAGATACAAAATATATGGCTTTGTTGTTTCACAATATCGCGAGAAATTATATACTCGTTGTAAGTAATGGTATAAGGGCAATTCGATAGCAGTGAGCCAAAGGGTATCGAGCGATTCAAAAGAGCAGAAAGGTCATGGAGAGATTGATGCTCCAAGCGCAGATTTCAGTTTCTCTCAAAAATATTTTTGGGTCGGCTCCCACTCGCCGGATACGTTGGGTTGGATGATTCTTTCCGAGCTTGTGCCAAGCTCGAAAAGAGCGGGGATTGTGTACAACCCCGTAGTCGGGCGAGTGGGACCCTCCCCAAATGTCATCCTAGGGGCGTGTTGTGGGCGACGAGTTGGTGCGTCCTTGTTCGGAGGCATGCGGGTCCTCGTGCGTGCGTGCGGAGGTTTCATGCGAATAGGTTTATAATATGTTATATATGTATATCTTATATATATTATATATAAGGTATTATATAATATATAAGATATTAGATATATGTGAGGGGGTGGATAAAAAAGGGGGTGCAGGCTAGGGGTCGGGGGGGACAAAAAATAAGATAAAGGAGGCAGGGGAGATTTTTTGGAGCAGGTAGACGGGGGTACAGCAGGAGAGGGAAAAAGAGAAGAAAAAAGAGAAGGGGATCGGGGGATTTTTTTCAGATCTCCCGGAGCTAGGGTTCAGGGAGGAGTACAGCAAGCCCGCCTCTCTCCTTCTATCGGCCTAGAGCAGCGCAGCCGCCCCGCTTCCCCTTCTCCTCTCCGGCCGCCGCCTCAGCAAGGAGCCGCCCGCCCCCGCGTCTCTCTCTCTCGTTGGCCAGGAACAGCACAGCCCCCCCCTTTCCTCTCTCCCGTCGCCGGCAAAGCAGCGCCGCCGCCGCCCCTCCCTCTCTCACCCTCGGCCAAGCAGGGCAGCCGCCGCCGCCCCTTCCTCATTCCCTCTCACCCGTCGCCGGCAAGGCAGCGCACCCGGCCCCACTACCTTTTTCCCGGCCTGAAGCAGCACGGCCGCCACCGATCTCCATCATTTTCCAGTCGCCTGGAGCGCCCCGGCCGATCCACTATTTTTCCCGACCTGGAGCAGCACACCTCGACCTCCCCTTCTCCCGGCGGCAAGCTCGGCCTGGAGCGAGGCTCGGCCTGGAGCGAGGCTTGGCCTGGAGCGAGGCTCGGCCTGGAGCGAGGCTCGGCCTGGAGCAAGGCTCGGCTTGGAGTGGAGGTCGAATGCCGAAGCGACCGCATGCAGTAGGATCGACTCGGAGCTCCTCTCCCGTCCCCGCCGCCAAACACGCGACAAGGGTAACGATGTTTCAACTTGGGCATGTGAAGCCTTCAGTTTCCATATTCGCACGGAAGCCCCTCTCCACCAATGGGTGGGGGGAAGGGAGCTCCCCGACGGGTTGATGTGTACGTCCCCGCAGTTAATTGCATTAGTACCCGGAAGCATGAGTACGAGTTTAGGCATGCTGTGTGAAGCCCATCCGGACGTGTGAGCCGGATTGGTGATGTTCTGGGGTTCCCGGAGAAGACTCCGAGGAAGTTGTTTATTTAGCCGCTTGCAGGGAATGCGCGCTCCGTAGCCCCCCAAAAGGGGGTGTGCACAATATGTTTGGCCCGCTTAAATTAGCCGACCGATGACTAGTTGGCCGCCGCTCGTCGAGACGTTGACGTACAGGTGTTGCAGTACCAGGAGGGGAATGACGGGCTTAAGCCCGAGCTTGTGCTGGCCCTCGAAGGCCTTTTTGTTTATATTTCCGGCCTGCGTGCCGAGCATGGAATTTATATTCCTGTAATATTTTTTTCATATCTGTGATGCTCTGTGATTATAGTTTACTCCTCCTGTCTGGGGCGAGCGGCGTGTTCGTGAACCGCTCCCCTGTGTGGGACCCGAGGTATAGATGCCGGGAAGCCCCTGATGGCCCGTTGTCATCCTTTCAGAGTAGCGGAGTTCCGCTATTAGCGGCCCAATCGGGGCTGCGTAGAGTAGGGCTGCTGGGCAGTTTTGCGCCAATAGTAAGGCGGGCAGGGAACGTTTTACATAGACCCGAGGTGGCACCTCTAGTTTGGGAGTGGATCTCGAAATCCTCCTTGGATGTTCCGGTCGGCCAAGAGAGCCCTCCGAAGGTGCCTTAGCTCAGCCCTTGGCTTGGGAGGGGAAGAGTTAGTTAGTCTTCCGGGTATGCGGCGGGTCCTCCACGCTGAGACCTTGGGTCTGTCCCTTGTGTTCCTAGTCATGTGCCTAGATCGTTCGCTTGAGGGTAGTAGGTGCGCGGTCACCCCTTCCCCAAGGGTCGAACTCCACATGAGACCGATTTTTCGGTTTCAACAAACAAAGCCCCAAGTACATAAGCTCGCCCGAGACCATTCCTGACGGGTCGCCAGAGAGCCCACTGAAGGAAATCACAAACAAGGGGCAGAGGGGCAGTGAGACCTCTGCTCCTCCCGCCGCGACCTCTGTTCCCCCCTTGGCGAAGAAAGTGGCCCGCGGGCCCGCCCCGCCGAAGGAACACCCCCTCTTTGGCTTCGGGGGGAGGTGGAAGGACTCGGCTGGCGAGCCCATGGTCCAGTGGGATGCGCTGGCCCTCTGAGTCTCCATCTCCACCTTGCACCCCTCCTGGGCTGACTGCGAGCTCTCCACCGGTAACACCTATGCACTGGGCTTCGGCCTCTATGGCCGCGAGGACGCCGAGGCCTACAAGGCCATGACCCTGCGGTAGCTCGGCCATGAGGGGATGCAAGCCCACATGCGAGCCATGGAGCTCCACCACATGGTGGTTCGCCACAGCTTCAACCTCAGCAACCACCTCCAGAAGGCCTAGCAGGCACGTGACATTGCCAAGGATAAGGCCGTCGACCTGGCAAGGCAGCTCGGCATCGCTGAGAGCGTCCTCGCCCAAAACACCGGCAGACTGGTAAGTATCGGGCTCCCTTCTCCCCTTTTACTTAGAATTTTCTACTATGTTGCTAACGTACTTCCTTTTTCATCAGGATGCCAAGGCTGCTGGGGAGTTGAGGGCTCGCGCCGCCGGGCAGGAAGAGGAGATCGGTCAGCTGCATTCCCGTCTTGCCGAGCTGGAGGGGGCGAACGCGAAGCTGAAGGAGGAGAACACGAGCCTCAGTCGAGTGGTCCTCCGCCAAGCGGAGATCTTCTTCCCGGCTCGCGAGGTCGAGCCCATCTTCCCGTATAAGAGCCCGAGGATCTTTGGCGAGGCTGACGTCACTGAGAGGCTGCGGATCAACTCGATCCAAACCACCGAATGTACCCTCCAGATGATGAAGGATACACGAGTGCTGGTGGAGAGGGTGCGAGGAGATCTCAGTCCGGGACTTGATGCCGAGCCTGTTCCCGGCGAAGCCGCCCAACGAAAAGGAGGACAGTCTTGACGAGCTCTTCGGGAAGGGCTTCCAGGACCTGTCTGGCGAAGGGGGGAAGGATCGCCAATCTGGCAAGGGGGGGCAAGGGCTGATGCTATTTTTTCTTTTTTCTTCTGTTCTTTTTTCTAATAATCTCGCCGAGGCGAGCTCCACATGTAACCATCACGATTTAATTGAATACATTTTTGATATGACCATTGTCCATTTTTTTCTGTCTGTTTTTGTTGTGCCTTTCTTGCCTGCGAGCCCTACCCCTGGCGACCTCGCATAGATAGGTTTTTGCGAGTAGGATAGTTGTTTGGACCCGCACCCGAGAGTAGGCCTTGATGGCTCGCCGATTCTTAGATGATCCGAGGGTGGTCTATCTGCCGCACTGGGCATACCTCCCCCTGCTCGCTCGTGAGCTGCCCATAATCTTATCACAATAAGACCAATACTCACAAAATTTTCACGAGTAAAACAATGTAGGGATGAAGCGTTCTGGCGGAGTCCTCCTCCCTTTAGCGAGGTCCAAGGGCCCGGCTCGCCACCCCGAGCTGAGCTGGCGAGCCTCGACTCACTTATGAAGGGTTTTTTTCACCATGTTTGAAAGAATTGGTTTCAAGATATCTTAAACACCTAGAGGGGGTGAATAGGTTCGATTCTTTTTTATTTAGGAAGATAATATATATTACTGTTAGACAGTTTATTCAGCAATTATCACAGCACAGTTTAAAAACAAACACAGCCAACACAGATTGCACACAGATTTATAGTGGTTCCCCAAGAGATGGGTACATCCACTTTCCCCATTCACCTATCTAGCAGTATAATAGATTCGGCCTAACTCCCTTCTTTCTTCTCAAATCCTCAAATCTTACAACTCAGAACCCTGAAAGGTTCCTACAGCTCACACTTCACCAAGTGCTACAACTCAGATTCTTCCAGAGAATCCTACCTCAGAGTGAGTCCACACTCCTACAACTCAGGCAATCCAGCCCTACCTCAGCCTCTTTCACCAGACCTACAGCTTAGAGAAATTAATCCCCTACCTCAGGCACTCAACCCTATCTCAACCATTATAAACTTAGGCTTATAACTCAGAGAGATAACTCTCTTACACTCAGATCTATAAAAGATCCTACAGAGAAAAGTGATTATAAAAGGAATAAATTCTTCACCCAGGTAGAGAGAGAAAGGGGTGAAGGCTTCTTGATCAGTTCTTGATAGATCTGACTACTTAAGATTCAACCTGTCTTAGCTTCTTCAAAGCTTCTTGAATCTGAACAAAGTAAGGTTGATCTTCTTGCGAAGTTGGAGATGATCCTCAATCCAACTTCCTCTTCTTTCAGATGTAGATCTGAATTCTTCTTGCAGACTTATTCAGAATATGCCCTTAGAGACTTGTTGATTTCAGGATCTAAACTTCTCTCTTGATCGATTTCTGGTTTGATGATAGAACAGGTCTTTATATAAATTCATCTGAGGTTACTAGCTGATCCGGTTTATAGCGGCCTTCTGACAGCTCTGGCAGATGCAACTGCTTTGTTAGTTATGACGGTTATCAAGTCTTCAGTCGTGACACTTGATCCCTCATTGTACTCTATCCCAGCAGAAAAGTGTCGAAACAATAATTCAAATGTGTCAACACAAATAGACCATGTGTCGACACAACTCTTGATGATGTCGACACAGCTCTCATAATGTCGACACAGCCCTTCTTTATCTTCTCAACACAGCTTCTGTGGAATATGTCGACACAAGTCCTGTGTGTCGACACAATAGCTTCTAGTCTCGACAAAGTTGGTGTTGACAGAATTCTGGTGTGTGTCGACACAAGTCCTGTGTGTCGACACAAGTCCTGTGTGTCGACACAATTGTTGTCGACAGAATTCTGGTGTGTGTTGACACAAGTCCTATGTGTCGACACAATTATTGTCGACAGAATTCTAGTGTGTGTCGACAGAATTTCTGTGTGTCGACACAAGTCCTGTGTGTCGACACAATCTGGCTCCTGATACAAGTCTCAAGTGTCGATACTTGTACTTAGAAACTTTTTCTGTATTTCCTTAACCTGCACATTGATACTTAACACACCATCAAATACACATTGATGAATATCATTGAGTTAGGTGTGGCTTCTCCGAATCAGGTACACAGTTTCCAATGTACCCAACAATCTCCCTCTATTTGGAGAAGTCATAACCCTTAGTCAATGATATACATCACTTATAATAAAACAAAGATTATGATGTAAACATTTATTTCAAAGTCAAGATTAACCATAAACAGTCATAACATATAACAATATCATCACAAAATATATTAGAACATATTAATCATGCTTCACAAAACTTCAAGTATACCATATCAAATTAAGGCTAAACCAAAGAATTTATTAATATATGTTCAGCAATACAGAATAACCAGGATTTAGACCAAAATTTTACATAGACCTAAGCCTAGTCCATCTAACCCTAGGATTGATCATGCTCCTTGATGACAATTCTTTTGCCAAACTAAATTCTAGCTTGTACATTAGCTTTTGTGTCATCAGCTGGCTTCTTTTCTTTCAAATCCTTCTTCTTGAGCTCTTCAGCCCTGACCTTTTGCCTTTCAAAGTAATGATAAGGCTTTGGAAAGTATTTGCTAGGCTCCACAGAGGCTGCAGGTATCTTTCCAGCTTTGAGATCTCTTCTGAACTGATATATGACATCTTGTCGCTTCTGATATTTGCTTCATTCTTGTTCAGAATACCACTTGCCTCTATCATGCATATTGTCTTTAACAGTTTGTCAGGCAGTGAGAATAATATTTCTGGAGGTAGGACTCCATTGTTTAAAATCAGGCTTTAATTCTGCCTGCTTTCTGAACCTTTTCTTAGATAATTGAGCTTCTTTTTGAGCATCCCTAGCTCTTTGTGTTTCTTGCTCTCTTTGCAAAGTAACTCCAGACATTTCAACCTTTTCAATAATCACATTCTGTACCTCCTGTGGAGGACTGTACATTTGTTGTACTGCATAGTGAATTCCTGATTCAGCAGTGTTATCATCATCACAGAGGGGTGGATAACCAAGAGTTGCCCTGATGGCATTGGTTATCCATTTAGCATGTTCTGAGCTTGCATTGACTAATACTCTCTCCCCCTTTATGACTTCTCTTTCAATATGGTCTCTTAGATCATCCTTTTGAAATCTTATCTGATTAGCTAGGTAATTGGTTCCTTCTTTATAGTAGGCTTTGAACTTTTACAGTTGATTAGCAATGACCTTTTGAGAGTCCTGAATAGCAGTGTGTACATTAGCCAAATTTGCTTTGAGTTGTTTATCAAACTCAGAGTGTTCTTTAACCATGTTTTCAGTGAAAGCAGTGGCTGTATTCTTCAGTTCTGTGACAATAACATTATGAGATTCTGTGAGATTGTCATTCATTCTAATTTGATTCTCCAGAACATAGCCTTGTTTTATTGCAATGTCATCTATCTGAGTCTTGGCTTCTTGTTGTTGTTTGGCCAGGTAGACAACAACATGACCTCCCTTTTGGAAGCATTCTGTCATTTCCATTTTGTTCAGATTGACTTCAAATCTGATGGATTTGATATCTTGGGCCAAGGTAGATTGCAATTCTTTATGACTCTCATCCACATATTTCTCAAGAACTACTCTTTGCTCATCTAATTTCAGTTGCAGTGACACTAAGAGTGAGCTGAAGTCAACTGCAGGAGCTTGTATTTGTGGGACATTTTTCATGATTTTCTTATAGTTTGAGCTCCTCTTCCTGAGCTCTACAAGTTTCATTTTCTTAGCCCGGGAGGCTTCTTCATCATCAGAGGAATCAAATGATGTAGCAATATCCACAGTTTCCTTTGGTCTTGTTGTAGTTGAACTGGAGGAATAACTTGTTCTTTCTCAACAGATGGTTCTCCTTCAATTTCAAAAGTTTCTTCCATGGTATTTTCATGTTCATGGTCTAGAAATTTGCTAATTGTGTCGACACAGTTGGGATAGTGTCGACACAGACTACTAAAGTCTCGACAGAGATTTTAAAGGTATTACAATACTATGTGTTGACACCAATTGTGATGTGTCGACATAGACAACCTTAAGAGTCTACACTAAGTTGTAACGCCCCAAAACTCAAAAGAGCGACAGGAGGCGTTTTGGGCCAAATTTGGAATTTGGTAGGGGCACACGGCCTGGGACACGGGCGTGTCCCAGGAAGTGTCAGGCTCGAGTCGACGATTTGGCCGAGAGATCGACGAATTTTGGAGTCGACGATCGTCGAGCAGCGAACACGGCCTGAGACATGGGCGTGTCTCAAGGCGTGTCGATCTCGTGTCGACGATCGGCCCGGGAAGTCGACATTTTCGCTCGACGATGTGTCGAGACAGGGAACACGGCCTAGGACACGGGCGTGTCCAAGGCCGTGTCAGGTGGTCGACGAACTGTGCTCGACGAAGTGTCGAGACAGTGAACACGGCCTGGAGCCCAGGCGTGTTCTGGTTTGACGCGGGCATGTCAAATAGGACACGTACGTGTACAAGACCCGTGTGAGTCTCGGGTTGGTGTTGGTCCTGTGTCGATGGGGGAACACGCCCGGGAACATGGGCGTGTACTGGCTGACACGGGCGTGTCAGGTCGAACATGGGCATGTTGGATGCCCGTGTGTTTTTCAAGACACGTCGATTTTGACGGCAAATGAGGGACACGGCCCTGGACACGGGCGTGTCGCAGGCCGTGTTCGGCTCAGGTTTTACTTTTCAGCTACGAATCGTAGCCGTTCGTTTCCTTATTTTGGGATCCGACGGTTGGGGGTTATTCCTATTGGGATATACCCGGGATTGGGCCTTTGAAACCGTCATTTCACTTGAGTGATTCGCTTTCTTAGTCTAGAGAGAGGGGAGAGCAAAGGAGGAAGAAGAAGCCTAGATCTGGTCACCGGCGGAGCTTCGGAGCTCCAAATCGCGAACCGACTTCGGATCTACGGAGGCAAGGAGAGTGCGGTGCTTTACATCCACTTACATTTCCATGTCACCAAGGAAGAATGCTAGGGTAATGATTCTCTACTTGAGCATGTGAAGCTCTACTTCTTTTGCATAGGGAAGCCCGCTCTCGCGAGTTTGCGGTGAGTTTGGGGCGTTCCTTCGGGTAGACATGAATAGTCCCCGTTATGTACATGTAGAGTCTGTAATCGAGAACGAATATAGGCATGATGTGTGAAGCGTACCCGGACAAGTTGGTCTGGATCGGTGATGTTACATTGCATAAGTGGCCGGAGAAGACTCCGTGCGAATGTTTGTTTTTCGAGTTTTCTACGAGGTAGATTGCAACAGAGAGCCTTGGGGATTAACTCCTAGGTGCACCCATAAAACTGGGCGGATGCGTGGTTCTGCCATCTTGTGGGCCTGGGAGACAACTTGAACATAACTAGGTTATGTGATGTTTGTAAACGATTTGGGACTCGGGAAAGTTTGACACGCGCATATATTTTTAAATTAACATTACGGTGTGAGCAACGGGTCAGGCGGAACCATACCCGCTCTATGTCGTTCGGTTAAAGAGACCTAAAGCTACTTGGAACTTACTGTTGGCATAGATGGAGGGTCTTAGGCAGTGGCCACAAAGACCAAATGCTCACGAGAGATTGCCGTCCTGGGGACGGTGGTGAGTCGGTGGGCTTAGACTGTGATCACCGAGAATGTGCCCTGAGAGCACGGGGCGTGTGGTCGTGCGTGCCAACGCCTGTGATGCAATGTATTTATATACTTCTTGGTTGTGCTAATAAAGTGCAGGGAAGGAGCATCGCCGCCCCGAATTGGGGGCATGATCGTTATAATTTGGTTAGCATGGCTGACCGTTGCTTTGGTTTGCCACCGTTGCAGTGGATTGTGCTTGCAGGTGCTGCAGAGCCGAGTGGTAAATAGCGGGCTAAAGCCCAAGTTGCTGAGCCGGCCCTCAAAGGCCTAATTTTGAGTGTTTTTCTTTTATTCATGTATGGACGGCCTGCGTGCCGAGGTTTGAAAGACATGTAATTTGAGGAAAACAATTGTAAGGCCATAAGGCCAGTACTTGTGTATTTGTACTTCATTCCTTTTGGCGTATTAGTGGACATTCATGCTTGTGTTGGGTTCTTTATTAATGCAACAATTTTAATTGCTTCTGAAAGATATTGTACCTAATCACCTAGAGGGGGGGTGGGGTGAATATGTGACTTAAATCTTTTTAACTTTTTAGGCAGAATTCAGAGTTTATCACAGATTTATATCTACTTTTGCACAGCAATTAAACAGCAATCACAGCAAACCACATACACACAGAGAACACACAGGTTTATAGTGGTTCCCCAATGTTTGGGTACATCCACTTTCCCCCTTCGCCTATCTAGTAGTGTACTAGATTCGGCCAAACTCCTCCACTATCTCAGATCCTCAGATCTTACACTCAGAACCCCAAAACAAGGTTCCTACAGCTCAGGCCCAAGGCCCTACAACTCAGCTTCTTCACAAAGCCTACACTCAGCCACCAAGGCCTACACTC
This sequence comes from Platanthera guangdongensis, assembly GCA_039583875.1. Lineage (NCBI taxonomy): Eukaryota > Viridiplantae > Streptophyta > Magnoliopsida > Asparagales > Orchidaceae > Platanthera > Platanthera guangdongensis. The sequence continues at coordinate 395,634 of CM077165.1, forward strand.
AGCCACCAAGGCCTACACTCAGCCACGACAGGCCTACACTCAGAGATACAACTCTCATACACTCAGGCACACAGGCCCTACACTCAGCCTTTATAATTACAGGCTTACAAAACTCAGATACCTAAGGATCCTACAAGAAAAGATGATTACAAAATGTATACTCAACAACTCAGAGAAAAGAGAGAAGAGTTGTGAGTTTCTTGATGAGTTCTTGGAAGAACTCAGCTGAAATCAATCTGACTTGGCTTTCTTCAAAGCTTCTTGAATGTAGAACACAATAAGATTGACCTCTTATGCAGTTGATCCTTGATCTCTGCTACTTAAGATTCAGAATAAATCTGAACCCTTCTTCTCAGCCTGGTTCCAACGGCTGACTTCTTGGATGGAGCTCTCTCTCTCCAACTACTTAGATCTTCACTAGATTCTTCAAGGAATAACTAGATCTTCTTCTTTGTTAATTACTTGAACAACTTGGACAACCACTTTCTGTAGACAACATAAGCCTATTTATAGGCCTTCTTCATGGTAACCGGCTGGTCCGGTTCATAACTGATTTCTGACAACTCTGATCGGTGCAGAAGACCGGCTGGAATGGCAGCTGTCAAGTCATACAGTCAGTTCTTGAAAATTCTGTAACTATCTGAAAGTGTCGAGACTGTCTGTCTTTAAGTGTCGACACTTATAGACCAAGTGTCGACACAAGTTGACTAAGTGTCGACACTAGCCTACAAGGTGTCGACACAACTCCTTGTGTTGTAGATTTTATATCTCGACACTGCTTCTTCTTCATGTGTCGACACTGATAATGTGTGTCGACACAAGTACTTGTACTTCAGTATATTGTTGAATTCTTGTAAGTGTCGACACATCTCCTTTGTGTCGACACATCTTCATGTGTTGAATCTATTAAGTGTCGACACTTCTTCTTGGTGTCGACACATGTCTTCAATGTTGATACTTGCTGAGTGTCGACACAGCTCCTTGTGTCGACACATTCTTCTTCTGTCGAGACTCTGGCTGAGTGTCGACACATCTCCTTAGTGTCGACACTTGTACTTAGAATTTTGCTGATCTTTGCTAAGTGTCGACACAGCTCCTTATGTCGACACTTTCTTCAAGTGTTGAGTCTTCAGCTGAGTGTCGACACATTCTTTCTTGTGTCGACACTTTCTTCAAGTGTTGACTCTTCTGCTGTGTGTCGACACATTGCTCTGGGTGTCGACACTTATACTTAGTCTCTGCTGACTTTTGCTGAGTGTCGACACAGCCTCCAAGTGTCGACACTTTTTGATGTAGACACAGTTTCACTGGATGTCGATTTAACTGCTATGTGTCGACACTGCTTCACTGCACTCTTCTTCATTGAGTGTCGACACAGCTCCTTGTGTCGACACTTGCTATCTGGTGTCGACTCTGCATCCCTGGTGTCGACACAATGACTCCAAGTGTCAACACTGCTTGCCTGAGTGTCGACACAAGTCTTCTTAAGTGTCGACACTTTCCCTCTGGGTGTCGACACATGGACTTAGAAACTTTTCCTTCTTTCCTGTAAATACTTAACCTGCACAAGTGAACTCAAAATACATCAAATACATTTTGATGTATATCATTGAGTTGGGTGAGGCTTCTTCAAATCAGGTACATTAGAACCAATGTACCCAACAATCTCCCCCTATTTGGAGAAGTCATAACCCTTAGTCAATGATATATGTTGAAGCCAAATTTGACCTCTGTGGAGTTCGGGGTCCCTGAAAGGGGTGACCTCACACCTACTACACTCGAGAGAACGTCACAGACCGGAGACTTAGGAGACTATGAACAGACCCTCGGCTCTAGCGCGGAGGTCCCACCTCACACCCGGAAGGCTACCTGAGCTCTTCCCCGCCCTCACCAAAGGGCTAGGCTAGGTGCCTTGGAGAACTCTCTCTACTCAACCAAGAAGAAGCTAAGGGAGGAGGAAGCTAAGAAAAGGATCCTCTCCAAGGTACCCAAGGGGGTCTATTTATAGTTTTTCCAAGTCATGGGGGTGAAATGACCAAAATACCCCTACGGCCAAAAGGCCTCGGGCCAATAGAGAATAGCCACGTCGGGGGGTAAAGGGGGAATTCCCCCCGAGGGCAAGAAGGTAAAACTGCAGGGGGGGCAAGGGCGAGACCGCGACCTCTGACCGGTCTCGCCCCGCCAGGCCGCCAAGCTAGAAGGGGCAGGGGGCGAGACCCCGGCCCCCGGCCGGTCTCGCCCCACCAGGACGCCAGGCTAGAAGGAGCAGGTGCGAGACCCCGGCCCCCGGCCGGTCTCGCCCCACCAGGCCGCCAGGATAGAAGGGGCAGGGGCGAGACCCCGGCCCCCGGCCGGTCTCGCCCCACCAGGCCGCCAGGCTAGAAGGGGCAGGGGCGAGACCCCGGCCCCCGGCCGGTCTCGCCCCACCAGGCCGCCAGACTAGAAGGGGCAGGGGCGAGACCCCAGCCCCCGGCCGGTCTCGCCCCACCAGGCCGCCAGGCTAGAAGGGGCAGGGGCGAGACCCCGGCCCACGGCCGGTCTCGCCCCACCAGGCCGCCCCGGCCCCCGGCCGGTCTCGCCCCACCAGGCCGCCAAGCAGAAGGAGGCGGGGGTGAGACCCCGGCCACCGGCCGGTCTCGCCCCACCAGGCCGCCAGGCTAGAAGGGGCAGGGGCGAGACCCCGGCCCCCGGCCGGTCTCGCCCCACCAGGCCGCCAAGCAGAAGGAGGCGGGGGCGAGACCCTGGCCCCTGGCCGGTCTCGCCCTACCAGGCCGCCAAGCACCTACAGGGACGGGGGCTGGTGTTAGCCAACTTGTCGCACCCGCCCCCCAAAAGAGGGCCACTGGGGGGAGGTAGATTTTTCCTCCCCCTATTAGTATGTTTCCAAGCTAGAGCCAAAATTGGCCACCGAGAGTACAAAATCTCCCAAAAGCTTAAAACTATACAGGGGCGAATACGGGGTTGTACACAATCCCGCTCTTTTCGAGGTTGGCACAAACTCGGAAAGAAATGTCCAACCCAACGTATTCGCTGAGTGCAATTTCCTTGCGCGCCTCTCCAGGGAGTCAACCTGCCACGCCAGCTATGGGAGCCTGGGTGGCGAGACCCCCTCCAGGTGAAAAATACTTAGCCTCCACGAGAGGTACCACCAGCCCTGCCAGCTCGTGAGAGCCTGACAGCGGGATTCTCATCGGAGCAAAGGGGCTTTTACTTCCCCCGAGGCACATTCGACCCAACCAGCTAATGGGAGCCTGGCTGAGGAGATCCTCTCGGGGTTGGAACTCGATCTCCCCGAGGCACATTCGACCCAACCAGTTAGTGGGAGCCTGGCTGAGGAGATCCTCTCGGGGGTGGGACTAGATCTCCCCGAGGCACATTCGACCCAACCAGCTAGTGGGAGCCTGGCTGAGGAGATCCTCTCGGGGGTGGGACTAGATCTCCCCGAGGCACATTCGACCCAACCAGCTAGTGGGAGCCTAGCTGAGGAGATCCTCTCGGGGGTGAGGCTTGATCTCCCCGAGGCACATTCGACCCAACCAGCTAGTGGGAGCCTGGCTGAGGAGATCCTCTCGGGGGTGGGACTAGATCTCCCCGAGGCACATTCGACCCAACCAGCTAGTGGGAGCCTGGCTGAGGAGATCATCTCGGGGGTGAGGCTTGATCTCCCCGAGGCACATTCGACCCAACCAGCTAGTGGGAGCCTGGCTGAGGAGATCCTCTCGGGGGTGGGACTTACTCTCCCCGAGGCACAATCGACCCAACCAGCTAGTGGGAGCCTGGCTGAGGAGATCCTCTCGGGGGTGGGACTTGATCTCCCCGAGGCACATTCGACCCGACCAGCTAGTGGGAGCCTGGCTGAGGAGATCCTCTCGGGGGTGGGGCTTGATCTCCCCGAGGCACATTCGACCCAACCAGCTAGTGGGAGCCTGGCTGAGGAGATCCTCTCGGGGGTGGGACTAGATCTCCCCGAGGCACATTCGACCCAACCAGCTAGTGGGAGCCTGACTGAGGAGATCCTCTCGGGGGTGAGGCTTGATCTCCCCGAGGCACATTCGACCCAACCAGCTAGTGGGAGCCTGGCTGAGGAGATCCTCTCGGGGGTGGGACTTACTCTCCCCGAGGCACATTCGACCCAACCTGCTAGTGGGAGCCTGGCTGAGGAGATCCTCTCGGGGGTGGGGCTAGATCTCCCCGAGGCACATTCGACCCAACCAGCTAGTGGGAGCCTGGCTGAGGAGATCCTCTCGGGGGTGGGACTAGATCTCCCCGAGGCACATTCAACCCAACCAGCTAGTGGGAGCCTGGCTGAGGAGATCCTCTCGGGGGTGGGACTAGATCTCCCCGAGGCACATTCGACCCAACCAGCTAGTGGGAGCCTGGTTGAGGAGATCCTCTCGGGGGTGGGGAACCAGGCTTGTCACTTGAACTTTACCAAATCCAACATCCTCAAACGGGGAATAAGATGAGTTACATGACCCCCCGACTCAGCCGGTCGGGGGCTGGACTCAAAACAACATAAAAAAAACATACATGACTCAGCCGGGTCGAGGCTTCCTCAGGGGGTCTGGGCCTGGTGGTCGCCATCCGCTTCCTGCTCGTCGTACACTTCCATCCTGTTTAGGCTCTCCATGACCTTCTCCATCTCCTCTGCCTTGGCCAACCAAGAGATGGTGTTGATGTCCGTGACATAATACTGTCTTGCCATCCTGGAGTCTCCCTTGACTCTGACCTGGATCCCTCCTGAGTTGAACTTGAGGCATTGGTGGAAGGAAGACGGCACACAACGGAAGGCGTTGATGAGGGGCCTTCCGAAGATGGCATTGTAGCTGCTTGGAGCGTCAACAATGACGAACCGGCAGTTCATTGAGACTCCCCCCAATTTAACTTGGAGTCCCACTCCACCTTCCACCTCCTTACTTTCCCCGGAAAATCCGAACAGGGGTCCGTCCGAGGCCAACACCCTCCGTGATTCTACCTTCATCTCGTCAAACGCCTTCCTGAAAATGACGTTGACGGAGCTCCCGTTGTCAACCAGGATCCGGGAGACGGTGTAGCCTTCGATGGCCGTCTGGATGACCAGCGCATCGCAGAACGGATCCTCATGATCCGGCAGGTCCTTCACCGAGAAGGTGATCTTCTCCTCCTGGGGCGGTGTCTGGGAGGTTGAGGCGACGCTCCTTCGATACATGATGTGGAGGCTTGCCTTCCGAGTGGCCTCAACCCCCACTCCACCATGGATCACCGCTATACCACCTAGGGGTCCGACATCGACCCGGTCCTCACACACATCATCACCCCCTCCTTGGGGCAGAACCTCTTCAACCCGCACTGGTGGCTGCGGCTGGGCAGGGCCTCTCGCCCCCCTCACTTCTAGAAACTCGGGGCAGGTAGCCGTGGCGTGCCCCTCCACCTGGTGGAAGTCACAGTACGGTAGCGCTCCTCCCCTCCTTCGGCGGGCTGGGTGCTCTCTCCTGTTACCTCTTCCTCCTCCACCTATCGCCAAGGCTTGCTGCGGCGGGGGGAGGAGCTGTCTTGGGGCTTGCCTATGGAAGTTGAACCTCCCTTGGCCCCCATGGAAGTTTCCCCCATCTTGGGCGTAACCTCTTCCCGGGCCCTGAACGGGTCCTCCCTGTTGCCTCCAACCTGGTTCCGGACCCTCCTGAGCTCTTCGCTCCTCTCTCCTTCTTCCCTCCTGAGGTCTCGAGCCACCTTGCTCCTTTGCCTCTGTCTCTATCAGCTTTTCCAACTTCTTGACAAACACTGGGTTGGCCGCCTCCATGGCTATCTCCTCTGCCGCCCTTTCCATCAGCTCCTCGAAGGAAAGGGGGGCCTTCCGTGTCAAGCTCATCTTGAAGAAGCCCTCCTTCAGCCCAACGGTGAAGGCCATCTGGAGAGCATACCCTGGCATCTCCTGGACCTCCAAGATCTCCTCTTGGAACCTGTCTACATAGCGGGCCAGCGACTCCTCGGCCCCCTGCCTTATCAAGAAGATGGACTCAGGACTCCTCTTCCGCTTCTTGGAGGTGGAGAAGCGGAGCTGGAAGCTTCGGCTCAAGTCCTCGAACCCATAGATCGACCTCGGAGGGAGTTGATGGAACCAGTCCCTTGCCTTCTCCTTCAGCGTGATCGCAAAGAGGCGACACTTGAAGGCATCCGTCATCGGCCTGATGGAGACGGCATCCTCGAACCACTGCAGATGCTGGACGGGGTCATCCTTCCCCGTATAGTAAGCCATGTCTGGCTCTCTGAACCCCTCGGGAACGGGAGCTGAGATGATCAGCTCGCTGAAGGGTGACCCTCTAAGGGGTGGTCTCGCCATCTCCACTCGCGCGACCTGCTCCCCTGAGAGGTTGGCACTCGCCGGGGTGGAGAACAGCTCCCGGCCAGTGAGGTCTCGCTCGACCCCATCGCCCATTCTCTCCTTCCCGGGCCTTCTTCCTAGTGCACTTCCTTCTCCCCCTGCTGGGGTCATCTCGCCTAGACCCCTGGGAGTCGGCTCGTCGAGAGGGGGAGCTAACTCCTGGGGGGTCGGGGTGGAGCTGCCACCCTGAGGAGCAATGCTTCGCAGCATCTCCATGATACCCTGGATGGAGGCCATGAACTCTTGCCTCCCCACAAAGGGTCCTGGGGTGTGGAGCTCGCCGAGATCATCACTACCTCCCTGACCTCCCGTCATGACTCTCTCCCGAGATCTTCTGTGCTGGTCACTCTCTACGCTCACCGCACCAAAAGTGTTGAAGCCAAATTTGACCTCTGTGGAGTTCGGGGTCCCTGAAAGGGGTGACCTCACACCTACTACACTCGAGAGAACGCCACAGACCGGAGACTTAGGAGACTATGAACAGACCCTCGGCTCTAGCGCGGAGGTCCCACCTCACACCCGGAAGGCTACCTGAGCTCTTCCCCTCCCTCACCAAAGGGCTAGGCTAGGTGCCTTGGAGAGCTCTCTCTACTCAACCAAGAAGAAGCTAAGGGAGGAGGAAGCTAAGAAAAGGATCCTCTCCAAGGTACCCAAGGGGGTCTATTTATAGTTTTTCCAAGTCCTGGGGGTGAAATGACCAAAATACTCCTACGGCCAAAAGGCCTCGGGCCAATAGAGAATAGCCACGTCGGGGGGGTAAAGGGGGAATTCCCCCCGAGGGCAAGAAGGTAAAACTGCAGGGGGGGGCAAGGGCGAGACCGCGACCTCTGACCGGTCTCGCCCCGCCAGGCCGCCAAGCTAGAAGGGGCACGGGGAGAGACCCCGGCCCCCGGCCGGTCTCGCCCCACCAGGCCGCCAGGCTAGAAGGGGCAGGGGCGAGACCCCGGCCCCCGGCCGGTCTCGCCCCACCAGGCCGCCAGGCTAGAAGGGGCAGGGGCAAGACCCCGGCCCCCGGCCGGTCTCGCCCCACCAGGCCGCCAGGCTAGAAGGGGCAGGGGCGAGACCCCGACCCCCGGCCGGTCTCGCCCCACCAGGCCGCCAGGCTAGAAGGGGCAGGGGCGAGACCCCGGCCCCCGGCCGGTCTCGCCCCACCAGGCCGCCAAGCAGAAGGAGGCGGGGGTGAGACCCCGGCCACCGGCCGGTCTCGCCCCACCAGGCCGCTAGGCTAGAAGGAGCAGGGGCGAGACCCCGGCCCCCGGCCGGTCTCGACCCACCAGGCCGCCAGGCTAGAAGGGGCAGGGTCGAGACCTCAGGAGGGAAGAAGGAGAGAGGAGCGGAGAGCTCAGGAGGGTCCGGAACCAGGTTGGAGGCAACAGGGAGGACCCGTTCAGGGCCCGAGAAGAGGTTACGCCCAAGATGGGGGAAACTTCCATGGGGGCCAAGGGAGGTTCAACTTCCATAGGCAAGCTCCAAGACAGCTCCTCCCCCCGCCGCAGCAAGCCTTGGCGATAGGTGGAGGAGGAAGAGGTAACAGGAGAGAGCACCCAGCCCGCCGAAGGAGGGGAGGAGCGCTACCGTACTGTGACTTCCACCAGGTGGAGGGGCACGCCACGGCTACCTGCCCCGAGTTTCTAGAAGTGAGGGGGGCGAGAGGCCCTGCCCAGCCGCAGCCACCAGTGCGGGTTGAAGAGGTTCTGCCCTAAGGAGGGGGTGATGATGTGTGTGAGGACCGGGTCGATGTCGGACCCCGAGGCGGTATAACGGTGATCCATGGTGGAGTGGGGGTTGAGGCCACTCGGAAGGCAAGCCTCCACGTCATGTATCGAAGGAGCGTCGCCTCAACCTCCCAGACACCGCCCCAGGAGGAGAAGATCACCTTCTCGGTGAAGGACCTGCCGGATCATGAGGATCCGTTCTGCGATGCGCTGGTCATCCAGACGGCCATCGAGGGCTACACCGTCTCCCGGATCCTGGTTGACAACGGGAGCTCCGTCAACGTCATTTTCAGGAAGGCGTTTGACGAGATGAAGGTAGAATCACGGAGGGTGTTGGCCTCGGACGGACCCCTGTTCGGATTTTCCGGGGAAAGGAAGGAGGTGGAAGGTGGAGTGGGACTCCAAGTTAAATTGGGGGGAGTCTCAATGAACTGCAGGTTCGTCATTGTTGACGCTCCAAGCAGCTACAATGCCATCTTCGGAAGTCCCCTCATCAACGCCTTCCGTTGTGTGCCGTCTTCCTTCCACCAATGCCTCAAGTTCAACTCAGGAGGGATCCAGGTCAGAGTCAAGGGAGACTCCAGGATGGCAAGACAGTGTTATGTCACGGCCGTCAACACCATCTCTTGGTTGGCCAAGGCAGAGGAGATGGAGAAGGTCATGGAGAGCCTAAGCAGGATGGAAGTGTACGGCGAGCAGGAAGCGGATGGCGACCACCAGGCCCAGACCCCCTGAGGAAGCCTCGACCCGGCTGAGTCATGTATGTTTTTTTATGTTGTTTTGAGTCCAGCCCCCGACCGGCTGAGTCGGGGGGGGGGGGGGGGGGGTCATGTAACTCATCTTATTCCCCGTTTGAGGATGTTGGATTTGGTAAAGTTCAAGTGACAAGCCTGGTTCCCCACCCCCGAGAGGATCTCCTCAACCAGGCTCCCACTAGCTGGTTGGGTCGAATGTGCCTCGGGGAGATCTAGTCCCACCCCCGAGAGGATCTCCTCAGCCAGGCTCTCACTAGCTGGTTGGGTCGAATGTGCCTCGGGGAGATCTAGTCCCACCCCCGAGAGGATCTCCTCAGCCAGGCTCCCACTAGTTGGTTGGGTCGAATGTGCCTCGGGGAGATCTAGCCCCACCCCCGAGAGGATCTCCTCAGCCAGGCTCCCACTAGCAGGTTGGGTCGAATGTGCCTCGGGGAGAGTAAGTCCCACCCCCGAGAGGATCTCCTCAGCCAGGCTCCCACTAGCTGGTTGGGTCGAATGTGCCTCGGGGAGATCAAGCCTCACCCCCAAGAGGATCTCCTCAGCCAGGCTCCCACTAGCTGGTTGGGTCGAATGTGCCTCGGGGAGATCTAGTCCCACCCCCGACAGGATCTCCTCAGCCAGGCTCCCACTAGCTGGTTGGGTCGAATGTGCCTCGGGGAGATCAAGCCTCACCCCCGAGAGGATCTCCTCAGCCAGGCTCCCACTAGCTGGTTGGGTCGAATGTGCCTCGGGGAGATCTAGTCCCACCCCCCGAGAGGATCTCCTCAGCCAGGCTCCCACTAGCTGGTTGGGTCGAATGTGCCTCGGGGAGATCAAGCCCCACCCCCGAGAGGATCTCCTCAGCCAGGCTCCCACTAGCTGGTCGGGTCGAATGTGCCTCGGGGAGATCAAGTCCCACCCCCGAGAGGATCTCCTCAGCCAGGCTCCCACTAGCTGGTTGGGTCGAATGTGCCTCGGGGAGAGTAAGTCCCACCCCCGAGAGGATCTCCTCAGCCAGGCTCCCACTAGCTGGTTGGGTTGAATGTGCCTCGAGGAGATCAAGCCTCACCCCCGAGAGGATCTCCTCAGCCAGGCTCCCACTAGCTGGTTGGGTCGAATGTGCCTCGGGGAGATCTAGTCCCACCCCCGAGAGGATCTCCTCAGCCAGGCTCCCACTAGCTGGTTGGGTCGAATGTGCCTCGGGGAGATCAAGCCTCACCCCCGAGAGGATCTCCTCAGCCAGGCTCCCACTAGCTGGTTGGGTCGAATGTGCCTCGGGGAGATCTAGTCCCACCCCGAGAGGATCTCCTCAGCCAGGCTCCCACTAGCTGGTTGGGTCGAATGTGCCTCGGGGAGATCTAGTCCCACCCCCGAGAGGATCTCCTCAGCCAGGCTCCCACTAACTGGTTGGGTCGAATGTGCCTCGGGGAGATCGAGTTCCAACCCCGAGAGGATCTCCTCAGCCAGGCTCCCATTAGCTGGTTGGGTCGAATGTGCCTCGGGGGAAGTAAAAGCCTCTTTGCTCCGATGAGAATCCCGCTGCCAGGCTCTCACTAGCTGGCAGGGCTGGTGGTACCTCTCGTGGAGGATAAGTATTTTTCACATGGAGGGGGTCTCGCCACCCAGGCTCCCATAGCTGGCGTGGCAGGTTGACTCCCTGGAGAGGCGCGCAAGGAAATTGCACTCAGCGAATACGTTGGGTTGGACATTTCTTTCCGAGTTTGTGCCAACCTCGAAAAGAGCGGGGATTGTGTACAACCCCGTATTCGCCCCTGTATAGTTTTAAGCTTTTGGGAGATTTTGCACTCTCGGTGGCCAATTTTGGCTCTAGCTTGGAAACATACTAATAGGGGGAGGAAAAATCTACCTCCCCCCAGTGGCCCTCTTTTGGGGGGCGGGTGCATCAAGTTGGCTAACACCAGCCCCGTCCCTGTAGGTGCTTGGCGGCCTGGTAGGGTGAGACCGGCCAGGGGCCAGGGTCTCGCCCCCGCCTTCTTCTGCTTGGCGGCCTGGTGGGGCGAGACCGGCCGGGGGCCGGGGTCTCGCCCCTGCCCCTTCTAGCCTGGCGGCCTGGTGGGGCGAGACCGGCCGGGGGCCGGGGTCTCGCCCCTGCTCCTTCTAGCCTAGCGGCCTGGTGGGGCGAGATCGGCCGGTGGCCGGGGTCTCACCCCTGCCTCCTTCTGCTTGGCGGCCTGGTGGGGCGAGACCGGCCGGGGGCCGGGGTCTCGCCCCTGCCCCTTCTAGCCTGGCGGCCTGGTGGGGCGAGACCGGCCGGGGGCCGGGGTCTCGCCCCTGCCCCTTCTAGCCTGGCGGCCTGGTGGGGCGAGACCGGCCGGGGGCCGGGGTCTCGCCCCTGCCCCTTCTAGCCCGGCGGCCTGGTGGGGCGAGACCGGCCGGGGGCCGGGGTCTCGCCCCTGCCCCTTCTAGCCTGGCGGCCTGGTGGGGCGAGACCGGCCGGGGGCCGGGGTCTCGCCCCTGCCCCTTCTAGCCTGGCGGCCTGGTGGGGCGAGACCGGCCGGGGGCCGGGGTCTCGCCCCTGCTCCTTCTAGCCTGGCGGCCTGGTGGGGCGAGACCGGCCGGGGGCCGGGGTCTCGCCCCCTGCCCCTTCTAGCTTGGTGGCCTGGCGGGGCGAGACCGGTCAGAGGCCGCGGTCTCGCCCTTGCCCCCCTGCAGTTTTACCTTCTTGCCCTCAGGGGTAATTCCCCCTTTACCCCCCGACGTGGCTATTCTCTATTGGCCCGAGGCCTTTTGGCCGTAGGGCATTTTGGTCATTTCACCCCCAAGACTTGGAAAAACTATAAATAGACCCCCTTGGGTGCCTTGGAGAGGATCCTTTTCTTAGCTTCCTCCTCCCTTAGCTTCTTCTTGGTTGAGTAGAGAGAGCTCTCCAAGGCACCTAGCCTAGCCCTTTGGTGAGGGAGGGGAAGAGCTCAGGTAGCCTTCCGGGTGTGAGGTGGGACCTCCGCGCTAGAGCCGAGGGTCTGTTCATAGTCTCCTAAGTCTCCGGTCCGTGACGTTCTCTCGAGTGTAGTAGGTGTGAGGTCACCCCTTTCAGGGACCCCGAACTCCACAGAGGTCAAATTTGGCTTCAACACTTTTGGTGCGGTCTCGCCCCACCAGGCCGCCAGGCTAGAAGGGGCAGGGGCGAGACCCCAGCCCCCGGCCGGTCTCGCCCCACCAGGCCGCCAGGCTAGAAGGGGCAGGGGCGAGACCCCGGCCCCCGGCCGGTCTCGCCCCACCAGGCCGCCAAGCAGAAGGAGGTGGGGGTGAGACCCCGGCCCCCGGCCGGTCTCGCCCCACCAGGCCGTCAGGCTAGAAGGGGCAGGGGCGAGACCCCGGCCCCCGGCCGGTCTCGCCCCACCAGGCTGCCAAGCAGAAGGAGGCGGGGGGAGACCCCGGCCACCGGCCGGTCTCGCCCCACCAGGCCGCTAGGCTAGAAGGAGCAGGGGCGAGACCCCGGCCCCCGGCCGGTCTCGCCCCACCAGGCCGCCAGGCTAGAAGGGGCAGGGGAGAGACCCCGGCCCCCGGCCGGTCTCGCCCCACCAGGCCGCCAAGCAGAAGGAGGCGGGGGCGAGACCCTGGCCCCTGGCCGGTCTCGCCCTACCAGGCCGCCAAGCACCTATAGGGACGGGGGCTGGTGTTAGCCAACTTGCCACACCCGCCCCCCAAAAGAGGGCCACTGGGGGGAGGTAGATTTTTCCTCCCCCTATTAGTATGTTTCCAAGCTAGAGCCAAAATTGGCCACCGAGAGTGCAAAATCTCCCAAAAGCTTAAAACTATACAGGGGCGAATACGGGGTTGTACAATATACACCATTCATAATAAAATTACAAAATGATGTAAAGCAGGATTATATATCAGGGCAAACATAAACATGTATCAATCAAACATGTATACATAGACATTATCTCAGAACAATTATGAAATAAATTCATCACACAGCAAATTTATCACACAGCACATTGTTATAACACTTTGTCATATTCATATTTCAAAAGTTTACAGAATTTTTAACATCAAAAGATTACATAGTAAACTTAAGAAAATTTCTATGCTATTTTTGATCAGCATCTTTGATCATTATCCCTTTTCCAGACTGAATCTTGGCTTGCATAGGAGCTTCAGCAGCTTCAGTATCAACAGGTTTCTTCCCTTTCAGCTCCTTCTTCTTAAGCTCCTCAGCTTTAATCTTTTGCCTTTCAAAATAATGATAAGGCTTGAGAAAGTACTTGCTAGGCTCCTGAGCAGTAGGAGGTAGCTTTCCCATCTTGGCCTTCCTTCTATATTGGACTATTGCTTCTTGCCTTGTCTCATGTTTCCTCCATTCCAATTCAGAAAACCATGTATTCCTGTCTTGAATATTATCTTTTGCAGCTTTCCATGCAGTTAAGATAATGTTTCTTGAAGTGGGGCTCCACTGCTCAAAGTCTGGTCATTGTTCAGCTTGCTCCCTGAACCTCTTCTTAGATAATCTAGTTTCTTCTTCTTTCTGCAGAGCTTCTTGCATAGCCTCAGATACTAGCTGAACCACCTTTTCTATGATAACATTTTTCTTATCCTCAGGCGGGCTATACATTGTCTGGATATCAGCATGTATCATATCAAAATCTGGAGGAGGATAGATAACTTGAGCTACTTCAAGTTGCTCACCTCCAAGATATGCAGGGTTAATTCCAGATTCTGCAATATTGTCATCATCACAAAGAGGAGGATATCCAAGAGTAGCTCTGATAGAATTAGAAATCCATTTAACATGATCAGAGCTGGCTTTGACTAACACTCTCTCCCCCTTTATGACTTCTCTAACCATGTGATCCCTCAAATCATCCTTTTGAAATCTTATTTGGGCATCCAAATAGTTGACTCCATCTTTAAAATAAGGTTTCAACATTTGAAGTTTGTCAGTGATGATCTTCTGAGAGTCTTGGATGGCAGTCTTAACAGCAGTTATTTCTTCTTGGAATACTTTGTCAAATTCTGCTTTAGCAGTAGCAGTAGAAGTAGTCAGTCCAGCAGCTATGTTCTGCATCTCAGTGATAATGGCATTGTGAGACTCTGTCAAATTATCATTCATCCTGATTTGATTTTCCAGTACATAGCCTTGTTTTACTTCAAGTTCATCTACTTGAGCTTTTATCTTTTCTTGATGAGTTGCCAAATAGACTACTGCATTCCCTCCCTTGTGGAAGCAGTCAGTCATCTCCTTTTTATTAAGATTCATTTCAAATCTTATAGACTTAATATCCTGGGCCAAATCAAACTGTAATGATTTTTGCCCTTCATCCACATACTTCTCAATGGCTTGCCTGTGCTCATCAAGCTTAATTTGCATTGCAACCATTAGAGCACTATAATCAACAATTGGTGCTGGCTGTGATATAGGCTGTGGTGCTACAGTTTGCAAAGCCTTCTTATAATTCTGACTCCTTCTCTTGAATACTTGAAATTTCTTTTTCTTTGCCCTTGCAGCTTCCTCATCTTCAGAAGCTGATGTGCTTGCAATTTCTACCCTCTCTTTAGGTAGCTCCTCAACAGCTTGGGGCTTCTCAGGCTCTTTCCTTGTAGGTTCTTCTAGAGTTGACACTTGCTCCCCCTCAACTGGAGCATTCTCCCCCTCAGCAGCAGCACAATCCTTCTCAAGGTCTTGTTGATCCAGATTAAGAAATAAATCTTCCATTATAAATTCTTGTAGAGAATGGGCAGGAGAAATTCTTTGCTCATCTACCACTGGATCATATATAATTTGTGCTGAAACAGAAGTGTCCTTCATGACAACATCTGGGGGTAGGCTATCCATCTGAGTTTGTTGATTAACATTATTGAATGAATCAGACAAAACAGTATCCTTTATAGGGAAATCTAAAGTATTAAGCTCAGAGATTACCTCAAGGATGATGTGTGTTGCTTGTTCACTTTCCAGTGTAGTTGGCTCTTCCACAACTAGAGGCTCCCCCTGGACTGAATCCTGGTGTAAGGGGCTAGCTGGTGGTAGCTCCCCCTGCCTGTCAGCAGTATCTTAATGAGCTAAAGACCTCCCAGCATTTCCTTCTACATCCTCATCAGGTGTGAAGACAACTTGCTCTTCACTACCAGAGCTGCTAGTGGAAACCTGAGCCACTGGAGCAGTTTTCTTCTTCTTCTTTTGGGGAGTAATTTTCTCTGGTGTTATTTTTTCAGGGGTTATCTTCTCAGGGGTTGGCATCTCTTTTGACAAAACCCTGTCCCATCTGGAGAAGATTATCAAGTCCATTTTCCTCATATGATTGATTTTAGTACCTGCAGCTTGACCCATAACCTCTGGTAAGCTACCAGCTAGGTATAAACTTAAGATCCTACCCAAGTTGGGTTTTTTCAGACTTTCCTTAATCTTTTCAAAGACTACTACAGACCAATCAGTTTTTAGGCTGAAGATTATCCTGGTCATGAGATTGAAAATATGGGCAGATATCCTGTCATGCCCTACTGGCTTACTCAAAATTACTTTTCCAACAATTTCAGAGAGGAATTTCCCTTGGCTGTTCATGCCCTTCCTATTAAACACAGATCCAATTTTCAATTTTGAATCCAGTCCACACCAAGTTAAAGCTTCTCTGGTCTTAGAAGCAGTAACCTCATCCTCTTCTTTTGTCCTTGGCAGGTTTAGGACTTTTCTCAAACTTTTAGGTGATACCTTCACCTTTTCTCCATGAACCCTAGACTTGATCTTGAGTCCAGAGTCGTCTACTTTAGCTCCATTCAGAAATTCTAACACTTCTTTCTTCCAGATCTTTGTGGGCTCAGAAACAAGAAATTCCAACCCCGAGTCTGCAACTAGGGTTATCACATTCTTGATTTTTGGGTCTGCATCACCAAACGCGTCTCGCACCAGTTCATAGCCTTCATTGACGTTCTCCTCGAGCTTTGGCGCCATTAGGGTTTGAAGAATTTGACTGGAGAGAAGAGAGGTGTCGACACACAAGTTTGGTCTCGAAACTCTTGAAAGCGTGTCGACAAACTAAGGCAAAATCCTATTTATACCTTTCTAGGTTTGAAGATGAAAAGGTGGGTTAACTAACTTAAATTGTGTCGACACTGTTGAAAAGTGTCGACACAGACTTATAATGTCTCGACACCTATGTGTCGACACAAGTTTAGTCAACAGATTATATGTGTCGACACTTGATTATGTGTCGACACCACACAACTCGACATACAGTCGAGACTTTACTTAGATAATTCTGAGTAAAGCCTAAGTGTCGACACCACCTTGGATGTGTCGACACCTACTTGTCATGTGTCGACACTAATTTTTTGAAGTGTCGACACCAACTTCCTAGATGTGTCGACATCTTTTTCCTGAAGTGTCGACACCACTTTTCTGTGTCGACACAGATATCTCTGTGTGTCGACACCTTTTTACTTAGTCATTTCTATAAACTTATTCTAAGTTTATCATACCTAGTTCAATTTTAAACCTATTGAACTTTGTTTCTTCTATAGGCTTAGTATACATATCAGCTAGTTGATTATCTGTTTTAACATATTCTAGTAAAATATCTTCTTTCTCTACATGCTACCTAAGAAAATGATATTTTATTTCAATATGTTTATTTCTACTATGGGAAACAGGATTATGTGCAATTGATATAACACTTGTAGAATCACAAAATAGTGGAGTTCTACTTACCTGAAATCCATAATCCTCAAGCTGATGTTGTATCCATAGAAGTTGAGCACAGCAACTTCCTGCAGCCACATATTCTGACTCTGCAGTGGAGATAGCCACACTTGTTTGCTTCTTGCTACTCCATGAAATCAGTCTTCTACCTAGGAATTGACAGGTTCCAGTTGTGCTTTTTCTGTCTTCTTTGCATCCTGCAAAGTCTGCATCTGAATAACCTGTTAGTTCAAAATCCTCATTCCTAGGGTACCAGAGGCCTAGATAAGGAGTGCCCTTTAGATATCTCAATATCCTTTTGACTGCTGTTAAATGAGACTCTTTAGGGCATGCTTGATACCTTGCACAGACACATGTAGCATACATGATATCTGGTCTACTTGCAGTCAAATATAATAGGGAGCCAACTATCCCTCTATACAAAGACTCATCTACAGGTTTCCCTGCATCATCCTTGCTAAGAGACATACTTGACCCCATAGGAGTCTTCATGGTACTGGATGAATCCATACCATACTTCCTTATGAGTTCTAGGGTGAACTTAGACTGGCATATGGATAAACCATTCTCAGTTTGTCTTACTTGGAGACCCAAGAAGAACTTAAGCTCCCTCATACTACTCATCTCAAATTGTCCTTGCATTAGTTTTGCAAACTTTTTGCAAAGACTACTTTCAGTAGACCCAAATATTATGTCATCTACATATATTTGGACTAGTATTACTTTGCCTCTGGATTCCCTAAGGAATAGAGTCTTGTCTATTTTCCCCTTTGTGAACTTATTCTCAATGAGGAAACTAGACAGGGTTTCATACCAAGACCTAGGGGCTTGTTTTAACCCATATAATGCTTTCCTAAGTCTATAGACATGATTAGGTTGAGTTGAATCAACAAAACCTGATGGCTGTTCCACATAGACTTCCTCTTTTAGATTATCATTCAGAAATGCTGACTTGACATCTATTTGGTAAACTTTAAATCCTTGAAAGGTTGCATAGGCCAGGAACATCCTTATGGCTTCCAGTCTGGCTACTGGAGCAATGTTTTGATCAAAGTCAATACCTTCTTCCTGCCTATATCCTTTAGCAACCAATCTTGCTTTGTTCTTAATGATGACTCCATGTTCATCCATATTGTTCCTAAAGATCCACTTGGTTCCAATTATGTTGTGGTCTTTTGGTTTAGGAACAAGCTCCCAGACCTTGCATCTCTTGAACTGATTCAGCTCTTCTTACATTGCCTCAATCCAATGAGGGTCTAGGATGGCTTCTTCAAACTTCTTTGGTTCAACTTGGGATAGGAAACTGGAGAAGAGCACTGCATTCAGATTTCTGCTCCTTGTTTGTACCCCTTGTCTTGGATCACCAATGATTTGTTCTGCTGGATGATCTCTTAGATGCCTATTGGCTGGAGGCATCCTGGCTTCAGGTTGAACT
The DNA here is from genome assembly GCA_039583875.1 of Platanthera guangdongensis. NCBI lineage: Eukaryota > Viridiplantae > Streptophyta > Magnoliopsida > Asparagales > Orchidaceae > Platanthera > Platanthera guangdongensis. The sequence goes on from CM077165.1 coordinate 413,536, forward strand.
TCTTCAACTTCTTCATCTTGCTGTACTTCTTGTACTTCTTCTGCATTAGGTACATGTAGTACTCCCCCTGGACAGCAGCCACTATCTGCTACTTGCTGTCTTGCAGTAGGTTCTTCTTCAATAGTGAGCTTGTCCAACTTCTCAGTTATACCTGTGGGGCTGCATACACTACTAGACAACTCATTGTTAATAAGTCTAGTTTCATCAAATACTACATGTACAGTCTCTTCTACAACTTGTGTAGACAAGTTGTAGACTCTATAAGCCTTACTGTTGTTACTGTACCCAACAAAAATTCTCTCTTGGGACTTGGCAGCAAACTTAGTCAAGTAAGACTTTCCATTGTTAAGTATAAAGCATTTACAACCAAAGATCCTGAAGTAGGATAGGTTTGGTTTCCTGCCTTTCACAACCTCATAGGGGGTCTTGTTGAGGCTTTTAGTAATGGTAGCCCTATTAATAACATGACATGCAGTATTAACTGCTTCAGCCCAGAAATATTCTGGTAGTGATGTATCACTTAATAGGGTCCTATCAGCCTCAATCAAGGTTCTATTCTTCCTCTCAGCGATGCCATTTTGCTGAGGTGTTCTTGGTGAAGAAAACTCTTGAAATATCCCAAATTCTTCACATAGTTTTGCCATACTATCAGACTAATATTCAGTACCATGGTCACTTCTTATTTTGACCACTGTACTAGCTAGTTCATTCTAAATTTGTTTGACAAAGCTATAGAAGACACTAGGTGTTTCAGATTTCTGTCTAAGGAAGAACACCCAGGAAAACCTTGAGTAGTCATCTACAACTACAAAGGTATAAACCTTCCTACCTAGGCTGTGAACTGACATTGGACCAAAGAGATCCATATGCAAGAGGTATAAATACCTCACAGCATCTTTGTTTTCAATGTTTCTAAAGGTGGATCTAGTCTGCTTGCCCTTTTGACAAGCTGAGCAAATACCATCTTTAATACACTTAACTTGAGGACCATTCCTCACTAGCTCTTTACTAAAGAGTTTGCCAATTGTCTTGTATTTTAGATGGGCTAGCCTCTTGTGCCATTTGACACAATGAGAGACTATCTCATTAGCTACAAGACATACTGGAGAACCATTGTTCTCAATCATAATGTCTAGGCAGTAGACATTCCTTTTTCTATAACCAGTCAAAATGATCTCTTGATCATTTGACCTCCTGATATGACAACCATCTTTTACAAATGAGATGTCATATCCTACATCACTCAATTGACTTATAATAATAAGGTTATGTTTCAAACCTTTAACATAGGCCACTTGAGTAATTGTAATATAGGAGTTAGATATGTTACCAAAACCCTTGATGATCCCTTTTTCAGAACCACCAAAGGTGACTTTTGGACCATCCTTGATGGACGTATAGTCCTTTAGTAAACCCCTTGTTCCAGTCATATGTCTGGAACATCCACTGTCCAAGTACCATATTGGGGCATGACCACTTGGACTCACCTGCAAAACAGATTAGTGAACCTTAGAACCCAAAGAATTCTTGGGTCCTTGGTACTGGTTAGTTTGCTTCCTAACAAAGCTACCTGCAGATTTTCCAATAGGTAATTTGCTACTCACTTTGACACTAGCATTGTGCCAACAGTCCATTGCAAAGTGGCCTACCTTACCACAGCACCAACACTCAAACTTATTGTACCTTTGCTTATGTAACACCCCCTATCCGTCACATATCATATAGCAGTAGGTCCGGCCGGGGCCCGACGCCGTATGCCACAGACAGACCGGGTGGTTACTTATGGAAACCATCCAACCAATCTCAACATCCTACACAGAGCATTCTAGCAGAAGCAGTTTATAAAAGTTGTAACAAAGAACCCAGCATTAAAGCAGGAATGTCCACTAATACAAAATAGGATTGTTATTACAAAATACCCAAAAGAGCCTTAAGGCCTTACAAAATGTTTCACTTGAATATTACATGTTTTACAAACCACGGCACGCAGGCCGGTCATACATGAATAAAACAGTAAACATTTCCAACTTAGGCCTTCGAGGGCCGGCTTCGAAAAAAGGGCTTTAGCCCGCTATTGACCGCTTGGTCCAGCTGCACATGCAAGCAACAAACCACCGCACGGTGGCAAAACAAGGCAACGGTCAGCAATGCTGACCAAATTATAACGATCCCGCCCCCAACTCGGGGCGGCGATGCTCCTTCCCTGCATTTCATTAGCATAAGCGAGCAATAAGCACATATAGCCATTTCATCACAGACGTTGGCTCGCACGACCACACGCCCCGTGCTCTCAGGGCACATTCTCGGTGAACCGGTCGATGTCACGTCAATTAAAGCCATAGACATTCCGGACTCACCACCGCCACTTGGACGGCCAAACATATGAGCAATTTGTCTTCTTGGCCTGGGTCACGACAATTTAAGCCATTGACCGCCGAAGACCCTAATCTATGCCAACGGTAAGTGCCACGTGCCTTTAGGTCTCTTTAACCAAACGACATAGAGCGGGTACGGTTCCATCTAACCCGTGCTCACATCACAACGACAATTTAAGCCATTTGCGCGGGTCAAACTTCCGCCGAGTCCCATTTCCATCACAAGTCACATAACCCGATTATGTTCAAGTTGGCTCTCAAGCCACCAAGTTGGCAAGATCTCGTATCCGCCCAGTTTTCCGGGTGCACCTTTGGGTTAGTCCCCAAGGCTCCCTGCTGCAATCTACCACGTAGAAAACCCAAAAAACAACCAATAGCACGGAGTCTTCTCCGGCATTTATGCAATGCAACATCACCGATCCAGACCAACATGTCCGGGTAGGCTTCACACATCATGCCTATGTCCGTTCTCGTATACGGGCTCTAAACAATGGGGACTTCACATATCTACCCGAAGGAACGCCTCCAACTCTCCGCAAACTCGCGAGAGCGGGCTTCCTATGCTAAGAAAGAGAGCTACTCATGCTCAAGATGAGGATCGTTACCCTTGCGTTCCTCTTTGGCGCCATTGAAAAGTAATCAGATGAAAACCACCGCACTAGCGTTGCCTCCGTGGATCCGGAGTCGGCTCGCGATTCGGAGCTCCGAAGCTCCTCCAATGGCGGAATCTAGCTCCTTCTTCTTCCCTTGGCTCTCCTCTCTCTCTAAGGCTTTAGAAAGAGATCACTTAAGAAAAAGTGAGGGTTTTCTAAGTCAAAACCCGGGTATATCCCTTCAGTAACAACCCCCAGCCGTTGGATCTTCAGTTAAAGAAATGAACGGCTTCGATTCGGGGCTGAAATGCCCAATCTGGACCGAACACGGCCTGGCACACGCCCGTGTCCAGGGCCGTGTGCCTCATTCGCCGTCAAAATCGAATCACCTGGAACCTCACACGGGTATCGAACACGCCCGTGTTCGATATGACACGCCCGTGTTCCACCTCACACGGCCGTGTGGCCGGCCGTGTACCCCATGATTTTTCCCCAATTTCAACCCGAGCACTGCACGGGTTCTAGGACACGCCCGTGTCCTTGCCCGTGTCAACGTGACACGCCTGGACCCCAGGCTGTGTACACGGTCTCGACATTTCGTCGAGCGAAGATCGTCGACCTATCGACACGGCCTTGGACACGCCTGTGTCCTAGGCCGTGTGCCTTGTCTCGACACATTGTCGACACCAAAGTGTCGACTACCCGGGACAAGTGTCGACACGGGTCGACACGCCCTGCGACACGCCCGTGTCGCAGGCCGTGTGCCATGTCTCGACACTTCGTTGAAGCAGAGTGTCGACTTCGCGGCTAAGTGTCGACACGGGTCGACACGCCCTGCGACACGCCCGTGTCGCAGGCCGTGTGCCCAGTCTCGACACAATGTCGAGACCAAAGTGTCGACACCCCGTCTCAATGTCGACACAGGCTTGACACGCCCTGGGACACGCCCGTGTCCCAGGCCGTGTGCCTGCAGCCAGAACCCAAACTGGCCCAAAACGTCCCCCTTTGCTCCTTTGAGTTTCGGGGCGTTACAACTCTCCCCCTCTTAAAAGAATTTCGTCCTCGAAATTACATAAAGGAAAGACATGTACAAAAACCAAAATTTGTACCTGAGCGGAACAACTCTGGATACTCGTCAAGCATAGTCTGCTCTCGCTCCCAAGAGAGCTCCTCATGACCGCAATTGTCCCACCGGACCTTGACCATCCTGATCTCTTTATTGCGTAGCCGCTTGACCTCCGAGTCTTCAATCCGCACGGGCTTGATCTTTGTCGTTAGCCCACTATCCACCGGCACTTGATCGACCGCGATCACTTGCGTTGGCTCTTGTACCGCCTTCCGGAGTACCGAAATATGGAATACATCATGTAAACCACTAAGCTCCACTGAAAGCTTCAACCTATAGGCCGCTTCACCAACTCGCTCCAGAACCTCAAACGGTCCAAGGTACCTCGGGCTTAGCTTTTTCAATCGCCGCACCCGCGAGACACCCTTTAACGGCTTGATTTTTAAGTATACATAATCGCCCACAGCGAACTCCACATTCCTGTGCTTGGCATTATAGTACTTTGCTTGCCGGTCCTGAGCGATAAGCAACCTCTCCCGAATGGTTCGCATTAAAGAAGTAGCACCCTCCACTTCTGATCGCTTATACAACTTTGACTCACCCGTTTCTAACCAAGACAACGACGTGCGACACTTCCTACCATATAGGGCCTCGAAAGGCGCCATCTGAATACTCGCTTGGCAGCTATTGTTGTATGCGAACTCCACCAAATAAAGGTGGTCTTCCCATTGCTTTCCAAAATCCAAGACACACATGCGGAGCATGTCTTCCATGGTTCTATTGACCCTCTCGGTCTGCCCATCCGTTTGTGGATGGAAGGCTGTGCTAAACTTCAGCTTTGTTCCCAACATTTGCTGCACAAGCCTCCAATCATTGGACGTGAACCGCCCATCTCGGTCACTCACGATGCTGCGGGGCACACCATGAATCCGTACTATGTTATCCACATAAAGCTTTGCCAGCTTCTCCACCGGATCATCCTTCCTATGCGGAATAAAATGCGACACCTTCGTTAAACGATCAACAACCACCCAAATGGCGTCGTTCCCCTTTTGCGACCTTGGCAAACCGTGCACAAAGTCCATAGAGATGTCGTCAAATTTCCACTCCGGAATAGGCAAGGACTTAAGAAATCCTCCCGGCTTTTGGCACTCCGCCTTCACCAAGGCGCAAGTTTGGCACTTCGCTACATAGAGCATCACAACCTTTTTCAAACCCGGCCACCAAAACAGTTTCTTTACATCGCGGTACATCTTCGTGCTCCCCGGGTGAATCGAGTACTTGGTATGGTGCGCCTCGTACAACAACTCCACCCGTAAATTGCCCACACTTGGGACGCACAGACGACTGTCTTTCCAAAGCAATCCGTCCTCTACGACGAATTGGGAATTTGACCCATCCAGAGCCTCTATCATGAACTGCTTCATATGAGCATCCATATCCAAAGCCTGCCGAATCCGATCAGCCAGGTCATATTGGACTTCAGTCCAATTCAGAACTGCTTCAGCACTTGCTTGTCTGTCCACACAAACAATATCCAACGCCTCCAACTCCCGCATCAACCGCTCATCATGCACCGATAGCCAATTGGCTTGAGTTGGGGCTCGGCGACTCAGCGCATCCGCAGCCGCATTCCCTTTGCCAGGCACGTAATGGATCTTGAATGTATAGTCCCCCAGGAACTCCATCCACCTACGCTGCCGCATATTCAGATCTTTCTGATCAATAAGATACTTCAGGCTCTTGTGATCGTTGTAGATATCAATCTTCACACCGTACAAGTAGTGTCTCCACAGCTTCAAGGCAAAAATCATGGCCGCTAACTCCAAGTCATGGACCAGATAGTTCCTCTCGTGCACTTTTAGCTGTCTCGAGCCATAAGCTATCACGCTTCTGTGTTGCAGTAGCACGCAACCCAAACCGCTGCACGAAGCATCGCTATATATCTCATAGCCTTCGGTTCCATATGGCGAACTCAGCACAGGCGCCGTGGTCAACCGACACTTCAACTCCTCGAAAGCTCGTGCGCACTCCGGAGTCCAAACGAACTTATGCTCCTTCCTCGTCAATGTAGTGAGAGGTAACGCTATCCGCGAGAAGTTCTCTACGAAGCGCCTATAATATCCGGCAAGCCCCAAAAAGCTCCGGACTTCTGCTACCGTAGCAAGCTCAGGCCACTCCCGTATCGCAACAATCTTCGTCGGATCCACAGCAATACCCTCTCCACTTACTATATGCCCGAGGAACGCCACTGAGGATAGCCAAAACTCGCACTTCGAGAACTTGGCATACAATTGATTTCTCCTTAGCGTTTCCAACACCAAATGAAGATGCTTGAAGTGATCTTCCTCACTTTGCGAGTACACCAAAATATCGTCGATGAAGACGATCACAAAATGGTCCAAGTACTCCCTGAACGTCCTGTTCATCAAATCCATGAACACTGACGGTGCATTAGTCAGCCCAAACGGCATGACTGTAAACTCATAATGCCCGTATCTCGTACTGAACGCTGTCTTCGGGATATCACTCTCCCTTATTCGCAGCTGATAGTACCCAGCCTTGAGATCCAACTTCGAGTACACCGTCGACCCGACTAACTGATCAAAGAGATCATCAATCCGGGGGATCGGGTACTTGTTCTTCTTAGTTAGCTTGTTGAGCTCCTGATAATCAATACATAGCCTCAAGCTTCCGTCCTTCTTCTTAACAAAGAGGACCGGTGCGCTCCAAGGCGAAGAACTCGGGCGCACATACCCTTGCTCCAACAACTCTTGCAGTTGAACCTTCAGCTCCGCCATTTCCTTAGGCGCTAGCCGATACGGAGATCGTGACACAGGCTTTGCACCTGGCACTAGCTCGATCGTAAAATCTATCTCCCGCTGAGGCGGGGCTCCAGGAAGATCTGCGGGGAACACATCAGGGTATTCCGATACCACTGAAATACAATCCAACGCGGGCTTCGGCTTTGCAACCTCCACTAGTGTAAAGAACAGTTCTGCTCCGGCACGAACCGCCTTCACCACCTGAAGAGTAGACATCAACGTCTTGCTCGACCCCTTTAAGCCCGTAAAAGTCATCTCACGACTTGCTCCCAGCTTGACTTCCTTGCTACCACAATCTATATGGGCCTGCTGCTCCGAGAGCCAGTCCATGCCAAATATGACGTCGAACTCCGCCAACGGAAGTAAAGACGCCTGCAGGTCGAACTCCTGCTCCCCAATGCGAATCTTAACATCGCAGATCCTATCCGCTCGCATCGAACACCCATTGGGCAACAACACATCCAACGTATCCTTCGCCATCGAAGAAGGGAGTCCGATGCTTTATATAAATCCTTCGGACAAGAAGGAGTGTGAAGCTCCCGTATCGAAGAGTGCTCGTGCCGGATTTTCACAAATCAATACAAATCCTAAACAAGCAGTGGTAAGGTAACATGTGCATAACAAGTAGTTAAATAAATTGACTTGCTATAAATTAAACCGTACCTGCCACCACATCAGCTTGTTTGATGGCCTCCTGTTGGCCAAGATTATAGACCCTTGGTTGGGCCGGAGCATAGTGGGATGCGGTCGACTCCACCGCCTTTCCCTTCTCTTCATAAGTAGCTCCCGGCTTTCTCTCGGACTTAGGACGTCCGCTCCAACAGTCACGGGCGAAATGCCCCGTCTTTCCACATGTAAAACACGCGCCCAGGGTCCGACTCGTAGTCGCCCCAGAAGCACCAGAAGGAGCTGGACCCGAAGTCCTATGCTTCATGAAAGACCTCCGATAGCCGGCCTTTGAAGTAGTCGGCACTTTAAATTCAGATTTCTTCTCACCCAAGCTTTTCTTTGCTTGTACGTTCTTCATGTCCTTCTCCAAGGACCGGGCAGTATTGACCAAGGTTAAGAAAACCTGCGTCATCGACCCCGAAAGTAGTAGTCTCAACTCATCCCTCAATCCTTCATAGAAGCGATTAGTCTTGCGCTCCTCATCCACGATGGTGGAGCTAGCATAACGACTCAGACGAGTAAACTCGTGGAGATATTCATCCACGCTCCTCTCACCCTGTACCAACTTCAGGAACTCATTCTCCAACGCTATCCTCTGCGTCGAAGGGAGGTATCTAGCCAAAAATAATCTCGAAAACTCCTCCATCGAGACATCACCAAGTTGCTTGCCTCTCAGTAAGTGCAGCTCCAATCCTTCCCACCACATCCTCGCTTCACCGTCCAAAAGGAACGTAGCGATGGTGGTCATTTGCCACTCCTCCGTCTCCGTCGCTGTCATGACTCTCTTTACCCTGGAGAGCCAGTCTTCAGCCTGAGATGGGGTTCCCAACCCTGAGAATACCGGAGGGTTAAAGCTCATTACATGCTTTAGCTGCCTCTCAGTTGCCCTCCTTGGCACTACCGGTTCCAAAACCACTTGCTCCACCCTCCTCGGCTCAGCCTCTTGAAGAGGTACTTGCTCCATCACAGGAGCGGGCTGCTGTGTTTGCCTTCCAGGCTGCGCATTGATCACGGCCAACACCGCTTCAGCCACCAATCGAATATTCTCAGCCGACAGAGGTGTTGCAGGAGCAACATCCGGTGCACTACTAGCCTCAGAAACTCGGCGTTCTGACGGCCCAACACCGCTTCTGGTCACCTATAGTGGTACAAAACACCGTTAAGCGACCAAATAAATTGCAAACAACAATTATAGGAACACGCAAGTTCCTCAAACACGAGTATTTTCATTCCTAAGTGGACATTCATGGGTTCTTTTACCATTATAACGATGACGCACACAATGTGCTCACCACCCCTTAAAAAGAATTCGCCCACGAATTCACTTTAAGCCCGACCAAAACTAGTAGTCTGATACCAAATTGTAACACCCCCTATCCGTCACATAGCATATAACAGTAGGTCCGACCGGGGCCCGACGCCGTATGCCACAGACAGACCGGGTGGTTACTTATGGAAACCATCCAACCAATCTCAACGTCCTACATAGAGCATTCTATCGGAAGCAGTTTATAAAAGTTGTAACAAAGAACCCAGCAATAAAGCACGAATGTCCACTAATACAAAATAGGAATGTTATTACAAAATACCCAAAAGAGCCTTAAGGCCTTACAAAATGTTTCACTTGAATATTACATGTTTTACAAATCACGGCACGCAGGCCGGTCATACATGAATAAAACAGTAAACATTTCCAACTTAGGCCTTCGAGGGCCGGCTTCGCAAAAAGGGCTTTAGCCCGCTATTGACCGCTTGGTCCAGCTGCACCTGCAAGCAACAAACCACCGCATGGTGGCAAAACAAGGCAACGGTCAGCAATGCTGACCAAATTATAACGATCCCGTCCCCAACTCGGGGCGGCGATGCTCCTTCCCTGCATTTCATTAGCATAAGCGAGCAATAAACACATATAGCCATTTCATCACAGACGTTGGCTCGCACGGCCACACGCCCCGTGCTCTCAGGGCACATTCTCGGTGAACCGGTCGATGTCACGTCAATTAAAGCCATAGACATTCCGGACTCACCACCGCCACTTGGACGGCCAAACCTATGAGCAATTTGTCTTCTTGGCCTGGGTCACGACAATTTAAGCCATTGACCGCCGAAGACCCTAATCTATGCCAACGGTAAGTGACACGTGCCTTTAGGTCTCTTTAACCGAACGACATAGAGCGGGTATGGTTCCATCTAACCCGTGCTCACATCGCAACGACAATTTAAGCCATTTGCGCGGGTCAAACTTCCGCCGAGTCCCATTTCCATCACAAGTCACATAACCCGGTTATGTTCAAGTTGGCTCTCAAGCCACCAAGTTGGCAAGATCTCGTATCCGCCCAGTTTTCTGGGTGCACCTTTGGGTTAGTCCCCAAGGCTCCCTGCTGCAATCTACCGCATAGAAAACCCGAAAAACAACCAATAGCATGGAGTCTTCTCCGACATTTATGCAATGCAACATCACCGATCCAGACCAACATGTCCGGGTAGGCTTCACACATCATGTCTATGTCCGTTCTCGTATACGGGCTCTAAACAACGGGGAATTCACATATCTACCCGAAGGAATGCCTCCAACTCTCCGCAAACTCGCGAGAGCGGGCTTCTTATGCTAAGAAAGAGAGCTACTCATGCTCAAGATGAGGATCGTTACCCTTGCGTTCCTTTTTGGCGCCATTGAAAAGTAATCGGATGAAAACCACCGCACTAGCGTTGCCTCCGTGGATCCGGAGTCAGCTCGCGATTCGGAGCTCCGAAGCTCCTCCAATGGCGGAATCTAGCTCCTTCTTCTTCCCTTGGCTCTCCTCTCTCTCTAAGGCTTTAGAAAGAGATCACTTAAGAAAAAGTGAGGGTTTTCTAAGTCAAAACCCGGGTATATCCCTTCAGGAACAACCCCCATCCGTTGGATCTTCAGTTAAAGAAATGAACGGCTTCGATTCGGGGCTGAAATGCCCAATCTAGACTGAACACGGCCTGGCACACGCCCGTATCCAGGGCCGTGTGCCTCATTCTCCGTCAAAATCGAATCACCTGGAACCTCACACGGGTATCGAACACGCCCGTGTTCGATCTGACACGCCCGTGTTCCACCTCACACGGCAGTGTGGCCGGCCGTGTACCCCATGATTTTTCCCCAATTTCAACTCGAGCACTGCACGGGTTCTAGGACACGCCCGTGTCCTTGCCCGTGTCAACGTGACACGCCTGGACCCCAGGCCCTGTACACGGTCTCGACATTTCGTCGAGCGAAGATCGTCGACCTATCGACACGGCCTTGGACACGCCCGTGTCCTAGGCCGTGTGCCTTGTCTCGACACATTGTCGACACCAAAGTGTCGACTACCCGGGACAAGTGTCGACACGGGTCGACACGCCCTGCGACACGCCCGTGTCGTAGGCCGTGTGCCATGTCTCGACACTTCGTCGAAGCAGAGTGTCGACTTCGCGGCTAAGTGTCGACACGGGTCGACACGCCCTGCGACACGCCCGTGTCGCAGGCCGTGTGCCCAGTCTCGACACAATGTCGAGACCAAAGTGTCGACACCCCGTCTCAATGTCGACACAGGCTTGACACGCCCTGGGACACGCCCATGTCCCAGGCCGTGTGCCTGCAGCCAGAACCCAAACTGGCCCAAAACGTCCCCCTTTGCTCCTTTGAGTTTCGGGGCGTTACAGCTTAGGTACAGTCTTAGCTGTTTTATCTACATCTGGCTTGTTGAGAGTTGGGGCTTTGCCCTTGGACTTGGACTGAACAGTCCTTGCAGGTTTAGTAAATCTCAGTCCAGCTTTACCCTTGTGATGAACAAATTCATCAATTAAAGGTAGAACTGACTTAGGTTTAGAAAATCTAGCAACTAAGTCTTTCTCCTTCTGAAGATTAATCTCCAGACTCTTGATTTGATCATTCTTAAATGATATAGTCCCTGATACGACCAAAATGGATCTACGTAATCACGCAAGTGCACGTGTCGAATCAAGTAATAAAATGATGAGTTGAGTTATCGTTCCTAGAGGAAGTGCAACGTTAGTGCTTGTAATTACTAGCCTTACTCGTTCCGTGAATCCAAGTGGGATGATCAAATGTGAATTTAGATTAAGAAAAATTAAAGCAAACAAAATTAAGACTAAATAACACTTACTTAAGAGACTTTTATCAAATTGGAGAAATAGTCTCGTATGTGATTTCACTTGTTTGTTGTGATGAGTTCTTAGAATAAACCCTCATGAACGCTTAATTACTATCCTGCGACGAGTTGAAAGTAGATTTCTTTATCTCTCGATCTCTGAAATCCATTTACCCTAATTCCCCTAGTTATCTCTAACTTAGATGAAATGAGAATAACATACACACACAACTCAAGTTCGCTAGCGAGAAATGAAATCTCTTTCTTTCCAACACTATCTCATAATCTATATTGCACTTTCGTCACTCCTCTCTCGAATCTCACGACGAAGTATGATAGTGGAATTTTGGTTAAAGAGTTGTACGACTCCTCTCTCGAATCTCGCCGTACAAAATAGAGGATTCAACTCTAAACAACATAACTCCTCTCTCGAATCTTGTTACGCAATCTAGAAGAAGAACACTTACTCCAAACAGTCCATGAAATAAATATAGATCCAAGAAAAATAGTTTTCAACCATTCATAGAGGGAAAGTTAACATCAAAACATAACAACACCACAAGATACTCTCACATACAAGACTTATGAAATTAGTTCATAATGGAAAGGGAGAACCAAACATGATAGATCTTACTAGACATGATTAAAGAGGTTAAAAGTGCAGGAGTTTGTGATCAGATCTCCTTCCAAGCCTTCTTTCTCCTCGTCGATGCCTTCAAACCCTAGCCGTTCTTCTCCTTCTCCAAGATGATGGCCTCCAATCCTTTTTCCTCTCTCTAATTTCGTGCCCTTTTGGAATGAAAATTCCCTGTTAAAAACGAGCAGCCCCTTTCCAATAGATGCCTCCTTCCATATTTAGTTTTGGCACAAAATTCGAAATTCGAATTTTAAAACCGCCCAGACTTGTTACAACAACTGCAACAGGTTTCTGTAACAACTGCACAGCCAAAATACAATTCCTGCACTTACTTTGCCGGTTCGATTTCTACGTCATTTCTAATAAGAAAAACATAAGCAAAATATGTTAATTCAGCGTGAATAAAATGACTATTAATTTATGGATATTTATACTAATTTAAGTCATTTCTTCTCATTTATCACAACGATTATGTAAAACTAGGGGACTAGATAACTTCAATTGAGAAGTTATCACACCTCCACACTTGAACTTTTGCTAGTCCCTAGCAAAGATAATTCAGATCAATGGATTGGATGAAGATATACTATCAAGATGCAAATTCAAATGATCCTTCTTGTAAAATAACTTAATCAAAGCTTACTCAAGAAATTCACTTTACTTAACTGATAGGCTTAGAAATCAATAAGAGCTCAAAATTCACAAATTCATTAGTTAGATGGAAGATAACACTCAAATAAGTATCTTAGTTCGGTGCGTGCTTTTCTTTAAAAGTAATTTACTCCCATGCAACTTTTCTCATTGAACCTCAGCATTTATTGGAAAGGATAAGAATAGGCTAAGCTTCGATTTAGCATACACATGAGTTAGTAGTTCAATTGAAAATAGGATAAACTTGGCTTGGTTAAAAATTTATGGATAACCTTGATAATGAAATGATATTCCCTAGTTAATAGTCTTAGTACTTCACCGTATTATGGGGTTTAACAACATATATTCTTTAACATATTTTTTTCATAGTAGGGATCATTCCAAGTATAAGTGCACATACCCGGGCCACATATCACTATGATGCTCAACCACATTTTTTCTCTCTTTTTTTTAACTCATAGTTGGGATCATTCCAAGTACGTTTTCACATACCCAGGCCGCATATCACTATGACATAAATTTCTCTATATTTTTTTATATCATCATAGTTGGGATCATTCCAAGTATGTGGGCATATACTTAGGCCGCATATCACTATAAAGTTAAATCAATTATTTATACAAATTAAACACCCATAAATGGCTAACGTACTAAGATACAACTAATCGAAATATAGGGAATTTAGGCATGAAATACTATGTATGAAAAAGTTCAAGCTCAACTATTCTAGTGAAGATCAAAATGGAATAACTACTTAAGCTCATGTCTTGGCTTACATCGTTGACTTAGTTCTTGCTCGCCCCTCCCGTTATTTGTAGAGGTCAATATCAAAAGATTGTCATGGAAGTAAACAAAAAATTTTGTGCATAAAAACAAAAATGCTTAAGTGAGATTTATCACAAAAAATCTTACTAATTTCAAATTCACTAATTGAACTCTTTGGACTGTTCAGCCATACCAATCAATTATCATTGAATATATCTAGAATAATCTATTGATTAAATGAAACAAGAACTAAGATCATTCAAAACGTGGTTTAACGAGTCATCCAAATGGTAGGGGTTGTAATACCCCCACCTCCACACTTAAATGATTTGCTAGTCCCTAACAAAAGTATCGTTGTAAAATAGTTGTCGTAATAAGTACAAAATCATATAAAAGAGCGGAAATGACTGTAAAGAACTTCCCTGAAGTAGGAGTGCCCGCAAATATACTTTGTCGAAATGTTCCAAGTAGGACTTTCGTGCATAGAGTTCCACTTCCTGTGTCCTAATGATCTGTACGCTTAACATGTGTGCAAATACCTGGAGACAATTCATTCTCCATAATTTTCCAAATGAGATGTCCAAGTGATTAAAACACCGACAAGGAGGCACATATTGCAGATCATAATACTTCTCTATTTTGACTAACATATCAACATAAATTAGGCCAACTGCTAAGCAGAATCATGTATCAACGCAACATAATCATTTACTAATGGAAACAACATCATCATTTATCAAAACTTGGGCCTGGCAATCAAAATGTGAATTCCGCTTAGTAATAATTGACAACCATGAAGCAGTAAAGCTCAAAGAAGCACATTTGACAACCATGCATTGTTTATCCAAAATGAATAACAGTTAGCGTCCTCCGTGCCCAATCCTAATCAGTAATAATGTATTAAAATAGTTCAGATCATGTGCATGATAACGTATCAAATCAAATAGGAGTTACAATTAGCACATAAGCATATTATGAAAATGCAAATTGTAATGTACCAAAATGGAACGTTCATAGCGTCACACCACAAAATATAAATCCCCCAGACTATAGTCCATACTCATAAACATCCAGGAATAGTGAAGAACAAAATATGGATGATATATCCGTTAACAATCATATAGTCAAAACTATGCAAGACAAAAGGTAATCTGGGGAGATCCTACTCCTCATCGTCCTCGATATCCTCATCGTCAGCTTCGTCTTCATCAGCATCTTCCTCGTCATCATCATCCTCGTCATCATCGTCCTCGTCATCTTCGTCCGCGTTTGCTTTCGCCGTTGGATCAACTCTAGTCTTATCACAAGTCAAGAGGAAGCCTTTATTGTCGAACTGCCCCATCATCCTAAAATTCGGCTCAGACACCGGAATCTTCCTTTTCTCCATGATTTTACGGATGTTGGTACAAATATCTTCAAATTGCTCCCTTGCAAACAAATGGTGACATCGCTGATAGGCTTTGATATACTCAATATGCTCCATCAACAGGTCGGGATCAGTGCCATGGTCGACCACTGGAATATCAATTCGCATTGGTTTCACTATTGGTGCCTGTGAAGTCTGAGCTGCACCCCCTTTCTTCCAACTACGTCCCCTTCCCTGTGTTTCCGCAACAACCTTGACGTTGACTTCGACAACCGTTTCAGTAATATGTCGCTTTACAGGTGTAACCATGTCCTCCTCATCCTTTTCCACACCAGCTTGCAGACATAACTCAGTTATGAGGGTAGGAAACCATAGCTGCTTAGGTTTCTCCTCTCTAATTTTCTGCCGAAGTTGCAATGAAATAATCTTTCCCAAATCAAAGTATAGGCCCTTAATAATACCGTAGATCAACGCCACCTTATCCAATGTAATAGTGTTCGGGTGCCGAGTGGGCATGATACTAGCATTAATAAACAGCAGCCACACTTTAGCTTCCCTAGTTAGACAAGATGTCTTCAGTACTCTATGTGTCTTACTAGCCCACTCTAGTGTCGGTGTGCAACACACTGTATCCGTCATTTCCTGAAGAGATACCTTATTAAGAATTTCAGCATAGTTGCCATACCCATGATCCTCCAAATTAAACATATCACTAATCATCTCTGCAGAAAACTCAACCGCCTTCCCTCTAACAGTCACTACTTGTCCCTCTATGCTTTTAGCATTTGCATAAAACTCATAGACCATGGGGAAAATAGCCTCAGTCCTCGGATGGCAGAAGACCTCCCACTGGAGTGCCTTGATCTGCTCAGTATATGTTACACTCCAAGCCCTCTTTTCCATTTTAAATCCTCTTTCAAAGATGAAAGGGAGCGTTTTCAACGAGCGAAACCAATACTCCGCTGCCTCACTCGAAAATTTTATAGCTTGTTCTCTAACAACCTCCTTCCCCTTCTTCTTACTAAACCTCCGTTTAGATGACATAACTCCGACTAATCACAACACACAGAACAGGAGAAAAGAAAAATATAAATATAAATTATTCACCAATTGCTCCTCTCTCCATGAGTGCAAGGTTAAGAGTTATACCTCAAAAAGCTTCAGTAATGAAGAGAATAAACACTTGCCCCACTCCCGTGTTATGCAGCTGGTGCGCTTGTACTCACCGCCCACCACACACTTCCAAGGAAAAACGATCACGCTTATCTCAAAGCTGTTCGCAGATCGCCTCGTCCCCCTTTGTTTTTGACCTAGCCAGAAAACGGAGGAACTAATGTTGGGCAAGATTCGACAATGTGCTAAGGTTCAATGGTTTTACCTTCAACAAACTCGGAGATCCTCCCCCAGAACTCACCCCGTGGCGATTCGCTCTTGATCGCACATCCCAAAGAAATGCGCCGCCTGGTTCGAAAACGACTAGCCAGGGCTTGGCCGCTACCGGCCGGGTCGAAATCGCCGAGAGGCGGAGCTTTTGCGGCTTGCTCCTCGCCGATCTCAAGGCCGCCGTTCAACGCTATGCCTATGGACTCTCCGCTCCCACTCTTGCCCTAGAACCCGGCGGGTGTGAGGGAATCAGCCATTTTATATTTATTAAGTGCAAGCAATTAGTGTAATGGATTAAGGGATTTTTATTAAGCATTAAACCGGTTTTTTTCAATAAATAATTGCTTTTATATTTCAAAACCTAAATTAACTTTAGTTAATTTAACTCCAACCGCCGGTGTGGTGATTCACGCGCGCCGGTTCAGTTGAACCGGCGGCTTGAGGACTTCCGCAGCATCCATGAAGAAGCAGTCAGAAATAAAATATCCATTACGCATGTTTTCATAGCGTTGTAACAACTGCCTTCTGGTTTACAAAATCTATTTTACCTTAAATTCCTACGGATTTTTGGCCAATTTTTTTTCTCTACTCCAGCATTTTCACTCCTAAAAATTATTGAGCATAGTCAACTATGTTCATATGGCCTTGCTTCCTTCAACACACATTTTTTTTACTTAATGAAACAAACGAATATATATAATTATTATCCTTATTATTATTTATATATATATTATATGATACGATGGGTTGCCTCCCACCAAGCGCCTCCTTTAAAACGTCTCGGCCGGACGTATCTCTTCGTCACCCGTCATTGCAATTTCACGATCGTCGACTCCCGACGATCAATATCTATATGATATTCCTTTAGTCTTTGGCCATTTACCTTGAATTCGGAGCCATCCTTCTCGTTGCGAATCGTGACTACCCCATACGGGTGCACCTGCGTCACTATGAATGGTCCCGACCATCTCGATTTTAGCTTTCCCGGGAATAATTTAAGTCTTGAGTTAAATAACAATACCAATTGCCCGGTCTTGAACTCTTTCACCGTTAATCATGCGTCGTGTCATTTTTTGTTCGCTCCTTATAAAGTTTGGCGCTCTCGTATGCGTTGGACCGAATTTCTTCCAATTCATTAATTTGCAATAGCCTTTTATTGCCCGCCTCTTGGAAGTCAAAGTTTAATTTCTTAATTGCCCAATACGCCTTATGTTCCAACTCCACCGGTAGGTGACACGCTTTCCCATAGATCATTTTATATGGTGTTAATCCGATCGGAGTTTTAAAAGCCGTTCTATATGCCCATAATGCATCACCTAGCTTTTGTGACCAATCCTTGCGCGTTGCATTCACCGTTTTCTCTAAGATGGTCTTGATCTCACGATTTGACACCTCGGCTAAGCCATTGGTTTGCGGATGGTAGGCAAGAGCTACTTTATGTGTTACACCATATTTCTTTAGTAAAGTTTTAAATTGTGAATTACAAAAGTGCGCCCCTCCATCACTAATTATTGCCCTCGGTGTACCAAATCTAGTGAAGATGTTAGACCTTAGAAATTTTAGCACCACCTTGGTATCATTCCTTTGCGTAGCTATCGCCTCTATCCACTTCGACGCGTAGTCTACTGCTAGCAAAATATATAAATTTCCATCGGAGTTGACAAAGGGGCCCATGAAATCAATCCCCCATACATCAAAGACTTCTACTTCAAGGATTCCATTCGTGGGCATGCTTGCTCCCCGCTGAAGATTTCCAACCCGTTGACAACGGTCACACTGTCCTACGAAATGATGAGAGTCCTTGAATAAGGTTGGCCAATAGAATCCTGACTCTAAAACCTTCCTCGCTGTCCGGTCTCCCTTATGGTGTCCTCCATAGGGTGATGCATGACACTTTTCTAGAATACTATGAACTTCCATCTCGGGCACACACCTACGAATAATTTGATCAACACAAATTTTAAATAGATACAGTTCATCCCATAGGTAAAACTTCACCTGATGAAGGAATCGCTTCCTTTGTTGGTAGCTAAAATCCGGTGGAAAAACCTTGCTAACTATATAGTTAACGAAATCAGCATACCATGGGATACTCCCTTCTGTGACTGCAAGTAAACTCTCATCTGGGAAACTTTCCTTAATCTCAACGTGTACGTCTTTCTCACACCCATTCTCTAATCTCGATAAGTGGTCGGCAATCGGGTTTTCTGCCCCCTTACGATCCTTGATCTCAAAATCAAACTCTTGGAGGAGTATAATCCATCTAATAAGCCTAGGTTTAGCCTCCTTTTTCTCCACTAGATATCGGATTGCCGCGTGGTCCGTGTAAACTATGACTGTAGAACTAATCAGATAAGCGCGGAATTTGTCGAACGCAAAAACCACCGCTAGGAGTTCCTTTTCTGTAGTTGTATAGTTCACTTGGGCATTAATAAGAGTCTTACTAGCATAATGAATGGTGTGGAAAACCTTGTCGTGCATTTGCCCCAACACGGCTCCCACCGCATAGTTGCTCGTATCGCACATGAGAACGAAGGGTAATGAGAAATCGGGTGCCTTGACAATGGGTGCCGAGATTAATTTTTCTTTTAACATTTGAAATGCTTCTAAGCACTCGTTATTGAAAATAAAAGGTGTATCTTTCTCGAGTAAATTGCATAAAGGCTTTGTGATTTTTGAGAAATCTCTAATGAACTGCTTATAGAATCCGGCATGACCGAGGAAACTACGAATGCCCTTGACATTCGTTGGCGGGGAAAGTTTTTCTATCACTTCAATCTTTGCTCGATCCACTTCTAGTCCTTGACTCGATACCTTATGTCCTAATACAATGCCCTCACGTACCATAAAATGGCACTTTTCCCAGTTCAGTACTAAGTTAGTCTCAACACAGCGGGCCAATACCCTCCCCAGACATGCCAAACATGCATCGAACGATTTACCAAAGATGGAAAAATCGTCCATGAATACCTTGATTCCATACTCTGCCGGATCAATGCCTCGAGCGATGAGGTCGGATAGTATTGTCAGTATACAACGCTGAAATGTGGCGGGAGCGTTGCATAATCCAAATGGTAGTCTCCTAAATGCAAATATACCAAAGGGGCATGTAAATGTTGTCTTCTCTTGATCTTCTGGTGCAACCATAAGCTGGTTGTATCCTGAATATCCGTCCAAGAAGCAAAAATACTAGCCACCTGCCAATCTATCAAAGACTTGGTCAAGGAATGGTAACGGAAAATGATCTTTTCTAGTCACCTTGTTCAATTTTCGATAATCAATACATATCCTCCATCCCGTGACAGCCCTAGTGGGTATAAGTTCATTATTTTC
This sequence comes from Platanthera guangdongensis, assembly GCA_039583875.1. Taxonomy (NCBI): domain Eukaryota; kingdom Viridiplantae; phylum Streptophyta; class Magnoliopsida; order Asparagales; family Orchidaceae; genus Platanthera; species Platanthera guangdongensis. Next base: position 433,320 of record CM077165.1, read on the forward strand.
ATTCTTAACAAGTGTTATCCCTCCCTTCTTTGGTACGCAATGCACCGGGCTTACCCACTTGCTATCTGAAATAGGATAAATAATGCCTACGTCCAGCCACTTAATGATTTCCTTCATCACCACCTCCTTCATTGGAGGACTAAGCCTTCGTTGATGTTCGATGGATCCTTTCTCCCCATCTTCTAATAGAATTTCGTGCATACAGATGGATGAGCTAATCCCCTTGATGTCGGCAAGAGTCCAACCAATCGCTTCCTTAAACTCCCTTAGTAACTCAATTAATTTTAACTCTTCTTCCATTCTTAATGATGCATTGATTATGACCGGAAGAGTGTTATCTTCCTCTAGAAATACATACTTAAGGTGTTCAGGTAGTGATTTTAATTCCAACTTAGGTGGTTCAATGATAGAAGGTTTTATCATTCTTGGTTCGCTTGTCCTAGTTATCACTTCAAAACTCTTATATGTGAACAACTTCTTCCATTACTTTATCTTTTCACCCTCGTCATTAACTAAGATGTCTAACAATCTATGATCAAAATCTTCTTCCTCGTGTGTCAACCTAGAGGGCACCTCAACCTCTTTAATTACATAGCATTCTTCTCTATCTTCAGGGAATTTCATGGCCTTAAGGATATTGAAGGTTACCTCCTCTTCGTTGACTCTCATTGTTAGCTCTCCCTTTTGTACATATATAAGGGTGCGTCCTATGGCTAAAAATGGTCTTCCTAGAATAATAGGAACTTCCTTATCCTCATCCATATCTAGCACCACAAAATCGGCTGGAAAGATGAATTTATCCACCTTAACCAGTACATCCTCAACAATTCCCTTAGGAAAAGCTAAAGACCTATCGGCCAACTGTAGAGTAAGAGATGTTGGTGTAATCTCTCCCAGGCCTAATTTTGTGTAAATAGATAAGGGCATCAGATTGATCCTAGCTCCCAAGTCACACAATGCACTCCCTGAAAATGTCGTTCCTATCAAACATGGTATTGTAAAGCTACCTGGATCTTTTAATTTTTGAGGTAGTTTCTTTTGTAATATTGCACTACATTCTTCCGTTAGGGCGACTATCTCCCTCTCAATGAATTTCCTCTTTTTGGATAAGATGTCTTTCATAAACTTGACATAACTAGGCATTTGTTCAAGAGCCTCAGGAAACGGAATATTTATAGTTAATTTCTTAAAGATTTCCATAAACTTTTGGAATTGCTTATCGAGCTTTGTCTTTGCTAATCTAGATGGGAAGGGAGGTGGAGGATAGATGATTTCTTTCTTTTTATTATTTAGTGGTTGGACTTCAACTATCTCCGGTTCTTTAACTTCTACGGGCTCTTCTTCTTGCATCCCCCTAGGTTCATTTCCTTGTTCCTTCCTCTCGTCATCTCTAGCTTTTTCTAACAACCCATCTCCACTTTGAATTTCCACCCCACTCCTTAAAGCGATTGCATTACAATGATTAGGAGGTTCCTCTCTTGTTGGGTTAGGCATGGTATCCGAAGGTAATGATCCAATCGGCCTTTTGCTTAACGTGGTGGCTAATTGCCCCAATGTGGTCTCTAAAGATCTTAGAGATGACTCAATCCCTCCAATCCTAGACTCATTCTTTTGGAACATCCCCACAATAACTTCATCAGTTAACTTCCTAGGATTGTTTTGAGGATTCCCTTGGGTGGGATTCAGATTTTGATGAAATCCCGGCGATTGGTTCACTCCTTGATTATTTCTCCAAGAGAAATTAGGGTGATGTCGCCACTCGGGGTGATAATGATTAGCAAATCCCGGTGGAATTTGCCTTTGTTGTCTTCCTATATAGTTGGCTTCCTCCGTTAATAGATTTAATTGTTCCACCGTTAGTGGTGCACTAGGCGCAGGATTTGATAAAGAATCTAGCCTCTTGTTAATCAAGTTGAATTGTGATGCCATTTCGGCGGCTAAGGATGTGATTTGATCTACATGGTGCACCCCTGCTGGATTACTTGTTGCTTGTCTTTCATATGCTTGATAATTATTAGACGTTAAATCTTCTAAAATGGTATACGCATCTTCCGGATATTTTTTCATTAGGGAACCTCCCGCGGCTCCATCTACTAGAATCATGGTTGCGGTTTGCAACCCGTTATAAAACGTGGATACTTGTTGGTGTTGTGCTAACCCATGGTGTGGACATTTTCTTAACAGCTCCTTAAAACGCTCCCATGCATCGTAAAGAGTCTCCCCATGATGTTGCATAAATGTAGTGATATCTCTAATCAACTTAGCCGTCTTAGAAGGTGGAAAATACTTATTTAAAAATTTATCTTCTAATTAGGCCCATGTGGTGATAGCATCATCGGGTAAAGAGTCCAACCAATCCCTTGCTCGACCTTCTAAGGAAAAAGGAAATGCTCTTAGTTGAATTGCGTCAGCGGACACACCATTTGCCTTAAACATGTCGCATATTGTTAAGAAGGTTTTTAAATGAGAGTTTGCATCTTGATGGTTAAGACCCTCAAATCTATTTAGTTGAACTTGTTGCATAATGAAGGGGTCCATCTTGAAATTATTAGCTTCTATAGGTGGTCGGGCAATACTCGTGTGCAAACCTCCCCTAAAAGGTGTGTTGTAATCCCTACATGTCATTCGAGGCGGCACGTGTTGATTATTTGGATTCGCTTGCCCGTTATGGTTCACGTGACCCTCTATGTCATCGATAACTTGTTGTCTGTTATTATCCATCTCGGGATGATCAATGTTTTCCGTTCTATGGTTTCTTCGATTTTGTCTACAGGTGCGCTCTATTTCTAAGTTTAGTGGCAATAATTCCGGGTTTCTATACCTTGACATACACCACAAAGCTTCGAAATAAGTGCTAAGACAAGAAAAACAATTAAAAACAAAATACTTGATCTCCAACTACTAAGGTTTAACTAATATTACGAGAAATAAAACACTAAACCAGTTGCGCTTCCCCGGCAACGGCGCCAAAAACTTGATACGGCCAAAATGGATCTACGTAATCACGCAAGTGCACGTGTTGAATCAAGTAATAAAATGATGAGTTGAGTTATCGTTCCTAGAGGAAGTGCAACGTTAGTGCTCGTAATTACTAACCTTACCCGTTCCGTGAATCCAAGTGGGATGATCAAATGTGAATTTAGATTAAGAAAAATTAAAGAAAACAAAATTAAGACTAAATAACACTTACTTAAGAGACTTTTATCAAATTGGAGAAATAGTCTCGTATGTGATTTCACTTGTTTGTTGTGATGAGTTCTTAGAATAAACCCTCATGAACGCTTAATTACTATCCTGCGACGAGTTGAAAGTAGATTTCTTTATCTCTCGATCTCCGAAATCCATTTACCCTAATTCCCATAGTTATCTCTAACTTAGATGAAATGAGAATAACATACACACACAACTCAAGTTCGCTAGCGAGAAATGAAATCTCTTTCTTTCCAACCCTATCTCATAATCTATATTGCACTTTCGTCACTCCTCTCTCGAATCTCGCGACGAAGTATGATAGTGGAATTTTGGTTAAAGAGTTGTACGACTCCTCTCTCGAATCTCGCCGTACAAAATAGAGGATTCAACTCTAAACAACGTAACTCCTCTCTCGAATCTTGTTACGCAATCTAGAAGAAGAACACTTACTCCAAACAGTCCATGAAATAAATATAGATCCAAGAAAAATAGTTTTCAACCATTCATAGAGGGAAAGTTAACATCAAAACATAACAACACCACAAGGTACTCTCACATACAAGACTTATGAAATTAGTTCATAATGGAAAGGGAGAACCAAACATGATAGATCTTACTAGACATGATTAAAGAGGTTAAAAGTGCAGGAGTTTGTGATCAGATCTCCTTCCAAGCCTTCTTTCTCCTCGCCGATGCCTTCAAACCCTAGCCGTTCTTCTCCTTCTCCAAGATGATGGCCTCCAATCCTTTTTCCTCTCTCTAATTTCGTGCCCTTTTGGAATGAAAATCCCCTGTTAAAAACGAGCAGCCCCTTTCCAATAGATGCCTCCTTCCATATTTAGTTTTGGCGCAAAATTCGAAATTCGAATTTTAAAACCGTCCAGACTTGTTACAACAACTGCAACAGGTTTCTGTAACAACTGCACAACCAAAATACAATTCCTGCACTTACTTTACCGGTTCGATTTCTACGTCATTTCTAATAAGAAAAACATAAGCAAAATATGTTAATTCAGCGTGAATAAAATGACTATTAATTTATGGATATTTATACTAATTTAAGTCATTTCTTCTCATTTATCACAACGATTATGTAAAACTATGGGACTAGATAACTTCAATTGAGAAGTTATCAGTCCCCATCTGAATCACAGTTATGTGCTTCAGTCTGGCTATCTCATTTAGCTTTTGATCAAACAACCTCTCATAATCAGTTGCAGCCATTTTGAGACTTGCAATCTCCTTAGCTTGACTCTTGGCCAAGGATTTGCATTTCTTAAATGCTTGCAACAGAACTTTATATTCATCTATCAACTGATGAATATCCTCTTCAGACTCAGATGCACTCTCATCACTTGATGATGATGAATCTGATTCTGTACTAGCACAAGAAATTGAACTGAAAGAACAATGTTGTACCTTACTAGGTCCTGACTGCTCTAGGATTTTGTCACTTTCTGTCAATGCCATTAGCCCTTGGCACTGACTGTCCTCTTGTTCATATATAGAGTTCATGATTTGAATGAACTCTTCTTCTTCTTCCTCAGTAAACAGTCCTATGTATGCCTCAGCATCTGACTCAGTTTCTGATGAAGAAATGTCTGACAGACTCTTATCCTTTTTGGCAACAAAAGACTTTTCCTTCTTGCCCTTGTATTGAGTCTTTTTCTTGTCACTAGACTCCTTCCTCTTCTATGGACAGTCTGCAATGACATGTCCTTGTCTATTACAGCAATAACATACAATTTTTGATAGTGTTGCTTTGCTAGACTTGGTCTTTTTCCTGTCTTTCTTTGAAGACTTTTTATTCTGATAATAGTCTTCTTTACCCTGTGAAGTAGATGGCCTTGTCCTCCACTGTTTTTTCTTTAAGAACTTCTGAAAATGTCTTGTGAAGGCAGCAAAGTCTTCATCACTTTCACTGCTTTCAGATTTTCTGCTTGCTGACTCATCTGACTCAGTTTCAGCTGCTTTTGGAGGTGGAGTTGGTAACTTACTTCTGTACTTTCTGGGAGCTTCTGTTTTAAAGGCCACTGTCCTTTCTTTATGTTCACTTCTTGTTGATTTCTCCTCTTCTTTCCTCACCATTAATTGCATTTCATAGGACAGCAGTTTGCCAAATAGTGTTGGTGGAGGAATTTCTGCCAACTTTGTCATTTCCGTAATGACACAGATCTTGGTGTCCCAATCTTTTATAAGGGACCTTAGAAACTTATCATTGAGCTCATAATTACTGAACTCTCTGCCATAGGACATAAGCTCATTCACAATCCTATAGAACTTTTTATAGCATTCAGTTATGCTATCAGCTTTACCTTGTCTAAAACTTTCATATTCTTGGTTGAGCAAAGATTTTATGTCTTGCCTCACTTCTTCAGAACCCTCCATGTACACAATAAGAGTATCCCACATTTCCTTGGATGTCTTGCAGTGTATCAAATTCTGAAAAGTTGCATCATCTATAGCACTTACAATGATGTTTTGAGCCCTCTTATCCATAGTGGCTAGGACAATCTCATCCTTTGTCATTTCAGAGAAATCCTTAGGTGTTCTCTGATTGGCATCTAAGACTGACACCTTCATGGGCACATATGGCCCTTCTTTCACTGTGATATAAATCCTAGGGTCTGAGGCTTCCATAAACAGTCTCACCCTTTCCTTCCAGATACCAAAGATCTCTTTCCTACATATGGGTAACTTCATGGATCCCAATTCCTTGTGATTCTCAGTGGAACCCATGGTTCTTGATTTTCTTGATTCTGTAATTGACTTAGACTGAATTTGCCAACAGGATCTACTCAGACAGTTATGTCCCTTTTTGAGTAACCTCCCTCTGATACCACTTGAAAGATATTGTACCTAATCACCTAGAGGGGGAGGGGGGTGAATATGTGACTTAAATCTTTTTAACTTTTTAGGCAGAATTCAGAGTTTATCACAGATTTATATCTACTTTTGCACAGCAATTAAACAGCAATCACAGCAAACCAGATACACACAGAGAACACACAGGTTTATAGTGGTTCCCCAATGTTTGGGTACATCCACTTTCCCCCTTCGCCTATCTAGTAGTGTACTAGATTCGGCCAAACTCCTCCACTATCTCAGATCCTCAGATCTTACACTCAGAACCCCAAAACAAGGTTCCTACAGCTCAGGCCCAAGGCCCTACAACTCAGCTTCTTCACAAAGCCTACACTCAGCCACCAAGGCCTACACTCAGCCACCAAGGCATACACTCAGCCACAACAGGCCTACACTCAGAGATACAACTCTCCTACACTCAGGCACACATGCCCTACACTCAGCCTTTATAATTACAGGCTTACAAAACTCAGATCCCTAAGGATCCTACAAGAAAAGATGATTACAAAATCTATACTCAACAACTCAGAGAAAAGAGAGAAGAGTTGTGAGTTTCTTGATGAGTTCTTGGAAGAACTCAGCTGAAATCAATCTGACTTGGCTTTCTTCAAAGCTTCTTGAATGTAGAACACAATAAGATTGACCTCTTCTGCAGTTGATCCTTGATCTCTGCTACTTAAGATTCAGAATAAATCTGAACCCTTCTTCTCAGCCTGGTTCCAACGGCTGACTTCTTGGATGGAGCTCTCTCTCTCCAACTACTTAGATCTTCACTAGATTCTTCAAGGAATAGCTAGATCTTCTTCTTTGTTAATTACTTGAACAACTTGGAAAACCACTTTCTGTAGACAGCATAAGCCTATTTATAGGCCTTATTCATGGTAACCGGCTGGTCCGGTTCATAACTGATTTCTGACAACTCTGATAGGTGCAGAAGACCGGCTGGAATGACAGCTGTCAAGTCATCCAGTCAGTTCTTGAAAATTCTGTAACTGTCTGAAAGTGTCGAGACTGTCTGTCTTTAAGTATCGACACTTATAGACCAAGTGTCGACACAAGTTGACTAAGTGTCGACACTAGCCTACAAGGTGTCGACACAACTCCTTGTATTGTAGATTTTATATCTCGACACTGCTTCTTCTTCATGTGTCGACACTGATAATGTGTGTCGACACAAGTACTTGTACTTCAGTATATTGTTGAATTCTTGTAAGTGTCGACACATCTCCTTTGTGTCGACACATCTTCATGTGTTGAATCTGTTAAGTGTCGACACTTCTTCTTGGTGTCGACACATGTCTTCAGTGTTGATACTTGTTGAGTGTCGACACAGCTCCTTGTGTCGACACATTCTTCTTCTGTCGAGACTCTGGCTGAGTGTCGACACATCTCCTTAGTGTCGACACCTGTACTTAGAATTTTGTTGATCTTTGCTAAGTGTCGACACAGCTCCTTGTGTCGACACTTTCTTCAAGTGTTGAGTCTTCAGCTGAGTGTCGACACATTCTTTCTTGTGTCGACACTTTCTTCAAGTGTTGACTCTTCTGCTGTGTGTCGACACATTGCTTTGGGTGTCGACACTTATACTTAGTCTCTGCTGACTTTTGCTGAGTGTCGACACAGCCTCCAAGTGTCGACACTTTCTGATGTAGACATAGTTTCACTGGATGTCGACTTAACTGCTATGTGTCGACACTGCTTCACTGCACTCTTCTTCATTGAGTGTCGACAAAGCTCCTTGTGTCGACACTTTCTGTCTGGTGTCGACTCTGCATCCCTGGTGTCGACACAATGACTCCAAGTGTCGACACTGCTTGCCTGGGTGTCGACACAAGTCTTCTTAAGTGTCGACACTTTCCCTCTGGGTGTCGACACATGGACTTAGAAACTTTTCCTTCTTTCCTGTAAATACTTAACCTGCACAAGTGAACTCAAAACACATCAAATACATTTTGATGTATATCATTGAGTTGGGTGAGGCTTCTTCAAATCAGGTACATTAGAACCAATGTACCCAACAGCTTCCGCTAGAATGCTCTGTGTAGGACGTTGGATTGGTTGGATGATTTCCATTGAGTAACCACCCGGTCTGTCTGTGGTATATGGCGTCGGGCCCCGGCCGGACCTACTGCTATATGCTATGCGACAGATAGGGGGTGTTATAATTTGGTATCAGACTACTGGTTTCGGTCAGGCTTAAAATGAATTCGTGGGCGAATTATTTTAAGGGGTAGTGAGTACATGTGTGTGCGTTATCGTTATAACAACAAAAGAATCCATGAATGTCCACTTAGGAATGAAAAATACACGTGTTTGAGGAACCTGCGCGTTCCTAAAATTGCGTTTTGCAATTTTGTTTGGTCGCTTAACGGTGTTTTGTACCACTATAGGTGACCAGAAGCGGTGCTGGGCCGTCGGAACGCCGAGTTTCTGAGGCTAGTAGTGCACCAAATGATGCTCCTGCAACACCTCCATCGGTTGAGACCATACGATTGGTGGCCGAAGCAGTGTTTGTCATGATCAATGCGCAGCCTGCAAGGCAAATGCAGCAGACCGCTCTTGCGAGGGAGCAGGTACCTCTTCCAGAGGTTGAGCCGAGGAGAGTGGAGCATGTAGTAGTGGAGCCGTTGGTGCCAAGGAGGGTAACCGAGAGACAGCTCAAACATGTCATGAGCTTTAATCCTTCGGTATTCTCGGGGTTGGGAACCCCATCTCAAGTTGAAGACTGGCTCTCTCGTGTGAAGAGAGTCTTGACAGCGACGGAGACAGAGGAGTGGAAGATGACCACTATAGCTACGTTCCTGTTGGATGGAGACGCTAGGCTGTGGTGGGAGGGTTTGGAGCTGCATTTATTGAGAGGAAGGCAACTTACAGACGTCTCGATGGAGGAGTTCTCGAGACTGTTCTTGGCTAGGTACCTCACTTCGACTCAAAGGATAGCTTTGGAGAATGAGTTCCAGAGGTTGGTACAAGGAGAGAGTAGCGTGGATGAGTATCTCCACGAGTTTACTCGGTTGGGTCGGTATGCTAGCTCCACCATCGCGGATGAGGAGCGTAAGACCAACCGTTTCTACGAAGGTCTAAGAGATGACTTGAGGCTACTACTCTCGGGGCCGATGACGCAGGGTTTCTTGACCTTGGTCAACACGGCCCGGTCCTTGGAGAAGGACATGAAGAATGTTCAAGCGAAAAAAAGCCTTGGTGATAAGAAGTCTGGGTTCAAAGTGTCGACTACTTCAAAGTTTGGCTATCAAAGGTTCTACAAGAAGGCTAGGACTTCGGGTCCAGCCCCCTCTTCTGGTGCTTCTGGGGCGACTACGGGTCGGACCCCGGGTGCATGTTTCACTTGTGGGAAGCCGGGGCACTTTGCCCGTGACTGTTAGAGCGGACGTCCCAAGTCCGAGAAGAAGTCGGGAGCAACTTATGAAGAGAAGGGCAAGGCAGTGGAGTCAACTGCGTCCCATTATGCTCCGGCTCAACCAAGGGTTTATAATCTTGACCAACAGGAGGCTATCAAACAAGCGAATGTGGTGACAGGTACAGTTTAATTCGTAGCAAGTTAAGTTTCTTTAAATACTTGTTATGCGTATGTTACCTTACCACTGCTTGTTTAGGATTTGTTTTGATTTGTGAGTTTCCGGCGAGATCACTCTTTGATACGGGAGCTTCACACTCCTTCTTGTCCGAAGGATTCATATCGCGCATCGGGGTACCTTCTTCGATGGCGAAGGACAAGTTGGATGTTTTGTTACCTTCTTCGATGTCGCTCTCCCTTATCCTCAATTGGTAGTAACCGGATTTCAGATCTAACTTCGAATATACCGTTGACCCAACCAACTGATCAAATAGATCGTCAATCCTGGGGATCGGATATTTGTTCTTTTCCGTAAGCTTGTCCAATTCCCGATAGTCATTATAGAGCCGCAAGCTCTCATCTTTCTTCTTAACGAAAGGAACCAGTGCGATCCAAGGCGACGAACTTGGACGCACATATCCTTGCTCCAACAACTCTTGTAGTTGCACCTTTAACTCCGCCATCTCCTTTGGCTCTATACGATACGGAGAGCATGACACCGGTTTGGAATTACACTAAACCACCTTAACCACATGAGGGGCAGACATCAATGTCTTACACGACCCATTTCACGCCCGCAAATGTCGTCTCATGACTAGCTCTCAACTGAGCCCCTAGCAACTTCGATCAACGTATGCCTGCAGCTCTGAGAGCCTAACCATACTAAAGATCACGCTGAATTCTCCTAGAGGTATCAACAACGCTTGCAAATCAAACTATTGACTCACAATCCAGACCTAAACGTAACAGATTCTATTTGCGCGCATTGCGTACCATAAGACAACAACATCTCTGAAACGTCTTTTGCCATCGAAAGAAGTATTCCGACGTGCAAAACAATTCCTTTGGGCAAGTGGAGACGCGGAGCCCCCTTTAACGAACGGTGCTCTCGCCAAACAAACGAAAGTCAGGACAAATCTCAACACAAACAGTTCTAAACTAATATGCACATGTACTACATGTGGTTACAGTTAACTGTTATAACTTTAAACCATACCTGTCACCATGACAACGTGCTTTCTGGCCTCTTGCTGACCCAGCCTATACACTTCAGAATTCCTCTCGGACATAAAGCATCCGTTCCAACAGCTACGGGCAAAATGCCCCACTTTTCCGCAGATATAGCAAGCTCCTGGGACTCGACTTGTGGTTGCCCCCAACGCACCAGAAGAAGGGGCTGAGTTCGAAGTCTTCAGCTTCTTATTCCAACTGCGGACATCGAACTTTGAACTTGGCCCTTTGAATTGTGGTTTCTTAGTACTAGAGTCCTCACCTGCTCCTGACATAGCTTCCTTAATCTTCTGAGCACCATCCCAACATTCTCGGGCAAAGTGCTCTTTCTTGCCACAAGTATGACAGTTGTAAGTAACCTTGCTAGTCGATGATCTAACCTTTTTCTTCAGCGTTCTGCGAGATGCACCCCTCATAGGACTTGCAGAGTTCGATACCCTACTCACTGGTATCTGGTGAATTTTTCCCATTTCCACTTCCAAAGATCTGACCGACTCTACCAAGGCTCGGAATCCCATTAGTTTTGGTCCTAGAAGTAGAATTCGAAGTTCGTCACGTAGACCACTATAGAATCTATCAACTATAGACCTCTCGTTATCCAACTCAAAGCATGGGTAGCGGCTTATCAAAAGGAACGCCTGCAAATACTCATCAACTGAGTGCGTACCCTGCACCAAGCACATATTCAACGGCTGACCTGATGGCCTCCTAAATGTCATTTGATCCAACACACCACCCAGCATTGAAGTCATCTCGGGGACAAAAGGTTGCACATTGCTTCCCTGTTGTGCACTAGTCATAGCGAGCACCACTTAAACGATCCTTCTTATGGTTTCAAACGAAAGAGGGGTCTCAAGCGCGCCACTGGGTGCACTATAATCCTCAGAAACCAGATGTTCTGTCGGCTCTGCGCCACTCCCGGTCACCTATAGTCGTACAAAACACCAATAAGTGACCAAATAAAATTACAAAAAAGCAATTATAGGAACGCGCAGGTTCCTCAACCACGAGTATTTTCCATTCCTAAGTGGACATTCATGGGTTCTTTTTAATGTTATAACGATGACGCACACATGTGCCCACCACCCCTTAAAAGAATTCACCCACGAATTCATTTAAGCCTGACCGTAACCTGGCTCTGATACCAAATTGTAACACCCCCATCTGTCGCATGACATATAACAGAAGGTCCAGCTGGAACCCGACGTCATATACCACAGACAGTCAGAAGGATTACCAAATGAATACTCAAAATATCCAATTAAGACTACTCGTCCTACACAGAGCATTCTAGCGGAAGTTTTTAAAAGTTGAAAGAACCCAAAACTTGAATCCAATAAATATGAATGTCCACAACTACAAAACAGGAATGACACCCAAGAACACTAAGAAGGTACATGACCTTATGGCCTTACAATAATTCACTTAATATAACATATCTTACATATATCGACTCGCAGGCCGGCCACACATGATAAATGTAAAAACAACTATTCTACGGCCTTCTAGGGCCAGCACAACAACATGGGCTCCAGCCCGCTATTTGGCGCTCGGCTCCGCAGCACCTGCAAGCACATACCACCGCACGGTGGCAAACAAGGCAACGGTCAGCTAAAAGCCGACCAAATTATAACGACCCCGCCCCTTACTCGGGACGACGGTGCTCTTTCCCTGCATAACATTAGTCCAATAAAATAATATAGCGCAATTATATTTCGCCACAGGTGTAGGCTCGCACGGCCAAACACCCCGTACACTCAGGGCACATTCACGGTGAACCCTGACCAATCAGTGCATTCACCACCACCCCCAGGATGGCAACAACATGTGAGCATTTAGCCTATCTGACCACCGTCTAAGGCTCCGACTATGCCTACGGCCAGTGCCCGTTTTCAGATTTCTCGCACCGTACCACATAGCCTAGATCCAATTCCACTTGCTTGTTGCTCACGACGCATATACAATTTAAGTCCTACGCGCGGACCAAGCTTCTCTCGGATCCCAAAATTTCCCAAAACAATCTCATAACCCAGTTATGATCAAGGCCGGTTCCCAGACCGCCAAGTTAGCAGAACACGTTTCTGCTTAGTTTTCCGGGTGCGCCTTGAAGCTACCCTCCAAGAATCCCTGCTGCAATCTACCGCGTAGAAACCCGAAAAACCCAAAGCACAGAGTCTTCTCCGGCAAGTCATAGCAAATGCAACATCACCGATCCAGACGGTACACGTCCGGGTAGGCTTCACACACAATGTCTATGCCCGTACTTACGATTCCGGGCTCTATATGCAACACAAGGGGGACTATTCACATCAACCCCAAGGAACACCACACACTCACCGCACACTCGCGGGAGCGGGATTCCCTATGCAGAAACGAAGAGCTTCACATGCTCAAGTTGAGAATCGTTACCCTTGTAGTCCGTTTTGGCGCCATGGAAAAACTACGCGGACAGAACTCTTCGCAATGACCTTCCCTCCACGGATCCGCTCTTCGATTTCGAAACGGTGCTCCGATGCTCCGCCGGCGGCCGGAAACCTCCTTATTCTTCCTCTTCTCTCTCACCTTGGAAGGAGAAAGCTTTGGAGAGAAAATGAGGGATTAACCTCCTATTCCCGGCCTTAACAGAGCAGGATCTCATCTGGGCCATCAGATCTTAATTAAAGAAAACGAACGGCTCAGATCTGCACAAAATTCTCCAGACCTGGGCCGAACACGGTTTGGCACACGGCCGTGTCCTAGGCCGTGTGCCTCGATCCAGGCACGATCGTCGAACTGAGAGACGCACACGGGCTAAGACACGCCCGTGTCTCACCTGACACGCCCGTGTCGGGTTCCTCGACACGCCCGTGTTCGGGGGCGTGTCACGCATAACCGCCACGGTAACGGACACGACCCAACTGCACATGGGTACGGACACGGGTTGGCACACGCCCGTGTCATCCGGCCGTGTTCCTGGCCATGTCCTTCTCGGGATGAAAACGGCCAAAAAAATCACCATCCAGACACGGCCTTGGACACTCCAGTGTCCTAGGCCGTGTACCCTTATACAGACATCAAAAATCCCTTTTTCGCGATCGACTCACACACAATTTTCGGGGCATTACAGACAGCCAGCCATGTGCTTCCACGACCACGGTGGCATGTGAGTGAGGCGCGGAGGCGGCCGACCACGGGCCTCCGCGGCTGCAGCGATGCAGTCGCGAATTTAGATGGTGGTGTCTGGCCTTGCAACTAGTCTCAAACCTCCGCGGCCACAGGGATGCGGCCGCGAGACATGGTGTAACAACACATGGCGGGCATAACGACTAGCTGTGGACCTCCGCAGCCGCGGGGCGTGACAGCGTGGCGAGACGGAGGTGGTCGGCCTCACGACCGGCTGTAAACCTCCATAATTGCGGGGGCGTGGCCGCGAGGCAAGGCTGGGGCGGTCAGCCTTGCGACCGGTTACGGGCTTCCGCTACTGGGGGGCGGGCGCAAGGCAAGGTGGCAGCCGATATTACAGCTTGACGCAGGCCTCCAAGGCCATGGGATTGCGGCTGCGTTGCAAGGCGGGGTCCGACCTTGTGGCCGGCTGCGGCCCTCTGTCGCCGCAGGTGTACGACTGTAAGGGCAAGGCGACGAGCGATCGCAGACTTGCCACCGTGTGGTATGAGGGCAATTACGGCGATCTCGCACATGAATCGCACATGCAAATCGGGCATGCATCGGTGGGCGGTTCCTTCCATGACCCCCACTAAGTTAGTGAGAGTTATGAGAATTCCGACTATTTGTAACCTAGAATTCCTATAAATATAGGAGGTAGCCATCAATACTGAAGGCAAAGAAAATGTCAAATCAAGTGAGAAAAGTATTTTGGTCCTTTGTATAATAAGAGCAAAAGAGATATACGAATTTATGTCAATTACAAATGAATTAAATTAATGAGTCATGCCATAGAATAATGTGAATGAGTAATAGAGAGAAAAGTAAGATGAGGGCCTAGCATCTCCGAGAATAGATTTGGATTTTATGTCAAGACAGTCGACTATTACAGTTATAGACCTCGTGAGGAAACTCATCAGCAATTATCAAGAAAAATAAGATTTGTGTTTGTTTATTGATCTTGAAAAAACTTGTGATAGAGTTCCAAGAGAGATTTTTTAAGACCCTGCCTACACGTACCCCAAGACATAGGTTTGCTCGGGTTCCAATGATATGAATGAAAATCATTACTGGCATATTATTTTAAAATGATATAAATGAAAATCACTGGAAACTAAGACTAGTGCACTACTGATAAGTTTATATGCCAAGAAAAAAATGAAGAGAAAGTTCACTACTAAAGTCATAAGATAAATCATGGTCTTAAGGCCTATAAGCTTTCTAAAAGAGTTCAAATGACTAGTCAATAAAGCAAGGGTACAAGCACCCAAAAAGGACTCACATGTCTGCAAGGATTAGTACCACTCACTAGAGACCCTACCATTTTGTCGCCTCCATTCAGCATCTTGCAACTATCATAACAAAAATGGTGTGCAAAAAGGATCAGCTACATGACGACCACAACTAGTAACAAATCTACTCCCCCGAAAGATCGAATGATCCCTATGGATCTAGGAATCCCTGCAAGTTTGTACCTCACAAGATATATTAATATAGCAATAAGCAAGCACACGAGACCATATATAAGGTCGAAATTTAGAATTAGACAGTTTAATAACAAATCTTAACTATCAATAGTTTCATGTAGTGATTATCAAGGTAACTACATGAAGGCTTCCTCAGTCATTTGCTACATGAGCATAATCTACCCTTGAGTCAAGGGTGGGTAACCACCAACTCCAATCCAATTGGCTATGAGGGGAAGCCAATCTCAACCCTCGAGTCCTCGGTGATAAGAGAGGAGCATCCCTCTTGAGTTCATGATGTTTAAGTTCAATAGTTATGCTACTTAGGAGCTATCACTAGACGATACATATTATCGCCAACGTTAATTCCAGAAGTCACTTATTTCCAAGATTCAGTGTGTCCACTAATGACCTTTGAGATTACAAATGCAATCTAATGCTTCTGAGTGCTTACACTATAATTGGAAGAATTCTTCTCAAAAATTCTTAAAGTTATCACTGAGCATTAACACCTACCTATAGGAACACTCAACGCATAGGAAAGAGAGAACAAGAAAGTAAAGAGAGGTGAAGATGAAGAGTTTTGAAGGTCAATTTAGTTATAACCGAAGTCTGGTATATGTATCGAAGATATGTCGAGATTTTGGGAACTTTTTTGACATGCGCCGATTTATTTCGACATTATGACGATTAGAATTTGACATAGCTTCAAAAATATCATATTAGACCTTCTATCGATGCATGCATCGATTGATATAACATTGCATTGAATGGGTTCAAACTTTTTCATATTCATTAGCTCTGCACGTTGCGTTGAATAAGATTCAATGCTCCATCGACTTTTATTTGACGTTATGTTGAGTATAGACCAGAGAAAATTTTAAGTTGATTATTGTTTCCTAAGCAATTGCTTTCATTTATTTTATGGCTAAGAATCATTATTTTATGAGATATTAGTGCTTTTTAGCCACCACATCACTTTATCATGACGAAGACTTTGACTTATCCTTAGCATGAGTTCTTGTGAGTGTGTTAGGGTCCCTTGATTTTTAGTTGGCCATATTATTGTCATTTTCTTTTAGAAGTTTATCAAATTCTTTCAACTTTCATCTGTGAATACTTCTCCTATTTAGACCATGTTTTTGGCAAAAAGTCCTTCCTGATTGAGGTAGGATTCTATTTCTTCCTTCAACCTTCTTGGTTTGTTGAGAAGGTCTAGAAGCTGGAAACCTTAACATCATCCCTCCATCCTCACAGATTCTATAGATTAACTGATTTTCAAACTCTTGTGCAATGGTCACTCCTGATCATAGACACTTGAGGTTAGAATTTTGATTGAACCTGTTTAGTGCATCTTGAGAGGATTCAAAAGATGTCAGACTTAGCTTTCATAGAGAACACCCAACTAAATCTATGGAAAATATTCACTAAACTTAAGTTAAATGACTCGCTTCCTTAACTCTTTGTTGAGATTGAATTTAATATGTTCATGTGCAGTGAGTGAAGTGATCTAGGAATATTATTCTAACCAATTGGAAAGAACGATGACTCTGTTTGCTTGCTTGATTGAGAAACTCTTTCATAACTACCTTTTTCTTATGCTTACCAACTAGTAAGACTCTGGATTGACTTTCCTTAGCCAGCTTATTAGAGATTGGTATTATATTATATGATAATTTGGTGATCAAGTTTTAACTAAATAAAGATTTATGTAAAGTATATCTGCATTACCCTTTTCTTTAGTCAGACTGCCCTATGGCGCCCAACCTGCACAAGAATTTAAAAGTTAGTTGGCACCTAGGTCACCTTGGGGTCATTGCTTATTTTACCAATAAAGGGAGTGATGAAAGTATAGGTTGGCCTTTCATGCTACCCCCTTAGGATTAAAGAGTGTTGGCATGTTAAACCAACAACTTCTAGCATTATGTCCATATCATAAACAATTAGTGCATTCATAATTAAAAGGATGGGAATTAGAAAACATGGTTGTATGAAATCTATTAAAATTGGGAACTAAGAAGTTGCTTCGACTTGAACTCGACATATCTTTCTGGTTGCGTCAATATGAATTCGACGCATAAGTGGGGTTGCATTGATATGATGTATACGTATATTCATACCTACGTAGAGTTGAACTCGACGCATTTGCAGAGTTGAGTCGATATGAAGTCGACCCATGTTCCCAGTAAGTAGGGTTTTTATTTATTTTGGGGGGTTAATTACCTATGGATTTCTTCCATAAAACACCCTTATTTTTATTAGGTGAGGTAACCCTATTAAAGTCAATCATCTTCTCAGGGCCATCATCATCTACAATTATTATAGTTTGTGTTTCTTTAGGTTTAACGAAGGTTATTGGTTTTTTCTGTAACACCCTCATCCGTCACATGAAATATAATAGAAGGACCGGTCGGGGCCCCACGCTATATTACATGAACAGTCAGCGGAGTTACGTATTAATACCAAGTTAACAGCATAGGAATACACATCCTAACTCAGAGCATTCTAGCAGAAGCTTTTAAAATTTGATATAAGAACTCGTACCTAACACATGGATGTCCATCATAGCCATATTAGGAATGAAATAACATACACCAATACTTTGGCCTTATGGACTTACAATAGTTTACTTAAACAATACATGTTTTCCATACTTCGGCACGCAGGCCGGCCACACATGAACATAATAAAGTAAACATTTCGCTTTAGCCTTCAAGGGCCAGCACAGTATCAAGGGCTTCAGCCTGCTACTTGCCACTAGGCTCACTTGTTCCTGCATAAGAATAATCCACCGCACGGTGGCAAAACAAGACAACTGTCAGCTAAAGCTGACCAAATTATAACGACCCCGCCCCTTAATCGGGGCAGCGGCGCTCCTTCCCTGCATTTCATTAGTATTATCAAACATGATAGTGAAAGTACAATTTAAGCACACTTCACCACAGGCATAGGCACGCACGGCCACACACCCCGTACTCTCAGGGCACATTCTCGGTGAACCCGGTCCACCACCGCCCCCAGGACGGCAACATCGTGAGCATTTTAGTCTTTCCGGCTGAAGCCTAAGACTCTCCCTTTATGCCAACGATAAGTGCCACGTACCTTAGGTCTCTTTAACTGAACCGCATAGAGCGGGTACGGTTCCACTCAACCCGTTGCTCACACCGCCACATCAATTTAAGCCATAGGCGTGGGTCAAGCTTCCCCGAGTCCCAAATCGATCATACAATTTTACATAACCTAGTTATGTACAAGTTGGCTCCCAGGCCACCAAGATGGCAGAACCACGCATCTGCCCAGTTTTCCGGGTGCACCTTGGAGTTAGTCCCCAAGGCTCCCTATTGCAATCTATCACGTAGAAAACTCGAAAAACAAACGGCACAGAATCTTCTCCGACAATATATGCATAATGAAAACATCACCGATCTAGACCAACATGTCCGGGTAGGCTTCACACACCATGCCTATATCCTTTCTTCGATTCCGGACTATATATGCAAATCTACGGGGATAAACCATATCTACCCAAAGGAATGTCTCAAACTCACCGCATACTCGCGGGAGAGAGTTTTCAATGCAAAAAGTAAGAGGACTTCACATGTCCCAGTAGAGAATTGTTACCCTAGAGGTTCGCTTCGGCGCCATGGAAAAAACTAGCCGGATGAAAACCACCGCAACGAACTCGCCTCCGCGGATCTGGGCTCGGCTCGCAATTTGGGGATCCGAAGCTCCAACAATGGCGGGATCTCCTCATTCTCCTTCTACCTTTGCTATCCCCTCTCTCTACCTCTTAGAAAGAGAAATGGACAAATGGAATGAGGTTTAAACCCTCATTTCCCGGCTATATACCAATAGGAGGGATTCTGGGCCGTCGGATCCCTCTAAAATGAAACGAACGGCCTAGATCGACCTTTAAAATTGTCTACCTAGGGCCGCACATGGCTTGTGACACGCCCTTGTCACAGGCCGTGTCTCACTTTCGTACAAGAATTCATCGATCTCCGAATCAGGACACGGTCTCTGACACCCCCGTGTTAACCCTGGACACACCCGTGTCAAACCTGTACACGCCCGTGTCACAGGACGTGTGCCTCAATGGACACAGAAACCGTAACGCATGAACATTACACGGCATTGGACATGCCCATGTCCTCCCTGGACACACCCGTGTCCGAACTGGACACGCCCGTGTCCTAGGGCGTGTTGCTCACTCGACACAGCCCGGCCAACACAAAGCAGGACACAGCTTTGGACACGCCCATGTCCGCCCTGGACACGCCCGTGTCTGACCTGGACACGCCCGTGTCCCAGGACGTATTCAACACTCGAAAAACTCTGCCAATTCCAGAATAGGACACGGCTCTGGACACACCCGTATCACAGGCCATGTGAAATCATAATGGCTCCAAAGCTCCCAAAAACACTACCCATTCATATTCGAGTTTTGGGGCATTACATTTTCCATGCAGGAGTGCTGGAAACTTTCCCCGAGCTAGTTAGCTCAGCACCCAAACCTAGGTGATTGAATCTCATAGTGAGATTCTTAGTAATATCCTTGAGCTTTTGACTTCTTTCATTTAAGGAGTCCTCAAAGGCCTTTGTCTTTGCTAGCTCGCCTTTTAGGATTTTGTTTTCTATAATTAGTTCATTTATCTGTTTCTCTAATCTACAAGTTCAACTCTAAATTCATGATTCACATAATAATCATTTTCATTTCTTACTTCCTCTAGTTCTTTTCTGAGTTATTTGATTTATTTTTCTGCTTTTAATTGCTCTTTACAAAATTCTTTGAAATCATTTGAAGAAAAATCTAAATTATCAAAACATGATATCCAATCATCTTCATCTTTTGAATAAGCTTATGAAGACATCATACATGCTTCTTCAACAACAGTTTCATCCTCACTCTCAAAAGATGAGCTTGACTCTGATTCAGAGTCACACCAGGTTTATGTAATGAAACCTCTTCCCTTCTATGTCTTGTCCTTATTCCTGAAGAACTGCTTCTTGTGCTTCTTCTTGCTTAACTTTTCCTCTTGTCTTCTAGACAGTTAAGAGCAATATGGCATGGTTTTCTACAAGCAAAGAAAATAACATCATTGTTGGGGGTCTTATCAAACTTTGGATTACTTAAGCTCCTTTCTCTTCTTATAAAGTCTTCAGATTTGATCCACCTTTTTAATCTTCTATCCAGGAGATTAAATATATCATCTTAAGAAGTTGAAGGCTCCCCATCAGCTATCTTTAAAGTATTGGACTTCTCACTTGGGGTGGATAGTTTGTGCTTCACCTTAGACTCATCCCTACTCTTAAGGAGAAGTTTATAGGACTTGAGTTTGCCTAACATGACATTGGTAGTGATTTCTCTGTGGCATCTAAACTCTCTAATGGCCCAGATCCTTGAGTCTCATGTGCTTGGGAAGCACATGAGAAGCTTGTTATTTATCTTTTTGTGTGAAATTTCTTTATCCAATCATTTGAGTTCACTCACAATAACAAAGAATTTCTCATATATTTCAGCAATAATCTCTTCAGCTTTCTTCTAAAAGTTCTCATACTATGATGTGAGAATGGACCTTTTGTCCTTTCTTTCATCAGAACGTCCATCCACAATCGTGGATAGGAACTCTCAGGTTTCTTTGGCTACCTAACAATCAACTACCTTATGAAATATCTTAACAAACAGTGGATATTAGGATGTTCATTGACTTTGCATCTCAGTCTTTTACTCTCTCTTATTCTTCAGACCATTTAGATCTTAGAGCAGGATCTTTTGTAATGTTCCCACTGGAGCTATCATGGAACTGGTTCGGTTCTAGTTTCACTAAATCCATGAACCAAACTATTTAGGTAACAGTTCTTAAAATTAGAATCAAACCTTATTTAGTTTGACCGGTTCCGATTCTAATATAACTTTTAGAACCGTCATGTCAACAATTCTAGTTACGGTTCAACAAGAAATAAAATCAAACCGTCAACTAACAGTTTGGTCTGGTTCTATGTTATTTGGTCTGGTTACAATCAGTTCCAACCAGAACCAAAACCAAACTTGGCGGAATGAATGAGGACGTCAAAAATAAAACACCGGAACCCGTTTGGTTTTTTTGCAAGAGGGACTTCGATGTCCGTGGACTGAATGTAAGAATTTTGTGATATAACAAGCAGGAGTACTTTTTGTATAATATAATAGGAAATTTGACTTGTTTTTTTTTGAAATCTTATTTTACATTTAAAATTTTGTTTGAAAAATATAATAGTTAATTTAGTTTGACTAATTTTTCCACTACAATTAAATTTGTCTGTCATGATTAATATTAAATAGTCGTTATATACCCTTTATTTTTAAAACAAAATATTTCAAATAAATATGTAAGTAAAATTAAAAATACATTATATAATTGTATAAAAATCGAAACAGCACCACAAAAATTGACTTCTAAACGCACTAATATCAAACCACACTGCACATTTTTGGTGCGATGTGATTGTGTTCAATCCAAAACTGACCCTCTTTTGTGTGATTGCGGCCAGTCTCACTTTTAATAGTAAATATAGATATTATAGATAGATTATAAAAAATAACAATATTATAATATTATTAATAATAATAATAAATATTATAAAATAATAATAATACAACTAATAAACTGGCCGTGGTTCGATTCTGCTTCGGTCTGGTTTGGATTAGGTCTAAAAATTCAGAAATCACTTGAGACTTGTATGTTGCGGTTCCGGTTTCGATGTTGGTCCGAATAATAAAATGAAAGAACCACACCCGGACCAATGTTGTTCACGGTTCCAAAATTCAAATCAGAACCCGAATAATTCGCGAACAGTTCAGTCTGATTCTTTATGGTTCTGATTCAATTTATGATTTTTGATTTTAAGTGACAACTCTAGTTCCCACTAATATCTTTCTTGAAGGGCATATGTGGTCTTATAAGAATAGATACAAAGATACATTCATCAATTGAATTCCTGTATAACTTAAGTATGGCCTTCTAGAGTGTAAACTTCTCTAAGTTACACACTATGGGTCTGGTGGATGCAAATTCTTTAAAGTTATTAGATGTCATTTTGAAAATAGATGCCTAAAATAATATGTGTAAGTATTTAACTATTTAGATCTTTTGATCAAGGTATTAACCTTTATTTGATCAACCTTACTCAGATATCAATTAAAAGTGAGAACTGCTGACTAAATTCTCAGAGAAATTTTCAGAGGGGGGAGGTTAATAGAGATTTAAAACATAATTCGATTAAGTTATTGATTTTCAAATAACATAGAATCTGCATTCATAGAAAGTTAGCTAGAAAATTATTGCAGTAAATAAAAACATAACACAACAAGCAATCATAGAAAATACAATCACATAAGACACCAAAACTATAATGGTTCCCCAAAATACAGGTACATCTACTCTTCTCGTAAGTTTTTTGATAAGGAGACTCTCAAAACCATCAACTAGATCTTTTGGTAAGGAGATCTTGAACCAACACTAGATCTTTTGATAAGGATATCTTGAGCCACTAACTGACTAAGTATTTTGATAAGCAGACTCTAAGAACCAATGACTGAATCCTTTGAAGAGTGATTCTTAAAACTCTTTACTCAACAATACAAGAAGAGAAGATTGAGAAAGAAGATGAATGAAGTCTTCAATGATTAATCCACTCTCAGCAAATTTCTGAGGACTATAGGCACTAAGTGTTCTAGATCCCTTTAATGTGATGAACCCTTGCTTGAGAAGAAATTATAGGGGTTATAAGCTTTGGATCCACAGAGAGCAATCAACTCTTTTTAAATCAGCAGCAGGAAAGAACATGATCAAAAGAACCAATGTTTAATTCTGTGTCAATCATGTATCTCTATGTATTGCCTCTATATTCTATCTTATATATTTGAGTATATGCTTCTTCAATAAATTTGAATTTCTTTTTTATGAAAATTTTCTTTAGAAATTGAGTTATATTCTTCTAATTTTGCTTCAATTAAATCTTGACATATTGTTCAAAATCCTTCCATATAAGCTTTACTTGACACTACATCGACTTCAAGTAGAAGGCGTGTCAATTTCTCACTATAAAATAAAGTTCAGTCAACTTGAGTCTACAATCGACATTGTGGCGATATCCTATCGACGCATGGGTCATTTTCTAGCTTAAAGTGAAATCGACTTTACTTCTAAGGTTGCTCTGACCTCTAGTCGAAGTGACGTCGACTTCCAGTCGGCATTGCATCAACTTCTAGCTGGCATATGTTGAATAAACTTGATTTTCTTCCTTATTTCAGTGTGCCTACTCCATGCTCTCGACTCAACTGATTTCCTAGGACATTTATGACCACAATACACACTCTATACAACATGGGTAATAATCTTAGGTTTTAAAATCACTTATAATATAATTTTTAAAGTTAAATTAGAAAGGTTTTTCCCAACATTCGGAGATGAGACTAGTGTGTTGGCTCATGTTAGCTCTATAACGGGTACAATCTCATGTGGTCGTTGGGTCTTACACTGCTCCATCTCCTAAAAATGGTGTACGACATGTTAGTCAAAAGATTAAGTGGGTTCACACCTCCTCCCTAAGATTCCTAAGGCTTGGGGACGAGAGTGAGCCTTTACAAAACATCAATAGCGGAAGCATAAGAGTTAGCAGCAATATATATATATCTTATTATATAAGGTGATTGTTAACCGCAACCCGTAATTGGCTAGTCGCACCCCAAAATCTCTCAATTATTCGCGCCTTTTCAAAATACGCCTTGTACATGCAATTTCAGGAAACGTGTTCAACATGAAAGTTGTAGATATCGACGAGATCTACAACTTTCGTGTTGAACACTTTTCCTGAAATTTCATGTACAAGGCGTATTTCGAAAAGGCTCAAAATCTGAGCATATTTCCAAAGTACGTCTTGTACATGCATTTTTAGGAAAAGTGATTAACACGAAAGTTGTTGATCTCGTCGATATCTAAAACTTTCGTGTTGAACACTTTTCCTGATATTGCATGTGCAAGGCGTATTTCAAAAAGTCGCGAAAACTTGGGAGATTTTGGGGTGCGACTAACAAAATAACAGGTTGCGATTAACAATCACCTTATATAAAGCAATATAGGTATTTGGAGGCACACCATAGATCAAATAAGAGCCATTGGATCATGAGAGAGAGCATGAGATGGGGGGAGAGAGTTGGGAAAGATAGGGGAGGAGAGAGAGGGGAGGAGAGAGAGAGAGGGAGAGAGAAAGGGAGAGAGATCCCTTAAGGGAGAGGAGAAAGGGGGCGGAGAGAGAAAGGGAGAGAGATGGGGAAGGGAGAGAAAGAAGAGGGAGAGAAAAAATTCGTGAAATTAATATTTTTACGACGAAACATAAATTTTTTTATAAAAAAATTGCAATATTGATTTATATTTTTTTACGGTCATTTTGAGTACTCATATGTATATATTGCGGACACTGTCCGTCTTGATGTGGGTGCATCCCGCTTTGATGCGGGCGCAGCCCGCAACAACGCATCAAGCACGGGAGAAGTCCGTTCGGAGGCGGGCGAAGCGCGCCTGGATGCGGCCGAAGGCCGCCCGAGAACATCGAGCACGAGCGTAGCCCGTGCGAAGATGCTCGTATGTGTGTGTATATATATATATATATATATATATATATATATATATATATATATATATATATATATATATATATATATATATATATATATATATATATACTATTTCAAAAAGAAATATGGAGGTCTGCAAATAACCACGAATTAAAAATTCATTCAAATAATTTGGGCCGTCAAATCGATCAGATCTGGACTGCAAATAAACTTATCCCAAAAAAATGCCTCCTTCTCTCTCATGAATCCTGAGCCCTCCCGATTTTCCCCCCTCCCCCGCCCTCCCCCTCTTTCCAATGCTGTCGGCGCCCACCGACGGTTTCGCCGGACTCTGGGGAACCCTCCGGGGGTTGTTCGGTGACCGGCGGGCAGGGCCACCGCCGGCGGTGGCCCTGCCTGTAGGGTTCGCCGAAGTGGGGTCCCGTTTGGGTGTCACGGGCAGGGACACCGCCGGTCGCCGGAAATCCCCCGGAGGATTCGCCGGAGACCAGCGAACCCGTCGGTGGGCGCCGGTGAGGCCGCCGGCGGCATTGGAAAGAGGGGGGAAGGCGGGGCTGGGGAGGGCTTCACGCCTATAATATATTATAAATATATTATATAATATATATTATATAAATATAAATATATTAATATATAGAGGGGGGAGGGCGGCATTGGAAAGAGGGGGGAGGGCGGGGCTGGGGAGGGCTTCACGCCTATAATATATTATAAATATACTATATATATTTATAATATATATAAATATATAATATAAATATAAATATATAGATTATATTGATATATATTATATTATATTATATATGCGTGAAGCCCGCCGGGGGCGGGCGAAGCCTACCGCCGCGACTGGGTACTGTCGCGCGGGGCACGCTGGACGGAGGCCCGTGCCTATCACTCGTATGTATGTATATATATATATATAAACAGGAAATAAATGTTGGAGCATATGCAGAAATGGTCATAAAAATAAATAATTTGAAAGCAGTGATATATACATCAATTATTCAATATAAGCTCTACTAGCTAGCACGCAATCACATAGGTGTTCACAACCTGCAACAACACCCTATGTCGATATAGTTTGATCGCTTCTCTTTCATCACGGTACGATCATAGCCGTTAGTGATAATGGCTAGTCCTGCCACTTTTGGGTGTGGACATACCGCACTACTAGGGCCTCAAAGTACAACCTGGTGTACTCCTAGATGTGAGCGACATTTGGTAATAACTATAATCTGGTCAACTAGCGAAGGGACCCAACGAGGCATATAAAACATGACCGAGGTCCCGAGGTGCACTTCTCCCCATTTCCTAGAGTTGTCAACCTTTATGTACTAGTACATATGGTCTACGGGCATGACCTACTGACAATGAGCACCTTTCGGGTATGCGGTGGTTTGCCCTACTTAACATAAAATAATTCTGACAGGTGATAGTATAGTTTGATCATATCGTTCAACTTTAGACAAGGACCGTAGCGATCGAGGGAGCCCATTATTTGGGTTTAGTCTTAGAGAAATACATCTTCTCCAAGTTAACCCTAAGTAATGCTCAACCAATTAAACTGCTTATCAAAGTGTGACTCATAAGTCATAATAAAGGTGTAAAAATGAAGCATTAGTAAATTGTAGTAAGAAAATGTGGTAATAGAAATGCTGATGTAAATGAAGTATTGAAATTAAAATATAGAAATGAACTTCATTAAATAAAATACTGAACGGAAATAAGAGCAGTACTGAAATGAAGTACAGTAACTAACATACTGAATAAAAGAGCAAAACAAGATATAGTTCGGTTCTGTAGTTTCATCTCCTTTAAGGATGAAAGTTCAGTTTTTCATTACGTTCATAGGATGCTTCTTCATTAATAGGAGGCTTCTCCATTCATAAGAAACAAGTTTAGTTCTCCACACCTTTCATATGAGGCTTCTCCATTCATAGGAGGCAAGTTTAGTTTTTTACTCCATTCTTAGGTAGCTTCTCCAATCATAGGAGGAAAGTTCATTTCTTCTCTCCGTTCATAGGAGACAAGTTTAGTTCTTCTCTCTGTTCCAAGGAGGTTTCTCTGTTCATAAGAAGCAACTCGATTCATAGGAGGCTTCTCCATTCCAAGGTGACAAGTTTTGACAATTTCACTGTGAGTTCTTTATATTTTACCGTGTTAAGGTCCGCCAATTTATATGAGTTCAATAGTTATTTTAGTTGCACCTCTTGTGATGACTTATCATACTTGCATTCATAGATTAAGGCTTATTATAAATCCAAGCCTTTTACTATATTCGATTGATTTGATATTTGAGATTCTAAACCTCCACAATAGTTTCAACATAAAACCATTTATCCTCAATTGATTTCAATGGTGCAATCCGGGCTCATATTTCACGATCGGTATATACAACTTTTGATTTAAACATCTTTTATTCAATAAAAACCAAAAAATTATTTGGAAATTATAAAACTTGAATAAGAGGTTGGATTTGCCCTAACATAATCCTCATAAATTTCTCAATTCATTTTGAGCTTGGTTTGACCTAAAATAAATTATTTGCCTCAAATAAACTCTTACTTTTATATTTAAAATAAGCTCACATTTCCAAAAAATCACCAGACCATGGAAGTGGGTTTCAAAAGCAATTTATCATCTCTTCAAAATATTCCAGATCTTTTTGAGGTCTTACATAGCCTCTAGCAAATTTAAAGTTGGCTCGGGTCATTTTATTAAATCATTAAAATACCAGAAATGCCTCGAAAATTCCCAAACATTTGCAGTACATGTATTTGGCCATTAAAGACCTATGGTAAAATTATAAGGCTTTTGATCGGGTAATTCCAACTCTATTAATTTTTCAAGCGCACTTGAATCACAATATATAATCCCAAAAATAGCAGATGTTCAAGCCAAAAATGGTCACCCAACTCTACACGCGCTATCTTTAAGTAGAGCGTTCTGTAAAGGAGAAAATTTGGTTCACAAGTGACTGGTTACTAGCCCTACGGATGGGGGTGAGAGAATGGAAAAGCGAGGAGGATGTCGCTGGCAGCGACAAACATCGGACTGGACCTGCCATGGTGAATGCCTCTCATGCGACAGACCTCACTTTATTATCTTCAGAAAGGTTACAAGATGTGGTGCGGCCACCAGGGGGTATGCATGCGTATAACAACTAAAAGGGAAATAACAGGAACTTAGTTTCTGCACCTGCAACGTGACAGGTTCTGGGCTAAGTTTGTGTGTCCCCTCTAAGCACCCTTGTTCTCCCTTTTATACTAGGGGGTAGGCTGCATGGATGGTTCATGAACTGATGGGCATTTAATATCTTATTAATAGTGACATTAAATGCACAGCCGTCCGAGGTGCATGAATAGTTGGGCGGGAGAGACTACAGAAGAGACCGCATGAAACCACTCGGCACTGCCCAAGCTAGATCGGAAGCCCGCACGGGCTAAGACGTGGTGCCCGCGCGTACACTAAATTGGGGCTCATGAATTGCACCCCAAGAAACTGCCTGAAGGCCGCATACTGACTGTCTGTACCAAACATTATCGATCTCACTAGGGGTGTCCATGAGTGCTCTGGAGTGTCTGCTCGAAAGGTCAGCGGGCTCTGAGAATGATTGGTCGGCATGGAATGTTTGCCACTTCTGAATGCTCCCATTTGTCGTCGCAGGATTTGTGGTTAATAATAGAAGTGCTTGAAAATTCTCAAACTTAATCAGAGCATGTCTTTATTAACTATACATTAGCCATAAATTTTTTAAAGATTTTAATTGGAGAAATTGGCCTCTATTAATTTTCAAAGTTAAACCACAACACTTTTTATTGTTTAAATAATATAAAAGATTAACAAAAATTCTCCAAAATATTATTGAGCATGTGTGAGGGCACTGTATATCACTATAATTTTTTTTAATTTTTTATAACATTCTAAGTCTCTTAGATTAGAGGAATAAACCTTATTTAAATTTTTAAAATTCCAAATAAAATAAAAAAAAATCCCAATTTTGTATGAGGTGTAGCTTTCATCAAGATGAACATTTTTCATTTTCAAGACTTTCACATCTGAGCTGTCTATCAGCCTTACAAAATTAAATCATCCCTCTACCATTAAAATTTCTACAAAACACATATGTTAGTGCATGATGCGCGACTGAGATCGAGTTGCGTCTTCTACGTTAATGCCCCAAAGCGGATCCGGTGCTGGTTTGCTACAAGGATCCCAATAATTACCTATAATATTAGGGTTATTTGATCCTTAAGCCAGTGGTGATGAAGACGAGCGGCCTCCACAAGAATGCTTCCACAGCAGGAAGACCGGTCACATCAGAAGTCAGTGTCCAAAATATCTAAAAAAGTGGAACAAAAAGCGCCATAAAGGCAATGAGAAGAAGAAGATTCTGAAGACGACCACATGAGATGATTTTTCATCTAAAGGATCAAGCCACTCCAACACTAACAACGATTAAGAGGCCAACATGTTCCTTATGGGGAAAAGCCACAATTCATCTAATGAATATTGATGTGTCCAAAGCGATACTGAGGTATTTCCTGCTGCTTAGATGATCTCTGCAAATTTTTCTATGAAAGTTTAAAAGCACTTGATATTTTAAAAAATGAAAATAAGATTCTTTTAAAACCAAATCCAAAATTAACTAAGGAATTAAAAGCTTTGGGAAAAGAGAAGATCTCTTGCCAAGAGTATGATCACTCCTTAGGAAGAATAAAATTGCTCGAGAATGCTCTCTCTAAGGCCCACTCTAATGTGAAAATTCTCATAAATCAAAAGGGGGACTTAGAAAAGTGCCTATAAACTTCTCTCAGCCAAATCCATCTTGGAAAGAAAAAATTACAAATATGTATGAAATCCTTGTTGGAGAAAACACTTCCTTAAAAAACCAAATTAATGACTTAACCATGGCCATAGAAAATTCGGAATTTATCAGAAAATGCTGGATATGATCCTGACTAATCAACCTCATGGGAGCACTAAATATGGGCTCGAGTATGGTTCCCGTCACTATCGTTCGTCGGTAGTTTCTACCGCAGGAGTTAGCAACAAAAACCACAACTCTCATTATAATCATTTTATAATTGTATTTGCTAGTTCTTAGGCCTCCATTAAGAGTCTGAAACTGAAAAGGGCCTCAGACCCCTTTATTTCATGTACTAAATACTTTCGCTTTGGTCACACCACTGGCTATTGCAGGACAAAGGCATGATATGCCTTAAAGAAAATCTGGGTGTCTAAGGTTTCCACCTACTATATGGGAAGAACCTCTTTGGTATCTGAATTTTTACTCTCGTCTTCCTTCTAGGTATGTTGGCAAACTAAGGACAAAGAAGACATGTGGTACCTGTTCTGGATGCTCCAAACACATGAAGGGCAACAAAGTAAAGTTCCTAGCCTCACAAAGAAGAAAGGAGATATGGTGGCGTTTGATGACAATGGAAAGGGAAGAATCATGGGCATTGGTATAACGGGCAATGACTCCTCTATTACAAATGCTTTATATGTAAAAGGGTTAAAACACAATTTAATCTTGAGAAGTCAACTATGTGATAAAGATCTAAATATCTTATTTGAATATTCTACAAATATATGTAAAATCATAAACCCAAAATCAAATGAAGTTGTACTCACTGCACTTATAACACGTAATGTCTATATGATTGCTTTTCGGGATCTTTCTCTTGCTTCATTAAAGAGTTTGATTTCAAAAAAATAAAGAACTAGAATTATGGCATAGGCGTCTCAGTTACTCTAGCACCAAGTTTATTTTAAGATTATCAAAATATAAATTATTTAGAGCTTTACCAACACTAAACGAAAATTTATGTTCACTTTGCTCACCATGCCAAAAAGAAAAATTTTCAAAAACTGCATTTAAAACCAAAAATGAAATATCTACCACTAGACCACTACAACTAATTCGCATGGATCTATTTGCACCAATTAGAGCGTGTAGTCTAAGTGATAAAAAGTATACTTTTGTTTTAATTGATGTTTACTCTAGATTCTCATGGGCTTTATTTCATACCTCTAAATCCGATACTTTTTTTGAATTCACTAAATTATGCAATTGTATACAAAATGAACTAGATTTAAAGATTAAATGCATAAGCTCAGATCATGGAGGGGGATTTGAAAATGAAAAATTCACACATTTTTGCAACAATCTAGACATCAAGCATGAATTTTTTGCTTCACGCACCCCACAACAAAATAGTGTGGTGGAGAGAAAAAATAAAACCCTTAAGGAACTAGCATGCACTATATTGTCTGAGTATGGGGTGCCTAGATTGTTTTGGGCCGAAGAGGTAAGCACATCGTGCTATGTAATAAATCGAGTCATGCTTCGTCCAATTTTAAAATTAACATCATATGAACTTTACTATCAAAAGAAACCTAATGTATCGTATTTTCATATCTTTGGTTGCAAATGCTTTATTTTAAATACTAAAGACACATTAGGTAAAATTTGATGAAAAATCTGATGAAGGAATATTTCTTGGATACTCTTCAACTAGTAAAGCATATAGAATGTATAATAAAAGGTCTAAAATGGTTGAAGGGTCCATTAATGTTAAATTTGAAGAATTTGTTCCATATATAGATCCTAATCTGACAGGAAATGAAGTGGAACCCCCTTCCTACTTGGAGCTTGAGGATGATGAAGCGTTTGGAGGAAGTGAATAAAAAAGGCAGAGAAAAAGGAGTTTGTGCCTCCAAGCGTGTTGAGATTTTCGAAGGATCATCCAAGTGTGCTAATCTTTGGAGAACCTTCAAGAGGGGTAACGACTCGTTCTTTCTTTTATGAAACTTTTTAAAATTTATGCTTTGCATCAGAAATTGAACCCAAAAATATTTCCACCGCTTTACATGATGAGTTTTGGTTTACTGCTATGAATGATGAATTAAATCAATTTGAATGTAATAGGATTTGGAAACTGGTGGAAAGACTATTGAATCACTTATTATAGGCCTAAAATATATATTCAAAAACAAAATAGATGGTGAATCTAGAATTATTATGAATTAAACAAGATTAGTAGCACAAGGTTTTTCATAGATCGAGGGGTAAATTTTGATGAAACTTTTACACTCGTTCCTCGCTTAGAATTAGTTAGATTTTTTCTTACTTTTACGAGTTATAAAAGATTTAAATTATTTCAAATGGATGTAAAAATGCTTTTTAAACAAATTATAAAAGAAGAAATTTACGTTGAGCAGCCCCCGATTTTATAAATGAAAAATTTTCTAACCATATCTATAGGCTAGAAAAGGTGTTTTATGGTTTAAAGTAAGCATCTCGTGCTTGATATGAATGACTAACATCTTTTTTTATTAAAGCAAGAATATAAAATGGGTAGTGACGACACCACACTCTTCATTAAGCATATTAATCATGATTTAATTATTTTACAAATTCACTTTGATGATATTATTTTTAGAGCCAATAATGAAGAGTCGTGTAATGAAGTAATATTAGTGATGCAAAATAAATTTGAAATGAGCTTGGATGGAGAATTAACATACTTTTTAGGCTTTTAAATCGCACAAAAAAATGATGAAATTTTTATTAGTTAAACAAAATATGTCAATGATATGCTAAAATGTTTTGGATTTGAAAATTTAAAACAATCAAATATTACAATGAATGTAGCACTTAAATTAGGCAAGGATGTAGCCAGAATTTCAATAGATCAAACTTTCTATTGAGAAATGATAAGATATTTATTGTACCTTAGTGCATCTTGACCCAATATTACGTTCAGCATATGCTTATGCGCTAGATTTTAATCTAATTCAAAAGAATCTACTTTAAAAGCGGTGAAACAAATTTTTAGATATTTAATTAGTACATCTAAATTTGGACTATGATATCCATGCAATGATTCCTTTATTTTACGCAGTTATTCTGATTCGGATTATGCCAGTTGTTTGTTAGATCAGAAAAGTAATAGTTTCACATGTCATTTCTTAGGCCCATCACTTGTAGAATGGTCGAGTGAGAAACATAATTATGTTGCCCTCTCCACTACTAAGGCTGAATACATTGGACTAGAAAGTTGTTGTGCACAAGTCTTGTGGATGACCCAAACATTAGAAGACTTTGGGGTCCATCTCACAAATATAGAACTCAAATATGACAACAAAAGCACCATAGACTAACACACAACCTTGTGCATCACTCTAGATCTAAGTACATTGGCGTGAGACATCACTTCATTAGGAATCATATTAAAGAGAAACATGTTCATGTAAATTTCATTGGAACAGACTCACAACTAGCGGAAATTTTCACCAAATCTCTTCTCGATGCACGATTTACAATACTTAGGCTAGAATTAGGGGGTTTTGGACATTTTAAC
Organism: Platanthera guangdongensis; assembly: GCA_039583875.1. Taxonomy (NCBI): domain Eukaryota; kingdom Viridiplantae; phylum Streptophyta; class Magnoliopsida; order Asparagales; family Orchidaceae; genus Platanthera; species Platanthera guangdongensis. The sequence goes on from CM077165.1 coordinate 466,551, forward strand.
TTAAAATCCACAATTTTTGTGTGTTTTTAATTTTTTTTTGCAACATTAGATAGACCTTATATTGCAGAATCATAACCATGAAAAATTGAAAGTAAAAAAAATCTCGCAAAACATGATTTTTATCAGAAAAACCAAATCTCTGTCACCTGCGTATAACGTTAGTTTCTAACATTGGTGCTAATATAAAAAAATTTGACTTTCCTCTTTTTTTCAGTCATTATATACGTATGTATATATATATATATATATATATATATATATATATATATATATATATATATATATATATATATATATATATATATATATATATATATATATATATATATGCATATATATATATATATATATATATATATATATATATATATATATATATATATATATATATATATATATATATATATATATATATATATATATATATATATATGCATATATACATGCATATATATATATATATATATATATATATATATATGTATATATATATATATGCATATGCATATATATATATATGTATATATATATATGCATATGCATATATATATATGTATATATATATATATGTATGGATATATATATATATATATATAGGGGGCATATACTGTGCGGACAAATATTAGGTGCGGGCGTACGGGCAAGTGATTTTGGGGGTCAAGATGGTCTCAAAATGAAACTGATCAACATGAAAGTTGTAGATCTCGGCGAGACGAACAACTTTCATGTTGATCACTTTTTGATTCGAAGCCGATTTGAACATCGCTTTGGGCCCCGAAATCGGGGGCGGCAGGGTGCCGATGAAGATCTCAAACCAACCAAATCTATCCCCCACAGGCGAGCCTTCGGACCTGCCAGCTAGATGAGAGCCTGCGCAGCGGGTCTACCTGGGGCCGAGCCGAGCCCGGGGTGCCGATGACGATCTCAAACCAACCAAACCTATCCACCACAGGCGAGCCTACGGACCTGCCAGCTAGATGAGAGCCTGCGCAGCGGGTCTAGGCGGGGCCGAGCCGAGCTCGGGGTGCCGATGACGATCTCAAACCAACCAAACCTATCCCCCACAGGCGAGCCTACGGACCTGCCAGCTAGATGAGAGCCTGCGCAGCGGGTCTACTTGGGGCCGAGCCGAGCTCGGGGTGCCGATGACGATCTCAAACCCACCAAACCTATCCCCCACAGGCGAGCCTACGGACCTGCCAGCTAGATGAGAGCCTGCGCAGCGGGTCTACCTGGGGCCGAGCCGAGCTCGGGGTGCCAATGACGATCTCAAACCAACCAAACCTATCCCCCACAGGCGAGCCTTCGGACCTGCCAGCTAGATGAGAGCCTGCGCAGCGGGTCTACCTGGGGCCGAGCCGAGCTCGGGGTGCCGATGACGATCTCAAACCAACCAAACCTATCCCCCACAGGCGAGCCTACGGACCTGCCAGCTAGATGAGAGTCGGCGCAGCGGGTCTACCTGGGGCCGAGCCGAGCTCGGGGTGCCGATGACGATCTCAAACCCACCAAACCTATCCCCCACATGCGAGCCTACGGACCTGCCAGCTAGATGAGAGCCTGCGCAGCGGGTCTACCTGGGGCCGAGCCGAGCTCGGGGTGTCGATGACGATCTCAAACCAACCAAACCTATCACCCACAGGCGAGCCTTCGGACCTGCCAGCTAGATGAGAGCCTGCGCAGCGGGTCTACCTGGGGCCGTGCCGAGCTCGGGGTGCCGATGAATATCTCAAACCAACCAAACCTATCCCCTACAGGCGAGCCTTCAGACCTGTCAGCTAGATGAGAGCCTGCGCAGCGGGTCTACCTGGGGCCGAGCCGAGCTCGGGGTGCCGATGACGATCTCAAAATAACCAAACCTATCCCCCACAGGCGAGCCTTCGGACCTGCCAGCTAGATGAGAGCCTGCGCAGCGGGTCTACCTGGGGCCGAGCCGAGCTCGGAGTGCCGATGAAGATCTCAAACCAACCAAACCTATCCCCCACAGGCGAGCCTTCGGACCTGCCAGCTAGATGAGAGCCTGCGCAGCGGGTCTACCTGGGGCCGAGCCGAGCTCGGGGTGCCGATGACGATCTCAAACCAACCAAACCTATCCCCCACAGGCGAGCCTACGGACCTGCCAGCTAGATGAGAGCCTGCGCAGCGGGTCTACCCGGGGCCGAGCCGAGCTCGGGGTGCCGATGACGATCTCAAACCAACCAAACCTATCCCCCACAGGCGAGCCTACGGACCTGCCAGCTAGATGAGAGCCTGCGCAGCGGGTCTACCTGGGGCCGAGCCGAGCTCGGGGTGTCGATGACGATCTCAAACCCACCAAACTTATCCCCCACAGGCGAGCCTACGGACCTGCCAGCTAGATGAGAGCCTGCGCAGCGGGTCTACCTGGGGCCGAGCCGAGCTCGGGGTGCCGATGACGATCTCAAACCAACCAAACTTATCCCCCACAGGCGAGCCTACGGACCTGCCAGCTAGATGAGAGCCTGCGCAGCGGGTCTACCCGAGGCCGAGCCGAGCTCGGGGTGCCGATGACCATCTCAAACCAACCAAACCTATCCCCCACAGGCGAGCCTACGGACCTGCCAGCTAGATGAGAGCCTGCGCAGCGGGTCTACCTGGGGCCGAGCCGAGCTCGGGGTGCCGATGACGATCTCAAACCCACCAAACCTATCCCCCACAGGCGAGCCTACGGACCTGCCAGCTAGATGAGAGCATGCGCACCGGGTCTACCTGGGGCCTAGCCGAGCTCGGGGTGCCGATGACGATTCCACAAACCTAACCTAACCTATCCTAGTCTATCCTAACCTATCACCCACAAACCAAACCTATCCCCCACAGGCGAGCCTACGGACCTGCCAGCTAGTAGGAGCCAGGCAGCGGGTCTACCTGGGGCTGAGCCGCGCTCGGGGTAGTGCAGAACCAAGAACCAGGACCTCTCCCCCATAGGCGAGCCTACGGACATGCCAGCTAGTAGGAGCCAGGCAGCGGGTCTACCTGGGGCCGAGCCACGCTCGGGGTAGTGCAAAACCAAGAACCAGGACCTCTCCCCCACAGGCGAGCCTACAGATCTGCCAGCTAGTAGGAGCCAGGCAGCGGGTCTACCTGGGGCCGAGCCGCGCTCGGGGTAGTGCAGAACCAAGAACCAGGACCTCTCCCCCACAGGCGAGCCTACGGACCTGCCAGCTAGTAGGAGCCAGACAGCGGGTCTACCTGGGGCCGAGCCGCGCTCGGGGTAGTACAGTACCAAGAACCAGGACCTCTCCCCCACAGGCGAGCCTACAGACCTGCCAGCTAGTAGGAGCCAGGCAGCGGGTCTACCTGGGGCCGAGCCGCGCTTGGGGTAGTGCAGAACCAAGAACCAGGACCTCTCCCCCACAGGCGAGCCTACGAACCTGCCAGCTAGTAGGAGCCAGGCAGCGGGTCTACCTGGGGCCGAGCCGCGCTCGGGGTAGTGCAGAACCAAGAACCAGGACCTCTCCCCCACAGGCGAGCCTACAGACCTGCCAGCTAGTAGGAGCCAGGCAGCGGGTCTACCTGGGGCCGAGCTGCGCTCAGGGTACCTCTACCCGGTCAATCTCTACCCACTACGGGGCACATCTACCCGCTACGCCCACCCTTTTGAGAACGAGGGTCGATCATATAATATTCTCCCTAAGGCGCGTTTTGATCTCCAGGATCGAATATCCTAGCGACAAGAGGGGAATGGGAGGGTACTTCTTTCATCACATGACCTTGGTCGTCACTTGGTTCCTCTTCTATAGCCACGACGTTCGACTGAGTTTTTCTGTACTGGTCACTCTCCACGCTCACCGCACCATAACTGTTGAAGCCAAATTTGACCTCTGTGGAGTTCGGGGTCCCAAAAGAGGGGTGACCGCGCACCTACTACCCTCAAGCGAACGATATAGGCACAAGATTAGGAACACAAGGGACAGACCCAAGGTCTCAGCGTGGAGGACCCACCGCATACCCGGAAGACTAACAAACTCTTCCCCTCCCAAGCCGAAGGCTGAGCTAAGACACCTTCGGAGGGCGCTCTCGGCCGACCGGAATATCTAAGGAGGATCTCAAGACCAACTCTCTCCTATCCAGATGTGTCTCCTTGGGTCTACACAAAATGCTCCTCACCCGCCCTACTGATGGCGCGAACTCGCCGAGCAATTCCACGACACGTTGCCCAAACTGGGTCACGAACAGCGTAACTCCGCTGTCCTAAAAGGCTGTCAACGGGCCATGAGGGGCTTCCCGGCAACTATACCTCGGGGCCCCCATGGGGCGAGCGGTTCTCGAGAACACCGCCCGCCTAATACGAAGAAGAAAACTACACATCCTCAGAGCATCACATATATTAAAAGAATATTACAGGAATATGAAGTCCATACTTCGGCACGCAGGCCGGCAATATAAATAAAAAAGGCCTTCGTGGGCCGGCACAAGCTTGAGCTTAAGCCCGCTACTCCCCGCCTGGTACTGTAACACCTGTACGCCAACGTCTCGACAAGCGGTGGTCAGCTAAACGTCAGTTGGTTAACATAAGCTGGCCGAACACATTGCACATACCCCTTTTTCGGGGCTATGGTGCGCATTCCCTGCAAATGGAAAATATACAAAATCCTCGGAGTCTTCTCCGGGATCCCCAGAACATCACCAATCCGGATCATACGTCCGGATGGGCTTCACACAGCATGCCTAAACCCGTACTCACGCTTCCGGGTACTAACACAGTTAATTGCGGGGACGTACACGTCAACCCGTCGGAGAGCTCCCTTCCTCCACCCGTTGGTGGAGAGGGGCTTCCATGCAAATATGGAAACTGAGGGCTTCACCTGCCCAAGAAGAAATTTCGTTACCCTTGACGCGTGTTTGGCGGGGCCGCAACCGCGCTCATTGCCCGAGGCTCCACGTCTAGCACCCGTAGTGGTTGTCCGTGCCCGAATCCGACCACCGTGGGAGAGTTGAAAGCTCCGAATGATTTTTCCCCTCCATGGCCGATCCTCTCCATGGCCGACCGTGCTCCAAGTGGCCGACCGCTGCTGTACGAGGCCGATCCCGGCTCCAATTGGCCGACCAATGTTGTACGAGGCCGATCCCGGCTCCAAGTGGCCGGTCTCTGCCCTAGGCGGCGACGGGAGGAAAGAAGGGAGGCGGCGTCGGGCTCTGCTGCAGGCCGGCGGGACAGAGAGAGAGATAGATAGGGTTGGGGCTGCTGTTGCTCCAGGTCAAAACAGAGAGAGGGGGGCGGGTGTTGCGGCTCCGGCCGACTAGAGAGAGAGAGAGAAAGGGGACGGGCTGCTGTCGTGCTCCAGGCGACGAGAGAGTGAGAGACTGAGGGCGGGCTGCTGTTTGCCCGCGACGGCCTGGACAGAAACAGGAGCGGCTCGGGCTGCTGCTTGCCGGCGGCGGGAGAAAGAGGAGATCTGGCGGTTTCTTGCCGAGGCGGCGGCCAGAGAGAGAGATATGGGAGGCGGGGTCGGGTGCTGCTCCAGGCGGCCGGAGAAAGAGAGGGCCGGGGCGGGGTCGGGTGCTGCCCCAGGCGGCCGGAGAAAGAGAGGGTCGGGGCGGGGTGCTGCTGCTCCTCGCTGAGGCGGCGGCCGGAGAGGGAGGGAGAGAGGCCCGCGGCTTCCCCATGCCCTAGCGGGGAAGAAGCCCAAAACCCGATCTCCCCTTTCTTTTTTCCTCTGCCTCTATTCTTCTTTTTCTCTTTTTTTTTGTCCTGTGCTGATGCCCGTGCCCCCCTGCCCTTCTCCTTCCTTTCTTCTTTTTATTTCTTTTTCCTCTTTTTTTGGTGTACCCGATGGCTGCCTTTTTCCCAACTCAATCCAGGTATATATATATATATATATATATATATATATATATTATATATATATATATATATATATATATATATATATATATATATATATATATATATATATATATATAATATGCGCTATAATATTAACCTTCATTTGTAAAAACCCTATACGCGCAAAACCTCCGCATGCGTGCACGAGTGCTCGCATGAGCTCGAACGGGGCTACACCAAATTATCGCTCATGGCACGTCCCGAGCGCGCCACTTGGGGAGGATCCCGCTCGGCCGGATATGCGGTTGTACACCGGCGGGCTTCGCCCGCCCCCCGGCGGGCTTCGCAAATGTACCGAACCATCTGCTTTTTATAATTAATAAAAAAAATTTATAAAAAAAATAAATTTGATATTGTTAATAAAAAAAATTTATAAAAAAAATAAATTTGATATTTATAAACAATTAATAAAAATAAATAAATTTGAGCTGGGGGTTCGCCCGCCCCCCGGCGGGGTTCGCAAAAGTACCGAACATTGCTTTTTATAATCAATAAAAAAAATAATTTAATATTTATAAACAATTAATAAAAATAAATATATTTGATATTTAAAAAAAAATTAAGAATTAATAAACAAAAAAAATTTAAAGAGCAGGCGGGTGAACAGTTGCGGGAGCACTGTTCACCCGCCTGCTTTTTATTATAATAATATATAAGAATTATTTATATTATTAAATATAATAATTATAATATAATAATTATAAATAATGTAATAATTATGATATGGCCCGCACCCGCCTATTAGTACCGCACTGCCTGTAATAAGAAACTTTACGAGTTTAAATATAGGTTATCAGAGAAGGTGTTTGAAATCATTGGATTGGCGGGCTGGCGGGTCAGCCAGCTGGCGGGCTAGCGGGGGTAGCGGGTCCGAGTGCTGGCGGGCTGGCGGGGCAGCGGGACAGCGGGTCAGCGGGTCCGCGGGCTGGGCGGCTCAGCGGGTTTGCTGCGGTGATCCGACGGTCAGCTTTTCCTTATTTTTAGAAGTTCATAGGGGCAAAAATGTAAATTTACATAACCTAGTTAGTAGGTTTAGGAGCCCTATTAAAATGTGGAGAGATGATGCAGTATGATTGAGTTTGATCGGACGGCAGCAATATTAACATACCATAATCAGATGACTATTGTAATTTCGAACTCATCCACTTATACTTCCTTTAGAGTAGTAAAGATATATATATATATATATATATATATATATATATATATATATATATATATATATATATATATATATATATATATATATATATATATATATATATATATATATATATGAGCATCTTCGCACGGGCTACGCCCGTGCTCGATGCTCTCGGGTGGCCTTCAGCCGCATGTAGGCGGGCTTCGCCCGCCTCCGCACGGGCTTCGCTCGTGCTCGATGCGTCGTTGCGGGCTGCGCTCACAATATATACATATGAGTACTCAAAATGACCATAAAAAATATAAATCGATAATTACAATTTTTATTTTGTAAAAAATTTACGTTTTGACGTAAAAAAATTAATTTCTCGCTCTCTTTCTCTTCCTATTCTCTCCATTTCTCTCTCCCTCTCTGTCTCCTCCCACTCTCTCTCCGCCCCTTTCTCCTCTCCCTTCCGCAATCTCCCTCCTATTCTCTCTCCCTCTCTCTCTCCTCCCCCTCTCTCTCTCATGTTGGGATAAGATTTATTTGATGAGAATCAATCATCAAAAGTTAAAGTATGGTGTGACTCAAGATATCTATATTGTTGTATATATATATATATACATTACTTAAAGAAAGGGCAAATAGGGACACATGTCATCCTACAAATAAAAATATAAAAAAACCAAAAATATAAAAAAAAACCACGCTCATCATTCCAAATTCAACAGGAGTCCCGCATTCAAACGGACGTTGCTTTCTTTCTCCCTAAACCCCCGCATGAACATTAAATCCCTCAGTCACTCGCTCACCCAACCTTAATCGTCCAAAAAAAAACCTTGCTCCGCCAGGAATTGCGCCTCCATCAGACAATCGCTTCGTGACCCAAAACCCCTGCTGCGGCTTCGCCAGGAACTACGCGCCACCTTCGGATAATCGCTCCGTGACCCAAAACCGCCGATGTAGCCGTCCATGGTCTCCGCGTCTCCGCGCTCAATGCCTCTTCGAGCCCCAAGGTCCGCGGCCCCTGATCCACCGTCAGACATCCTCTGTGATTTCCCCTAATCAACTGTCGGAGTAAACCGTCGCCACTGCCGACTCCTTGATCAACCGCCGCCACTATTCTTCCCAACGGTATGCGGCCCCTGATCAACCGCCGGAGTAAACTGCTGCCACTGTTCTTCCCACAGGGTATGCTTCTATGAGTTTTGTAGTTCCTATTATATACTTCTTTGTTTACAGGTTATTAGCCATTCATTTCAGCAAGCTCTTCTGTAGAGAAGCAATTATACTTTGTAGTTCTATTTATTGATCGGCCCTTTTGTAGCCCGGGACATCCTCACTGGCCGCCTCTACATTCTTCCCTAAGGTATTATGTTTTTAAGTAATGTAGATTAGAGTTTGGTTGAATCTTCCCACGCCGAGCACTTCTCCATCCTCTCTGCGCCTCCATCACATTTCTTCATATCGCATGTACTTCTCCATCCTCTCCACGCTTCCATCACAATAGCGAAAAATGAAAAAAAAACAAAAATTTTTGCGGAGCGGAACTCGGGTGGAGGCGGCTGAAGGCCACCCGAGAACATCAAACACGAACTGACAAACCCTCCTTGGGTGCGAACGGGCGAAGCCCGTGAGTACCCAAGGCAACTGGGAGCATCGAGCACGGCCGGCAGGCCGTGCGAAGACGCTAGTATATATATATATATATACGAGTGACAGGCACGGGCCTCCGGCCCGATGGCCACGCGCCACAGTACCCGGCCGGCGACGGCGGGCTTCGCCGCCCCCCCAACCCGGCGGGCTTCGCCCGCCCCCACCCGGCGGGCTTTGCCTGTATATATATTTTATATTATAATATAAAAATATATATACAGGCGGGTGAACAGTGGCATGCACACTGTTCACCCGCCTGTTTTTTATAAGCATATAATGTTGTGGCTCCGCTCAAGATAGTCCACTAAGGCTCATCAGTGTGGAATGACCTTATATAGTATCTCCAGCGTAGAGCCGTTACACTCTAGTGACACGTAACCTGTTGGGTCGTTCCGAGTCGGTCCTGACACGCGAGGACATATAATTAAATGTTCTAACAATCTCCTCATATGTCCGCGGTAAACCCGACGTCAGAAAAAGGGTGGTGTGTGAAGTGTTCAACCGAATATGAAGCACTCACAACCGTGTCCATCACACTTGTCAAAACATATTGGATGTTAAGTAAAACAATTGTATGCGTGCATAAGAATAAATAAAAAATCTCAGCAGCATCATAGTAAAGTCTAAAGTACAATCACAGCACAGGTACCAGAACACCAAGTGTCTCATGACCAACTAAAGAGCAAGAAAGTCCAAACAAAACAAGTGAAAGCAAAGAGAGCTAAATAGCGCTCTAAGCAGAAGAAAAACCAATTTATACTCTAGAAATCAGAGTCCAGTAGGTCATCCTCATCTGGATCCCAACCGGCAAGTGCTCCTCCATTAGCAGCAGCTCCTGTAATTTCCAACAGAGAAGTTCATTTAGAATGAATTCAACCTTAGTTCTACTTATATGAACGTAGTACAGTATGAGAAAGCATGTGTAGAGTATTTAGTTTCTACCTCAGAATCCATTATATATTTCCAAAGAAACGATGTTATGGATTTCTGGACACCGCAGCTGTATTTGTGTTCCTATGTGGAATGTTACGGTTACTGTTCTTCTAAAGTCAATTGGAACTCATCAGATATGGAATGGAACCAATAAACAGGAGAAGCGCCAAATCTAGTCAGATTGTGTTATCAGATGTGGAATAACATTCTCCTCCTAGATAAGGAAGACGAACCCAGTGGAAATTGTTAACATCAAATGTGGAATGAAACAACTCACCAGATTCGTACTCAGCAACCCCGAACATCAGCGGAGCACAACACGCTTGCTTTGACAAAGGAAAGTGGAAAAAATCAAAACATTAGGACTAAGGCTGAACTAAATCGCCTATCCTTGAACTAAGACTGAACTTAAATCGCCTTGAGTCCCATTTTCCTCACTGTTTTGATTGATCGGTCCTTAGACATTCCTTTCGTTAGTGGATCAGCCAGATTATCCTTCGATCGCACATCGATCAAAGTGATAATGCCTTGTTCTTTCAGATAATTCAGTAGAGCGTGTCTCAGTCGTACATGTCGCCTTTTAGTATTAAAAAAGGACATTCTTCACGACTTGAACTGCTGCTTGATTATCACAATACAGGCTCAAAGAATTAACTTGAAGTCTAGACAAGGGAATGTCTAGAATCAAATTCCTGATCCAATCTGTCTCTTCGCCAACTGAGGCTAAGGCAAACAGCTCGGCTTCCATAGACGAAAAAGCTATACAAGTCTGTCTTTTGGATTTCCAAGTGACTGCAGCGCCACCCAAAGTGAAAATAAATCCACTAGTGGACTTGCTGTTCCCAACTTCTGAACACCAGGAGGCATCAGAGTATCCTTCCAACGTAGGAGGGTAACCAGTGTAGCACAGAGCGTGGTCTTTAGTACCTTTCAGGTACCTCATCAGCCGATCTAAGGCATCCCAATGCTCTTTGCCTGGACTACTGGTAAAACGACTCAGCATGCTTACCGAGAAAGCAATGTCTGGTCTAGTGCAACTTGTGGCATACATGAGACTTCCAATGATCTTTGAGTACTTTACCTGATCAACATTGGTCCCTTCATTCGAACTCAACTTGACATTTGAATCGATTGGTGTTTCAACAGGCCGACAGTCTTTATAACCCCAGGTAGTGAGGATCTGCTCAATGTAATGAGCCTGACTTAGAGTGACACATCCCTTGTCTACTCTAACTTTCATACCTAGTAGGGTATCTACGGGACCAAGGTCCTTCATGTCAAATGCTTTCGCGAGAGCGGATTTAGTATCCCTCACTGCGGCAAGATCTGATCCCAGAATCAACATGTCATCCACATATAGGCATATGATGACTATTTGATTTGCCATCGAGCGGTAGTAGAGGCACTTGTCTGAGAGACTGGACTGAAATCCAACGCTCTTTACCACTTGATCAAATTTAATGTGGCATATCTTAGGTACTTGTTTAAGCCATAGATCGATTTATCAAGCTTGCACACTTTGTCTCTTAGATCCTTATGCACATAACCTTCAGGTTGTGCCATATAGATCTCTTCATCAAGCTCTCCATTTAAGAAGGCTGTTTTACATCCATCTGATGAACTATAAAGTTCTCGATAGAAGCTATGGCAAGAAGAATCCTAATAGTGGATAGGTGACACACAGGTGAATAAACGTCAAAATAGTCAATTCCCCCTGTTGTTTATAACCTTAGCTACTAGACGTGCTTTATATCTGGCTATAGACCCATCACTGTGCAATTTCTTTTCAGTACCCACTTGCATCCTAAGACTTTAGCTCCTTTCGGCAGGTCAACTAGATGCCAAGTGTTGTTTTGTAGCAGCGAGTTCATCTCATCATCGATGGCTTCTGCCTACATTAACGCATCTCTAGATCGCATTGCTTCCTGATAGGAGAATGGATCATCCTCTAAGTGGTAGGTGACGAAATTCTCACCAAAATCCTTAGGGATTCTGTCGCTTGTAGATACTCTAAGAGGAACAGATTCCACCTGTAGAGGTTGGGGAGCAGTGCAAGAGGGGCCAGCTTCAGGTTCTACAGTAGATTCTGAAATCATCTCAGTAGACCCGGGGACGGTCAAGTCATGATCTTTGATAAATTTGTGTTCAAAGAAAATAGCATCTCTAGATTCTATCACTGTATTAGTGGATAGATCCAGAAACCTGTCAGCTGCACTATCTTCTGCACTACCTAGATAAACGCAGGTCGTTGTTCTAGGTCCCACCTTTGGTCTTTTAAGGTCTTGTATCCTTACATAAGCAATACAACCCGAAGTCTTTAGAGTGTCATATCTACAAGAATGACCATGCCACAACTCATATGGAGTAGAGTTGAGCTTTGAGTGAGGCACTCGATTTAGAATGTGATTTGCAGTTAGGACTGCTTCCCCCCCCCCCAAAAAAAAGAATTAGGCATGCCAGTTGTGAGGAGCATAGAGTTCAACATTTCTGTTAAAGTTCTATTCTTATGCTCAGCAACACCATTCGACTGGGGTGAGTAAGAAGCTGTGGTTTCTAGGATTATACCCTCAGAGGCACAAAAGTCCTTAAACCCAGTTGCAGTGTACTCTCCGCCTCGATCACTTTTAAGTCTCTTAATCTTTAGATTCAATTGATTTTCTACCCGAGATTTGAAGATCTTAAAGGTCTCGAATGTCTCATCTTTCGATTTCAATAGGTAAACATGACAATATCTGGAAAAATCGTCGATGAATGTAATTAGATACTTCCTTCCCCCTCTAGTGGCGTGACTACGAAAGTCATAGAGGTCGGAATGTATCAACTCCAGAAGTTCTGTGCTCCTAGAAACTATTTTGTAAGGGTTTTTAGTGATCTTAGTCTGGGCACAAACCTCACACCTATCAAACTGAATAGAAAGATCTAATGGAATGTTTTGACTTTTAGCTAGATCTCGCATTTTCTTATAGTGGATATGTCCAAGTCTACTATGTAATAACTTTGGATCAATCAGAGTTGAACTCACTTGATTTATGCACTCGTTATCTAGGCTAAGTCTATACATACCATTGATCAGGTAAGCGCAACCAAAATAGTGAGAATTAACAGTTAATGTCATTCTACCGTTCACGGTTGTGAAAGACATTCCAACTTTATCAAGCAAACTCATAGAAATCAAATTCTTAGTTAAATTAGGAACTACTTTAACATTTTGCAAAATTAAAGTTTTACCTGAAGAGAGCACTAGCTCTGCAGTCCCAGCGTGAGTAACATCAGTCGCTCCTCCATTGCAATTTTCGACTCTGTCCTTGACCGCTGTCACCTTTGAAAGAAGACTCCTGTCATTTGTGACGTGACAGGCAGCACCACTGTCCAGCCACCACTCGGAAGATGCACTGCGGTGACTACTCCCAATCATAGCTACGAAGGACTTAGGATCGGAGTTGTCGACCACCATGTGTGCCACATTTTGTGGGGCATCCTCTTTTAGCTTCTTCGGACCCCTGCATTCAGCGGCCCAGTGACCCCATTTGCCGCAGTTGTGGCACTTGCCCTTCTTCCTTTTGAGAGAAGGCTTTTTGACCGCCAACGGTGCTGGAGTATCACCCTTAGGTGTCGGGGGCTTCCGAGAAGGCTTACTAGGACGTGAAACGAAGTTGACAGCCTGTGAGGGCTGCGCAACCTGCTCCAAGCTTTTCCCAGCAATGTTTTGGTCCTCAATATGGATGAACCTTTTGAGTTCGTCCAAACTGATCTTCTCTTTCAGTCGGTGCATCTCGGTCTTGAAAAAGAGTCATTCAGGAGGCAGTTTACTCAGGATCATGTACACAAAGAGGCTGTCGTCCATCTTCGAATGATCATCATCCAGCTTCTGACGCAGGTTGACCAGCTCCAAGAGTTGAGAAGTGATAGGCACGTTCGCTTTGAATCTGAAGTTGAAGAACTTCTCTCCAATGAGCGACTTTGACAATCCTTCCTCCTTCTGGAAATGCGCGTTCAGTCGATCCCATATTTCTTTTGCAGATTTGTATGCGTGGTAGGTCAACGCAAGGCGGGGATTCAGAGAATTTAACAGGTAATCCCTGCAGAAATCTTCATCCTTGTTCCACTGGTACTCGTCCACGTCCTCCACGGTAGAAGCAAAATCGCTCTGAACAGTATAGAATATCTCGTGTTCCTTCATTCCTAGTTGGACTTGAATTTTCCAACTGAGAAAGTCGGAGGCGTCGAACGATTGCAATTTTATGATGTCGAGCGCGCTTTTCTTCGACATATTTCTAGATTTAAAACAGAGACAAAGAAAAAAAACTAGAACGAGGTCACCTGAGCCGTGCGAGACGCCAGAAAAACTACGGAACCAATCCAGAAATTGTATGCTCTCTTCCTCCAAGCAATAGCACGAAGAAGATGACTGCTCCTCACAGTGGCACAGAGCACCCTTTTGGTGTTAATCGCAGCTAACAGTGGTCAAAACTCAGCATAGAGCAATAATAAATCTCCTTTATGGTGCAGCAGCACACAAATTCAGATTTGGACTGGAGAAGAGCCAAGCTCTGCAGCAGTAGCAATGCTAGATCCGTGACTATGTATGAAGATCTGATCTACTCTGAATCTGGACTGCAGATCTGAAGATTCACTCTTCTACAGATCTAGAACCAGCAGATTTGTATAGTGAAGAGAACGACGGGCTCCCGGCAGCAAAAGAATCTTATCAGATTTGGATCTGAGGAACGGCGGCCAGACTCAATGGTGAAGCAGGAGATCGATTCAGATCGACTCGACTCGGCGGAGACGAAACGCGATCCCGCAAAGAAAAACCAGATCCTTTCTCCTTTCTCCTGTGTGTCTGTGAGAAGATCCTTTCTCCTTCGCGATCTGAGAAACGAGAGCAGAAAAATGGAGAATCAGATCTGGAAAAACCAGATCTAGAGAATTCTCCTTTCTCTCGATCTGAGACGAGGACGATCCGCGGGATCTGGCGACGAGAGCAGCAACAGTGATCGCCGACGGGAGCAGCAACAGTGATCGCCGACGGGATCGGGAACTCGGGAAGCGGACGGATCACCACAGGAGGCGGCCGGATCAACACCAGGTGACCGGATCTAGGGCAGGCAAAACTGCGATCAACTACTCACGATCCTAGACGACAACAGAAAACTTCTGATCACACGCAGAAAATTCGCGAACGAAGAATACGGCGCCGGCGGAAAATCGGGAGAACCAGAGAGCGGAAACCTAACCGAAAATATCTTGAGAATGTTGTGGCTCCGCTCAAGATAGTCCACTAAGGCTCATCAGTGTGGAATGACCTTATATAGTATCTCCAGCGTAGAGTCGTTACACTCTAGTGACACGTAACCTGTTGGGTCGTTCCGAGTCGGTCCTGACACGCGCGGACATATAATTAAATGTTCTAACATATAAAATATTAATAATATTTATAGCTACGCGCCACAGTACCCGGCCGGCGAGCTAATAATTGATAAGAGTCTTGTTCATTAAATGAACAAATAGATCCCCTCCAATTGCTTTTAAAACACGGGCCTCCGGCCCTCGTGCCCCGCGCGACAGTACCCGGCCCGCGTCCGACTTTAACTGCCCCCGGCGGCGGGGCTCGCCCACCCCCGGCGGGGTTCGCCCGCCCCATGCGGGGTTCGCCCGCCCCCTGCGGGGTTCGCCCGCCCCCTGCGGGATTCGCCCGCCCATGCATTTTTTATGGTGAGTTTGCATAGAAACGCCACCAGTCATAAAAATTTAATATATTGCATAACTTAAACACATGAGCTAATAATTGTTATATATACTCCAAACCCCAATACCATCCATTGTTATAACTCAAATGGAAAGAAGGATTGCGCACCTGGAAGGTGAGGATACTGGACGCCACCTTCAACTGATAACCTGCAAACATCATAATGATTACCAATTTACAGCATATGTACAATTTAGATTTTAGACAGCATATGTAGAACTTTTATAATTTGTTAGAAAAAAAAATATAATTATAACTTATCAAATTTGAAACCAAGTGAAATAAAATCTCAAATATAAAACTTATTTTATAATGCATCGCTTGAAGATCGTCGTTCGACTTCGATTGGGTTGATCATGGAAGAGTCACCTGGAGGCAGTTGTGGCTGAAACGGGATATGCGCAGACGGCGGGGGGCTGCCACTGGTTTTCGATCTAGGAATAGGTAAAATCGAGGCTGTTACAAAACGTCATATTGTTAAAGCATAACTAACTTATCTAAATCAAATTTAATGGCAGAACTAAATTAAGGAGGCAGTAAGTACACCTTGCGAGCATTTGGTAAAAAAAATTATTATACTAAAAGCCTATTAAAAGGAGGTGTTTTGGGAGTGGCTGTTTGAGTTTCGTGAGGAAAAAATGCAGATCAAAGTAAGTACAGAGGAAGATTTTATTGTTAGCAGGAGAAATGCTAAGGAGGACGGGGCAATGATAAGCAAACATTGAAAATTTTGAGGAACGATGTAGAGAGTGTGGAGCAAGGAGGAGATCATACCTGAGGATGGATTCACAGAGGTGAATGTGTGGAGGAGCTTCTTGGAGAAGGGGTGTGCAAAAAGGGCTTCTACGTTTGTCGAATCGCCGCGTGTGAGGAAGAAGCACTTGCGATCTTGCCAGAGTTATGTGATCTCTCCCATGGCAGAGTTTCGGACGTTCGCGAGTTTGGGAAAGAATAACCCTAGCAGCGGCATTAGAAGCTGAGCAGTGGAATAGTGAACGCCGGACAATCGCAACTCGCGCAAAACACGCGAACATTGTCGATTCGTTCACGAAGAACTGGAGAAGGTGGTTTGCGACGGATGGATGGCGGCGAAGAGTGAGCGAGAGAGCCTGCGGGAGAGGAAGAGTGAGCGTGGTTGCCGGAGAGAAAGGGCAAGCGATATGATCCGTAGATGTAGGGTACGGGAAGAGGAACTAAGCGTGAGAGGCGTTTTCGAGTGGCTGTCGGGAATGGTTCGGAAATTAGAAGAGATGGAGCTAAGCTTGAGAGGCGTTTTCGATATGATCCGTAGATGGAGCTTGATTTTTTAACCGTGAATCATGAATCAATGGTCAAGATTTATTCAATGGATTTTAAAATCATGGCTTTTTAAAGTCATCTTATATTTCTTTTTAATATAGTATATATATATATATATATATATATATATATATATATATATATATATATATATATATATATATATATATATATATATATATATATATATATATACACACGAGTGACAGGCACGGGCCTCCGGCCCGATTGCTACGCGCCACAGTACCCGGCCGGCGACGCCGGGCTCCGGGCATTTGTCGTGGGTGCGACATATGTCAGGAGTGCAACATTTGTCATGGAGGCGACATTTGTCATGGGGGCGACATTTGTCGTGGGGGCGACATTTGTCGTCGGGGCGACATTGGTCGTGAGGGCTACATTTGTCGTGGGTGCTTTCTAATGTTGTGCGCTGCGACATTTGTCGTGGGGCGGCATGTGCAGTGGGTGAGACATTTGTCGTGGGCATTTGTCATGGGTGGAGCATTTGTCGTGGGTGGGGCAGATGTCGTGGGTGTGACATATGTCGTGGGTATGACATTTGTTGTGGGGACGACAATTGATCGTGGGGGTGACATTTGCCGTGGTGGCGACATTTGTCGTAATGGAGATTTGTCATGGTTGCGACATTAGTCGTGGGCGGCGACATTGGTCGTGGGCGTCGACATTGGTCGTGGGTGGTGACATTGGTTGTGGGGGCAACATTGGTCGTGAGTGGCTACATTAGTCATGGATAGCGACATTTTTCATGGGGGCGACATTTGTCGTGAGGACATTCAATACAGTAACAATAGAAATAGAACACAAAACTCAATACCCGCATTAGTCTAGAGCAACGTAGGGATGTTAAACCGTTGATCTAAAGCCGCATAACCCCCTAACCAAAATCAGAAATTAACAAAATCAGTACAGAACAAAATCTAAAACGAAAATGTAAAACAAAATCAGAACTAAATAACAAAATTAAGATGAATATATTTACTCAAAGTGGAAGCAAAATCTACAACGAACAAACATCCAGCTCAGTGAAATCGAAATCTACGAAATCCAAAATGACATCCAAATAAGAATCTGGTTTCCGATAATCACCAGGGATTGTTCTGAACAGGGCACACCTAATCAACAATCCGGAAGATATTAAGTTAGCCTAAATCAGAACGGGTCAGTTTTAAATCAGAATTACTGCCCCAAATATCACTTAAAAATAAAATCGTTGAAGAAATCAAATCATTTTGTTTGGTTGAAGAAATCTAATCATTTGGTTTAACTTTTTCTTTGGTTGAAGGTATTACTTTTTCAATCTCTTCCTGCAGTATAGATTTTCATAGAAAATCAACAGTACAATAGTTATTTTTAATTTTGACCAGCCGGATTTCATCATGTACTCTGCTTTTATAGTTCTTTTAAGTGATAATTAATCAGAAATCTGTGAGTTAAAACAACCAATTTTTAACTCTTAAAAGTTATTTCGCACCTACTGTAAATCCCTAGATCGAAATCGGTATAACAAATATGAGATTAATCCTTAGATATCTTCTCGAAATTATGTTCAAACAAAAGTATTCAAGAATATATGACTAAAAGCATTAGAGATCTGTAAATAAATTAGTAGAAGGAAATCAATGAAATGTCCAAGAGAATGAAAGAAATCAGTGAAACCTTGATTAAAAATCAGAAATAACACGGAATAATTATTATAAATCAATGGTGATCTGAAACACTAAGAAATGCTGAGTCGGTTGGAGGAAAACTGGAGTTGAGCCGGTTGGAGAAGAGTCAGAGCTTACCGGAGATGGCGATCGATGATGTCTAGCATCCGCGAAATGAAGTTTGAAACGCTTGTGCAAGAAGAGATCTGTAAATCAGAGATCGGGAAGTGTAAATTGGTAGATCTTAATTTTTTCTTAGATATCTTAACGAAAATCAGAAATCAGATGCCTAATCCGTAGATCTAATTTGGTAGTAGGAAATCTGTTTTTTCTTAGATTTCTTAAAGTAAATCAAAAACAAAATTGAAAAAGTAATCAAGAACCAAATAAACAACAAAATCTGTAAGTTTAAACAAGAAACTATGAAATCGAAATGGAAATATGTGAGAAAAATAAGAGATAGAGGGAGAGAAGGTGTTCTCACAGCTCCTCTGGGCGGCTTTCAAAATCGCGGCGACTGTCGAAAGAGAAGTTCCTGTGTTGGAGTGCGTCGGTTGTGGGAAGGTTGGCAATGGACATGGGCGGAACTAGGATTTTTGGGATAGCCCGGGCACAATAATTTTTAACAAAGAATGTATAATCACAATTCACAAACAAACATGAAAACTTGAACAACATATAAACGCAATGAAAAATGAAGAACGTACTCTTATTGCTAAACAAGAGTTTGCTTTAGCTTTGAGTCATCTCCAACAACCACCAAGTACTTTTGATTGTCTTCACCATCACCTGAGAAACCCCCAAAGCACAATCAGGCACAAATTAATGTAGATTTTTACTTGAGACTGTAAAAAAAAGTTGCTCGTGAAAATTCAAAATTATGAATTATTCTAATAAAACAAACACTATCATCACATTGTACTAATGCCAAGTATTTAGTGTTTGCATTTAAGCATGTGATAAATAAAGTGGTGAAGATTCTGCTACCTGTTGTTAATCTTCTATTTTGCCCATCAAATATGCTTATATGCCCATTTTAAATGGTATTACAAAAACCTTGTTCTTGAACTCAATCAAAGGATATGCATTAAAGTGCACCTAAATAAGACAATGAATATAGAGGAATATTACAAATTTACAGAAATGTGTACCAAGATTAATGCATTGTGTATCTTGAGGAAACCAACATTGCACGGAGCATAAAGAAATAGAATGAATTCGTCGCATGAATGAATGTTACCTCTCCTTGTAGCAATAACCATTCCCCATCCTCTGCCCCACGAACGAAGCAGAACAAGTGCAAGAATCCCTGAGTCGGAGAAGAAGCAAGGGCAAAAGAAGGGGGCCAAGCAGTTGATCTCGAACCTCCAAGTAGTTGTCCCGAATCAGGTTAGTGCTCCGCCATTTCCCCGTCGTTGTTGTCAATGCGGAATGGAAGCCATGGTGATGCACTGATGCCTAATGGGAAGAAGAAGAATGCCCGGTGATGGCTGATGGGAAGAAGAGGCAAAGATACTGAAGCCATTTTTGCACGTTGATGCCCAATGCGAAGAAGAACATACGAACCCTAAGTGGCAGATCGCGAAGAACCCTTCGTTCCTTTGTGGAGCCACCGCCGGATGAGGTCCGTGAGGAGAGCTGGAGCAATACCTAAGCAATTTCCGCGATTTTCATACCCAGGAACATGCCCGGGTGTGTCCGTGCTTGGGTCCGCCCATGGCAATGGACGTGGTTTGCGGCCGGTTCGATTCTCCAGAGGATCGCGTTAGAGAGTTGGGAAGAAGAAGGGTGTTAGCGGGATGAAGGGCGCCGTGCGGGATTTCACGGGGTTCTGCGGGTTTAGGGTTAGGGAGCCAGTTACTTTATATATATATATATATCTTATTATATAAAGCAATATAGCTATTTGAAGGCACACCATAAATCAAACAAGAGCCATTGGATCATAAGAGAGAGTATGAGATTGGGAGAGAGAGTTGGGAGAGAGAGAGGAGGGAGAGAGAGAAAGAGAGAGAGGAGAGGGGAGAGAGAGAGAGAAAGAAAGGGAGAGAGATGGGGAAGGGAGAGAAAGAAGAGGGAGAGGGATTGCGTGAAATTAATGTTTTTACGACAAAACGTATTTTTTTATAAAATAAAAAATGTAATATTGATTTAAAATTTTTTACGGTCATTTTAAGTACTCATATGTATATATTGCGGGCACTGTCCGTCTTGATATGGGTGCATCCGGCTTTGATGCGGGCGCATCCCGCATTGATGCGTGCGCAGCCCGCAACGACGCATCAAGCACGGGAGAAGCCCGTTCGGAGGTGGGCGAAGCCCGCCTGGATGCGGCCGAAGGCCGCCCGAGAGCATCGAGCACGGGCGTAACCCGTGCGAAGATGCTCGTATATATATATATATATATATATATATATATATATATATATATATATATATATATATATATATATATATATATATATATATATATATATATATAGGGCCATTTACCGGGACCTCCCCTCTAACTTTGCTAAATTACTGACAGCACCCCTCTTATTTTCGAAATTACAAAAACTTCCCATAAAGTTTTTATTTCATTACAAAAACCTCCCCTGAAGATTTAATTTCATAACATCCATGCACAAAAATACCCCCTCGGTGAACAGTGTCCAGGGGGTATTTTTCTTCATGAATGCAATGAAATGAAAAGATCATGAGAGATTTTGGTAATGAAATGAAACTTAAGGGGAGTTTTTTGTAATTTCAAAAATAAGAGGGGTGCTCTCACTAATTATGCTAATTTACAGGGGAGGTTATATATATATATATATATATATATATATATATATATATATATATATATATATATATATATATATATATATATATATATATATATATATATATATATATATATATATATATATATATATATATATATATACATTAAAGAAATAGATTGGAGCTTTAGAATTAATCATAGTCATCCAATATGGGTCAAACATTTGATCTCAACTATCCAATGATGTGAGATAAGGAAAGAGGGGAGAAAGAGGGAGAGGGAATCTTTATAGCCCTCCTATCCCTACATTTAGGGATAGGAGGGATATGGGGAGAAAAGAGAGAGGAAGAGATAAATTGATTTTTCTTATAAAAATTTACATTTTTTTACAAAAATAAAATATGAATATTGATTCATATTTTTTACAGTCATTTTAAGTACTCATATGCATATGTTTTGAATAAAAAAAGTTATCATATGCGGGTGCAGTCCACTCATAGGCGGGTGCAGCCTGCTCGAATGTGGGGAAAACCTGCTAAGAGTTAGTGAGCAAGGGCAAAGCTAGTGCGGAGCCCGCTTCAATGCGGCCGAGTGGCCGCAAGTGGTGGGTGTGGCGTTGAACTGGTAGATTGCATAGAAACGGGTGATGCCCATGCGAAGGCGGGCGAAGCCCGTGCGAAGACGGGCGAAGTCCGTGCGAAGGTGGGCGAAGCCCGCTTGGATGCGTCCGAAGGCCGTCTGAGAGCATCGAGTATGAGCGTAGCCCGTGCGAAGTAGCTAAGAGTCAACGAGCATGGGAGAAACCCGTCCAGAGCTAGCTTCTATGTCGTCGGTGTCCGTTCACGTCGCCGGCAGCGGTGGCCTCCAATTTTATATCTTCCTCTCCCTCCTCTCTCCCCACCTCTTTCTTTCTCTCTCTCTCTCTCCCCCATCTCCTCTCTCCCCCGTCGCATGTGACTATGAGAGCCAAAAAAAATTAATAGTGAATTTTTGACGGACAAAACACTGTAGATAGTGTAAATATGATTATATATATACGAGCATCTTCGCACGGGCTAGGCATGTGCTCGATGCTCTCGGGTGGCCTTCGATCGCATCCAGGCGAGCTTCACCCGCCCGCGCACGAGCTTCGCCCCTGCTTGACGCTTCGGGCGGCCTTCGACCGCATAGAAGCGAGCTTCGCCCGCTTTGTCGCAGAACACTAGCTCGGCGTCGCACCCGCCACTCGCGCCCCCCAGAGCAAGAGGTGGGTGCAACGCCGAGCTGGTGGACTGCGTCGAAGCGGACGGAGCCCGCTTCGGCCGAAGGCCGCTCAGAGCATCTAGCACGGGCGAAACCCGTGTGCAGGCGGGCAAAGCCAGCTTGGATGCGGCCGATGGTCGCCCGAGAGCATCGAGCACGAGCATAGCCCGTGCGAACATTCTCGTATATATATAATTGCTTCACTATTAATTGACAAAATAGATATTCACCCGCCCCAGGGCGGGGCTCACCCGCTCCCGGCAAGCTTCGCCACAACCCCGGTGGGCTTCGCCCGATTAATATATTTTAAATAATTATTATATATTTATATATTAAATTATTCTATTTTTATTTTTTTATTTTTAAATTATTTTTATGTATTATTTTAAAAAAATAAAATTAATTTTAAAATTATATTAAATAATCCGCCTAAAGTCTAAGTTTAGGGATTAAATTTACCGCTCATCCGCCTACATCTCGCCGCCCTCTCCTCCTGCATCCCGCCTCTTCCGCCTGCCCGTGAAAGGTAAGCCGCAGTTGGCGAAGCACCGGAGGCCTGCCCGGCCCCCACCGGTGGTGTAACGACCTAGGGAGAACCCCTAGCGCCGCCCGGCCCACCAGCAGCCCATGGAGGACCCATGGCACCACGGTGGTACAGCCGGAATCTACAAGGCATGCAGGTCGTACACCCCAAAGCATCTCCGGCCTGTTTATCAGCACGGTGCATTGTTGCCACGGGGTCTCGAACCCGCAACCTTGATAGGAAGCCTTTAATACCACTCTTCATCACCAACTGAGCTGGCCTGCAGGCCTTGTAGATTCCGGCTGTACCACCGTGGCGCCATGGGTCCTCCATGGGCTGTTGGTGGGCCGGGCGACGCTAGGGTCCTCCCTAGGTCGTTACAAAAAAAGTGCATTTTTTATGTAACGTTCCGGTTTAGAGCTCAGAGGCTACCGCACCTGAATGGGCCGCATAGCGTGTCTCGCCCCGGTGCCCCGTTATAGGACTGCAGTCCGTGCCACCCAAACCAATCTCCGCACATGTTTCTCAATACGACGGGTTTTTGCATATGCGGGGATTCGAACCCACGCCGCCTTGATAAAGCACCTTCCACAGTCCTCATCACCAACTGAGTTGCAGCTCAGTTGGTGATGAGGAGTGGTATTAAAGGCTTCTTATCAAGGTTGCGGGTTCGAGACCCCGTGACAACAATGCACCATGCTGATAAGCATGCCGGAGATGCTTTGGGGTGTACGGCCTGCAGGCCTTGTAGATTCCGGCTGTACCACCGTGGTGTCATGGGTCCTCCATGGGCTGCTGGTGGGCCGGGCGGCGCTAGGGGTCCTCCCTAGATCGTTACAGGTGGGTTCGCCAGACCCCGGCGAATCTGGAGGCCAGCGGGCAAGGCCACCGTCGGCAGTGGTTTTGCCCATTAGGCCCGAATCTGGGTCTAACGGGTCTAACGCATGCGACGAACATGGCGGCAGCACTGTAGAAAAAATGGTATATATATATATATATATATATATATATATATATATATATATATATATATATATATATATCAAATATCTGATGCTGTTCAGAATCTCCACGATGTATTCCACATGTCTTCCTTGAGAAAGTTTGTAGCATATCCGAAAACAATAGTCCCTTCTGATCAGATTCAAATTGAAGCTGACTTATCAAGTCCAACAGAGCCATACAAAATAGTGGATTGACAGAACAAGAAACTCCGAAACAAAGCAGTTCGATTTGTTAAAGTCTGGTGGAAAGGACACAGTGAACATGAAGCTACTTGGGAAAAAGAAGAGATAATGCGTGACCTTTTTCCCTTCCTATTTGATGAAGATACAGAATGAAGATTTTCTCATACGAAAATTCAATAAGGAGGGGAGAATTGTGACGTCGCGTAAATTTATTACAGGTATATTTTATTGATATGTTATAATTTCAAGTCAATTAGGCTAGGTTGAGAAGTGGTGTGTAGGTAAAAATCCGGTTGGAGGTGCAATGGTGACCGGTTGGGTTGAGTTGGACCGGCAATAGGCGGTCTCAACCATGCGTGTCATGTTATTAAAGAGCGGCATCGGGTAAAATGGGGAATAGATAATCCTGAAGTCTTCTTTTCCTCCAGTCGCGCCCGACGAAAGCTGCAGGAAGCCACCCGACGGAAGAAGGTGCCGATCAACGCCAAGGCTCGTTGAAGGCTCAAATCTCCTTCGTTTCTTTCGATTTCTCCTTCTAACGAGAGGTAATCTCTTCCTCTTCAGTCCACTTGTTCTTTTTATGAAAATTTTACACGGATTGAAGTGGGTAGAAATCTAGGGTTTGAGCTTTTGAGATTTCTTTCATCTATTTCCTTCTTAAAAGTTTCTGTGATGGGTTGAAGCCCGTGCGAAGGCGGGCGAAGTCCGTGCGAAGGTGGGCGAAGCCCGCCTGGATGCGGCCGAAGGCCGCCCGAGAGCATCGAGTATGAGCGTAGCCCGTGCGAAGTTGCTAAGAGTCAACGAGCATGGGAGAAGCCCGTCCAGAGCTAGCTTCTATGTCGTCGGTGTCCGTTCACGTCGCCGGTAGCGGTGACCTCCAATTTTATATCTTCCTCTCCCTCCTCTCTCCCCACCTCTTTCTTTCTCTCTCTCTCCCCCATCGCATGTGACTATGGGAGCCAAAAAAAAATTAATAGTGAATTTTTGACGGACAAAACACTGTAGATAGTGTAAATATAAATATATATATATATATACGAACATCTTCGCACGGGCTAGGCATGTGCTCAATGCTCTCGGGTGGCCTTCGGTCATATCCAGGCGCGCTTCACCCGCCCGCGCACGAGCTTCGCCCCTGCTTGACGCTTCGAGCGGCCTTCGACTGCATAGAAGCGCTTCGCCCGCTTTGTCGCAGAACACTAGCTCGGCGTCGCACCCGCCACTCGCTCCCCCGGAGCAAGAGGTGGGTGCAACGTCGAGCTGGTGGACTGCGTCGAAGCGGACGTAGCCCGCTTCGGCCGAAGGCCGCTCAGAGCATCTAGCGTGGGCGAAATCCGTGTGCAGGCGGGCGAAGCCAGCTTGGATGCGGCCGATGGTCGCCCGAGAGCATCGAGCACGAGCATAGCCCGTGCGAAAATGCTCGTATATATATAATTGCTTCACTATTAATTGACAAAATCGATATTCACCCGCCCCGGGGTGGGGCTCACCCGTTCCTGACAAGCTTCGCCACAACCCCGGCGGGCTTCGGCCGATTAATATATTTTAAATTATTATATATATATATATATATATATATATATATATATATATATATATATATATATATATATATATATATATATATATATATAATTATTCTATTTTTATTTTTAAATTATTTTTATGTATTATTTTAAAAAATTAAAATTGATTTTAAATTTATATTAAATAATCCGCCTAAAGTCTAAGTTTAGGGATTAAATTTACCGCTCATCCGCCTACATCCCGCCGCCCTCTCCTCCTACATCTCGCCTCTTCCACCTGCCAGTGAAAGGTAAGTCGCAGTTGGTGAAGCACCAGAGGCCTGCCCGGCCTCCACCGGCGGGATCGCCGGACCCCGACGAATCTGGAGGCTGATACAGCCAAAATGGATCTACGTAATCACGCAAGTGCACGTGTCGAATCAAGTAATAAAATGATGAGTTGAGTTATCGTTCCTAGAGGAAGTGCAATGTTAGTGCTCGTAATTACTAGCCTTACCCGTTCCGTGAATCCAAGTGGGATACTTTTTCTTTAGTGGGTTAGTTTTATAATAAAGAAAACTTAAACTAACAAAATTAAAACTAATTAACACTTACTTAAGAGACTTTTATCAAATTGAAGAAATAGTCTCGTATGTGATTTCACTTGTTTGTTGTGATGGGTCTTTAGAATAAACCCTCATGAACGCTTAATTACTATCCTGCGACGAGTTGAAAGTAGATTTCTTTATCTCTCGATCTCCGAAATCCATTTACCCTAATTTCCCTAGTTATCTCTAACTTATATGAAATGAGAATAACATACACACACAACTCAAAGTTCGCTAGCGAGAAATGAAATCTCTTTCTTTCCAACACTATCTCATAATCTATATTGCACTTTCGTCACTCCTCTCTCGAATCTCGCGACGAAGTATGATAGTGGAATTTTGGTTAAAGATTTGTACGACTTCTCTTTCGAATCTCGCCGCACAAAATAGAGGATTCAACTCTAAACAACGTAACTCCTCTCTCGAATCTTGTTACGCAATCTAGAAGAAGAACACTTACTCCAAACATTCCATGAAATAAATATATATCCAAGAAAAATAGTTTTCAACCATTCATAGAGGGAAAGTTAACATCAAAACATAACAACACCACAAGGTACTCTCACACACAAGACTTATGAAATTAGTTCATAATGGAAATGGAGAACCCAACAAGATAGATCTTACTAGACATGATTAAAGAGGTTAAAAGTGCAGGAGTTGTGATCAGATCTCCTTCCAAAGCCTCTTTCTCCTTGCCGATGCCTTCAACCCTAGCCGTTCTTCTCCTTCTCCAAGATGATGGCCTCCAATCTCCCTTCTCTCTCTAATTTCGTATCTATCCCTTTAGGAATGAAAAATCCCCTGTTAAAAATGAGCAGCCCCTTTCCAATAGATGCCTCCTTCCATATTTAGCTTTGGCGCAAAATTCGAAATTCGAATTTTAAAAACGCCCAGACTTGTTACAACAACTGCAATAGGTTTCTGTAACAACTGCACAGCCAAAATACAATTCCTGCACTTACTTTGCCGGTTCGATTTCTACGTCATTTCTAATAAGAAAAACATAAGCAAAATATGTTAATTAAGCGTGAATAAAATGACTATTAATTTATGGACATTTATACTAATTTAAGTCATTTCTTCTCATTTATCACAACGATTATGTAAAACTAGGGGACTAGATAACTTCAATTGAGAAGTTATCACATCTCCACACTTGAACTTTTGCTAGTCCCTAGCAAAGATAATTCAGATCAATGGATTGGATGAAGATATACTATCAAGATGCAAATTCAAATGATCCTTCTTGTAAAATAACTTAATCAAGCTTACTCAAGAAATTCATTTTACTTAACTGATAGGCTTAGAAATCAACAAGAGCTCAAAATTCACAAATTCATTAGTTAGATAGAAGATAACGCTCAAATAAGCATCTTAGTACGGTGCGTGCTTTTCTTTAAAAGTAATTTACTCCCATGCAGTTTTTCTCATTGAACCTCAGCATTTATTGGAAAGGATAAGAATAGGCTAAACTTCGATTTAGCATACACATGAGTTAGTAGTTCAATTGAAAATAGGATAACTTGGCTTGGTTAAAAATTTATGGATATCCTTGATAATGAAATGACATTCCCTAGTTAATAGCCTTAGTAATTCACCGTATTATGGGGTTTAACAACATATTTTATTCATAGTAGGGATCATTCCAAGTATAAGTGCGCATACCCGGGCCACATATCACTATGATGCTCAACCACATTTTTTCTCTTTTTTTTTTACTCATAGTTGGGATCATTCCAAGTACGTTTTCACATACCTAGGCCGCATATCACTATGACATAAATTTCTCTATATTTTTTATATCATCATAGTTGAGATCATTCCAAGTACGTGGGCATATAATTAGGCCGCATATCACTATAAAGTTCAATCATTTGTTTATGCAAATTAAACACCCATAAATGACTAACTTACTAAGATACAACTATTCGAAATATAGGGAATTTAGGCATGAAATAATATGTATGAAAAAGTTCAAGCTCAACTATTCTAGTGAAGATCAAAATGGAATAACTACTTAAGCTCATGTCTTGGCTTACATCGTTTGACTTAGTTCTTGCTCGCCCCTCCCGTTATTTGGAGAGGTCAATATCAAAAGATTGTCATGGAAGTAAACAAAAATTTTGTGCATAAAGACAAAAATGCTTAAGTGAGCTTTATCACAAAAAATCTTACTAATTTCAAATTCACTAATTGAACTCTTGGACTGTTCAGCCATACCAATCAATTATCATTGAATATATCTAGAATAGTCTATTGATTAAATGAAACAAGAACTAAGATCATTCAAAACGTGGTTTAACGATTCATCCAAATGGTAGGGGTTGTAATACCCCCACCTCCACACTTAAATGATGTGCTAGTCCCTAGCAAAACTATCGTTGGACTATGATATTGTAATATAGTTGTAGTAATAAGTACAAAATCACATAAAAGAGCGGAAAGGACTGTAAAGAACTTCCCTGAAGTAGGAGTGCTCGCAAAGATACGTTGTCGAAATGTTCCAAGTAGGACTTTCGTGCATAGAGTTCCACTTCCTGTGTCCTAATGATCTGTACGCTTAACATGTGTGCAAATACCTGGAGACAATTCATTCTCCACAATTTTCCAAATGAGATGTCCAAGTGATTAAAACACCGACAAGGAGGCACATATTGCATATCATAATACTTCTCTATTTTGACTAACATATCAACATAAATTAGGCCAACTGCTAAGCAGAATCATGTATCAACACAATATAATCATTTACTAATGGAAACAACATCATCATTTATCAAAACTTGGGCCTGGCAATCAAAATGTGAATTCCGCTTAGTAATAATTGGCAACCATGAAGCAGTAAAGCTCAAAGAAACACATTTGACAACCATGCATTGTTTATCCAAAATGAATAACAGTTAGCGTCATCCGTGCCCAATCCTAATCAGTAATAATGTATTAAAATAGTTCAGATCATGTGCATGATAACGTATCAAATCAAGTAGGAGTTATAATTAGCACATAAGCATATTATGAAAATGCAAATTGTAATGTACCAAAATAGAGCGTTCATAGCGTCACACCACAAAATATAAATCCCCCAGACTATAGTCCATACTCATAAACATCCAGGAATAGTGAAGAACAAAATATGGATGATATATCCATTAACAACATATAGTCAAAACTATGCAAGACAAAGGGTAATCTGGGGAGATCCTACTCCTCATCGTCCTCGGCATCCTCATCGTCAGCTTCGTCTTCATCAGCATCTTCCTCGTCATCATCGTCCTCGTCATCATCATCCTAGTCATCATCGTCCGCGTTTGCTTTCGTCATTGGATCAACTCTAGTCTTGTCACAAGTCAAGAGGAAGCCTTTATCGTCGAACTACCCCATCATCCTAAAATTCGGCTCAGACACCGGAATCTTCCTTTTCTCTATGATTTTACGGATGTTGGTACGAATATCTTCAAATTGCTCCCTTGCAAACAAATGGTGACATCGCTAATAGGCTTTGATATACTCAATATGCTCCATCAACAGGTCGGGATCAGTGTCATGGTCGACCACTGGAATATCAATTCGCATTGGTTTCACTATTGGTGCCTGTGAAGTCTGAGCTGCACCCATTTTCTTCCAACTACGTCCCCTTCCCTGTGTTTCCGCAGCAACCTTGACGTTGACTTCGACAACCGTTTCAGTAATATGTCGCTTTACAGGTGTAACCATGTCCTCCTCATCCTTTTCCACACCAGCTTGCAGACATAACTCAGTTATGAGGGTAGGAAACCATAGTTGCTTAGGTTTCTCCTCTCTAATTTTCTGCCGAAGTTGCAATGAAATAATCTTTCCTAAATCAAAGTATAAGCCCTTAATAATACCGTAGATCAACGCCACCTTATCCAATGTAATAGTGTTCGGGTGCCGAGTGGGCATGATACTAGCATTAATAAACAGCAGCCACACTTTAGCTTCCCTAGTTAGACAAGATGTCTTCAGTACTCTATGTGTCTTACTAGCCCACTCTGGTGTCGGTGTGAAACACACTGTATCCGTCATTTCCTGAAGAGATACCTTATTAAGAATTTCAGCATAGTCGTCATACCCATGATCCTCCAAATTGAACATATCACTAATCATTTCTGCAGAAAACTCAACCGCCTTCCCTCTAACAGTCACTACTTGTCCCTCTATACTCTTAGCATTTGCATAAAATTCATAGACCATGGGGATAATAGCCTCAGTCCTCGGATGGCAGAAGACCTCCCACTGGAGTGCCTTGATCTGCTCAGCATATGTTACACTCCAAGCCCTCTTTTCCATTTTAAATCCTCTTTCAAAGATGAAAGGGAGCGTTTTCAATGAGCGAAACCAATACTCCGCTGCCTCACTCGAAAATTTTACAGCTTGTTCTCTAACAACCTCCTTCCCCTTCTTCTTACTAAACCTCCGTTTAGATGACATAACTCCAGCTAATCACCACACACAGAGCAGGAGAAAAGAAAAATATAAATTTAAATTATTCACCAAGTGCTCCTCTCTCCATGAGTGCAAGGTTAAGAGTTATACCTCAAAAAGCTTCAGTAATGAAGAGAATAAACACTTGCCCACCTCCCGTGTTATGCAGCTGGTGCGCTTGTACTCACCGCCCACCACATACTTCCAAGGAAAAACGATCACGCTTGTCTCAAAGCTGTTCGCAGATCGCCTCGTCCCCCTTTTCTTTTGACCTAGCCAGAAAACGGAGGAACTAATGTTGGGCATGATTCGACAATGTGCTAAGGTTCAATGGTGTTACCTTCAACAAATTCGGAGATCCTCCCTCAGAACTCCCCCCGTGGCAATTCGCTCTTGATCGCACAGCCCAGAGAAATGCGCCGCCTGGGTCGAAAACGACTATCCAGGGCTTGGCCGCTGCCGGCCGGGTCGAAATCGCCGAGAGGCGGAGCTTTTGCGGCTTGCTCCGCGCCGATCTCAAGGCTGTCGTTCAACGCTATGCCTATGGACTCTCCGCTCCCACTCTTGCCCTAGAACCCGGCGGGTGTGAGGGAATCAGCCCATTTTATATTTAATAAGTGCAAGCAATTAGTGTAATGGATTAAGGGATTTTTATTAAGCATTAAACCGGTTTTTTTTTCAATAAATAATTGCGTTTATATTTCAAAACCTAAATTAACTTAATTTAATTTAACTCCAACCGCCGGTGTGGTGATTCACGCGCGCCGGTTCAGTTGAATCAGCGGCTTGAGGACTTCCGCGGCATCCATGAAGAAGCAGTCAGAAAAAAAAAATCCAATACGCATGTTTTCATAGCGTTGTAACAACTGCCTTCTGGTTTACAAAATCTATTTTACCTTAAATTCCTACGGATTTTTGGCCAATTTTTTTCTCTACTCCAGTATTTTCACTCCTGAAAATTATTGAACATAGTCAACTAGATTCATATGGCCTTGCTTCCTTCAACACACATTTTTTTACTTAATGAAACAAACGAATATATATAATTATTATCCTTATTATTATTGATATATATATTATACGATACGATGGGTTGCCTCCCACCAAGCGCCTCCTTTAAAACGTCTCGGCCGGACGTACTCTTCGTCACCCGTCATTGCAATTTCACGATCGTCGACTCCCGACGATCAATATCTATATGATATTCTTTTAGTCTTTGGCCATTTACCTTGAATTTAGAGCCATCCTTCTCATTGCAAATCGTGACTACCCCATACGGGTGCACCTGCGTCACTATGAATGGTCCCGACCATCTCGATTTTAG
Source organism: Platanthera guangdongensis (assembly GCA_039583875.1). Taxonomy (NCBI): domain Eukaryota; kingdom Viridiplantae; phylum Streptophyta; class Magnoliopsida; order Asparagales; family Orchidaceae; genus Platanthera; species Platanthera guangdongensis. The sequence continues at coordinate 498,428 of CM077165.1, forward strand.
TTTTCCCGGGAATAATTTAAGTCTTGAGTTAAATAACAATACCAATTTGCCCGGTCTTGAACTCTTTCACCGTTAATCTTGCGTCGTGCCATTTTTTTGTTCTCTCTTTATAAAGTTTGGCGCTCTCGTATGCGTTGGACCGAATTTCTTCCAATTCATTAATTTGCAATAGCCTTTTATTGTCCGCCTCTTGGAAGTCAAAGTTTAATTTCTTAATTGTCCAATACGCCTTATGTTCCAACTCCACCGGTAGATGACACGCTTTCCCATAGATCATTTTATATGGTGTTAATCCGATCGGAGTTTTAAAAGCCGTTCTATAGGCCCATAATGCATCACCTAGCTTTTGTGACCAATCCTTGCGCGTTGCATTCACCGTTTTCTCTAAGATGGTCTTGATCTCACGATTTGACACCTCAGCTAAGCCATTAGTTTGCGGATGGTAGGCAAGAGCTACTTTATGTGTTACACCATATTTCTTTAGTAAAGTTTTAAATTGCGAATTACAAAAGTGCGCCCCTCCATCACTAATTATTGCCCTCGGTGTACCAAATCTAGTGAAGATGTTAGACCTTATAAATTTTAGCACCACCTTGGCATCATTCCTTTGGGTAGCTATCACCTCTATCCACTTCGACGCATAGTCTACTACTAGCTAAATATATAAATTTCCATCGGAGTTGACAAAGGGGCCCATGAAATCAATCCCCCATACATCGAAGACTTCTACTTCAAGGATTCCATTCATGGGCATGCTTGCTCCCCGCTGAAGATTTCCAACCCGTTGACAACGGTCACACTGTCCTACAAAATGATGAGAGTCCTTGAATAAGGTTGGCCAATAGAATCCTAACTCTAAAACCTTCCTCGCTGTCCGGTCTCCCTTATGGTGTCCTCCATAGGGTGATGCATGACACTTTTCTAGAATACTATGAACTTCCATCTCGGGCACACACCTACGAATAATTTGATCAGCACAAATTTTAAATAGATACGGTTCATCCCATAGGTAAAACTTCACCTGATGAAGGAATCGCTTCCTTTGTTGGTAGCTAAAATCCGGTGGAAAAACCTTGCTAACTATATAGTTAACGAAATCAGCATACCATGGGATGCTCCCTTCTGTGACTGCAAGTAAACTCTCATCTGGGAAACTTTCCTTAATCTCAACGTGTACGTCTTTCTCACACCCATTCTCTAATCTCGATAAGTGGTCGGCAATCGGGTTGTCTGCCCCCTTACGATCCTTGATCTCAAAATCAAACTCTTGGAGGAGTAGAACCCATCTAATAAGCCTAGGTTTAGCCTCCTTTTTCTCCACTAGATATCGGATTGCCGCGTGGTCCGTGTAAACTATGACTGTAGAACTAATCAGATAAGTGCGGAATTTGTCGAACGCAAAAACCACCGCTAGGAGTTCCTTTTCTGTAGTTGTGTAGTTCACTTGGGCGTTAATAAGAGTCTTACTAGCATAATGAATGGTGTGGAAAACCTTGTCGTGCATTTGCCCCAACACGGCTCCCACCGCATAGTTGCTCGCATCGCACATGAGAACGAAGGGTAATGAGAAATCGGGTGCCTTGACAATGGGTGTCGAGATTAATTTTTCTTTTAATATTTGAAATGCTTCTAAGCACTCGTTAGTGAAAATAAAAGGTGTATCTTTCTCGAGTAAATTGCATAAAGGCTTTGTGATTTTTGAAAAATCTCTAATGAACCGCCTATAGAATCCGGCATGACCGAGGAAACTACGAATGCCCTTGACATTCGTTGGCGGAGAAAGTTTTTCTATCACTTCAATCTTTGCTCGATCCACTTCTAGTCCTTGACTCGATACCTTATGTCCTAACATAATGCCCTCACGTACCATAAAATGACACTTTTCCCAGTTCAGTACTAAGTTAGTCTCAACACAGCGGGCCAATACCCTTCCCAGACATGCCAAACATGCATCGAACGATTTACCAAAGATGGAAAAATCGTCCATGAATACCTCGATTCCATACTCTGCCGGATCAATGCCTCGAGCGATGAGGTCTGATAGTATTGCCAGTATACAATGCTGAAATGTGGCAGGAGCGTTGCATAATCTAAATGGTAGTCTCCTAAATGCAAATGTACCAAAGGGGCATGTAAATGTTGTCTTCTCTTGATCTTCTGGTGCAATCATAAGCTGGTTGTATCCTGAATATCCGTCCAAGAAGCAAAAATACTGGCCACCTGCCAATCTATCTAAGACTTGGTCAAGGAATGGTAACGGAAAATGATCTTTTCTAGTCACCTTGTTCAATTTTCTATAATCAATACATATCCTCCATCCCGTGACAGCCCTAGTAGGTATAAGTTCATTATTTTCATTCTTAACAAGTGTTATCCCTCCCTTCTTTGGTATGCAATGCACTGAGCTTACCCACTTGCTATCTGAAATAGGATAAATAATGCCCGCGTCCAGCCACTTAATGATTTCCTTCATCACCACCTCCTTCATTGGAGGACTAAGCCTTCATTGATGTTCGATGGATCCTTTCTCCCCATCTTCTAATAGAATTTTGTGCATACAGATGGATGGGCTAATCCCCTTGATGTCGGCAAGAGTCCAACCAATCGCTTCCTTAAACTCCCTTAGTAACTCAATTAATTTGAACTCTTCTTCCATTCTTAATGATGCATTGATTATGACCGGAAGGGTGTTATCTTCCTCTAGAAATACATACTTAAGGTGTTCAGGTAGTGGTTTTAATTCCAACTTAGGTGGTTCAATGATAGAAGGTTTTAACATTCTTGGTTCGCTTGTCCTAGTTATCACTTCAAAACTCTTATATGGTGGCAACCCTTCACATGTATTGAGTATGTGAACAACTTCTTCCATTACTTTATCTTCTTCACCCGCGTCGTTAACTAAGATGTCTAACAATCTATGATCAAAATCTTCTTCCTCGTGTGTCAACCTAGAGGGCACCTCAACCTCTTTAATTAAATAGCATTCTTCTCTAACTTCAGGGAATTTCATGGCCTTAAGGATATTGAAGGTTACCTCCTCTTCGTTGACTCTCATTGTTAGCTCTCCCTTTTGTACATCTATAAGGGTGCGTCCTATGGCTAAAAATGGTCTTCCTAGAATAATAGGAACTTCATTATCCTCATCCATATCTAGCACTACAAAATCGGCTGGAAAGATGAATTTATCCACCTTAACCAGTACATCCTCAACAATTCCCTTAGGAAAAGCTAAAGACCTATCGGCCAACTGTAGAGTAAGAGATGTTGGTGCAATATCTCTCAGTCCTAATTTTGTGTAAATAGATAAGGGCATCAAATTGATGCTAGCTCCCAAGTCACACAATGCTCTCCCTGAAAATGTCGTTCCTATCAAATATGATATTGTAAAGCTATCTGGATCTTTTAATTTTTGAGGTAGTTTCTTTTGTAATATTGCACTACATTCTTCCGTTAGGGCGACTATCTCCCTCTCAATGAATTTCCTCTTCTTGGATAAGATGTCTTTCATAAACTTGACATAACTAGGCATCTGTTCTAGAGCCTCAGCAAACGGAATATTTATAGTTAATTTCTTAAAGATTTTCATAAACTTTTGGAATTGCTTATCGAGCTTTGTCTTCGCTAATCTAGATGGGAAGGGAGGTGGAGGATAGATGATTTCTTTCTTTTTATTATTTAGTGGTTGGACTTCAACTATCTCCGGTTCCTTAACTTCTACGGGCTCTTCTTCTTGCATCCCCCTAGGTTCATTTCCTTGTTCCTTCCTCTCGTCATTTCTAGCTTTTTCTAACAACCCATCTCCACTTTGAATTTCCATCCCACTCCCTAAAGCGATTGCATTACAATGATTATGAGGTTCCTCTCTTGTTGGGTTAGGCATGGTATCCGAAGGTAATGATCCAATCGGCCTTTTGCTTAACGTGGTTGCTAATTGCCCCAATGTGGTCTCTAAAGATCTTAGAGATGACTCAATCCCTCCAATCCTAGACTCATTCTTTTGGAACATCCCCACAATGACTTCATCAGTTAACTTCCTAGGATTGTTTTGAGGATTCCCTTGGGTGGGATTCAGATTTTGATGAAATCCCGGCGATTGGTTCACTCCTTGATTATTTCTCCAAGAGAAATTAGGGTGATGTCGCCACTCGGGGTGATAATGATTAGCAAATCCCGGTGGAATTTGTCGTTGTTGTCCTCCTATATAATTGGCTTCCTCCATTAATAGATTTAATTTTTCCACCGTTAGTGGTGCACTAGGCGCAGGATTAGATAATGAATCTATCCTCTTGTTAATCAAGTTGAATTGTGATGTCATTTCGGCGGCTAAGGATGTGATTTGATCTACATGGTGCACCCCTGCTGGATTACTTGTTGCTTGTCTTTCATATGCTTGATAATTATTAGATGTTAAATCTTCTAAAATGGTATATGCATCTTCCGGATATTTTTTCATTAGGGAACCTCCCGCGGCTCCATCTACTAGAATCATGGTTGCGGTTTGCAACCCGTTGTAAAACGTGGATACTTGTTGGTGTTGTGCTAACCCATGGTGTGGACATTTTCTTAACAGCTCCTTAAAACGCTCTTATGCGTCGTAAAGAGTCTCCCCGTGATGTTGCATAAATGTAGTGATATCTCTAATCAACTTAGCCGTCTTAGAAGGTGGAAAATACTTATTTAAAAATTTATCTTCTAATTGGGCCCATGTGGTGATAGCATCATCGGGTAAAGAGTCCAACCAATCCCTTGCTCGACCTTCTAAGGAAAAAGGAAATGTTCTTAGTTGAATTGCGTCTGCGGACACACCATTTGCCTTAAACATGTCGCATATTGTTAAGAAGGTTTTTAAATGAGAGTTTGCATCTTGATGGTTAAGACCCCCAAATCTATTTAGTTGAACTTGTTGCATAATGAAAGGGTCCATCTTGAAATTATTAGCTTCTATAGGTGGTCGGGCAATACTCGTGTGCAAACCTCCCCTAAAAGGTGTGTTGTAATCCCTACATGTCATTCGAGGCGGCACGTGTTGATTATTTGGATTCGCTTGCCTGTTATGGTTCACGTGACCCTCTATGTCATCGATAACTTATTGTCCGTTATTATCCATCTCAGGATGATCAATGTTTTCTGTTCTATGGTTTCTTCGATTTTTTCTACAGGTGCGCTCTATTTCTAAGTTTAGTGGCAATAATTCCGGGTTTCTATACCTTGACATACACCACAAAGCTTCGAAATAAGTGCTAAGACAAGAAAACAATTAAAAACAAAATACTTGATCTCCAACTACTAAAGTTTAACTAATATTACGAGAAATAAAACACTTAAACCAGTTGCGCTTCCCCGGCAACGGCGCCAAAAACTTGATACGGCCAAAATGGATCTACGTAATCACGCAAGTGCACGTGTCGAATCAAGTAATAAAATGATGAGTTGAGTTATCGTTTCTAGAGGAAGTGCAACGTTAGTGCTCGTAATTACTAGCCTTACCCGTTCCGTGAATCCAAGTGGGATACTTTTTCTTTAGTGGGTTAGTTTTATAATAAAGAAAACTTAAACTAACAAAATTAAAACTAATTAACACTTACTTAAGAGACTTTTATCAAATTGGAGAAATAGTCTCGTATGTGATTTCACTTGTTTGTTGTGATGAGTCTTTAGAATAAACCCTCATGAACGCTTAATTACTATCCTGCGATGAGTTGAAAGTAGATTTCTTTATCTCTCGATCTCCGAAATCCATTTACCCTAATTTCCCTAGTTATCTCTAACTTAGATGAAATGAGAATAACATACACACACAACTCAAAGTTCGCTAGCGAGAAATGAAATCTCTTTCTTTCCAACACTATCTCATAATCTATATTGCACTTTCGTCACTCCTCTCTCGAATCTCGCGATGAAGTATGATAGTGGAATTTTGGTTAAAGATTTGTACGACTCCTCTCTCGAATCTCGCCGCACAAAATAGAGGATTCAACTCTAAACAATGTAACTCCTCTCTCGAATCTTGTTACGCAATCTAGAAGAAGAACACTTACTCCAAACATTCCATGAAATAAATATAGATCCAAGAAAAATAGTTTTCAACCATTCATAGAGGGAAAGTTAACATCAAAACATAACAACACCACAAGGTACTCTCACATACAAGACTTATGAAATTAGTTCATAATGGAAATGGAGAACCCAACAAGATAGATCTTACTAGACATGATTAAAGAGGTTAAAAGTGCAGGAGTTGTGATCAGATCTCCTTCCAAAGCCTTCTTTCTCCTTGCCGATGCCTTCAACCCTAGCCGTTCTTCTCCTTCTCCAAGATGATGGCCTCCAATCTCCCTTCTCTCTCTAATTTCGTATCTATCCCTTTAGGAATGAAAAATCCCCTGTTAAAAACGAGCAGCCCCTTTCCAATAGATGTCTTCTTCCATATTTAGTTTTGGCGCAAAATTCGAAATTCGAATTTTAAAAACGCCCAGACTTGTTACAACAACTGCAACAGGTTTCTGTAACAACTGCACAGCCAAAATACAATTCCTGCACTTACTTTGCCGAATCAATTTCTACGTCATTTCTAATAAGAAAAACATAAGCAAAATATGTTAATTAAGCGTGAATAAAATGACTATTAATTTATGGACATTTATACTAATTTAAGTCATTTCTTCTCATTTATCACAACGATTATGTAAAACTAGGGGACTAGATAACTTCAATTGAGAAGTTATCAGAGGCCAGCGGGCAAGGCCACCGTCGACAGTGGTCTTGCCCATTAGGCCCGAATCTGGGTCTAACGGGTCTAACGCATACGACGAACATGGCGGCAACACTGTAGAAAAAATGGTATATATATATATATCAAATATCTGATGTTGTTCAGAATCTCCACGATGTATTCCACATATCTTCCTTGAGAAAATTTGTAGCAGATCCGAAAACGATAGTCCCTTCTGATCAAATTCAAATTGAAGCTGACTTATCAAATCCAACAATGTCATACAAAATAGTGAATTGGCAGAACAAGCAATTCCGAAACAAAGCAGTTCGATTTGTTAAAGTCTGATGGAAAGCACACAGTGAACATGAAGCTACTTGGGAAAAAGAAGAGATAATGCATGATCTTTTTCCCTTCCTATTTGATGAAGATACAGAATGAAGATTTCCTCATACGAAAATCCAATAAGGAGGGGAGAATTGTGACGTCGCGTAAATTTATTACAGATATATTTTATTGATATGTTATAATTTCAAGTCAATTAGGCTAGGTTGAGAAGTGGTGTGTAGGTAAAAACCCGGTTGGAGGTGCAATGGTGACTGGTTGGGTTGAGTTGGACCGGCAATAGGCGGTCTCAACCATGCGTGTCATGTTATTAAAGAGCGGCATCGAGTAAAAAGGGGAATAAAGAATCCTGTAGTCTTCTTTTCCTCCAGTCGCGCCCGACGAAAGATGCAGAAGCCTCCCGACGGAAGAAGGTGCCGATCGATGCCAAGGCTCGTTGAAGGCTCAAATCTCCTTCGTTTCTTCCGATTTCTCCTTCTAACGAGAGGTAATCTCTTCCTCTTCAGTCCACTTGTTCTTTTTATGAAAATTTTACACGGATTGAAGTGGGTAGAAATGTAGGGTTTGAGCTTTTGAGATTTCTTTCATCTATTTCCTTCTGAAAAGTTTCTGTGATGGGTTGTATGCCCTAATCCGTGATGTCTATGTAATTTTGGCGGAACCCTAGGGGAGGTCATATCGATTTCAGATATTGGCTTGACTTTTGGGTTGAGGGAAAACGAAACCCTAAGTAACTATCTCATGTAGGAAGCTTTACACATTAGGGCAGAATTAATTTAAGGCATACTATGTTATTCATATAGCTTATTTCAAAAGGAGTAGTATCCATTGACTCCAAATCCCTAATTGGAGGAAAGGGATTGCTCCAATTCACCCATGGAAGGTTAAAGATTGCTACCCTACCCTAAATGAGTGAAAACCCCTAATTGCAAACGTAGGGCAGCAATATGTAGCGTTCTTTAGCTTACATAGGTGAAAGGGAAATCCCCTAGACGATTGAAGCCTCCTTTGGCCTAATTAAGTCAAGGGGATCTATATAAATGCCTAGGAATGTCAGTAACGTACACCAAAGGAATCAAATTGACAATTATGTGATGTTCTATATTATAGGAAATGACATCACAAGACAGTGGTAGATGCAATGAAGAAGGAAGGAGGGATAAAGACAAGAAAAAATACAGGAAAATGAGCAATACAAAGATAAGGGCAAAGAGAAAGTAGGAGAGTTCTTCTTACTTATACAATGCAATTTCTTATGTTTCCTTTGTTCTTATATTATGCTTAAATGCTTAAATAATAAATAAGATAAACTGATAATAAAAAAGCAAGAGCAAATTTACGATTAAGCCGCAAGAGAAATGTAACAATACAAAATGATTGGCTATATAAGTGTTAACCTACATTGGAAGATGTGGAGAATAATCTTTCTTTATCGTGCGAGTTAAGGGCACGATTGGTAATATGAACGTGTGAGATACAGGCACATGAAAATATTACCTTAGTGTGAGATAAGGACACTTATTTACATTTCAGATAGCTCACTCTCAAAAGTGAATTAAAAAAGCAAAGAAAGAGACATTATGTACAAGTAAGATACGTCATGATAGGACTGAAAATAAAAGGAAAGAAATATGTCAAAATGTTATGAACTGATCGTAAAAAGAAATGCAAGGAAAAGCAAGAATTCATATAGTCAATGGACTAATATAAAATAAAACTAAATAGGTCAAGGAAGAGCCGGTTCCAGCCACCAGTAGTCAGCGTCCACCATGTACTTCTCGCCAGGAGAAGAGGTATCGAGTTTGGGTTGAAGTCGCGACGGCGGTGTTTGGCGTCCTGGATGACCACAGGTCGATGTGCAGTGACCCAGAGTGTCCCCATGAGTTCCAGTTTTATTTCATGTAGTGGCAGTATTAGTTCTCATGATATATATGTCTGTACATATTAGCTGTATATTATGAGTCAGCTGTATATATATTGTACAACCCCATAGCCGGGCGAGTGGGACCCTCCCCAAATAGCAGCCTAGGGGCGTGTTGTGGGTGACGAGTCGGTGCGACCCCGTTTGAGGACGTGCGGGTCCTCGTGCGTGCGTGCGTGCGGAGGTTCTATGCGCATATGGTAATAATTTATATATATATATATATATATATATATATATATATATATATATATATATATATATATATATATATAATGTATTAGATATATGTAATATATAAGTGATAAGATAAAGAGGGGGTTCAGGACAGGACAGGGGAAAAAGGAAAAAAAAAGAGAATAGCGGGTTTTCTCCGAGAGTCCCCGGCTAGGGTTTGGCCGAAGCAGCAGCAGCGCGCCGCCTCCCTTTCCCCTCTCCCGTCGGCCAACAGCAGCAGCGCACCGCCTCCCCTTCTCCTCTCCGGCCGCCGCCTCAGCAAGGAGCCGCCAGCCCCCGCGTCTCTCTCTCTCTCTTGTCGGCCAGGAACAGCACAACCCCCCCTTTCCTCTCTCCCGTCGCCGGCAAAGCCGAGCCCCACCGCCCCCTTCCTCTCTCTCTCTCCCGTCGACGGCGAGGCTAGGGCACGGCCGCCCCTTCCTCTCTCTCTCTCTCCGTCGCCAGAGAGGCTAGGTCACGGCCTCCCCTTCCTCTCTCTCTCTCTCTCTCTCTCTCTCTCTCTCTCTCTCTCTCATCGCCGGCGAAGCAGCAGCCCAGCCGCCCCATTCCCGCTCTCTTCCGTCGCCGGCAAGGCAGCAGCCCGGTCGCCCCTCTCCTTCTTTTTCCCGGCCTAAAGCAACCCCAACCCGACCGGCCCTCTCTTCTTCCCGACCTGGAGCAACAACCACACCCCGGCCGATCCTCTCTTTCTCCCGGCCTGGAGCGGGGCTCGGCCTGGAGCGAGGCTCGGCCTGGAGCGAGGCTCGGCCTGGAGCGAGGCTCAGCCTGGAGCAGGGCTCGGCCTGGAGTGGAGATCGACCACCGACGCGGCCGCACGTAGCAGGATTGACCCAGAGCTCCTCTCCCGCCCCCGCCGCCAAGCACGCGACAAGGGTAACGATGTTTCAACTTGGGCAGGTGAAGCCTTCAGTTTACATATTTGCATGGAAGCCCCTCTCCACCAACGGGTGGGGGGAAGGGAGCTTTCCGACGGGTCGACGTGTACGTCCCCGCAGTTAATTGCATTGGTGCCCGGAAGCGTGAGTACGGGTTTAGGCATGTTGTATGAAGCCCATCCGGACGTGTGAGCCGGATTGGTGATGTTCTGGGGTTCCCGGAGATGACTCCGAGGAAGTTGTTTATTTAGCCGCTTGCAGGGAATGCGCACCATGACCCCAAAAAAGGGGGTGTGCGCAATATGTTTGGCCCGCTTATATTAGCCGACCGATGACTAGTTGGCCGCCGCTCGACGAGACGTTGGCGTACAGGTGTTGCAGTACCAGGCGGGGAGTAGCGGGCTTAAGCCCAAACTTGTGCTGCCCCTCGAAGGCCTTTTTGTTTATATTTCCGGCCTGCGTGCCGAGTATGGAATTTATATTCCTGTAATATTTTTTCATATCTGTGATGCTCTGAGAATGTAGCTTACTCCTCCTGTCTTGGGCGAGCGGTGTGTTCGTGAACCGCTCCCCCCGTGTGGGCCCCGAGGAATAGATGTCGGGAAGCCCCTGATGGCCCGTTGCCATCCTTTCATAGTAGCGGAGTTCCGCTGTTAGCGGCCCAATTGGGGTTGCGTAGAGTAGGACTGCTGGGCGGTTTTGCGCCAATAGTAAGGCGGGCGAGGAACATTTTACTTAGACCCGAGGTGGCACCTCTAGTTTGGGAGTGGATCTCGAGATCCTCCTTGGATGTTCCGGTCGGCCAAGAGAGCCCTCTGAAGGTGCCTTAGCTCAGCCCTTGGCTTGGGAGGGGAAGAGTTAGTTAGTCTTCCGGGTATGCGGCGGGTCCTCCACGCTGAGACCTTGGGTCTGTCCCTTGTGTTCCTAGTCTTGTGCCTAGATCGTTCGCTTGAGGGTAGTAGGTGCGCGGTCACCCCTTCCCCAAGGGTCGAACTCCATAGGAGACCGGATTTCCGGTTTCAACATTTTGGTGCGGTGAGCGTGGAGAGTGACAAGCACAGAAGAACTCAGGCGAACATCATGGCTATAGAAGTGGAACCAGGTGACGACCATGGTCATGCGTTGACACTTTGTGTGTAAGGTCCTCATACTCAGAGTTGTCCCCTCCCATAGCTGTTGTTTGAACCCCATAGCATTCGAAGTAAGATTTGCACCTATTTGAAGCGCTTCTACCTGTGAAAACTCGTGTGTCCCCACTTATTACATCAACGAGAAGCCTGGAGGTTATTGTCTTCAAGATCGAGTAAGAGAGCAGCTGAGAGGTATTATGAGCTGGGGTGACTGGAAAGGATTCCCTCCCTAGCGGTAATATGTTGTCTCTTCCTTGCAATTCAGTGGCGGTCAAGTTTTATCTTTATTACTGATTCGCCTCAAGCTTCTGAGGGCTTCAAGGGTTAGCCTCGCGATCGACTCCGGAAGCCAAGCGTCCAACCCGTTCCTTTTAAATAGCCTAGTTCGGACGATGGGACGGTGCCACGGGACTTTAAGCGCTATTGTAAGACCGAGCCTCTGCACTGGCGGCCGAGATCAGCTCCCCCCTTGCACGTCGGCCTATGTCCTCCCGATCGCACCTCTCCTCCGACTAGAGGAATTATCAGGAACGAGCCTAGACGCTAACCTCTCAGTTTTGATAAAGGACCGATCTCTCCAAGCAATCGCAAGTGACATGGCGGAAAGCGATCTTTGTCATTAGATCAGGATACGAGCCGTCGACCTGTTCCTTCTAAATAGCCCAGTTCGGATGATGGGACGATGCCTCGGGACTCTAAGCGCTATTGTAAGACCGAGCCTCTGCACTGACGGCCGACATCAGCTCCCCCCTTGCACGTCGGCCTATGTCCCCCCGATTGCATCTCTCTTCCGATTGGAGGAATTATTAGGAACAGGCTCGGACGCCAGCTTCCCGATTTGGCGACTTGCAGATCGTCTCCCTTATGAAAAAAATACGTCCTCCATTTGCAAAACATCGGTGCGATTAACTCTCCAACACCTCTTAAGTAAACAGGATGTCTCCACCTCAAGCAAAGTCAAGTCCTCGAGTAGTAGTGGACCTCGAGCAGATACCGCTGTCAGGCTCTCACCTAGCTGGCAGGGCTGGAAGTCACTCGATGGCGGTAGTTGTGGACCCCGAGCAGATCCCGCTGTCAGGCTCTCACCTAGCTGACAGGGCTGGAAGTCACTCGGTGTCATCCTTGGGCCTCGAGCAGATCCCGCTGTCAGGCTCTCACCTAGCTGGCAGGGCTGAAAGTCACTCGATGGCGGTAGTTGTGGACCCCGAGCAGATCCCGCTGTCAGGCTCTCACCTAGCTGGCAGGTCTGGAAGTCACTCGGTGTCATCCTTGGGCCTCGAACAGATCCCGCTGTCAGGCTCTCACCTAGCTGACAGGGCTGGAAGTCACTCGATGGCGGTAGTTGTGGACCCCGAGCAGATCCCGTTGTCAGGCTCTCACCTAGCTGACAGGGCTGGAAGTCACTCGGTGTCATCCTTGGGCCTCGAGCAGATCCCGTTGTCAGGCTCTCACCTAGCTGGCAGGGCTGGAAGTCACTCGATGGCGGTAGTTGTGGACCCCGAGCAGATCCCGCTGTCAGGCTCTCACCTAGCTGGTAGGGCTGTAGGCACACCTGAGGGGTAAGGGAGAGAGTTTGGAGTTTGAAGAGAGAGTTTGGATGTTTTGCAGGACCCCGAGTGATGCTCGGCCCCGGGTAGACTCGCTGTCAGGCTCCCACTAGCTGGCAGGGCTGTAGGCACACCTGGGGGGGGTAAGGGAGAGAGTTTGGAGTTTGAAGAGAGAGTTTGGATGTTTTGCAGGACCCCGAGTGATGCTCGGCCCCGGGTAGACTCGCTGTCAGGCTCCCACTAGCTGGCAGGGCTGTAGGCACACCTGGGGGGTAAGGGAGAGAGTTTGGAGTTTGGAGAGAGAGTTTGGATATTTTGCAGGACCCCGAGTGATGCTCGGCCCTGGGTAGACTCGCTGTCAGGCTCCCACTAGCTGGCAGGGCTGTAGGCACACCTGGGGGGGGGGGGGTAAGGGAGAGAGTTTGGAGTTTGGAGAGAGAGTTTGGATATTTTGCAGGACCCCGAGTGATGCTCGGCCCCGGGTAGACTTGCTGTCAGGCTCCCACTAGCTGGCAGGGCTGTAGGCACACCTGGGGGGTAAGGGAGAGAGTTTGGAGTTTGGAGAGATAGTTTAGATATTTTGCAGGACCCCGAGTGATGCTCGGCCCCGGGTAGACTCGCTGTCAGGCTCCCACTAGCTGACGGGGCTGAAGGCACACCTGGGGGGGTAAGGGACCCCGAGTGCTGCTCGGCCCCGGGTGGACTCGCTGTCATGCTCTCATTAGCTGGCAGTGGTGTAGGCACACCTGGGGGGAAGGATTAGCTCAGTGTGTACCAGAGGATACAGAAGATACGGCTTTGTTGTTTCACGATATCGCGAGTAATGATATACTTGTTGTAAGTAATGATATAAGGGCAATTCGATAGCAGTGAGCCAAATGGTATCGAGCGATTCAAAAGAGCAGAAAGGTCGTGGAGAGATCGATGCTCCAAGCACAGATTCCAGTTTCTCTCAAACTTTTTTTTTGGGTCGGCTCCCACTCGCCGGATACGTTGGGTTGGATGATTCTTTCCGAGCTTGTGCCAAGCTCGAAAAGAGCGGGGATTGTGTACAACCTCGTAGCCAGGTGAGTGGGACCCTCCCCAAATAGCAGCCTAGGGGCGTGTTGTGGGTGACGAGTCGGTGCGACCCCGTTTGAGGACGTGCGGGTTCTCGTGCGTGCGTGCGTGCGGAGGTTCTATGCGCATATGGTTATAATTTTTATATATATATATATATATATATTATATTATAATATATATAATATATAATGTATTAGATATATGTAATATATAAGTGATAAGATAAAGAGGGGGGTCGGGACAGGACAGGGGGAAAAATGAAAAAAAAAGAGAATAGCGGGTTTTCTCCTGGAGTCCCCGGCTAGGGTTTGGCCGAAGCAGCAGCAGCGCGCCGCCTCCCTTTCCCCTCTCCCGTCGGCCAACAGCAGCAGCGCGCCGCCTCCCCTTCTCCTCTCCGGCCGCCGCCTCAGCAAGGAGCCGCCCGCCCCCGCGTCTCTCTCTCTCTCTCGTCAGCCAGGAACAGCACAGCCCCCCCTTTCCTCTCTCCCATCGCCGGCAAAATCGAGCCCCACCGCCCCCTTCCTCTCTCTCTCTCCCGTCGCCGGCGAGGCTAGGGCACGGCCGCCCCTTCCTCTCTCTCTCTCTCTCCCGTCGCCGGCGAGGCTAGGGCACGACCTCCCCTTCCTCTCTCTCTCTCTCTCCCATCGCCGGCGAAGCAGCAGCCCGGCCGCCCCATTCCCGCTCTCTTCCGTCGCCGGCAAGGTAGCAGCCCGGTCGCCCCTCTCCTTCTTTTTCCCGGCCTGAAGCAACCCCAACCCGGTCGACCCTCTCTTCTTCCCGACCTGGAGCAACAACCACACCCCGGCCGATCCTCTCTTTCTCCCGGCCTGGAGCGGGGCTCGGCCTGGAGCGAGGCTCGGCCTGGAGCGAGGCTCGGCCTGGAGCGAGGCTCGGCCTGGAGCGAGGCTCGGCCTGGAGCGAGGCTCGGCCTGGAGCAAGGCTCGGCCTGGAGTGGAGATCGACCACCGACGCGGCCACACGCAGCAGGATCGACCCGGAGCTCCTCTCCCGCCCCCGCCGCCAAGCACGCGACAAGGGTAACGATGTTTCAACTTGGGCAGGTGAAGCCTTCAGTTTACATATTTGCATGGAAGCCCCTCTCCACCAACGGGTGGGGGGAAGGGAGCTTTCCGACGGGTCGACGTGCACGTCCCCGCAGTTAATTGAATTGGTGCCCGGAAGCGTGAGTACGGGTTTAGGCATGCTGTATGAAGCTCATCCGGACGTGTGAGCCGGATTGGTGATGTTCTGGGGTTCCCGGAGATGACTCCGAGGAAGTTGTTTATTTAGCCGCTTGCAGGGAATGCGCACCATGACCCCAAAAAAGGGGGTGTGCGCAATATGTTTGGCCCGCTTATATTAGCCGACCGATGACTAGTTGGCCGCCGCTCGACGAGACGTTGGCGTACAGGTGTTGCAGTACCAGGCGGGGAGTAGCGGGCTTAAGCCCAAACTTGTGCTGGCCCTCGAAGGCCTTTTTGTTTATATTTCCGGCCTGCGTGCCGAGTATGAAATTTATATTCCTGTAATATTTTTTCATATCTGTGATGCTCTGAGAATGTAGCTTACTCCTCCTGTCTTGGGCGAGCGGTGTGTTCGTGAACCGCTCCCCCCGTGTGGGCCCCGAGGAATAGATGCCGGGAAGCCCCTGATGACCCGTTGCCATCCTTTCATAGTAGCGGAGTTCCGCTGTTAGCGGCCCAATTGGGGTTGCGTAAAGTAGGGCTGCTGGGCGGTTTTGCGCCAATAGTAAGGCGGGCGAGGAACATTTTACTTAGACCCGAGGTGGCACCTCTAGTTTGGGAGTGGATCTCGAGATCCTCCTTGGATGTTCCGGTCGGCCAAGAGAGCCCTCCGAAGGTGCCTTAGCTCAGCCCTTGGCTTGGGAGGGGAAGAGTTAGCTAGTCTTCCGGGTATGCGGCGGGTCCTCCACGCAGAGACCTTGGGTTTGTCCCTTGTGTTCCTAGTCTTGTGCCTAGATCGTTCGCTTGAGGGTAGTAGGTGCGCGGTCACCCCTTCCCCAAGGGTCGAACTCCACAGGAGACCGGATTTCCGGTTTCAACATATATAATATGGTAAGCCCTTTTTTGTATGTTAGGGCTACCTTTTTGGACAGGTATATGTATCAGAAACTTTGAAATGAAATGAAATGGTTTTATTTTGTCCTGATATTACATTTCTCGTACTCACCTTCATATATTGTTGTACTCTGAATGTTCGTACTTTGCTCTTTATGAAATGCTAAGTGATATTGTAGCGGTAACCGTAAGGGGGTCGTTACAGTATAAGCGTAAGGAGGTCGAAGATACAAATTCGACTATACGCTTGATACATGAACGACTAGTGGTAGTTCGGGATATGCAAGCTAAATACTACAACGCCAAGCACTGAAACATGGAGTTTGCGGTGGACGATTGAGTATATCTGAAGATAAAGCCATTCAAAGACGTGTACATGATTCGGCGCTTGAAAAAGTTGAGGCCGGGTATCTTGGTCTATTTGAAGTGGTTGAGCGGATTGGAGAAGTTGCCTATCGATTAGCTCTTTCGGCGGAGTTAAGTGGTTTGCACGATGTGTTTCACATATCGGTGCTGCGGAAAGCTTTGAAAGAGCCTATACAAGTGGTCGTTGTTGATCAAGTATCGTCGATAGTGGGCTGACGACGAAGGTTAGGCTCATTCGTATCGAAGACACGGAGGTCAGGTAACTGCGAAACAAAGCGATCGGGATGATCAAAGTCCGTTGGGACAATTGCGGCTGAAAAGAACTGACATGAAAGCGTGAGCAAACCATGCGTGATGAATTTTCCGAGTTGTTTGTAAAATAATGTTGTAACATGTTTATTGCTATTTTATTACCTACATATGAATAAAATTTCGGGTTGAAATTTCTGTAAGGAGAGGAGGTTTGTAACACCCCAAAAATGAGAAAACATAACTTTTAGTGGCTATCGCTGGCGACAGTGGATATCGCTGGCGATAGCAATAGCAATCGACGCACTCAACGCACTCGACGAAGCGTTGAGTGAGCTATCAGAATGGCGACAGTGGATATTGATAGCCCCACGTGGCGTCTAGACATGTGTCGGATAGCCGGAAGGCGGCCGGTGAGCGGTGATTGACTGGGTTCAAAGCGGCTGCTGGTGGTATCTCCACGCAACTACCACTAAAAGTTCGGTTTTCTCATTTTTGGGGTGTTAACCCCGTGTTCCGCGGGACAGTGAAGTTCGCCCCTGACTCTTATAAATATAAGAGCCGGTTCTTATAAATATAACTTTTTTGTGATGACATTATTTTAATCAAGAGTTTATTTAATATTTTTATTTAAAATTATATTTTATTATTTTTTAATTATTCTTTAATTAATTTCATTTTATCAATTTCGCCCGTATTTAATTAATTGTCCGAACTATATAGTTTAATTAATTTTATTAATTAAATAGTTAATAAAGAATAATAAAAAAACTGATGAGAAAAATAAAAAACGAACGATCAAGATTGATATGAAGGGTATGTTACACCGTACAATCACAACGGTCAACGATACTTCTTTGTATATCTTTACAACTATAAAGGAAATATGAAATGCATGATTTTTGAGCTCATTGGAGTACTTGCAGCCGTCGAATTTGTCATGATATTACATTAGCCGTATGATCAAACAACTGCTTCTCTCTCCGCTATTTTATAGGTCTCCTAAACCTACAAGGGGTGTCTTAAAGATATGTTAAAATTTTAATAAAAATAAAAACAATAACACAGCCAGCACAGCCAGCCCGACCTGCATAGTCCGCCCAATTAAGACTTTCACGATATCTAGCATGCCCAATATATGTCCCTTTTCAAATTATGAATGCAATTCTTTTACTTTATACAGGGATAGATGATTTCAACCCACGATGTGAGACTAATTTTGAACAACCTTTAATAAAACAATAAAAAACAAGGAGGAGCGCGCCTATTAAGGATTCGAACCGCCGACCTCCACCGTCACAACCACATATCTTATCCACTAAGTCATTAACGTTTTAATGTTTTATTAAAGCCGCAGTTTTTATATGTACTATTACTAATGAAATTAAGTTAAAATTAACATATTATATATTAAATATTTGTAGATAATCCAAGTATATAGTATAAGATATGATATATATTATTATATATAACTAGAGCCTACTGTTAGAACTTGCGGGGGGCGGGCAAAGCCTACTGTCGTCGGGTGAGTATTGTCTCGCTTGGTCGTAGGGGCGGAGCCCCGTCGGCGGCCACGAACTGTGGCGCGTAGCCATCGGGCCGGAGGCCCGTGCCTGCGACTCGTATATATATATATATATATATATATATATATATATATATATATATATATATATATATATATATATATATATATATATATATATATATATATATATCTTTACCACTATAAAGGAAATATGAAATGCATGATTTTTGAGCTCATTGGAGTACTTGCAGCCGTCGAATTTGTCATGATATTACATTAGCTGTATGATCAAACAACTGCTTCTCTCTCCACTATTTTATAGGTCTCCTAAACCTACAAGGGGTGTCTTAAAGATATGTTAAAATTTTAATAGAAATAAAAACAATCACACAGCCAGCCCGACCTGCATAGCCCGCCCAATTAAGACTTTCACGATATCTAGCACGCCCAATATATGTCCCTTTTCAAGTTATGAATGCAATTCTTTTACTTTATACAGGGATAGATGATTTCAACCCACGATGTGGGACTAATTTTGAACAACCTTTAATAAAACAATAAAAAACAAAGAGGAGCGCGACTATTGAGGATTCGAACCGCCGACCTCCACCGTCACAACCACATATCTTATCCACTAAGTCATTAACATTTTAATGTTTTATTAAAGCCGCAGTTTCTATATGTACTATTACTAATGAAATTAAGTTAAAATTAACATATTATATATTAAATATTTGTAGATAATCCAAGTATATAATATAAGATACGATATATATTATTATATATAACTAGAGCCTACTGTTAGAGCTTGCGGGGGGCGGGCAAAGCCTACTGTCGCCGGGTGATTATTGTCTCGCTTGGTCGTAGGGGCGGAGCCCCGTCGGCGGCCACGAACTGTGGCGCGTAGCCATCGGGCCGGAGGCCCGTGCCTGCGACTCGTGTGTATATATATATATATATATATATATATATATATATATATATATATATATATATATATATATATATATATATATCAAATATGTTTGTGACTCGCTAAGTGTGATGGTGGAAAAACAAAAATTATGGCACAAGATATGATAAAATGATCATGAAAGGCCCTTTGAACAACTCAGACAATATACAACATAGCTTATTGTTGATGCAGTATACAACACCCTTTGACAACAACATAACTAAAAATAGTTTTATTGTTGATGCAATTGATCATCATGAACAATGCTTATTGCGAAACAAATTTCATGGTGACTGTAAATTTCACGGAGTATGTATAAATTATTATGTTTCGATAGTTAACAATTGTAGTTATTTATAATCATTCTTCATATTTGACATGTATCCTTCTCTATTACGAAGGAATCGTCGAGTATAATTAGGTAGCATTAATCCCTTTGGTCAAACACAAGTACTTTTAAATGCTCAACTCAATTTTGCATACAAATATTTTGTATTTTACGCACCCCAATTGCCGATGCTAGCATATATAAGCCTTTTATTGTGTAATGAACTTTTGTATATATTATATACCCCGGTTTTCATTTATTTCGTATCAGGAGAAGCCATAATAAGAAGATGAGAGAACACTGAATTATTATCAGCTTCACTCGAGAAAATCAGAGAAGGTTCAAACGGCATGCAGTACAAAGAAGAATATGGTTTAGGGTTAAAAACACACACACTGTCAGCACTACCACATGGCTGTAAGAAACTAAAAGCTGGCTGCCAGCATGGCCAGCACCCAGCAAGATAAAATTAATAGGTAGCATACAACTGTCATCTACCTGGCCATGAAATCCTTCAACTAACAAAATTCCTTTTGGCATATAAAGAGAGCCCCCACACACAAATTCATCGCAAGGCTCTTTCATATCAACAGTATAGAACCATGTCACCGCTCGGTCAGCCGCTAAACATTAAAAACCATTTACACAAAAGTTTTCTTTACCAAAATCTGATCACTAAAGGCTACAAAAAAGATGAATTAAAAAAAGTTGAAAAAGCACAAGAACAGTCTTTTCTAACTATACCTGGGTCTCAACTTCCCTGTACGGAGAAGACCCAGCAGGCGAACTAATTTGAAGGGACGCAAAAGGGCTGGGCCTTCCTTCCTCGATCCCATCCAGCACAGGAGAATCATCTTTGATCATGGTGCGGAACGATATGGAACCTCTCTTGGTCGACGCATCAGAATTCCTCGATGCGTCTTGATTGCTCGTGTTTGCTATCAGCGAAGCGCCTTCGTAGAAGTAGTCGTCGTAGGGCATGTCATTGATTTGGCCTCCATTTAGTTCCATATCGCGGAGGCTTAGGGAGTCGGCGACCGGGAGGTAGACAAGCATGCAGATTCCAACGATATTGCAAGATAACAGCATGAGGAAGGCAATGAATACAAGCATCTCGTATGCTAGATTTCCGGCATGAGGCAGAACGGAGAATCCAAGTAGCAGTACCCGAAGTGGAAGGAAGAGGATAACCGACAGAGAAAGGAAATAAACCCTCATCTTCAATCCCTTATTGATCACAAAAGTCAGCATCCGGGTTCCAATGTAGATGATATAGCCAATAAGAAGAACATATACTAGCCCTAGAGTAATAGTACTCACAAGAGGGTAAGTGCATATATTCATATTGTTCACCAAGGATGTGCTCATGAAGAACTTGTCCATCTTTTTTTGCCTCCTGGGTCCCATCTCCTCCTTATCAAACTTGGGTCCTAATAAAAGGAGGACCAGCTGAAGGATGAAAACCGGAACACACAGAAGAATGACATATAAAAGCGCCTTCCTGTTCCATCTTTGGCTCAGAGTGCCAGATTCTTTCCTCTCAAGGGCAGAGTGAAGGAGGAAAGCGAGTATGAGAAAGATAACGGGTTCAGCGAAGCCGAGATTTGACAGGATGTAGAACTTGCAACCATACCTCTGCCATTCTGCGCTAGAAAAAGGCCTTCCAGAGCCTCGTAAGAAGCTTAATCTGACGATCTCGCCAAATCCCCACCAGATTGACACGATAATTATGAGAATCCGAATGAGCCAGGGACCGTTAAAGTAGCTGAGCTGAGAAAAACCTCGCCTTCGGATTTGTAGCTGAAAATAGACGCAGCGATAGATGCACAATAACCCTAAAATGGAAGAGAGCGTGACAAAGGCAATGGTCACCACACCGAGTATATCGGTGGCAACTCTGGTCAGGGGCATCACCCAAAGCACAGATCCCACGCATACTACCCGCTAGCAGCCAATACAAGATAACCCTCTTGCAATGAGGAGATATCTTCTAAAATGCTAGAAAATAATATCCTCTATAACCCGAGTCCGTTGAACTCATACGGAAACAAATAGGTATGAATCTTTGGTTGTGTCGTCTTCTTCCAAACTTTCCGAAGTCATATGAGTGCAAATATGGCAGCTTGGTAGCTGTTTACCTCGAGCTCAGATGAAACACCTGTAAAAAAAATCGTTAAACAAGAACCACCAAAGAGAAATCTGCATAAAAGAAGCCCACTTATTGGTGTTAGATTAAGGCTTTCTATTTTGTCACCAAATTAGAAAAGAAAATGCATTACAAACCAATTGGACAGATATTTCCACGGTAAACTCAAACTTTGACAACTGCTTTCTTGGTCAACCCACTTAATTGTTGACTGTTGCAGGATCGCGACGTGGTTCTTGCGTCATGTCCGTTATCTTTCGAGTTGGTATCGTTCGGGTTCTTATGTGAGAGCTTAACAGTCTTGGTGAGCAATTCCTTCAAGAATGTTCGTGATCACCACGCATAAGGTACCCGTTTGATTCTTAGGATCATTTTGATCTAACATGGTATGAGCACACCAAGAAAATTGGTCCACTATCCTACACGAGATGATCATGTTGCTCCACCGAAAAACAAGGCGACTAGGTTGCTCTTTTACGGGTGTTGGCAAGAGGCTGATATTTGCTATAGGAAACTATGTTAATCAACGAATGCTTTGTCCTGCCCACGCACGATTGGTTTACGGAGGTTCTCCGACGCATCTCAATGGATGTGCCGTTCGATCAAACAATGCCTTTACATAGGCTGTGGGGTAAAGAATTTGATTCTCGTATGACTTGAGTGTTGC
This sequence comes from Platanthera guangdongensis, assembly GCA_039583875.1. NCBI lineage: Eukaryota > Viridiplantae > Streptophyta > Magnoliopsida > Asparagales > Orchidaceae > Platanthera > Platanthera guangdongensis. Next base: position 520,574 of record CM077165.1, read on the forward strand.
AACTGATATGTAGCCATTATTCATGTTTTCTTAAACCATGAATAGACTCTACAATAGGTCATATGCATCTGCGGTTGTCAATGTTCTAAAGATTGAATATCGCTGATGTTAGTCGTAACTAATTGATAAGGGAGAAAAGGCAATACAAACACCAATTAGGCAGGCATTTTCATGGTAATTAGAATCATGAAAAAAAATTATTGTAGACTGAGATAAACAACAACACTCAAGCCTTTATCCCGCCATAGTGGGGTTATTGTAGATTGAGATAAGTAAATAAAAATAAAAGGTCAAATTGATTTCGCTTTTGTAATCAAGGGAGAAAGAAACAAGTACAAGACCGCCTTAATTCAAAAGAAATGCTTAAAGGATCTCCCTCAACCTTAGTTTAAGAATGCCGCTCTCGCTTATGTGTGATTAAGATAGGTTCGGGTTTGATAAAATTCGTTGGGAAGCTGTGTATAAAGTGTAAACCATATCTAAGAATGGAAGGATAGAAATAATGGTTAAAATCGACGAGAACTTTTAAGGGCAATGCATAAAGCCCAAATGTTCTAACTAATGAAGTTCTAGACTTACAGTTACAGCTCATTCAATAATCAACTAATTCTAACATACACAATACTCACGAGGTTTACCCAATTTAGTTTAGGGTTTGAAACGATGGATGAAAGCAGAATTCAAGAAATAATTTTGAAGAAAATAAGACAACAAATACTCCAGTTTAAAACTTGGAATCATGCTCAAAAATTTATTAAATTTATGTTTGTCTCAGAGTAATCAGCATACAGTTAGTCTTATATATATAGGGTTTAGGGTAAATAAAAGTTAGGGTTTCGACATGGCACTAAAAAAACCATCATGTTCAAGTAAAATGGGATAGATAGACTTAATTAACTCCCACATAATTCATACACAGCAACTCTCAGCAGGTCTTATAAGATATTCAAGTGCAAACTATGGAATAGAACAAAAAACTTGAAATCATGGCATTCAATACTTGAGATTTCACGCGCTGTACTGGAACCAAACTTTGAAGTAATCAACCATAATTGCGATCTGCGTAAACCTATGCCATAGAAGGGGCAAATAATAGAGGCCTAGAACATCAAACTGCCTTATCATTCACAACACTTCACATCCATTAAATTTCACACAATATGCGAATTATTAAGCAAGGGCTGTTGCACGAAAGCCTAATGTTAAACCCTAAAGTAAGTATTCACACCATCCCCGGAGGTGAAAAATCAGTTTACTCTACTAATAATAAGAGAATGTAAGAAGATTGAGGCAATAAATTTTCATCATGACAACAAGGAAATATAACTAAAAAGATAAATAACAGTCATGCTATCCGATCATGAACAAACTAAACATTCCATTTACAATATCTCCAGCATATTAAAAGCAAAAAAAAGAACAACTAGCAGAAAAGCTTGGGTAAGGATGCTCGCCTTAAGAGAGTACTGCAAGAGACCCGCATTCAAACAAACACCTAATCTCCCGCGCCGCCAAACAATAACGTGAATGAATCCGGCGATGCCGTGCTAAAACGGAGACTACCGGAGGGATGAGTTCAGATCCAGTGAGTTTTCTAGGGTTTCAAAAGCCGTCGGGCGCGTACGTACGGAAACCCTAATGAGCCGATGAGAAGAGAACGTGGGCGGACGCGAGAGAGAGGGAGAGGGAGAGCGAGAGAGGGAGAGAGAAACGAAGGAAACAAAGAAAAGGCGGAGGAGAAGAGGAGATGATGGCTTGGTTGCTGACAGCCTGTCTCCAGCTGTCGTGATGTTCGGGTCACCAAATCACCCCCGGCTGAGAGGGATCTTTGCCGACGTCACGCTCTCAGTTCGCCTTGGAGCAGGCGGTTATTCTCACCGAGATAAAAGGATTATAATAACATTTCATGCAGATAGATAGATGGGTTTAAAGTTTAAACCCACCCGGTTAGTTCTCAACAATTTCCTAAGTAACTCCACAAATTCAACGGGGAGAATTTCTGAACTCTATCAATTATATGGTTAAAATTTTCGGCATTAAAAGACAAAAAAAATGTACAGTAAAAATAATTTTAAACCTACAAAACACGTACTTCACTCTGGAGTTGTCCGCACAAAATCCACGGGATCTGGATTCGATTTAGGCAAGTTACCTTGTCTGGTGGACATAGACATGCATGCATGCCTGTTCACAGCCTGACATAATTACTCTTAAGTTTACAATTAAGCGCGGATTGGATCCGAACTGGTGCTTTTCAAATTCCCAAACTCCCTCCCATTTATTTCGGGGGTCGCCAAATCCCTTCTAATTAAACTATGAACCAAAGTCCAATTCTTACAGACCACTGCCGGGCGAGAGTGGGAAGAAAAAAAATAGAACTTTTTGCTTGAAACGGCAGCGAAAGGCGAAAAACAAACGAAAACTAGGCTCACCATCACATTAGTTACAATCGCTCAAAAAGTTCGACTCCACCCAAAACAGTCTAAGCTTCTCATTGGTGCTCGTGTGCCCATTCCATTCCAAGAGTCGTGAGCCGCACAGCCCAGGCCCTCTCCGACATCAGCGCCTCGCAGCCTGGCCTTTGGCCGCAGTCGCCTCTTGTGTGACGTTCGACATTTCTTGTGAGTACTTTATACGTCATAACACTATTTGTTTTTTTATATATTGTATATGTGGTGAAATCATTAATATAACTTCATATCCCCTATGATGATAACATATATAAATGATCAATGTTTATTCGAAAGTTTTAGAGCGCTCTTATTTCTTTTATCCATGCATTATGTTATGAGAAATACTATGAGAAGTTATAAGCGACCCAAATAAATTGGTAGTCCTATGTGTTATCCTTGGAAGTGGCTAATGGTATTTGGACCGGTTCTAAAGTATTACTTTATTGTAAACTCATTGGGTTATTAAGAGCTAAACTTATTGGTGAGGCGGGGGTTTTGGTGAGGCGGTGATATGCTTAAATGCGCGATGTGTTGTTTGTTAGATATTTATATATATGTCCGCTCGTGAGTTAGACCGACTCGAAATAGGTTTACGGGTTCGTGTCATGAAGGGTCTTACTATATACTGCAAGTACTATAAATACTCATTTCATACATAGATGTGGTATTCGTAGAATACTTTGAGCGGAACCCTCCTACATTCTCAAAGTAACGCTAAGGTTTCCTCTCTCAACCCATTCTGCGATTTCGCCGCTGCATCACCGATTTCGCAAATCTGTCTTCTGGATTCCGATGAGTCGATCGGGCAGGAAAGTCGGTCCTATCGATCGTCTCTAGGTGCTACCACTCACGAATCGAGAAGAAGAAAGCTTATCGCAGATCAGCCGGTCGTCGTTCCGTTCCCATGTTTGGTCGCGACTCTTGATCGGGAAGAGGGAATGGTTCCCATCACTGGTGCATATCCGGCCGCCGCTTTTCAGATTTGGCCGCTGTCCAGTTCCTGTTCCGATCCAGATCGGGAAGCAGTTTTCCATTGCAGATCTGGAGGTAGATCATCCTGATCCGGCTGTCTCGCCTGATCCAGAGATCGCAGTCTGGATCTCTCTTCTCTGCTGCTGGATTGGTCAAATCCCATCCTTCGACTCCTTCGCCATTGCTGTTCTGGGCGAGGATCGTTCATCTCTATTTAGAATCGCTGCTAGGTTTTTTGTTCCTGCACTGTTGGTCGATCACGAGGAGGAAAGGGGATCGATCATCTCTTCAGTCCCCGTCGCAGATCTGGAAGAAGGAATCTTGCTTCCGGTGTTCTTCGCATTTTTTTTTCTGTGACCGATTGAGGAGATCAGCCCTAAAATTGTCGCGCAATGCACCAGATCTATGTTGTTCTTGGATCTATCTAGATCTATCCAGCTCCAGTGGAGAAGAACAAGAAGAAAGTGATTCTCTTTGTTTCCATTCTGATCATTGGCACCGTTCACCGTTAAGAGACTTTCTGTGACTGAATTCCTGGATCTTGGTGTTTAGATCAGTGGACGTTAATTGATCATTGGACACCGTTCACCGGCCAGAGCTTTTTCAATCTTTGGTGATCGTGTTTTGTCGGAGAGGAGGAGAAAACACAAAATAATTCTGGATTGGATCCGAAGATCTGTGTTTCGTCACCGTGTGATTCAGGTGACTTCTTTCTGGTTGTTACTGTTCTAGCTTTAGCGAGATGTCAAAGGTTACCTCCTACGATATCGTCAAGTTACAGTCATTTAACCTCTCCGACTTCCACGCTTGGAAGCTGCATGTCTAGCTTGGTATGAAGGAACGTGAGATTTTTTATACGGTCCTGAGTGACTTTGCCACTACCGAAGAGGATGTGAACGAATTACAGTGAAGAAAGGATGAAGACTTACGCAGGGACTACCTCCTAAATTCAGTGAACCCTAGGCTCGCCCTGAACTACAACGGTCATAAGACTGCAAAGGAGATTTGTGATTGCTTGAATGCGCACTTCTAGAAGGAAGAGGGGTTGTCGAGGACTCTCCTTGGGGAGAGACTATTCCCTTCAAAATTTAATTTAAACTCGTCAATGACCTCTCAAATAGTTGAACTGGAGAGTTTGTGTCTCAAGTTGGCGGACCATAAGTTCGATATCTCGGATAATCTCTTTGTGTGTCTAATTATCAGCAAGCTGCCTCTTGAGTGGTTGACCTTTAAGACTGTAATGCACAGGCTGAAGGAAAAGATCGCATTGGATGAACTTAAAAGGTTCATTCATATCGAGGATCCAAATATCGCTGACAAGATGTTGCAGGATGGAGACCGGGCGGTCTGTTGCTGTTCGGAGACCGGGCAGTCTGGCGGTTTCTCCTAGCCGGTCTGTGTGCTGGGATGTTACAGTTTGGTGTCCCAGTGGTCAGGCGGCTTGTCTCAGACGACTTGAAGACCGGGCGGGCTAGCGGTCTCCTGTGACAACTTGCTCTCTGGGGTGCTTGTTCTCTTATCCTGGCTGTGGTCGGGCGGTTAGCCGGTTTGTCTAACCACACGGCTTGTCCGGTTTGTCATTTTGTAAAGTCGCATATACTTGTAAATTTTTAGTCCCACATTTCTTATTTGTAATCTCTCTCATCTCCTCCATTCTATAAAAGGGAGGCTATATCATTGTAATTGATACCTTTTTGGGATAATAAAGTTTCTGTTAAACCACTTTCGGTTTGTTTTCTGTTCGTTTCTAACATGGTATCAGAGGAAACAGTCTTTTCCTCCTGATTGTGTGCGCTCTCTGATTCTCGTGGCTTGATTCTTCTTTCCGCGACCTGTCTTCGCGGATTGATTCCTCCTCTGACCGTTGCCCTGTTCGCGCGGCTTGTTTCTGCTTTCCGCGACCTGTCTTCGCGGCTTGCCTTCTCTTCTGACCGCCGTCCTGTTCGCGTGGCTTGTTTCTCCTTGCTTCTCTTCTCTAGCTGCTCTTCTTCGTTGTCGCGACCTGTCCTCTTAGTCGTTACGACCTGTTTAGTAGTCGTCGCGACTTTTTTCCTTCTAGCCGCTCCTGCTTACTAGTCGTTGCAACCTGTCTTTTGCCGTCCGACCTGTTTTCTCCTGCCTGCGGCCTTCCTAGCCGCGCGACCTGCTTCTGTTCGCCCGGCTTGCGACTTGTTGTTTTCGTCGCTGCTTCCTGTTCTCTCATCATCTCTATTCAATGGATTCCACCTCCAAGCTGTCCGCCTTGGTGGTCACCTCTTCTGGTAGTGCCCACGCTGTTACTCGTGGACGATGGTTGAATGACTCTGGTGCTACAAATCATATGACAGGCAATCCTCAGTTTTTCTCTCATCTAGAAACCCATGATCGGTTGCCCGCGGTCATCGTTGCTGATGGCTCTCCCTCCCCAGTCAATAGGACGGGCATGGTTCAAATCACTCCCTCTCTGTGCCTGACAGATACCCTCTATGTGCCCCAGTTTCCTTGCAATTTATTATCGGTTACATCTTTATGCAAGCAACTACGGTGCTCCGTCACATTCACTCCTACTTCTTATTCTTTTCAGGATCCGAACTCCCAATGGACGATTGCTACTAGGACTGAGAGCGGCGACCTCTACTTCCTCGATAACGTCTCTGCTCTATCCGCCTTCTCCTCCTCCTCTACAGATCTTCTCCAATGGCATCTTCGCCTTGGTCATGCTCCTCCCCGACTTCTTCGCCAGCTTCTGCCCCACCTCCCTCCACATCATCCTCCTCTTAATTATGACGCATGTCAACTTGGAAAGCATCACCGCTCCTCCTTTCCTCCAAAGCAAGATCGTGGTTCTACCCGTCCGTTTGATCTTGTTCACTCCGACATCTGGGGTCCTGCTCCTACCCTTACCGTTGGTCGGGGTAGTTCCTATTTTGTTACTTTCATTGATGACTTTTCTCGCTGTACTTGGGTATATCTCTTACGCGACCGCTCTGAACGTTTTGATGTATGGACATCCTTTTACCATTCCATTCAAACTCAGTTTGATATCTCCATTAAAATCTTACGCTCGAATAATGCAAAAGAATATCTCAGTCAAGCTTTTTCCTCTTTCTCCACGCAACATGCGATTATTCATCAAACTAGTTGTGTTTACACCTCCCAATAAAAAGGAGTAGCGGAACGCAAAAACCGTCACCTCCTTGATGTCGCTCGCACTCTGCTCACGCAAATGCATGTCCCTCGCTCCTACTGGGGCTATGATGTTCTCGTCGCTTGCTATCTCATCAATCACATTCCCTCCACCGTTCTCCGTGGTCAAACTCCTTTCTACATTCTCTATCCGGGCAAAGAACCCTTTCCTCTTCCTCTCCGTATCTTTGGCTGCACAGCATTTGTGCATGCTCCCTCTGCCACCCGCAACACTCTCCCCGCGGTCCACTAAATGTGTCTTTCTGGGGTACTCTCCCACTCAAAAAGGTTATTGTTGCTTTGACCCCGTTACCCGCAAGCAATTTGTCTCTGCGGATGTCACTTTCTTTGAAAATGCATCCTACTTCTCTTCCTCTGCTCCTCCTGCTGATCCTACCTCTCACCACAACCCTACAATTCCCTATGCTCCTACTACTGTTCCGTCACCTCCACCATCTCCACCATCTCCACTATCTTCACCCTCTCCCGCCTCTTCTCCCCCATCTCCCTCCTCTTTGTCGCTGTCGCTCTCTCCTCCCGGGCCAGCTCTCTCTGCCACGGATGCTCCGGTTGCTGAGGAATATGCCAACCTGGATCTTCCCATAGCTCTTCGCAAAGGGGTGCGCACGTGTACCCAGCACCCACTGGCTGATGTTGTTTCATATGATCGTCTGACTCCTTCTCGCAGGACCTTTGCATTGGCTATCTCTGAGACCGCCACTCCCAGCACCTACCAGGAGGCTCTCAATATTCCTCATTGGAAGACTGCTATGGATGAGGAAATTGCTACCCTCACTGAACGGGGGACCTGGACCCCGGTTCTCCCACCTTTGGGCACGGATGTTGTTGGCTGTCGTTGGGTGTTTGTTGTAAAATTTTGTCCTGATGGTAGTGTGGATCGCTACAAGGCCCTCCTGGTGGCCAAATGTTTCACTCAGACATATGGTGTTGATTACTTTGATACTTTCTCTCCTGTGGCTCGTCTCAGCACCATTCAGGTCCTTCTCTCTGTCGCTCATTTCGCAGTTGGATGTTAAGAATGCTTTCCTCTACGGTGATCTGCAGGAAGATGTTTACATGGAGAAACCTCTTGGGTATGTTGCTCAGGGGGAGACACGAGTATGCCGGCAAAAGAAGGCTATCTATGGCCTCAAGCAGAGCCCTCATGCCTGGTTTGACAAGTTCAGTGGCATTGTTGCGGCCATTGGTTTTACGAGAAGCTCAGCAGATCACTCCTTGTTTGTTCGGAAAACCGTCTCTGGTCTGGTTGTTCTTGCGGTTTATGTTGATGACATTCTTCTTACTGGTGATGATCAGGATGGGGTATTGCTGACAAAGAAATACCTTCGTCAACACCTGGTCACGAAGGATATGGGGTCCCCAAAATACTTTTTGTGGATTGAAATCTCTAGGAAGCCCAACTTCATGGTCCTTTCCCAACGAAAGTATGATCTTGATCTTTTAAAGGAGGCGGGATTGACTGGTGCTAAACCTGCCCGTTGTCCTATGGCTGCTGGAGAAGACAAAACTTGGACAGATGACTCACCTCTTCTATCCGATCTTACGAGGTACCGGCGTTTGGTGGGCAAGCTCATTTATCTCACAGTAACCAGGCCCGACATCGCTTATGCTGTTGGCAAGGTGAGCCAGTTCATTCAAGTTCCTAGGGAGTGTCATCTACAATCTTCCCTGAAGATATTAGAGTATATTAAAGCAGCACCAGGGAAAGGACTCCTCTTTCAAAAGAATGGTCACCTACGGGTTGAAGCGTACTCTGATTCAAGTTATGTTGATGACAAAGAGGACCGCAAATTGACATCAGGTTTCTGCACGTTTGTTGGAGGCAATCTTGTGAGTTGGAAGAGCAAGAAACAGTCTGTGGTCTCCAGTTCTAGTGCAGAGGCGGAATATCGCAGTATGGTGTCGACTACATGTGAGTTGAAATGGTTGCAGGTTCTCATGCTTGACTTAGGAGAGGTTTACAACTATCCTCTCCCTATGTTCTGTGGCAACAAGGCCGCGATATACATTTCCAAAAATTCGGTCTTTTATGAGAGAACAAAATACATCGAAGTCGACTGTCATTTTATTCGGGAAGAGATATTGAAGAAGCAGATTTGCACTCCGTTTGTCACTTCCGACAACGAGTTGGCAGACGTCTTCACCAAGCCGGTGTCCGCTTCCTTTTTCCACATCTGTGACAAGCTGGGCATGATTGATATCTATGCTCCAGCTTGAGGGGGAGTGTTGCGGGATGGAGACAGGGCAGTCTATTGCTGTTCGGAGACCGGGCGGTCTGGCGGTTTCTCCTAGCCGGTCTGTGTGCTGGGCTGTTGCAGTTTGGTGTCCCAGCGGTCAGGCGGCTTGCCTCAGATGACTTGGAGACCGGGCGGGCTAGCAGTCTCCTGTGACGACTTGTTCTCTGGGGTGCTTGTTCTCTTATCTTGGTTGTGGTCGGGCGGTTAGCCGGTTTGTCTAACCGCATGGCTTGTCCGGTTTGTCATTTTGTAAAGTCGCATATACTTGTAAATTTTTAGTCTCACATTGCTTATTTGTAATCTCTCTCATCTCCTCCATTCTATAAAAGGGAGGCTATACCATTGTAATTGATACCTTTTTGGGATAATAAAGTTTCTGTTAAACCACTTTTGGTTTGTTTTCTGTTCGTTTCTAACACAAGAGTTTGGAACAAAGTGGTCAGTCCTCACGGGCTGTCAACTTCTTTTCTCGACCCAGCAAACCTCAACGGAAGTCACCAATACCCAAAGGTGAAGCCTCTACACAGTTGACACTTAAAATGCCCTCTTTCAAAAAGAATAGAGGCAAGTGTCACAACTGCAGTAAGTGGGGTCACTGGGCGGCTGATTGTAAGGCTCCTAAGAAGAAAAAAGAGGAATCCCCACAAAATGTGGCGAATATGTTGGTAGATGCTTCAAATCCCAAGTCCTTCGTGGCTATGATCGGAAGCAGACACCGGAGTTCATCCTCTGAGTGGTGGTTAGATAGTTGTGCTACCTGTCATGTGACGAATGATAGAGGTTTACTAGCTGAGGTCAAGGCGGTCCAGGAGAAGGTGGAGAATTGCAATGGAGGAGAGACTGAGGTGACCTATGCTGGGACATCCGAGCTGGTCCTTTCATCAGGTAAAATTTTATTTTTAAACAATATTAAAAGAGTTCCTACATTAACTAAAAATCAGATTTCAATGAGTCTGATAGATAAGGCTGGGATGTCTTTCAAAACTCAAAATGGTAGAATGACCATAACGGTCAATTCACATTTTTTTGGGTGTGCGTACCTGATTGACGGAATGTATAAACTTAGCTTAAACAATGATAGCATTAACAAAATAAGTTCGAACCTTATTGATCCTAAGTTGTTACATAATAGACTTGTACATGTAAACTATAAGAAAATGCTAGATCTAGCTAAGAATCATAACATCCCTTTAGATCTGTCGATTCAATTTGACAAGTGTGAGGTGTGTGCTCAAACCAAGATCACTAAAAAGCCATTCAAATCAGTTTCTAAGAGCACGAAATTTCTCGAATTGATACATTCAGACCTTTGTGATTTTCATAGTCATGTCACTAGAGGAGAAGAAAGTATCTGATTACATTTATAGACGATTTTTCTAGATATTATCATGTCTATCTGTTAAAATCGAAAGACGAAGCTTTTGAGACATTTAAGACCTTCAAGTCTCGTGTGGAAAATCAGTTAAACCTGAAAATTAAAAGATTTAGAAGTGATCGAGGAGGAGAATACACTATTACTGTGTTCAAGAAATTCTGTGCCTCTGAGGGAATAATCCTTGAAATCACAACTCCTTACTCACCCCAGTAAAATAGTGTTGCCGAGCATAAGAATAGAACTTTAACAGAAATACTGAACTCTATGCTCCTAATAGCTGACATGCCTAATTCCTTTTGAGAAGAAGCAGTTCGTGCTGCAAATCACATTCTAAACAGCGTGCCTCATTCTCAGCTCACTTTTACCCCGTATGAGTTGTGACATAGTCATCCTTGTAGATACGATACTATAAAGACTTGAGATTGTATTGCTTATGTGCGTATACAAGACCTTAAGAGGCCTAAGGTGGAACCTAGAACAATGACGTATGTCTATCTAGGCAGTACAGAAGATAGTGCAGCAGATAGATTTCTCGATCTATCCACGAATACCGTGATCGAGTCTAGAGATGCCATATTTTTTGAAGATAAATTTGTCAAGGATCATAGTTTTTCTGTTTCCAGGTCTAATAATATGATTTCAGAATCTATCGTAGAACCTGAAGCTGGCCCTTCTAGTACTGTTCCCCAACCTCTAGAGGTGGAACTTATTCCACTTAGAACATCTACAAGAGAGAGAATACCTAAGAACTTTGGTGAGAATTTCGTCACCTATCACTTTGTTGTAGGATGGAGACCGGGCGGTCTGTTGCTATTCAGAGACCGGACGGTTTGGCGGTTTCTCCCAGCCGGTCTGTGTGTCGGGCTGTTACTGTTTGGTGTTCCAGCGATCAGGAGGCTTGTCTCAGATGACTTTGAGGTCGGGCGGTCTAGCGGTCTCCTATGACAACTTACTCTCTGTGTTTCTTGTTCTCCTCCTGTTGGTGGTTGGGCGGTTAGCCGGTTTGTCTAACCGCACGACCTGTCTGGTTTGTCTTTTTGTAAAGCCGCATATACTTGTAAATTTTTAATCCCATATTGTTTAACTGTAATCTCTCTCATCTCCTTCATTCTATAAAAGGGAAGCTATACCATTGTAATTGATACCTTTTTGGAATAATAAAGTTTACATTACTCCAATTTTTGGCCTGTTATTTTCTGTTCACACATGGTATCAGAGGACTCGGTCCTTTCCTCCTGATTGTGTCCGCTCTCTCTGATCTCGCAGCTTCATCTTTCTTTTCGCGACCTGTTTTCGCGGCTTGATTTCTCTTCTGCCCGTTGCCCTGTTCGCGCGGTTTGTCCCTTCCCGCGACATGTTCTCGCGGCCTGTTTCTCCTTTCCGCGACCTGTCTTTGCGGCTTGGTTCCTTGCTTCCTCTTCTTTGTTGCTGTGACCTGTCATTTAAGTCGTCGTGACCTATTCTCGCCGCTCTCCTCTTCTTAGTCAACGCGACTTATTCCTAAGTCATCGCGACTGTTGCCTTCTAGCCGCTCCTGCTTGCTAGTCGCCGCGACCTAAGCTTTAGCCGTACGACTTATTCGTCTTCTCTATTCGCCCGGCTTTCTCGCAAGCCGTGCGACTTCTTTCCATTTGCTTTGCTTTGCTTCTTGGTCGTACCCTTCCTAGCCGCACAACCTGTTTTCTGTTTTGTCGCGGCTTGCTCCTCTCCTGCTTCCTACTGTTCTCGCAGTCTCTCTTCCGTGGCTTCCACCTCCTCCAGGATGTCCGCCTCGGTGGTCACCTCTTTCGGTAGTGCTCACGTTGTTACTCGTGAAAGATGGCTAATCAACTCTGGTGCTACAAATCATATGACAGGCAATCCTCAGTGTTTCTCTCTTCTTGAAACACATGATCGGTTGCCCCCGGTCATTGTTGCGGATGGATCTCCCTCACCGGTCAATGGGACGGGCATGGTTCAAGTCACTCCATCTCTCTGCCTGGCTGATACCCTCTATGTGCCCAAGTTTACTTGCAATTTATTATCGGTTACTTCTTTATGCAAACAACTACAATGTTCTGTCACATTCACCCCTACCTCTTGTTCTTTTTAGGATCCAGACTCCCAATGGACGATTGCTACTGGGACTTAGAGCGGTGGCCTCTACTTCCTCGACAACGTTTCTGCTTTATCCGCCTTCTCCTCCTCCTCTACAGATCTTCTTCAATGACATCTTTGCCTTGGACATGCTCCTCCCCGACTTCTGCGCCAGCTTCTGCCCCACCTCCCTCCTCATCATCCTCCTCTAAACTGTGATGCATGTCAGCTCGGCAAGCATCACCGCTCATCCTTCTCACCAACGCAAAGTCATGGCTCTTCCCGTCCGTTCAACCTCGTTCACTTTGACGGGGGTCATGCTCCTACCCTCACCATCGGTCGGGGTAGTTCATATTTTGTCATATTTATTGATGATTTTTCTAGGTGTACGTGGGTGTATCTTCTAAAGGATCGCTCCGAGCTTTTCTCTGTCTGGACATCATTTTATTCTATGGTTAAGACTCAGTTTGATACGTCTATTAAAATCCTTCGTTCTGACAATGCTAAAGAATATTTTAGCCATGAATTCTCTTCTTTTTGTATGCATCATGGTATTATTCGTCAAACTAGCTGTGTCTACACCTCACAACAAAATGGGGTGGCGGAACGCAAAAACCGTCACCTCCTTGACGTCGCTCGCACTCTGCTGACTCAAATGCATGTTCCTCGCTCCTATTGGGGCTATGCTGTCCTCCTCTCCTGTTATCTTGTCAATCGCATTCCCTCCACCGTTCTCCGCTGTGCCACCCCATTCTTCATTCTTTATCCAAACAAGAATCCTTTTCCTCTTACTCTGCGCATCTTTGGGTGCACCGTATTTGTGCACTCTCCCGCTGCCACCCGTGACAAACTCTCACCCTGTGCCACTAAATGTGTCTTTCTAGGGTACTCTACCACTCAAAAAGGCTATTGTTGCTTTGACCCCGTTACCTGCAAGCAATATGTCTCTGCGGATGTCACCTTCTTTGAAAATGCATCCTACTTCTCTCCTGCTTCTTCCTCTACACCTGCTGATCCTCCGTCTCCTAGCCACCCATCAATTCCTTCTACTCCCACTGACGTTCCGCCCTCTCCACCATCTCCACCATCTCCATCATCTCCACCATCTCCACCATCTCCTCCGCTATCTCCTTCCTCCCCGCAGCCGTCTCTCTCTCCTCCCGGGACAGCTCTCTCCCACATGGATGCTCCGGATACTGAGGAACCTGCTGATCTGGATCTCCCAATTGCTCTTCGCAAAGGGGTTTGGGCATGTACCCAACACCCGCTTGCTGCAGTTGTTTTATATGATCGTCTTACCCCCTCTCGCAGAGCGTTTGCACTGTCTATCTCGGCCACTGCCACCCCCCGTTCCTACCAGCAGACCCTTACTATTCCTCATTGGAAAGCTGTCATGGATGAGGAGATTACTACTCTCACTGAATAGGGTACCTGAACCCTTGTTCCTCCTTCTTTCGGCATAGATGTTGTTGGTTGTCGTTGGGTCTTTATGGTGAAGTTCCTCCCCGATGGCAGTGTGGATCGTTACAAGGCTCGCCTGGTTGCCAAGGGTTTTACCCAAACTTATGGTGTTGATTACTTTGACACTTTCTCTCTCGTGACTCGTCTCAGCACTATTAGGGTTCTTCTCTATGTGGCTGTCAACAGGGATTGGCCCATTTCACAGCTGGATGTTAAGAATGCTTTCCTCTATGGTGATCTGCAGGAAGATGTTTACATGGAGCAACCTCCTGGGTATGTTGCCCAGGGGGAGACACGAGTATGCCAGCTAAAGAAGGTTATTTATGGGCTCAAACAGAGTCCTCGTTCCTAGTTTGACAAGTTCAGTGGCATTGTTGCAGCCATTGGTTTTACAAGAAGCTCAGCAGATCACTCCTTATTTGTTCGAAAAACCGTCTCTGGTCTGGTTGTTCTTGTGGTTTATGTTGATGACATTCTTCTTACTGGCGGTGACCAGGATGGGGTATTATTGACAAAGAAACACCTTCGTCAACACCTGGTCACAATGGATATGGGCTCCCCGAAATACTTTCTGGGGATTGAAATCTCAAGGAAGCCCAACTCCATGGTACTTTCCCAATGAAAGTATGCTCTTGATCTTTTAAAGGAGGCAGGATTGACTGGTGCTAAACCTGCACATTGTCCTATGGCTGCTGGAGAAGACAAAACTTGGACAGATGACTCGCCTCTTCTATCTGATCATACGAGGTACCGACGTCTGGTGGGCAAGCTCATATATCTCACGGTAACTAGACCCGACATCTCTTATGTTGTTGACAAGGCGAGCCAGTTCATGCAAGCTCCTAGGGAGTGTTATTTACAATCTGCCCTGAGGATATTAAAGTATATTAAAGCAGCACTAGGGAAAGGACTCCTCTTTCAGAAGAATGGTCACCTAAGGGTTGAAGCATACTCTGATTCAAGTTGTGCTGATGACAAAGGGGACCGCAAATTGACATCAGGTTTCTGCACGTTTGTTGGAGGCAATCTTGTGAGTTGGAAGATCAAGAAACAGTGGGTGGTTTCAAGGTCTAGTGCAGAGGCAGAATATCGCGGCATGATGTCGACTACATGTAAGTTGAAATGGTTGCGGGCTCTCATGCTTGACTTAGGAGATGTTTACCACTATCCTCTTCCTATGTTCTGTGACAACAAGTCTGCGATATACATTTCCAAAAATCCGGTCTTTCATGAGAGAACAAAACATATAGAAGTCGACTGTCATTTTATTCGGGAAGAGATATTGAAGAAACAGATTTGCACTCCGTTCGTCACTTCCGACAATGAGTTGGCAGACGTCTTCACCAAGCTGGTGTCCACTTCCTTTTTTCACATCTGCGACAAGCTGGGCATGATTGATATCTATGCTCCAGCTTGAGGGGGAGTGTTGCAGGATGGAAACCGGGCGGTCTGTTACTATTCAGAGACCGGGTGGTCTGGGGGTTTCTCCCAACCGGTCTGTGTGCCGGGCTGTTGCTGTTTGGTGTTCCAGCGGTCAGGCGGTTTGTCTCAGATGACTTGGAGGTTGGGCGGTCTAGCGGTCTCCTATGACAGCTTACTCTTTGTGTTGCTTGTTCTCCTCCTATTGGAGGTCGGACGGTTAGTCGGTTTGTCTAACCGCACGATCTGTCCGGTTTGTCTTTTTGTAAATCTGCATATACTTGTAAATTTTTAGTCTCACATTGCTTAACTGTAATCTCTCTCATCTCCTCCATTCTATAAAAGGGAGGCTATACCATTGTAATTGATACCTTTTTGGAATAATAAAGTTTACATTACTCCAATTTTTGGTCTGTTATTTTCTGTTCGCACACACTTATAGGATGATCCATTCTCCTACCAGGAGGCAATGAGATCCAGAGATTCGTTGATGTGGGCAGAAGATATTGATGATTGTGCGAACAAAAAAAAAGAGTCCGAAAATTGGACAAACTGAAATTTTTGTATTCCAAAAAAGGTGTGTATTACATGATATAGCCTCCTTTTTATAGAATGGAGGAGATGATAGAGATTACAAATAAATAATGTGAGACTAAAAATAACAAGTACAAGCAGTTTAACATAAATACAAGCCGCGCGGTTTGATGAATGGGCAAACCGCCTGGCAACCACCAGATGGAGACACCAAGCCGCCATAATAGACCGCCAGATCGCCCGGTCTCCAAGACGCCAGAGACTTATTGACAAACCGCCAGAACACCAACAACAACAAGTCTGCAACCAAGCCGCTGGAGAGAAACCGACAGACCGCCGAGACTGCAAGCAGCCAGAGATAGACCGTCAGACCGCCCGGTCTCTATTCTGCAACACTCCCCTCAAGCTGGAGCATATATATCGAAAATGCCCAGCTTGTCGCAAATGTGATGAAAAGAGGCGGATACCGGCTTGGTGAAAATATCAGGCAACTCTTTATCGGAGGTGACGAACGGAGTACAAATTTGTTCCTTCAGAATGTCTTCCCAAATAAAATGGCAGTCAACTTCAATGTGCTTGGTTCTCTCATAGAAGACCGGATTTTTGAGATGTATATGGCGGCCTTGTTGTCACAAAACATAGGTAGAGGTTGGTTGTAAACCTCTCTTAAGTCTAGCATGAAAGCCCGTAACCACTTCAAGTCACACGTGATTGATGTCATACTTAGATATTCTGCTTCTGCACTGGACCTAGAGACGATCGACTGTTTCTTGCTTTTCCAGCTCACAAGGTTCCCCCCTACAAAGGTGCAAAAACTTGATGTTGACTTGCGGTCTCCTTTGTCATCGACATAGCTTGAATCAGAGTACGCTTCAACCCTTAAATATCCATTCTTATGAAAGAGAAGTCCTTTCCCAAGATCTGATTTAATATACTCCAATATCTTCAGGGCAGACTGTAGATGACACTCCCTAGGAGCTTGCATGAATTGACTAACCTTGCCTACAATATAGGCAATGTCGGGTCTGGTCACTGTGAGATATATGAGTTTATCAACCGGATGTATGTACCTCGTAATATCAGAAAGAAGAGGAGAGTCATCCGTCCATGTTTTATCTTCTCCAGTCGCCACGGGATATCGAGCATGTTTAGCCCCAGTCAATCCTGCCTTTTTTAACAAGCCAAGAGCGTACTTCCGTTGAGAGAGGACAAGAGAATCGGGCTTCCGAGAAATTTATATCCCCAGAAAGTATTTTGGAGAGCCCATGTCCTTTGTAACCAGGCGTTGCCAAAGATGCTTTTTTGTCAAGATTATCCCAGCTTGGTCATCTCCAGTAAGAAGAATATCATCCACATATACTGCAAGCACCACTAGACCTAGAGAAGTTTTATGAGTAAATAAGGAGTGATCAGCAGAACTTCTCGTAAAACCTACAACCTCCACAATCCCGCTAAACTTGTCAAACCAAGCGCGAGGACTTTGTTTTAGGCCATAGATAGCTTTCTTGAGCCGGTAAACCTGTGTCTCCCCCGGAGCAACATACCCTGGAGGTTGCTCTATGTAGACATTTTCCTGAAGATCCCCATAAAGAAAGGCATTCTTGACATCCAGCTGTGAAATGGGCTAATACCTGTTGACAGTCATAGAGAGAAGGACCCGAATAGTGCTGAGATGATCAACCAGAGAGAAAGTATCAAAGTAATCAACATCATAAGTCTGGGTAAAGCCCTTGGCAACAAGCCGAGCCTTGTAACGATCCACGCTGCCATCGGGGAGGAATTTCACCATAAAGACCCAGCGACAGCCAACAATATTTGTGTCGAAAGGAGGAGGAACCAGGGTCCAGGTGCCCCGTTCAGTGAGAGTAGCAATCTCTTCATCCATGGCAGCCTTCCAGTGTGGAATGGTAAGGGCCACCTGATAGGAATGGGGGGTGGAAGTGGAAGAGATCGCCATCACAAACTTCCTGCGAGCAGGTGTTAGATGATCATATGAAACAATGACAGCAAGCGTATGTTGGGTACAAGCCCGAACCCCTTTGCAAAGGGCAATGGGGAGGTCCAGGTCAGCAGGTTCCTCAGTATCCGGAGCATCCGTGGTGGAGAGAGCTGGCCCGAGAGTAGAGAGTGACGGCGGTGAAGAGGAGGGAGATTGCGGAAGTGGAGAGGGAGGTGAAGAGGATGGAGATGGTGGAGGAGGAAATACCTCAGTATGAGGGGATGAGCTAGAGAGAAGAGGAAGAGGAAGACTGGATGCCACAACGAGAGAAGAGGAGTCGTTAGAGAAATATGGAGCATTCTCGAAGAAGGTAACGTCCGCGGAGACGAACTGCTTGCGAAGAATGGGGTCAAAACAATAGTAGCCTTTCTGAGTGATAGAGTAGCCCAAAAAGACACATTTGGTGGAGCGAGGGGAGAGTTTGTCACGGGTGGCGGATGAGGCATGCACAAAGGCTGTGCAGCCAAAGATACGTAGAGGGAAAGGAAAGGGATCCTTTCCTGGATAGAGAATGGAGAAAGGGGTTTGACTGTGGAGAACGGTGGAGGGAATGCGATTGATGAAATAGCAAGAAATGAGAACAACATAGCCCCAGTAGGAGGGAGGGACATGCATTTGCATTAGTAAGGTGCGAGCGACATCAAGGAGGTGACGGTTTTTGCGTTCCGCCACTCCATTTTATTGTGAGGTATAAACGCAACTGGTTTGATGAATAATCTCATTTTGCATACAAAAGGAAGAAAAAGTTTGACTAACGTACTTTTTGGCATTATCAGAGCATAAGGCTTTAATAGAAACATCAAATTGATTTTTAATTAAGTGATAAAAAGATGTTCATACATCAAAAAGTTCGGAGCGTTCTCGTAAGATATACACCCAAGTACATCGAGAGAAATCATCAATGAAAGTAACAAAATAATAGCCACCCCGACCAACGGTGAGGGAGGAGCAGGTCCCCAGATGTTGGAGTGAACAAGATCAAACGGACGGGTAGAACCACAAACTTGCTTCGGCGGGAAGGAGGAACGATAATGCTTGCCAAGCTGACAGGCATCGCAGTTGAGAGGAGAACTGTGTGGAGGGAGGTGAGGCAGAAGCTAATGAAGAAGTCATGGAGGAGGATGCCCAAGGCGAAGATGCCATTGTAGGAGATCTATAGAAGAGAAGGAGAAGGCTGACATAGCAGAAGCGTTGTCAAGGAAGAAGAGGTCGCCGCTCTCAGTCCTAGTAGCAATCGTCCGTTGGGAGCTCGGATCCTGAAAAGAGCAAGAAGTGGGAGTAAATGTGATGGAGCATTGAAGTTGCTTGCACAAAGATGTAACCGACAACAAATTGCAGGGAAACTTGGGCACATAGAGAGTGTCGGCCAAGCGAATAGACGGAGTGACATGAACCACTCCCGTTCCATGAACCGAGGAGGGAGAGTCGTATGCAACAAGGACCGGGGGCAATCGATCATGTGTTTCAAGGAGAGAAAAGCATTGCAGATTGCCCGTCATGTGATTAGTTGCACCAGAGTCGATGAGCCATTTACCTTGAGTCACCACGTGAGCACTACCTGAGGAAGTGACCACCGAAGCGGATGGCTTGGAAGAGGAGGTGGAAGAGTCACCAGAAGGGCGAAGATGTGGATGTTTCAGCCAACATCGATCCACAAGATGCCCGGTGCGACCACAATGAGAGTAGAGGAAGAACGAAGAACTTCGACCACCAGAATGGTGGTTGTGACTACCAGAGCCGCTCCGTTGAGTCTGGTGAGCATATTGTTCTGGAGGAGGAGAAGACAGAAGCGGATGCTGAAGAAGAGATGTAACTGCGGCAATGCGTGCAGCAGTAGTATCCAAGTTGGGAGAGTCCGCTTCACCCAAGATTTGTTGGCGGATCATGTCGTAGGAATCAGGAAGCCGTAGGAGGTAGCAGACAACAAGAAGTTCTTGAAAGTGCTTGTGCTGTTCGACGAGATCCGCAGAGAAGGGGCGATGTTGAAGAATCTCAGCCCCAAGAGCTTGGACCTGTTGATAAGCGGTAGCAGGAGATATAGAAGGACGAGCAAAGAAGTCCGCATATAAAGTACAGATGCAGGACGTCTGATCCCCCTTTGAGTACAGATCACCAAGATGAAGCCATGCCTTCTTGACCGTCTCATCATGACGGATGACAGGAAGACACTCATCGAAAAGACTGTTAGCGAGCCAAGTGCGGACAAGCGCATCACTAGCATCCCAGTCGTCAAACTCAGCGGAAGTGGTAGGAGGAGGGTCATCGGTAAGGTGGTGGCGTTTGCGTTGTGAGCGAAGGAGGAAGGTGAAGGAGATGCTCCAATCTTGGTAGTTGGAACCAACAAGCATGGAGACGATGCCAAGATTCCTAGAAGGAATGGGAGGATGAGGCGGAGTTGCCACAGGAGTAGCGGTGGTCGTAGAAGAACCAGAAAGGGCCATAGAAGAAGCCGTGCGGGTAGAGAGAAGAGAGAAAGGCCGCACGGAAAGAAAGAGGTCGAGGCGGAGAAAAGGCCACGCGGGTAGAGAGAAGACCGTAGCGGACACAAGGAAAGGAACACAGCGGATAGAACAAGAAACCACATCGGACAATTGGGAAGAAGTCGCGCGAGAAGAGAGCAGGCCGCGCGAATAGGAGACCGATAAGTCGCGAAAGTAGGTTGCGGAGAAAGAGCGAGAAGAAGAAGGCCGCGCAAACAAAGAGCAGCGACAAAGGAGGAGAGGCCGCGCGAACAAGCGACAAGAAAGAGAACAAGTCACGCTGAGAGAGGAAGGCACTGAATCAGGCGGACAAGATCGCGTCCTCTGATACCATGCGCGAACAGAAAAAAAGAGTCCGCAAATTGGACAAACTGGAATTTTTGTATTCCAAAAAAGGTGTGTATTATATGGTACAACCTCCCTTTTATAGAATGGAGGAGATGAGAGAGATTACAAATAAACAATGTGGGACTAAAAAATAACATGTACAAGCGGTTTAACATAAATACAAGCCGAACAAGCCGCGCGGTTTGATGAATAGGCAAACCGCTCGGCATCACCAGATGGAGACACCAAGCCGCCACAATAGACCGCCAGATCGCACGGTCTCCAAGACGCTAGGGACTGATTGATAAACCACCAGAACACTAACAGCAACAGGTCTGCAACCAAACCGCTGGAGAGAAACCGACAGACCGCCCGGACTGCAACCCGCCAGAGACAGACCGCCAGACAGCCTGGTCTCTATTCTATAACAATGATGAGATGATTGATTTTGGGGTCAGATCTTGCTGCAGTTAGGGAAATTAAATCCACTATGGCAGAAGTCTTTGACATGAAGGACCTTGGTCCTGTAGATACCATGTTAGGTATGAATGTTGGAGTTGACAAGGGTCGAGTTACACTTTGTCAGGCTCATTATATTGAACAACTTCTTTCGACCTGGGGATTTGATAATTGTAGACCGATTGAGATGTCATTTGATCATAATGTTAAGTTGAGTCCTAATGTAGAGACCAGCATTG
Source organism: Platanthera guangdongensis (assembly GCA_039583875.1). Lineage (NCBI taxonomy): Eukaryota > Viridiplantae > Streptophyta > Magnoliopsida > Asparagales > Orchidaceae > Platanthera > Platanthera guangdongensis. The sequence continues at coordinate 541,791 of CM077165.1, forward strand.
ATCAAGTTAGGTATTCCAAGATAATTGGTAGTCTCATGTATGCCACAAGTTGTACAAGACCAGACATTACTTTCACGGTTAATATGTTGAGCCGTTTTACCAGTAATCCAGGCAAAGAGTATTGGGAAGCCCTAGACAGGCTGTTGAGATAACTGAGAGGTACTAAAATCATGCTCTGTGCTACACTGGTTACTCACCTTCTATGGAGGGACATTCTGATGCATCGTGGTGTTCAGAAGTCGGGAACAACAAGTCCACCAGTGGATATATATTCACTTTGGGTGGAGCTGCTATCACTTGGAAATCCAAAAGACAGACCTGTATAACATTGTCGTCTATGGAAGCCGAGTTGTTTGCTTTAGCTTCGGTTGGTGAAGAGGAGATTGGATCAGGAACTTAATTTTAGACATTCCCTTGTCTAAATTATAAGTTAACTCATTGAGCTTGTTTTGTGATAATCAAGCAGCAGTTCAAGTCATTAAGAATACCATCTATAATACTAAGAGGAGACATGTACGACTGAGATATGCCTTGTTGAATTATCTGAAAGAACAAGGAATTATCACTTTGATCGATGTACGTTTAAAGGATAACCTAGCTGATCCATTGATGGAAGGAATGCCCAAAGATCGGTTAATGAAAATAGTGGGGGAAATGAGACTAAAGGCGATTTAGTTCGGTCTTAGTTCAGCAATAGACGATTTAGATCAGTCTTTGTCCAAATGTTTTGATTATTCTGATTTCCTTTGTCAAAGCAAGCATGTTGTGTTCTGTTGATGCTCTTGGTTGTTGAGCTCGGATCTGGTAAGTTGTTTCATTCCAAACTTAATGCTAACAACTTCACCTGGATTCGGCTTTTGCCTTAGAGGAGAGTGTTATTCAAAACTTGATAACACAATCTAACTTGGCCTTGTCTCTTCTTCTTGAGATTGGTTCCATTCCAAACTTGACGAGTTTCAATTAACTTTAAAAGGCAGAACCGTGGCATTCCATATAGAATCACATATATAACTGCGGTGCCCAGAAGACTGAAATTGTTTCGGTTTAAACAAATATTAGGTTCCGAGGTAAAAATATAATACTCTGTTAGTGTGTCCTCCCAACCAAATTAAAATGATAAATACTAAGTTCTTTTAGTAGAACTAGATATTTGCAAATTTGCAGAAGATAAAATTCTGTTGGATCCCTAGTTTGATTTGAGCTAGGTTCACTAATTAGGATGTTTGACCCACCATGTATAGCCCATGTCATGTCTGAAAGAAATTGTACCTAATCACCTACAGGGGGGGGGTGAATAGATGACTTAATCTTTTTAAACTTTTAGGCAGATTATATCACAGAGTTCACAGTACATAACACAGCAACCACAGAATCATACATACACAGAGTACACACAGTTTTATAGTAGTTCCCCAAGATTTGGGTACATCCACTTTCCTCCTTCGCCTAACTAGTAGTGTACTAGATTCGGCCAAACTCCTCCACTATACCTCAGATCCTCAGATCTTACACTCAGAACCCCAACCAGGTTCCTACAGCTCAGAGTGATCTCACTCCTACAACTCAGGCTCAACAACCTTACCACTCAGTCTTCACAAAGACCTACACTCAGCCACAAGGCCTACACTCAGAGAAATGAATCTCCTACACTCAGGCACATAGGCCCTACCACTCAGCCTTTATAATTTCAGGCTTACAACTCAGATCCCTAAGGATCCTACAAGAAATTTAGAATACTATGTGTATAACCTCAACTCAGAATAAGAGAGAAGAGTTGACAGGTTTCTTGATGAGTTCTTGAAAGAACTCTGCTGAGATCAACCTCTCTTGGCTTCCTTCAAAGCTTCTTGAATGTAGAACACAGTAGGGTTGATACTCTATGCAGCTGATCTTCAATCACTGCAACTTAAGATTCAGATCTTGATCTGAAACCTTCTTCACAGCCTGGTTCAACAGCTGTCTTCTTGGAAGGAGCTCCCTCTCTCCAACTTCTTAGATCTTCACTTGAATTGATTCTTCAATGAAGTGCTTGATCTTCTTCTCAATCAATCTTTTCAATCATCTTCTTCTGTTGACAGGATGAGCCTATATATAGGCCTTCTTCATGGTGACCGGCTGATCTGGTTTCTAACGACTTTCTGACAACTCTGACAGTTGTAGTAGACCGGCTGGAATGGCAGCTGTCATGTCATCCAATCACTTCTTGAATTTTCTGTAACTGTCTGAAAGTGTCGAGACAGTCAGTCTTTAAGTGTCGACACATATAGACTTAGTGTCGACACAAGTAGACTTAGTGTCGACACTAGCCTTCATGGTGTCGACACAACTCCTTGTGTTGTAGAATTTACTTCTCGACACTGCTTCTTCAACATGTGTCGATATTGATATTGTGTGTCGACACAATTCCTTGTTCTTCAGTACTTAGTTGAATTCTGCTAAGTGTCGACACAACTCCTTTGTGTCAACACATCTTCTTGTGTTGAACTTGTTCAGTGTCGACACATCTTCTTGGTGTCGACACATGCCTTCTGTGTTGATACTTACTGAGTGTTAACGCAGCTTCTTTTGTCGACACATTCTTCTTGTGTTGAGACTTTGGCTGAGTGTCGACACATCTCCTTTGTGTCGACACTTGTACTTAGAATTTGTTGAACTTTGCTGAGTGTCGACACAGCCTCCTAGTGTCGACACTTTCTTCATGTGTTGAGTCTTCTGCTGAGTGTCGACACATTCTTTATTATGTCGACACTTGTACTTAGACTCTGTTGAACTTTGATGAGTGTCGACACAGCCTCCTAGTGTCAACACTTGCACTTGAGCTTTGTTGAACTTTTACTGAGTGTCGACACAGCCTCCAAGTGTCGACACTTTCTGAAGTCGACAAAGTTCCTCTAGGTGTCGACACTGCTTCTAAGTGTCGACACAGCTTCTCTGGGCATTTCTTCATTGAGTGTCGACACTGCCTGTATGTGTCGACACTTTCCTTCTGGTGTCGACTCTGCATCCCTGGTGTCGACACAAGTCTTCTTAAGTGTCGACACTTTTCTTCTGGTGTCGACTCTGCATCCCTGGTGTCGACACAAGTCTTCTTAAGTGTCGACACTTTCCTTCTGGGTGTCGATACATGGACTTAGAAACTTTTCAGCTGTCCCTGCAAATATTTAACCTGCACAACTAAACTCAAAACACATCAAATACATTTTGATGTATATCATTGAGTAGGGTGAGACTTCTTCAAATCAGGTACATTTATTCCAATGTACCCAACAATCTCCCTCTATTTGGAGAAGTCATAACCCTTAGTCAATGATATACACCATACATAACAAAATCACAGTATGATGTAAAACAATGTTAAATGACAGGGTAAGTACATAAACATGTATAAGCAAACATGTATACACAAATATCATCTCAGAACAATAATGTAATAAATTTAATACATATCACATAGTTCTAAGAACTTTAACATATTCATTATTCAAAAGTTTACAGAGAGTTTAAAATCAAATGATTACAACTGTAAACTAAAGAAAAATTCTATCCTATTGCTGCTCAGGCTCCTTGATAACTATGCCCTTTCCTGATTGTATCTTTGCTTGGACTGGGGCTTCAGCATCTTCAGCAGCAGCAGGCTTCTTCCCTTTAAGATCTTTCTTTTTCAAATCTTCAGCCTTGATCTTTTGCCTTTCAAAGTAATGGTAAGGCTTAGGAAAGTACTTGCTAGGCTCTTGGGCAGTAGGAGGTAGCTTTCCCATCTTAGCCTTTCTTCTATATTGCACAATTTCCTCTTGCCTACTCTCATGCTTCCTCCATTCCAGTTCAGAATACCACTTGTTTCTATCTTGGATATTGTCCTTGGTAGCCTTCCATGCAGCCAAGATAATATTCTTGGAAGTGGGGCTCCACTGTTCAAAGTCAGGCCTCAATTCAGCTTGCTCCCTGAATCTCTTCTTAGACAATTGTGCTTCTTGTTCTTTCTGCAAAGCCTCTTGTTCTTTCAGTATAGCCTCTGGCACTGGCTGAACCACTTTCTCTATGATGATCTTCTGATTTCCCTCAGGAGGGCTATACATTGATTGTATGTCTTGATGTACCATATCAAAGTCTGGTGGAGGGTATATTACTTGAGCCACTTCAGCTTGTTCCCCTCCAAGATATGCAGGATTAATACCAGACTCTGCCACATTGTCATCAACACATAATGAAGGATATCCCAGAGTGGCTCTGATGGAATTAGAAATCCATTTTGCATGATCAGAGCTGGCTTTGACTAACACCCTCTCCCCCTTTATGACTTCTTTTTTAATGTGATCTCTTAGATCATCTTTCTGGAATCTTATTTGATGATTCAGATAATTAACTCCATCCTTATAGAAGGGTTTGAACTTCTGAAGTTGTTCAGTTATTGCCTTCTTAGAGTCTTCCAAAACAGTCTGAAAAGCAGTAATGTGCTCTTGGAACTTCTTATCAAACTCTTCCTGGGCTGTAATCCTTGCTGTAGTTTGAGCAGCAGCTAGATTCTGCATCTTAGTGACTATCACATTGTGTGATTCAGTCAAATTGTCATTCATTCTTATCTGGTTTTCCAGGACATAGCCTTGCTTTACTGCCAGGTCTTCAATTTGTTTTTTGATATTTTCTTGATGAGTAGCTAGATAGACTACTGCATGTCCTCCCTTATGAAAGCAGTCAGTCATTTCTTTCTTATTCATATTCATTTCAAATCTTATTGACTTAATATCTTGGGCCAGATCAAATTGCAATGACTTATGCACTTCATCTACATACTTTTCCAGAGCTTGCCTTTGCTCATCCAGCTTAATCTGCATTGCCACCATCAATGAACTGTAGTCAGTAGATGGGGCTGACTGTGGTGCAGGCTATGGTGCTATTGTTTGTAAAGCTTTCTTATATGTCTAGCTCCTCCTTTTGAAAACTTGAAATTTTATCTTCTTGGCTCTTGCAGCCTCTTCATCTTCAGAAGCAGATGTGCTTGCAATATCAACTCTTTCTTTTGGGCTAGGAGGTAAATCCTTCCTAGGTAACTCCTCAGCATTCTTAGGCTTTTCAGTCTCTTTGCTTGCAGTTTCTTCTAGAATCTCCACTTGCTCCCCCTCAACATGGGTCTTCTCCCCCTCAGCAGCAGCACTTTCTTTCTCAAAGTCAGTTTGTAGAAGATTTGGGAATAGCTCTTCTAGGGTAAATTCTTGTTGAGTATGAGCTGGAGAAACTCTTATCTCATCAACAACTTGATCAGCAACAGATGTGTCCTCCATGATAACATCTTGGGGTTGACTAGGAATCTGAGGTTGCTGATTAACATCAGACAATCTGTCAGTCATATCTTCATTTTCAATAGAGAAATCTAATTGGTTGATGTCAGTTATTACCTAAAGTATGGTTTGGGTAGCCTGTTCACTCTCTAGTGGAGTTGACTCATCCACCAGTAGAGGCTCCCCCTGGACTGATTCCAGGTGTACTGGGCTAGCTTGTGGTAGCTCCCCCTGCCTTGGGGCATCTTCTTGTCTAGCTGGAGATTGTCCAGCATTTCTAGTTTCTTCTTCATCTGGTGTAAACACTACATGCTCTTCAGAGCTGCTTGATGATTCTTGAGCCACAGGGACTGTCTTTTTCTTCTTCTTTTGGGGTGTTACCTTCTCAGGAGTTGGCATTTCTTTGGTTAACACTCTATCCCATCCAGAGAAGATTCTTATATCCATCTTCCTTATGTGGTTGATCTTAAATCCAGCTGCTTGACTCATCACCTCTGGTATACTACCAGCTAGGTATAGACTTAGTATTCTACCCAAATTGGGCATCTTCATACTCTCTTTAATCTTATCAAACATAACTGTAGCCCAATCAGTATTTAGTTTGAATATTATCCTTGTCATGAGGCTAAACATGTGAGCTGAGATTCTGTCATGCCCTCCAGGCTTGCTCAAGATAACCTTGCCAACAATTTCAGATAGAAATTTGCCTTGCATGTTCATTCCCTTACTGTTGAAAACAGAACCTATCTTCAGGTTGGAGTCCAGTCCACACCATGTTAGTGCTTCTCTAGTCTTAGTAGCAGAAATATCTTCTTCTTCCTTAGTCCTAGGTAGTTGAAGTACCTTTCTCAGACTCTTAGGAGAGACCTTCACCTTTTCTCCATGAACTCTTGACTTAATCTTGAGTCCAGATTCATCTATTGTTGCTCCATTTAGAAATTCCAGGACCTCCTTCTTCCAAATCTTGATCGGCTCTGAAACCAGAAACTCTAACCCAGTCTCTGCGATTAGGGTTATCACGCCTTTGATATCTGGTTCCGCGTCATCAAAAGCATGCCGCACAAGTTCATATCCTTCATTCACATTCTCTTCTAGCTTGGGCGCCATTAGGGTTTGAAGAAATTTGAATTGAGAGAAGAGAGGTGTCGACACACAAGTTTGGTCTCGAAACTTTGGTAAGCGTGTCGACAAACAATGACGAAAACCTATTTATACCTTTCTAGAATCGAAGATGAAAGGGCGCGTCAAAATACTCAAATTGTGTCGACACTGTTGATAAGTGTCGACACAGACTTATAATGTCGCGACAACTATGTGTCGACACAAGTATAGTCGACAGAATATATGTGTCGACACTTGTTTATGTGTCGACACCGCTTAGCTCGACACTTAGTCGAGACTTTACTTGTCTAATTCAGTGTAAATCTTAAGTGTCGACACCACCTTGGATGTGTCGACACCTATCCTGCATGTGTCGACACTAATTATCTGAAGTGTCGACACCAACTTCCTAGATGTGTCGACACCTTTTCTCTGAAGTGTCGACATCACTTCTATGTGTCGACACAAACAACTCTGTTTGTCGACACCTTTTTACTTAGCCATTTTTGGAAACTTATTCTAAGTTTATCATACCTAATTCAATTTTGAACCTATTGAATTTGGTTTCATCTAAGGGCTTAGTATACATGTCAGCTAGTTGATTATCTATATTTATATATTCTAGTGAAATATCTCCTTTTTCCACATGTTCTCTTAGAAAATGGTATTTGATTTCTATATGCTTAGTCCTACTATGAGAGACAAGATTTTTTGCAATAGAAATAGCACTAGTAGAATCACAAAATAGAGGTGTTCTACTTACTTGTATACTATAGTCTTTTAGCTGATTTTGTATCCATAGAAGTTGAGCACAGCAACTTCCTACATCAACATATTCTGATTCAGCTGTGAAGATAGCCACACTTGTTTGCTTCTTGCTACTCCATGTTATCAGTCTTCCACCTAGGAATTAACATGTACCAGTTGTACTTTTCCTATCTTCCTTGCAGCCTGCAAAATCTGCATCTGAATAACCTGTCAGTTCAAAGTCTCCATTCCTAGGGTACCAAAGGCCTAGATAAGGAGTGCCCTTAAGATATCTCAGTATTCTTTTGACTGCTGTCAAATGAGATTCTTTAGGGCAAGCTTGGTACCTAGCACATACACATGTAGCATACATGATATCTGGTCTACTTGCAGTCAAATACAATAAGGAGCCAACTATCCCTCTATATAAAGTCTCATCTATAGGTTTCCCTACATCATCTTTGCTAAGAGACATGCTTGACCTCATAGGAGTTTTCATGGTACTGGATGATTCCATACCATACTTCCTTATTAATTCTAGAGTGAACTTAGACTGGCATATGGATAAACCATTCTCAGTCTGTCTAACTTGGAGACCCAAGAAGAACTTAAGTTCCCTCATACTGCTCATTTCAAATTGTCTTTGCATTAATTTTGCAAACTTTTTGCAAAGACTACTTTCAGTAGACCCAAATATGATGCCATCTACATATATTTGGACTAGTATGATCTTGCCTCTGGATTCCCTAAGGAATAGAGTCTTGTTTATTTTCCCCCTTGTGAATTTATTCTCAATGAGGAAACTAGACAGGGTTTCATACCAAGCCCTAGGGGCTTGTTTTAACCCATACAAAGCCTTCCTAAGTCTATAAACATAATTAGGTTTAGTTGAATCAACAAAACCTGATGGCTGTTCCACATAGACTTCTTCCTTTAGATTGCCATTCAAAAGGCTGACTTAATATCCATTTGGTATACTTTAAACCCTTGATAGGTTGCATAGGCCAAGAACATCCTTATAGCTTCCAGTCTGGCTACTGGAGCAAAGGTTTGATCAAAGTCAATACCTTCTTCCTGCCTATATCCCTTAGCAACCAGTCTTGCTTTGTTCTTGATAATCACTCCATGTTCATCCATCTTGTTCCTGAAGATCCACTTGGTTCCAATTATGTTGTGGTCTTTTGGTTTAGGAACAAGATCTCAGACTTTGTATCTCTTAAACTGATTCAGTTCCTCTTGCATAGCCTCAATCTAATGAGGGTCTAGGATAGCTTCTTCAAATCTCTTTGGCTCTACTTGGGATAGAAAGCTGGAGTAGAGTACTGAACTTAGATTTCTGCTCCTTGTTTGTACCCCTTGACTTAGATCACCAATAATTTGATTGGCTGGATGATCTTTTAGGTGTCTATTAGCTGGAGGCAGCATGTCTTCAGGTTAAACTCCTTCAGCTTCTTCAACTTGCTACACTCCTTGGTCTTCTTCTGCATCAAGTGCATCTAGTACTCCCCATGGACAACAGCCACTATCATCTACATGCTGACTTACAGTAGATCCTTCTTTAGTAGTAAGCTTGTCCATCTTCTTAGTCACACCTGTGGAGCTGCAAATACTTCTAGACAATTCATTGTTAATGAGTCTAGCTTCATCAAATACTACATGTACTGACTCTTCTACAACTTGAGTAGTCAAGTTGTAGACTCTATAAGCCTTACTGTTATTGATGTACCCAACAAAGATACCCTCTTGGGATTTGACAGCAAACTTGGTTAAGTAAGACTTACCATTGTTAAGTATATAACATTTACAATCAAAGATCCTGAAATAGGATAGGTTTGGTTTTCTGCCTTTCACAATCTCATAGGGGGTCTTGTTGTGACTTTTGGTGATAGTAGCCCTATTAATTACATGGCATGCAGTGTTTACTGCCTCAGCCCAGAAATATTCTGGGAGAGATGTGTCACTTAATAGGGTTCTACCAGCCTCTATCAAGGTTCTATTTTTCCTTTCAGCAATGCCATTTTGCTGAGGTGTTCTTGGTGAAGAAAATTCCTGAAATATCCCAAACTCTTCACATAGCTTTGTCATACTATCAGATTGGAATTCAGTACCATGGTCACTTCTCATTTTGACCACTGTACTGTCTAACTCATTCTAAATTTGTTTGACAAAACTATAAAAGATACTAGGTGTTTCAGATTTCTGTCTAAGGAAGAACACCCAGGAAAACCTTGAGTAGTCATCTACAACCAAAAATGTGTAGACCTTCCTACCTAGGCCGTGAACTGGCATAGGACCAAAGAGATCCATATGCAAGAGGTATAAGCACCTCACATCATCTTTGTTTTCAATGCTATTAAAGGTGGATCTAGTCTGCTTGCCCTTTTGACAAGCTGAGCATATCCCATCTTTAATACACTTAACCTGAGGACCATTCCTCACTAACTCTTTGCTATAGAGTTGATCAATTATCTTGTAGTTAAGATGAGCTAGTCTCTTATGCCATTTAACACAATGAGAGACTTTCTCATCAGCTACAAGACACACTAGAGAAATATTGTTCTCACACATAATGTCTAGACAATAGACATTTCTCTTTCTGTAACCAGTCAGAATGATCTCTTGATCATTTGATCTCCTGATATGACAACCATCTTTGACAAATGAGATGTCATATCCTAAATCACTCAGCTGACTTATACTAATAAGGTTATGTTTCAAACCTTTAACATAAGCCACTTGAGTAATTGTTATAAGGTTGCTAGAAATGTTACCAAAACCTTTGATGATTCCTTTTTCAGAACCACCAAAGGTGACTTTAGGATCATCCTTTATTGGTGTGTAGTCCTTTAGCAATCCCCTAGTTCCAGTCATGTGCCTGGAACATCCACTGTCCAAGTACCATATTGGGGCATGACCACTTGCACTCACCTGACTAGGTCCAGGCTGCTCCTGGATTTTGTCACCTTCAGATAAGGCCATCAGTCCCTGGCACTGATTGCCCTCTTGCTCATATATAGAATTCATTAACTGGATGAACTCCTCTTCTTCTTCTTCAGCAAACAGTCCAATGTAAGCTTCAGCTTCTGAATCAGTTTCTGAAGAAGACATATCTGACAGACTTTTGTCCTTCTTTGCAATAAAGGATCTTTCCTTTTGCCCTTGATTTGAGTCTTCTTCTTATCAGTTGACTCTTTCCTTTTCTCTGGACAGTCAGCAACAACATGTCCTTGTTTGTTACAATAATAACAGACTATCTTTGAAGATGTAGTTCTACTTGTCTTGGGCTTTCTCTTGTCATTCTTTGATGACTTCTGTGAAGTGGAAGGCTTAGACCTCCACTGTTTCTTCTTTAGGAACTTCTGAAAATGTCTTGTGAAAGCTGCAAAGTCCTCATCACTCTCACTGCTTTCAGAATTCCTGCTTTCTGATTCATCTGACCCAGTCTCAGCCACTTTTGGAGGAGGAGATGGAGACTTACTTTTATATTTCTTGGTGTCTTCTGTCTTGAATGCCACAGCTCTTTCTTTATGCTCAACTCTGGTAGTCTTCTCTTCTTCTTTCCTTACCATTAGCTTCATTTCATAGGATAACAGCTTTCCAAATAATGTTGGAGGAGGAATATCTGCTAACTTGGTCATTTCCCTTATGACACAAATCTTGGTGTCCCAGTCCTTTGTTAGGGACCTCAAGAACTTATCATTCAGCTCATAATTGCTGAATTCTCTTCCATAGGACATTAACTCATTAACTATCCTATAGAATTTCTTGTAGCACTCAGTTATGCTATCATACCTTCCTTGTCTGAAGCTCTCATACTTTTGGTTTAACAAAGACTTTCTGTCCTGTCTAACTTCTTCTGAACCATCCATGTACACTATCAGAGTATCCCATATCTCCTTTGATGTTTTACAGTGTATCAAGTTCTGAAATGTAGCATCATCTATTGCACTTACTATAATATTCTGGCCCTTTTGTCCATGGTGGCCAGAATAATCTCATCCTTGGTCATTTCAAAAAAGTCTTTTGGGGTTCTCTGATTTGCATCCAACACAGATACCTTCATTGGCACATATGACCCTTCTTTAACTGTGATATAGATTCTAGGGTCAGAAGCTTCCATAAATAGTCTAACCCTTTCTTTCCAGATGCCAACAATCTCCTTTCTACGGATTGACAACTTCATGGATCCAAGTTCTTTGTGATTCTCTATGGACCCCATTTTCTTGATTTTCTTGATTCTGCACTTGATTAAACTGAATCTGCCAACATGATCTTTTACTCAGACAGTTATGTCCTTTTTGAGGAACCTCCCTCTGATACCACTTGAAAGAAATTGTACCTAATCACCTAGAGGGGGTGAATAGGTGACTTAATCTTTTTAAACTTTTAGGCAAATTATATCACAGAGTTCACAGTACATAACACATCAACCACAGAATCATACACACACAGAGTACACACAGTTTTATAGTGGTTCCCCAAGGTTTGGGTACATCCACTTTCCCCCTTCGCCTATCTAGTAGTGTACTAGATTCAGCCAAACTCCTCCACTATACCTCAGATCCTCAGATCTTACACTCAGAACCCCAACCAGGTTCCTACAGCTCAGAGTGATCCCACTCTTACAAATCAGGCTCAACAACCCTACCACTCAGTCTTCACAAAGACCTACACTCAGCCACAAGGCCTATACTCAGAGAAATGAATCTCCTACACTTAGGCACACATGCCCTACCACTCAGCCTTTATAATTTCAGGCTTACAACTCAGATCCCTAAGGATCCTACAAGAAATTTAGAATACTATGTATATAACCTCAACTCAGAATAAGAGAGAAGAGTTGACAGGTTTCTTGATGAGTTCTTGAAAGAACTCTGCTGAGATCAACCTCCCTTAGCTTCCTTCAAAGCTTCTTGAATGTAGAACACAGTAGGGTTGATACTCTATGCAGCTGATCTTCAATCACTACAACTTAAGATTCAGATCTTGATCTAAAACCTTCTTCACAGCCTGGTTCAACAGCTGTCTTCTTGGAAGGAGCTCTCTCTCTCCAACTTCTTAGATCTTCACTTGAATTGATTCTTCAATGAAGTGCTTGATCTTCTTCTCAATCAATCTTTTCAATCATCTTCTTCTGTTGACAGAATGAGCCTATATATAGGCCTTCTTCATGGTGACCGGCTGATCCGGTTTCTAACGACTTTCTGACAACTCTAACAATTGCAGTAGACCGGCTGGAATGGCAGCTGTCATGTCATCCAATCACTTCTTGAAATTTCTGTAACTGTCTGAAAGTGTCAAGACAGTCAGTCTTTAAGTGTCGACACTTATAGACTAAGTGTCGACACAAGTAGACTAAGTGTCGACACTAGACTTCATGGTGTCGACACAACTACTTGTGTTGTAGAATTTACTTCTCGACACTATTTTTTCAACATGTGTCGATACTGATATTGTGTGTCGACATAATTCCTTGTTCTTCAGTACTTAGTTGAATTCTGCTAAGTGTCGACACAACTCCTTTGTGTCGACACATCTTCTTGTGTTGAACTTGTTCAGTGTCGACACATCTTCTTGGTGTCGACACATGCCTTCTATGTTGATACTTACTGAGTGTTGACACAGCTCCTTGTGTCGACACATTCTTCTTGTGTTGAGACTTTGGCTGAGTGTCGACACATCTTCTTTGTATCGACACTTGTACTTAGAATTTGTTGAACTTTGCTGAGTGTCGACACAGCCTCCTAGTGTCGACACTTTCTTCATGTGTTGAGTCTTCTGCTGAGTGTCGACACATTCTTTATTATGTCGACACTTGTACTTAGACTCTGTTGAACTTTGCTGAGTGTCGACACAGCCTCCTAGTGTCGACACTTGCACTTGAGCTTTGTTGAACTTTTGCTGAGTGTCGACACAGCCTCCAAGTGTCGACACTTTCTGAAGTCGACAAAGTTCCTCTGGGTGTCGACACTGCTTCTAAGTGTCGACACAGCTTCTCTGGACATTTCTTCATTGAGTGTCAACACTGCCTATATGTGTCGACACTTTCCTTCTAGTGTCGACTCTGCATCCCTGGTGTCGACACAAGTCTTCTTAAGTGTCGACACTTTTCTTCTGGTGTCGACTCTGCATCCCTGGTGTCGACACAAGTCTTCTTAAGTGTTGACACTTTTCTTCTGTGTGTCGACACATGGACTTAGAAACTTTTCAGTTGTCCCTGCAAATACTTAACCTGCACAACTAAACTCAAAACACATCAAATACATTTTGATGTATATCATTGAGTAGGGTGAGGCTTCTTCAAATCAGGTATATTTATTCTAATGTACCCAACAATGTCTGTGTCCTAGAGTTTTGGCTATGTCCTTAAAGTTAACACTACATGGACAAGCCAACAAAAGACTGCAGAAGACTCCATACTTAGAGAAAAAGCAATGTTCAGGAAAGTGAGTTCGACGTTTGTCGAACTCAGCTCGACGAAAGTCGTGCTCCGCTCGACGAACTCAGAGACAATTCTCTGAGTTGAGCTCGACGATATTCGAGCTCAGGTCGACGATTTTCGGAAGTTCAACTTCAACATTCTAAGTCCAGAATCCTTTCTCTGAACTCCAGTCGACGAAGTTATGTTATCAGCTCGACGAACTTAGAGCACAGAATTGACAAGTTTTATCATAAAGCAGTTAGCCGTTCTCAGGTCGACAAACTTGGATATCAGCTAGACAAACAACATTTATTAGGTCGACTAACATGATTTCTCAGGTCGACGAATTTTGGACACAGGTCGACGAAATCTGTTCTTTGCTCGACGAATTCTGTGCAGATCCAGACTTGGATTTTTCCTTCTTTTGTCCTTATTTTATTGCAGTAATTCCTGAATAATCAATGCTTAATATTCTCTGAATATAATCGTTAGAAGCAGCATTGATTATGATATTCATCAGGATTATTACTTACCGTTTTCAATAGGACAGTTGGGGAAATCCATTAATGCAGATATTCTATCTAGCCGTATTACATTCTCCAAGCCGTCAACAATTAATGCAAAAGGAATTCAAAAATTTCAAAGGATAATTTTGACTGATCATATAAAAGTGATTTTCTCTCTTTTCAAAAAAGAGACACACTCCATTAGGTTTGTCTCCGATCATCCTCTACTTAGTATCCTGGATGGAGTGGAGTGTTGAAACCGGAACCCGGCTTCCTGTGGAACTCGCCCTTGGGGAAAGGGGTGGTCTCGCGCCTACTTCGCTCCTGCAAGTGAAACAACAAGACAAGGAGTAACGGACCCAAGGGCTCGGCGGGTAGGTCCCACCACAAACCCGAAAGATCTCAGAGCGCTTCCCCTCCTTAGCCTGAAGCCGAGCTAAGGTACCCTCAGAAAGCACTTAGAGAATTTGGGGAGAGGAGCACAGGGAAAAACCTGCTTTCTGGGGTACCCCTTGGGTCCTATTTATAGTTTTTTAAAACCTGGATTGCCAATAACCAGAATAACTGACCTGAAATTACCAGAAAACCCTCGGCCGGGTCTGCCAACAGCCGAACTCCGCTGTTTTGAAGGGCTATGGGCAGACCAGCAGGGGTAAAATAGTGAAAAGTACCTCAGACACCCAGGCGAGCTGGGAGCTCTGGCCACCTCGGCATGCACTACTCGCCCATTGTTGTCGAGCTCCACTGCGGGGAAGCGAGCTGTGGCTTGCCTGGCGAACGCCGAGCTCGGGGGTCTCCGATCGTCGATCTCTGGTCGACGCTTGCCGAGTTCAGCCTCGCCCCTGCCGCTGCCGAGCTCGCCTGCTGCTCCTGGCCTGACCTACTCGCCCCTTGATGACCTTGCTCGCCGGACACGGGGTTGTACACAATCCCCGCTCTTTTCGAGCTTGTCAAAAAGCTCGGAAAGAAACATCCAACCCGAAGTGTGCGGCGAGCTCCGGCTGGCGAGTTGAAGGGAATCTTCTGGTGGGGGCCACCTGCGGCTATATATATGCACCTGCTCTGCTGCCTGACTCTTGCCATTCCCCCTGCTGCCTTGCCAAGATGCCCCTTCCTAAGGAGATTCAAGAGCACATAGATCGAGCCCGCCAGGCTTCCGAGGCTCGCATTGCCGCGCTGACGGCGGTCCCCGCAAAGGTTCCTCAAATTGACCCCGCCGAGCCGAGCTCCAAGAGGACAAAGCCATTCCCCGAGGCGGCCGAGCCCATCTTCCACGACCTGAGGGCCACGCTGGCTCGCGAGACCGGGTCTTCTACTCGAACTCTCCTGGAGAATGACAGGGAGGTTGTCGTTGTCGGCGACGACCCGGGCGGCCTACCAGACGACGAGGGCACCGCGCCGCGGGTCCCCGCGCCGCGAGGCGAGGTCACGCTCGCCACTTCGCGACTCTCGGCACCGGACAACCTCCCACGGGATCCGCCGCTCCTCTTCGGGATCCTGCCAGTGAGCTCGCAGAGGCCGGCTTCACCACCTGGCTCCCCTCCTCGGCAAATTGATGCGGCTGCCGGGGGGGCCTGGGGTCCATTCCTGTCCCGGGCTTCGAGCCCATCTCGCCGGGGGCTCGGGGCCCAGGTCGCGGGAAGGACCTGAGGTTCATCCCTCCTCGCATCTCCTTTGAGCCGCCGAGCTCTTCAGGTCTGCCTCGCTCAACTCTGTGCTTCACAAGCTTTTGCTCTGCTGACATCTGCCTTTACAGCCCTTCCCAGTCAATCGGTTGCCGAGGAGTCCTCGCGGGCAGCCCACCATTCTCCCCTCCCGTCTCCGAGCTCGCTGGACTCTTATCTGGGTCCGGAGGTGGATCAGGGCGAGCTGTCGAGGAGGGAGGTTAAGCTCCTCAAGAAGCTGGTGGGTGGTCTGCGCGAGGTGCAAGGAGTCAACGAGACGTTGCAGCGCGACTATGCGCGTCTTGCTGAGGAGGTGCGCCTCGGCCGACCTGGCGAGTTGATGTCTCCCTCCCGACTCCTGGATGAGATAGACGACGGTCTCTTAGTCGCGCAAAGGAATTCTGGAAGGATCCGCGAGCTACTCCGTGTGCGGCAGCTTGGGGGGCGGGGGTCGCGAGGCCGGGGTAGGTAAGTTTGCGGGCTCCTCTGCCGAGCCGACCGTCGCTCGCATCCCGATGCCCCCCCCTGTTCGCGCGCCTCTTTTTCTGTTTCGAACTTTCCCCTTCTGTGATGAGCAACTCTTAGAACATTCTTAATTATGTTATTTAAATAAAAAACCGTAATGCTTGGCTTAGCCTTGATTGGGATGTGCTGGAAGTCGGCGAGCTGGGTCGGCGAGCTGGGGCGGCGAGCTGAGGCAGCGAGCTACTCCGATGTGACATCCTGCCCCAGGTCCCTTTTCCTATAAATATCCCCCAGCTCACCTACCCCCGTACTATCTTTATTGTTTTGCTTCCCTTCCCTGCTTTTTTCCTTCTTCTGCTCGCGCAGCGCCTCGCTTCTTCCCTGCGATCATGGGCAAGACCAACCCGGACGCTGATGGCCGCTCCAAATGCGCGCAGCACTTTGCGGATTACTGCTTCTTCGACGGCCACACCAGCGAGGAGGAGCTCGCAGAATTCAAGGCCCTGTATGTGCCGCCGGGCTTTGAGGCGCGCAGGCCGGGACCGGGCGAGGCCATCAACACGTTCTACGAGAACGAGCTCGCATTCCCCATCTCGCACTTCGAGGTGGGGCTGCGACTTCCCTTGTGGCCGGAGATCCGGCAGATCCTGAAATACTACGGGGCCGTCCCCGCGCAGCTGAACTCAAACGCCATCGCCATGATGGTGGCGTTCGCGAGCTACCTCCGGCGGGAGAGGATCGAGTTCAACCTGACAGTGTTCAGGAAACTCTTCTCCTATAAGGCGACGACGGACGGGGTCGCCTACTTCGGCGGCTCCTTGATCAAAGTTCGCGAGATCGCGAACAAGCACCACACCTGGATGACCAAGATCGCCTTCATCAAGGGCGATCTCGGCAACATCCCCTACTCGCCGCAACAGAAAGGCGAGGAGGTGTACCGCCCGCCGGCCGTGTCTGGCAACGACGCCGAGCTCCACAAATTCTTCCTCCACAAAGATTTCGAGGTCGCCTTCCTGCGGAGGGGCCTCGACGCGCTCCCCCCGGTTCTGCCCGGCGAAGGTATGCTCTCCTCATCATGCCGAGCTCCGCTACTCGCGAGCTCGGCACATCATCATATCTGAATTTTCTAACCTTTCCAAGTATTTTCCTGCAGGGGAGCGGATAATCCCCGCGAACCCGCCTTTTGCGGACCCGGGGCTTGATACCGACCCCCTTGCCCGCGAGAGGGCGGCGGCGTGCCGAGATGAGGCGGCCCTCTCGCAGCCCTCTTCCAGCAAGAGGCGATCTGGGGACGCGGGGTCGAACCCGCCATCCGGCCCCAGTCAGATGAAAAAGATGCGGAGGGCCCTGCTGGCTCCGCGGGGGCAACAACAACAACAACAACAGCCCAGCCCCAAGTACATCAGCTCGTCGGAGACTCCTCCCGACGCGTCACCGGGGAGCCCGCTGAAGGAGACGACCAGCAAGGGCCGAAAGGGTGGCAAGGGCCCTTCCACCTCGGCTGCGATCTCCCCTCCTCCCTCGGCGAAGAGGGCCGCCCGCGAGCGCGCGCCGCCGAAGCAGCACCCCCTCTTCAACTTCGGCGCGCGCTGGAAGGATTCCGCGGGCGAGCCCATGCTGCAGTGGGACGAGCTCGCGCATCGAGTCTCCGTCTCCACTCTGCACCCGTCCTGGCACGACCGCGAGCCCGCCACCGGTCATGCCTACGCCCTCGGCTTCGGCCTTTATGGCCGGGAGGATGCCGAGGCCTACAAGAGGTCGACCCTCCGGCAGCTCGGCCATGAGGGGCTGCAGTCCCATCTGCGGACCCTGGAGCTGCACCACATGCTGGCGCGCCGCAGCTTCGCCCTCAGTCACCAGCTCGAAAAGGCCGAGCAAGCTCGCGACCTTGCCAAGGAGCAGGTTGCCGATCAGGCGAGGCGGCTCGGCATCGCGGATGGTCTTCTCGCCAAGACTGCTGGCGGGTTGGTAAGTGTCACGCACCACTCCCTTTTACTTGGAAAGCTTTGTGCTGCTGCTAAGTGAGCTTTTTTCCAGGATGCCAAGGCGGCGGGCGAGCTACAGGCTCGCAACTCTGAGCTGGGGGAGGAGAATGGCCGCCTGCGCGCGCAGCTGGCCGCGGATGCCGACGCTGCTGGCGAGCTCCAGGCTCGCAATGCCGAGCTTGGGGAGGAGAACGGCCGCCTGCGCGCGCGCCTTGGAGAGCTGGAGGGCGCGAACGCTAAGCTGAAGGGGGAGAACCAGCACCTTCTCGGCGAGGTGCGTCGCCAGGCGGAGATCTTCTTCCCGGGGCACGACATCGATCCCACACTCCCCTACAAGAGCCCGCGCATCTTCGGCGAGGCGGACCTTGTCGAGAGACTGCGGATCAACTCCATCCAGACCGCCGAGTGCACCCTCGCGATGATGAAGGACTCAGGGGTGCTGGTGGAAGGATGCGGGGAGATCTCCGCTCGGGACCTGATGCCGAGTCTGTTTCCGGCGACGCCGCCCAGCGAGAAGGAGGATAGCCTGGACGCGATGTTTGGGAAGAGCTTACAGGACCTCTCGGGCGACGGCGAGGATCATTCCGGCGGAGGGGGCGAGGCCAGTTGACAGCCTTGTACTTTTGTTTTCTTATTTCTTTTTTCTTTTTTGACTACTCGCTGTGGCGAGCTCCCTGTACATTTGTGAATAATAAATGAAAGTGTTTTGATCATACCGGTGTTCTTTTTCATGCCCGTTGTTATGGATGCGAGTGCTTCCTCCCGCGACCTCGCAGAGACAGGTTCCGCGAGTAGAGTGATCATGAGAGCGCGCACGCGAGCGAAACGTGTTTGGAGTGTTCGCCGAGCCCCAAATGATTTCGCTGCGAGTTACTCTCCGCCCTTATTACGCTGTTATTACCCACGCGCGGCCTTCTGCCTTCTATCCGCCTACCCTCACTCGCACGCGAGCCACCCAGGTTGTGCCCATCGATGAAGAAATTTTTCGAAGTGTGATGGGCCTGGGGTGCGAGTCGCCCCGGTCTGGCTTGTCTTTGGCGAGGCCCGGGCTCGCGGCCTGCTTCCCCATGCCGAGCCGGAAATGATGAGCCGAACTCGCCTATGCCGAGCCCTCTAGTCTGGCTTGCCTTCTTGATTACGCCGAGCTGAGTTTGCCGAGCCCGAGCTCGCCCTGACAGGGCCCTTTCCCCTTGCTCCCCGCCACAGACCTTGGCCTGTTCTTAACGACTTCAGGGCCGGCACCATCGAGTGACCTCCGGCTCTGCCAGCTAGGGGAGCCTGACAGCGGGATCTGCTCGAGGCCAAGGATGACACCGAGTGACTTCCAGCCCTGCCAGCTAGGTGAGAGCCTGACAGCGGGATCGGCTCGGGGTCCATTACTACCGACATCGAGTGACTTCCAGCCCTGTCAGCTAGGTGAGAGCCTGACAGCGGGATCTGCTCGAGGTCAAGGATGACACCGAGTGACTTCCAGCCCTGCCAGCTAGGTGGGAGCCTGACAGCGGGATCTGCTCGGGGTCCATTACTACCGCCATCGAGTGACTTCCAGCCCTGTCAGCTAGGTGAGAGCCTGACAGCGGGATCTGCTCGAGGTCAAGGATGACACCGAGTGACTTCCAGCCCTGCCAGCTAGGTGGGAGCCTGACAGCGGGATCTGCTCGGGGTCCATTACTACCGCCATCGAGCGACTTCCAGCCCTGTCAGCTAGGTGAGAGCCTGACAGCGGGATCTGCTCGAGGCCAAGGATGACACCGAGTGACTTCCAGCCCTGCCAGCTAGGTGGGAGCCTGACAGCGGGATCTGCTCGGGGTCCATTACTACCGCCATCGAGTGACTTCCAGCCCTGTCAGCTAGGTGCGAGCCTGACAGCGAGATCTGCTCGAGGTCAAGGATGACACCGAGTGACTTCCAGCCCTGCCAGCTAGATGGGAGCCTGACAGCGGGATCTGCTCGGGGTCCATTACTACCGCCTTCGAGTGACTTCCAGCCCTGTCAGCTAGGTGAGAGCCTGACAGCGGGATCTGCTCGAGGTCAAGGATGACACCGAGTGACTTCCAGCCCTGCCAGCTAGGTGGGAGCCTGACAGCGGGATCTGCTCGGGGTCCATTACTACCGCCATCGAGTGACTTCCAGCCCTGTCAGCTAGGTGAGAGCCTGACAGCGGGATCTGCTCGAGGTCAAGGATGACACCGAGTGACTTCCAGCCCTGCCAGCTAGGTGGGAGCCTGACAGCGGGATCTGCTCGGGGTCCATTACTACCGCCATCGAGTGACTTCCAGCCCTGTCAGCTAGGTGCGAGCCTGACAGCGGGATCTGCTCGAGGCCAAGGATGACACCGAGTGACTTCCAGCCCTGCCAGCTAGGTGGGAGCCTGACAGCGGGATCTGCTCGGGGTCCATTACTACCGCCATCGAGTGACTTCCAGCCCTGTCAGCTAGGTGCGAGCCTGACAGCGGGATCTGCTCGAGGCCAAGGATGACACCGAGTGACTTCCAGCCCTGCCAGCTAGGTGGGAGCCTGACAGCGGGATCTGCTCGGGGTCCATTATACATCACATTCCACCATGCGGGCCAATTACAACGATATCAGAGAGCTTGAAGTAATTTATTATAACCAAAGTGTTGCTTACATGTTTTAGGGAAAAAAGCGTTTGAGGTCGTCACCACTCCAGGTGAGACTCAGGGTTTCGCCTTCTACATTTTGGAGTCGATAGCCCCCCGACCCCAAGGCTACCTTTATAATGAACGGTCCCTCCCAGCTGGGATTGAGCTTTCCCACGGATGCTGACCTCCCTGCTGCATCTACTTTCTTCAGCACCAAGTCCCCCTCCACGAACTGCTTGACCCTGACATGCTTGTCAAAGTACTTGGCCATTCTTCTTTTTACCTCCTCCTGTCGGATGGCGGAAAGGTCCCTTACTTCTTCCACCATGTCAAGGGAGAGCCTCAGTTCCTCCTCATTCTCCGCTTGCCATTCCTCACGGCCTTCCTTTGCTGCCACGACTCGCGGCGTTTGGACTTCGAACTCAATGGGGAGCACTGCCTCGCACCCGTGGGAGAGTTTGAAAGGGGTCTCTCCTGTAGCTGTGTTGGGGGTGGTCCTCAGGGCCCAAAGGACCGCGGGAAGCTGCTCCACCCAGCTCCCTTTCAGGTTCTCCACCTTTTTCTTGAGGAGGTTGACGATGATCTTGTTTGCGGCCTCCACTTGCCCGTTACTCCTGGGGTGATGGACCGAGGCGAACCTGAGATCGATCCCAAGCTGTTCGCAAAAGCTGGTGAACTCGGCACTGGCGAACTGGGGCCCATTGTCTGTGACTATGGCCTGGGGCAGCCCATGGCGACAGATGATCTCCCCCCATACAAAGTTCCTGATCACCTGGGAGGTCACCTTAGCCAACGCTTTCACCTCCATCCACTTTGAGAAGTAGTCAATCATCACTAGGAGGAACCTTCTTTGGCCGCTGGCTTGGGGAAACGGCCCAACCAGATCCATTCCCCAGATTGCGAAGGGCCATGGGGCCGTGATACTACGGAGCCGTTGGGCCGGCTGCAGCTGGAGAGGGGCAAACAGTTGGCACTTGTGACATCTCCTTGCGAATTCTGCAGCGTCCCGGCCCAGGGTGGGCCAGAAATAACCTTGCCTGACTATCCTCCCTTCTAGGGTCCGACTCCCGGAGTGACTCCCACATTCCCCGGAGTGGACCTCCTCCAAGATCCTCCGCGTTTCACCCTCGGTTACGCAGCGGGCCAGCATCCCTGAGAGGGTCTTTCTGTACAGCTGCCCGTCCTGGAGGAGGTAGTATGCTGACTTGTGCCTCAGCTTCTTCTTATCTACCCCCTCCGGATACTCCCCTGTGGAGAGAAAAACCACCACTGGATCCATCCATGAAGCTTGCTGATCGATTTCCATGAGCTCCCCTTCTTCGACGGAGGGGCGAAACAGGTCGGTGATGGTGCCCCCCACCTGGGGACCATGCTTAGCCAACTGATCGGCCTGCTCATTCTCTTCCCTGGGCACATGTCGGATGGCGAAAGTTTGGAAAGTTCCAATGATCCCCTTTACTTTGGCCAAGTATGAACGCAGGGTGGGCTCCCTTGCCTCGAACTCCCCGTTGATTTGGGAGGCTACTACCATGGAGTCTGTGAGGACCTTCACATCTGACACTCCAAGCTCCCTGGCCAGGCGAAGCCCTGCTATCATGGCCTCGTACTCGGCCTGGTTGTTGGTGATGGGAAAGTGTACCACCACAGTCTGCTCGATTCGGGTCCCTTGGGGGCTTTCTAGGATCACCCCTACTCCCAAGGAATGCCTTCCCGAGGCTCCATCCACTCTCACCCTCCAAGGAGCCGGGCGAGTGAGTTATTCTTCCGCCACTTCAACCACATAGTGAGCAAGAAAGTCGGCCATCGCCTGAGCCTTGATCGAGAGCCGCGGAATGAAGGAGACGTCGAACTCGCTTAGCTCCACCGACCACTTAGCCAACCTGCCTGAATGCTCCACCCCCTCGAAGATGTTGCGGAGGGGATGGTCGGTCACCACTCGGATTGAGTGTGCCTGGAAGTAGGGTCGCAGTCTCCGAGCCGAGATGATTAGGGCGAACGCAAGCTTCTCCAAGATCGGATATCGGAGCTCGGCCTTCCTCAAGACCCGGCTCACATAATAGATTGGGAGCTGCCTCTTCCCCTCTTCACGAACCAGGACCGAGCTCAAGGCCTCCGTCCCGACCCCCAGATACAAGAACAGGTCCTCCCCCTCCTTCGGCCCTTGGAGCAGTGGAGCCTGTGTCAACTGCACCTTGAGGGCCTGGAAGGCCTCTTCACATTCCTTGCTCCATTCAAACCTCTGACCCCCCCTTAGCGTCTTGAAGAAGGGGGAGCACTTTTCCCCTGCCCGAGAGAGGAAGCGACTCAGCCCTGCTAGCTTCCCTGTCAACCGCTGGACCTCCTTTGCATTCCGCGGGGACCTTAGCTCAAGGATAGCCTTGACCTTGTCTGGATTCGGCTCGACCCCCGCGGGGGTGAGGAGATGCCCCAAGAAATTTCCCTGCTGGCCCCAAAGACACATTTTAGTGGATTCAATCGCATCTTGTACTTGCGCAGGGTGGCGAAGGTCTCCTCCAGATCCCGGAGGTGGGAGTCCACATCCCGGCTCTTGATCATGAGGTCATCTACATATACCTCCAAGTTCCTCCCCCTCTGTTCCCTGAAGACCCTATCCATCATTTTTTGGTAAGTGGCCCCAGCGTTCTTCAGCCCGAACGGCATCATCTTGTAGCAGTAGCAGCCGTCCCCTGTGATGAATGAGACATCCTTGATGTCCGGGGGGTGCATCCTGATCTGATGGTAACCTGAAAAGGCATCTAAAAAACTCATTACAGAAAAGCCGACGGCGGAATCAACCAGCGCGTCGATCCGAGGCAAAGGGTAACAGTCCTTAGGACAAGCTTTATTAAGAAGGGAAAAATCGATACACAACCGCCAGCGGCCGTCTCCTTTTTTGACCATCACAATGTTTGAGACCCAGCCGGGGTACTGAATTTCGGACACGAAGCCAGCTTTGAGAAGCTTCCCCACCTCCTCCCTGATGGGTTCCGCCAGCTTGTCCGCCGTGGATCTCTTTTTCTGCTGAACGGGGCGTGTCCCCGGGTCCAAGTTGAGGCGGTGGCAGGCCACATCCGCGTCAACCCCCGGCATCTCCGCGGCATTCCAGGCGAAGATGTCCACGTTCTTCTGGATGCACTCCAGCATCCTGCCCTGGTCTTCCGGGGTCAGCCCCCCGCTGACGCGAACCTTCTCCATTCTCCCTCCCCGGGTGAATACCTCCAGCTCCACCACCTCCTCAGCTGCCTCCAGCCTGGATTGCTTCGCCCATACTTCGGCGTCCCTTTCCTCCGGAACGGGGACCTCTACCCCCATCTCCTCCTCCTCGACCCTCACCTCGGTCACCTCCTTCAGACTCCCTCCTGCCGCCTTCTCTGCGCAGCCCTTCTCTCCTGGCTCCTCCCTCTCTATCTCCTCTTCGACCTTCTCCATCCTTCTCCCCATCTCCTCGGCTCCCTCCTGCCAAGAGATGGTGTTCACCGCAGTGACATAACACTCCCGCGCCACCTTTGGGTCTCCCCTAACCCTGACTTGGACCCCCTCGGCGTTGAACTTCAAGCATTGATGAAAAGATGAGGGGACGCAGCGGAAGGCGCTGATCAGGGGCCTTCCAAAGATGGCGCTGTAGCTGCTGGGGGCGTCCACAATGACGAACTTGCAGTTTCGGGACTGCCCCCCCAAGGTGACATGGAGTCCGACTCCTCCTTCTACCTCCTTCCTTTCTCCTGAAAACCCGAACAGGGGGCCATCCGAGGCCAGCACCCTTCTTGCCTCCACCTTCATCGCGTCAAACGCCTTTTTGAAGACGACGTTGACGGAACTCCCGTTGTCCACGAGGATCCGTGAGACGGTGAAGTTCTCGATGGCCGTCTTGATGACCAGCGCATCACAGAACGGATCCTCGTGGTCTGGTAGATCACTCCTGGAGAAGGTGATCCTCTCCTCTGGTGGCGGGGTTTGGGATGTAGAGGCGACGCTTCGCCGGTACATGGTGTGGAGACTAGCCTTGCGGGAGGCCTCGATCCCTGCTCCCCCGTGGATCATCCCGATTCCCCCTCGGGTCCCCACATCCACCCGGTCTTCACACCGATCCTCCTCCGCCCGAGGCAGGACCTCCTCGATCCTCACTTCCTGTCGCGCCTCCCGCTGCTGCTGCTGTCGCTCCCTGTTCCCCCTCATCTCCAGGAATTCCGGGCACGTGGCTGTTGCGTGCCCTTCTTCCTGATGGAAGTCGCAGTAGGGCAGCTCCACCCTAACCTCCCTCCTTCTTCTCCTCCACGCTCCTCTCCTGGCCCCCAAGGCTATGGCCATGGCCTCCTCTTGATCGGGGAGCCGGGGCCTCTGGCCCTGCCTCCAGCCTGGGGGGTGGAATTGATCTTGCCTCCCCTGAAAGTGACCCCTTCCGAAGTTCCCCCTCTGTGGCCCCTGCCCCTGCCACTCTGGCCTCCAGCCCAGCCGACGGTCGGGCTCCTGACGCCCCCACCCCGGCTGCTGCGGCCCTTGGAGCTGCCTCTGCTCCCTCTGCCTGGGCTCCCCTCTTCTCTCCTCCTGACCTCTTCCTCCCTTCGACTCCCTCTCCTCCTCTGTGGCCCACCTGGCCAACTTCCTTGCAAACTCCGGGTTTGATGCCTCCCCGTCAACCTCTCTCGCCGCCCTTTCCATCAACTCCTCATAGGAGAAGGGGGGAACTCTCTTCAGCTCCATCCGGAAGAAGCCTTGCTGCAGGCCCAGGGTAAAGGCCATCATCAGACTGTGGCCCAGCATCTCCTGGACTTGAGTAACTTCCTCCTGGAATCGGTCTACATAGCTTCCCAACGTCTCGTTTACCCCCTGCTTGATGTGAAACAGGGACTCGGACTCCTTCTTCCTCTTCTTCGAAGTGGTGAATCTCAGCATGAATCCTCGACGCAAGTCCTCGAAGCAATAGATGGAGCTGGCCGGTAGCTGGTGGAACCATTCTCTCGCTTTTTCCCGGAGGGTGATGGCGAAGAGCCGGCACTTGAATCCGTCCGACATCTGACGGATGGAGACCACGTCCTCGAACCATTGGACGTGCTGTACCGGGTCTCCCTTCCCAGTGTAATAGGACATCTCGGGCTCTCTGAACCCATCTGGAACTGGAGCTGAAGAGACCAGTTCGCTGAAAGGGCTCCCTCCTCCCACGGGGCGAGCTGGCGAGTCGCGCGAGCCCAGCTCGCCGAAGCGACCTCGGCCTGCCGAGCCTGGGAAGAGCTCGCGCCCGGGGAGCTCGCACCCTCGGCCTTCCTCGACCACTTCCTTCCCAGCTCGCCTGCCTGGCTCGTCCTCGCCCAATGAGGGGGCGGCCGCGATCTGGTTTGCCGGAGTCGAGCACTCGGCCCGCGTGCCGAGTGCGAACTTGACCAGATTCAGCACCTCGCTTCTGAAGTCTTCGAACATTCCCACCGTTGCGAGAGGCGGGGGGGGGGGGGGGGGGGGGGGGGCGGCGAGCTCGGCCTGTCGGATCCTTGTCCCGTCATCGAACTCGCGGAAAATTTTCTGTGCTGACCACGCTCCACGCTCACCGCACCAAAATGTTGAAACCGGAACCCGGCTTCCTGTGGAACTCGCCCTTGGGGAAAGGGGTGGTCTCGCGCCTACTTCGCTCCTGCAAGTGAAACAACAAGACAAGGAGAAACGGACCCAAGGGCTCGGCGGGGAGGTCCCACCACAAACCCGGAAGATCTCAGAGCGCTTCCCCTCCTTAGCCTGAAGCCGAGCTAAGGTACCCTCAGAAAGCACTTAGAGAATTTGGGGAGAGGAGCACAGGGAAAAACCTGCTTTCTGGGGTACCCCTTGGGTCCTATTTATAGTTTTTAAAACCTGGACTGCCAATAACCAAAATAACTGACCTGAAATTACCAGAAAACCCTCGGCCGGGTCTGCCAACAGCCGAACTCCGCTGTTTTGAAGGGCTATGGGCAGACCAGCAGGGGTAAAATAGTGAAAAGTACCTCAGACACCCAGGCGAGCTGGGAGCTCTGGCCACCTCGGCATGCACTACTCGCCCATTGTTGCCGAGCTCCACTGCGGGGAAGCGAGCTGTGGCTCGCCTGGCGAACGCCGAGCTCGGGGGTCTCCGATCGTCGATCTCTGGTCGACGCTTGCCGAGTTCAGCCTCGCCCCTGCCGCTGCCGAGCTCGCCTGCTGCTCCTGGCCTGACCTACTCGCCCCTTGATGACCTTGCTCGCCGGACACGGGGTTGTACATGGAGCATTCAGGCAGACTGGCGAAGTGGGCAGTGGAGCTTAGCGAGTTCGATATTTCTTACTCCCTATGGGTAGCGATCAAGGCACAGGCAGTGGCGGATTTCCTGGCCGACTTCTCAGCCGAGGTGGAAGGAGAAGAAGACTCTTCTAGCCCAGTTTCCTGGAAGATGTGTGTGGACAGGGCTTCGGGCAAGTATTCTGTGGGAGCCCGAGTCGTGCTAGTTAGCCATCAGGGAACCAGGTGTAACACCCCAAAGTCAATTTGGGTTTCCGATTGGGTGACACGGCCTGGGACACGGGCGTGTCCCAGGGCGTGTCAGGTTTGGCTTGAGGATTTGGGCATGTGGTCGACGAATTTTGGGTCGACGATCGTCGAATGCAGGGTACAGGGCCTGTGACACGGGCGTGTCATAGTGCGTGTCCCGCATGGGTTTCCGGGAGGAATCCGTGTGTTGCGGGACACGGGTGTGTCCAGGTGCACACGGCTTGGGACACGGGCGTGTCCCAGGGCCGTGTGTCTCTCGGGAGAAATTGAAATGGTGCTGAGTGAAGTACACGTGTGGTCCACACGGGTGTGTCAGGCATGACACGGGCGTGTAGGTGGGGACACGGGCATGTCACACGGCTATGTACTGGATGGATTTGAGTCGGTGGGCTGCCGCTTAAGTGACAAAGCCTGTGACACGGGCGTGTCACAGGGCGTGTCAGGCCGTTTTCAGACTTTTCTGGACAATTTTGAGCCGTTCAATTCCCTGATCTTGGATCAGTGGCGCAGGCTTCGCCATGTGGATAAAGGTCGGGAAAATGAGATAAAAACCCTTCCTCTTCATCTCCTTCTTCTCCATTTCATTTCAAGAGAGAGAAGGAGAAGGGGAGAGCAAGGGGAGGAAAGAAGGAAGGGAAGTCAGCTGCTGGAGGAGCTGCGGAGTGCGGATTGAAGATCTGAGAGCGGATTCGTGAAGGCAAAGCCAAGGCGGTGACTTCCATCTGACTACTTCATGGCGCCGAAGTGATCTTCAAGGGTAATGATCTCCTTCCTAGACATCGAATTCCTTTCTTTATGCATGTGCGTGGAATCCTCCACCCAAAGGTGCATATCATAAGCGATTCCTTGGTTGAGTCTGCATTTAGAGCCGGAAGTGTGGAGTACGATATAGACATGCTGTGTGAAGCCCATCTGGACTGGTAGTCTGGATTGGTGATGATCATGGGTAAACCGGAGAAGACTCCGTGGATTTAACGATATGAAATATGTGCTTTGTGTATTTGATGAATGAACGATATGTGATGTTGCTTCTGGATGAATGGAGGCTTTGGTTAAGCCCCTTATGTTATGAGCGTTGCGAGTACTCTTTGCTCTGCGAGAGCAGTGAAAAGCTGCGGTTGATCAGGAGGGAAAGCCGACCCGCGTCAAGTTGCAGTATTGACGATGTGAGCACGGGAAAATGCTGACCTTTACCTGGTTATTATGGGAGATCGATGGGTGGCAATGCAAATGGGGGCTGCGGTCATACCCGGCTTGCTACACCACAGTGGTGGGTCGATCTAAATGCTCTATTTTGCTGTGGGGTTAGGACCTCTGAATGGTTTGGGCGGAATGCTCACAACATGCGTGTTGTGGTGACTAGGACCGACCAGCTAACAAGTTAATAACCCCTGATCGGCGGTGTACGACTGGGATATCTGGTACACCAAAAAGGTGCCCTGAGTGCACGAAGCGTCTGGTGGATAGCGGCGTTTGTGATGTGATTGTGAGTGCTAAGCTAATAGAGATTATGATATGACAATGCATATAGGGAAGGAACCACTGCCCCGGGTAAGGGGTAGAGTCGTTAAAATTGGTCAGCTAAAGCTGACCGTTACTATGTTTTCCACTCTTGGTGGATATCTAATTACAGGTGCTGATGCTTGAAATGAATGAGCGGAATGGCGGCTTGTTGCTTAAGTCCCTTGAAGGCCGGGCGAAGTGTTTGGATTTCATGTGTGGCCGGCCTGCCTGCCGATGTACGAAGCTGTATTTGTATAAAGAGAAACCTGTAAGGCCTTAAGGTCGTGTGTGTTCGTTGTATACATTCCTGGTTTGGATATATAAATGTGGGGTTTATATAGTAGTGGACATTCTTTGAGTTGAGTTCATGACAACTTAAAATGCTGCACTAGAATGTATTGGGTTAGACTGCGGGTTGATTTTGAATTCCACAAGTAATTCCACCGCTTGTCTGTGACATATGACGTGGGGCCCCGGCCGGACCCACCGTTATATGCCATGTGATGAGTGGGGGCATTACAAAATGGTATCAGAGCCAGGTTGAGAATGTTTGGGAGGAGAGAACATAATTGAATTCACGAATGTCCACTATGAATGTATTTCATGCACGTAAGAGGCATGAGTGTATAGTCAATGTATAATTACCGTTATGACATGGATGAGTAATGATGTTTTGTACATTGCTAGGTGGCGAGAAGTGGTGCTGGGCAGCCAGAGCCCCAGCGATCCGATGAGAGTGTAGCACCAGTTACAACGCCTACACCTCCCTCGGTGGAGACCATACGGATGGTGACGGAAACGGTGCTTGCGGTGTTATAGGCACAGCCTACTGGGCAGGCAAGGCCTGCAGGAGTCCCAGTACAGACTGGTGCAAGACAAGAACATGTTGCAGTTGTGGTGGAGGATCAAGCAGCGAATGAGGTATTAAAAAGCTTTATGGAGTTTCATCCACCTACGTTTGGTGGAGTGCTTTCCCCAACGCAGGCAGAAGATTGGTTGGCTAGAGTAAAGAGAATCCTGACTACAATCAGGACGGTGGAGGAGCAGAAAGTGACTTTAGCCACTTTTCTGTTGGAAGGAGATGCGAGATTATGGTGGGATGAGATGGAGGTGCATCACTTGGCAGGTCAAGGATTAGCGGAGGTTTCAATGGATGAATTATCCCGATTGTTTTTCGCCAAGTATTTACCAGTGTCGCAGCAAATTGTAATGGAGAACGAGTTCCAACGTCTAGTGCAGGGTGAGGCAGACATTGATACGTACCTGCATGAGTTTACCAGACTGGGGAGATATGCGGGGTCTACCTTCGCGGAGGAATCGCGAAAGACGAACCGATTTTATGAGGGACTGCGTGATGAGTTGAGGTTGGCACTCCCGAGTTTAGTGAACCAAGGCTTCCAAGCGTTGATCGATATGGCCAGGGCACTGGAGAAAGATTTGAAACGAGTGCAGGATAAAAAGAAGTTGGAAATGGAGAAGCCGAAATTTAACGTTCCGCAGTCTCAACAATAGGAGTTTCAGAAATGAGACAAGAAGAAGTTCAGGCCTGCTGAACTAACTTCTTCAACTATTGCATTAGGCACAACTTATGGACAAGGATGGGTTGAAACTCGTACATGTTTTTGTTGAGATTATATTAGCCAGCATGACACGTGTGTGTGGGACCGCATGTTTGGGCTTTCCCCATCGCGTTCCAGGTCTGGGTGTTGACCCCGGTGGGCCCCCTTGTGTGGCGGAATATCCCCGCGGTCATGTGGTTGGGGTTAATCCCACACCGCCTGCAGACTTTTCCCCTTTGTGTTCATGTACTCCGCCACCCTTCATCTCAACACCTGGGTTTTGAGATGAACTAATGGGTTGGCGGGTTCTAACTTGGTATCAAAGCGAGGTTGTCATGCTGCGGGGGTGTGTTGAGATTATATTAGCCAACATGACACGTGTGTGTGGGACCGCATGTTTGGGCTTTCCCCATCGCGTTCCAGGTCTGGGTGTTGACCCCGGTGGGCCCTCTTGTGTGGCGGAATATCCTCGCGGTCATGTGGTTGGGGTTAATCTCACACCGCCTGCAGACTTCTCCCCTTTGTGTTCATGTACCCCGCCACCCTTCATCTCAACACCTGGGTTTTGAGATGAACTAATGGGTTGGCGGGTTCTAACTGTTTTAAATGTGGAAAACAGGGACATATGGCCCCTAATTGTTGGAGTAGCCCTCCAGGGAGTGAGAAAAGGACAGGTGTGTCCTATAACAAAAAGGTAAAGCAGTGGCTGAATCATCTGCATCCCGGATGCAACCTCGATTGCATAATCTGGAAGTGCAAGAGCCGCAAAGCTCAGTCGGTGAAATACAACCTCGCGTGTTTCGGTTGGAACTACAAGAGGCTATCAAACGTATTCTGAATGAAGATGCGGTTGAGCGGAAATAAATGCCCTCTGTGATCGTTTTGGTGTACATATTTGTGGTGTGTATTGATGGGTAATAAAATGTTTGTGTACATATTGGTTATATCATATGTGAATATGATGTTGATGGATGTATTTGAGTTAGATGGACGTACATATGTTAGCACTATGTATGTGTGTCTGGTATACAAGTGATGTTTATTTTGTGCGATGTCGTGGGGAGAGACAAGCTGCGGCCGCTGAGCTCGAACCCGGATCGTTTTGTTAAGGTGATCATTTGCTTGTGGTGCAACGAGTAATGCGTATTTGAAGGTCTGTAGGTAAGCTAAATTTCGAGGACAAAATTCTTTGAAGGAGGGGAGGATTGTAACACCCCAAAGTCAATTTGGGTTTCCGGTTAGGTGACACGGCCTGGGACACGGGCGTGTCCCAGGGCATGTCAGGTTTGGCTTGAGGAGTTGGGCATGTGGTCGACGAATTTTGGGTCGACGATCGTCGAATGCAGGGTACACGGTCTGCGACACGGGCATGTCACATGGCGTGTCCCGCATGGGTTCCTAGCAGGAATCCGTGTGTTGCAGGACACGGGTGTGTCCAGGTGCACAAAGCCTGGGACACGGGCTTTTCCCAGGGCCGTGTGTCTCTCGGGAGAAATTTAAATGGTGCTGAGTGAAGTACACGAGTGGTCCACACGGACGTGTCAGGCATGACACGGGCGTGTAGGTCATGACATGGGCGTGTCACACGGCCGTGTACTGGATGGATTTGAGTCGGTGGGCTCCCGCTTAAGTGACACGGCCTGTGACACGGGCGTGTGACAGGGCATGTCAGGCCGTGTTTAGTCTTTTCTGGACAATTCTGAGCCATTCGATTCCCCGATCTTGGATCCAGTGGTGCAGGCTTCTCCATGTGGATAAAGGCCGGGAAAATGAGATAAAAACCCTTCCTCTTCATCTCCTTCTTCTCCATTTCATTTCAAGAGAGAGAAGGAGAAAGGGAGAGCAAGGGGAGGAAAGAAGGAAGGGAAGTCAGCTGCTGGAGGAGCTGCGGAGTGTGGATTGAAGATCTGAGAGCGGATTCGTGAAGACAAAGCCGAGGCGGTGACTTCAATCCGGCTACTTCATGGCGCCGAAGTGATCTTCAAGGGTAACGATCTCCTTCTTGGACATCGAAGTCCTTTCTTTATGCATGTGCGTGGAATCCTCCACCTAGAGGTGGATCTCGTAAGCGATTCCTTGGTTGAGTCTACATTTAGAGCCGAAAGTGTGGAGTACGGCATATGCATGCTGTGTGAAGCCCATCTAGACTGGTAGTCTGGATTGGTGATGATCATGGGTAAACCGGAGAAGACTCCGTGGATTTAACGATATAAAATATATGCTTTGTGTATTGGATGAATGAATGATATGTGATGTTGCTTCTGGATGAATGGAGGCTTTGGTTAAGCCCCTTGTGTTATGAGCGCTGCGGGTGCTCTTTGCTCTGCGAGAACTGTGAAAAGCTGCGGCTGATCAGGAGGGAAAGCCTACCCGCGTCAAGCTGCGGTATTGATGATGTGAGCACAGGAAAATACTGACCTTTACCTGGTTATTATGGGAGATCGATGGGTGGCAATGCAAATGGGGGCTACGGTCATACCCGGCTTGCTACACCACAGTGGTGGGTCGATCTAAATGCTCAATTTTGCTGTGGGGTTAGGACCTCTGAATGGTTTGGGCGGAATGCTCACAGCATGCGTGTTGTAGTGACTAGGACCGGCTAGCTAACAAGTTAATAACCCCTGATCGGCGGTGTATGACTGGGATATCCGGTACACCAAAAAGGTGCCCTGAGTGCACGGAGCGTCTGGTGGATACCGGCGTTTGTGATGTGATTGTGAGTGCTAAGCTGATAGAGATTATGATATGACAATGCATACAGGGAAGGAACCGCTGCCCCGGGTAAGGGGTAGGGTCGTTATAATTGGTCAGCTAAAGCTGACCGTTACTTTGTTTGCCGCTCTTGGTGGATATCTAATTGCAGGTGCTGATGCTTGAAATGAATGAACGGAATGGCGGCTTGCTGCTTAAGGCCCTTGAAGGCCGGGCGAAGTGTTTGGATTTCATGTGTGGCCGGCCTGCGTGCCGATGTACGAAGCTGTATTTGTGTAAAGAGAAACTTGTAAGGCCTTAAGGCCGTGTGTGTGTGTGCGTCGTATACATTCCTTGTTTGGATATATAAATGTGGGGTTTATATAGTAGTGGACATTCTTTGAGTTGAGTTCATGATAACTTAAAATGCTACGCTAGAATGTATTGGGTTAGACTGCGGGTAGATTTTGAATTCCACAAGTAATTCCACCACTTGTCTGTGACATATGGCATGGGGCCCCGGCCGGACCCACCATTATATGTCATGTGACGAGTGGGAGCGTTACACCAGGATCGAGCAAGCAGTCGAGATCCTCTTCCCTGTTACGAATAATTAGGCGGAGTACGAAGCTATGGTGGCTGGCTTACGTCTCGCCAAGGAGTTGGCAATTCAGGATATCAGAGCCTTCACCGACTTGATGGTAGTCGCGTCCCAGATCAGAGGCGAGTTTGAGGTGAATGATTTGGTCCTGTAGAGATATTTAATCAAAGTAAAAGGTCTGATCGGGGGGTTTCAATCTTTCTTCGTCGAGCATGTACCCCGAGAAGAGAATTCAGAAGCCGACTACCTCGCCAAGTACGGTCCCCGGGCTGGGGGAACCGTGACCGAACTGTTTCGACCGTCCATCAAAGAGGGGGAGATGATGGAGATTGAGCAAAGGGCATCCTGGAGGGATCCATTTATTTCTTTCTTGGCAACAGGTCAGATTCCTGCCAGCGAGGGGGATCAGAGGAAGTTCCGCTACAAAGCCGCATATTACTTACTGCAGGAGGGAGAGCTCTACCGTAAAACTATCTCAGTCCCTCTGGCCCGGTGTTTGTCAGAAGTTGAAGTCCCTCGTGTTCTGGAGGAGATTCATTCAGGAGAGTGTGACAGTCACTCAGGGACTCGCACTCTGGAACAAAGAATTCTAAGGCACGGGTACTTCTGACCCACCATTCGAAAGGATGCAAAAACCTTCTCCAAGAAAAGTCTCCAATGTCAGCTCTTCGCGCCTCTTCAACTACAACCAGCTCAACACCTTCGCTTGATCACTGCTCTATAACCCTTCGCCATCTGGGGAATGGACTTGATCAGCCCTTTTCCTCAAGCTAGTGGACAGAGGAAGTTCGTCCTGGTCATGATCGATTACTTCTCCAAATGGATCGAGGCAAAAGCTCTGGCCAAGACCACTTCGCAGATTGTAAAGAATTTCATTTGGGGAGAGATTGCATGAAGGTTCGGAATTCCTCATGCCATCGTCACCGACAATGGGCCACAGTTCGCCAGCCTGGAGTTAGAGGACTTCTGCAAGCAGCTAGGGACGGATCTTCGATTCACCTCTGTGCATCATCCTTGCAGCAATAGACAAGTGGAGGCCGCCAACAAGTTGATCATCAACCTCCTAAAGAAGAAAGTCACCAACTTGAAGGGAAATTGGGCAAAGCAGCTCCCCTCAGTCCTTTGGGCTCTGAGAACAACTCCAAACTCGGCTACGGGGGAAACTCCATTCAAGTTATCCCACGGGTCTGAGGCACTCATCCCAGTGGAGTTTGAGATTCGGAGCCCGAGGGTCATAGCAGCTGGAGATGGCAGCGAGGAATGGCGCTTGGAGAATGAAGACGCTCAAAGGCTCTCGCTGGATTTCGTTGAAGAACTTCGTGACTTGGCCTCCATTCACCAAGAAGAGATCAAGCGGCGCATGGAAAAGCACTTTGACAAGAACGTCCGCCTAAAACATTTCCTCGCAGGGGATCTGGTCATGAAGAAGGTAGACGCCGCAGGAAGAGGAGCAATGGTTGACAAGCTGCATCCTAATTAGGAAGGTCTCTTTATCGTCTAAGAAGCTTGGGCCACCAGAGGCTATTATCTTCAGAATCAGGTTGGAGAGCAACTGTGAGGTACTTGGAGCGGGGATGACCTGAAAAGGTTCTATCCCTAGCGGTTAATATTGTATTTTACTTGTACATGTTTTCACATATATATACAGATAGTGACAACTGTTTGGCTTCTCTTTGTGCTATTTCATCTCAGGATTTCTGAGGCCTTAAGGTTCTACTCCAAGATCGATCCGAGAAACCGGCTGTCAACCCGTTCCTCCTAGATAGCCCAGCTCGGATGATAGGACGATGCCTCTGAAAGCGCTCTTGTAAGACTGAGCCTCTGCAATGACGGCCAAGATTAGCTCATCCCTTGTATGTCAGCCTAGGTACCCCCGACCGCATCTCTCCTCCGACTGGAGGAACTATCAAGAACAGGTTCAGACTCCAATCTCTCGGATTCGAGGAAGGATCGACCTTTCCAAGCTCTCATTTGGGCAATGGCCTTTCGATTATTTTCAAAGGCAAGATAATCAGCCAAAGGGCAGGGATAGGCCCAAGGGAAGATGTTTGTCGCGAGTGCGTCCTGTAGGACCCTCAGGAGAACATTACCCCTCGCTCACGCATTTACACTCGTAGCCAGGTGGCAGAGCTGGAATGATCTCCACGGTTGGATTTGGAGACGGGCCTTCGACCTGTTTCCAAGCTCTCAGCTTGGACCGAGATCAGCTCCCCCTATGCATGTCGGCCTAACTACCCCCGATTGCATCTCTCCTCTGACTGGAGGAACTATCAGGAACAGGGCTGGACGCCACCCTCCCAACTCGATGACGGCGAGATCATCGTTCTCTTTATAGTTTCTTCATCCTCAAAGATATTGATACATTTGATTCATTGACAATCTTTTAAGCAGCAGGAAAAAAAGACTACAATAAATATTTCAAGTCCTTGAGTGGTAGTGTCGTCGTAAGTACAAGTCCCTGCACGAGCTCATCTCCTACATATTTGCCAAGGACCTCCTCGAGTGAGATCAAGTTCCTCGTTGGAGTGATGTCGTAGTCCGTGAACTCTGTTCGAGCTCCTCTCCTACAGACCGACTACTTGCCTCCTCGAGTCGACTTACACCACTCTAGTTGAGCAAGGCTCGTAAGAGCTATCGACCCCAACAATGTTTCAAGTCCTCGAGTGGTAGTGTCGTTGTAAGTCCAAGTCCCTGTACGAGCTAATCTCTTGTATATTGGCCAAGGACCTCCTAGAGTGAGATCAAGTCACTCGTTGGAGTGATGTCGTAGTCCGTGAACTCTGTACGAGCTCCTCTCTTGCAGACCGACTACTTGCCTCCCCGAGTCGACTTATACCACTCTAATTGAGCAACGCTCCTAAGAGCTATCAACCCCAACAATGTTTCAAGTCCTCGAGTGGTAGTGTTGTCGTAAGTCCAAGTCCCTGCACGAGCTCATCTCCTACATATTGGCCAAGGACCTCCTCGAGTGAGATCAAGTTCCACATTGGAGTGATGTCATAGTCCGTGAACTCTGTACGAGCTCCTCTCCTGCAGACCGACTACTTGCCTCCCCGAGTCGACTTACACCACTCTAGTTGAGCAAGGCTCCTAAGAGCTATCGACCCCAACAATATTTCAAGTCCTCGAGTGGTAGTGTCATCGTAAGTCCAAGTCCCTGCATGGGCTCATCTCCTACATATTGGCCAAGGACCTCGTCGAGTGAGATCAAGTTCCTCATTGGAGTGATGCCGTAGTCTGTGAACTCTGTACGAGCTCCTCTCCTGCAGACTGACTACTTGCCTCCTCGAGTCGACCTACACCACTCTAGTTGAGCAAGTCTCCTAAGAGCTGTCGAACCCAACAATATTTCAAGTCCTCGAGTGGTAGTGTCATCGTAAGTCCAAGTCCCTGCACAAGCTCATCTCCTGCATGTTGGCCAAGGACCTCCTCGAGTGAGATCAAGTTCCTCATTGGAGTGATGTCGTAGTCCGTGAACTCTATACGAGATCCTCTCCTGCAGACTGACTACTCGCCTCCCCGAGTCGACTTACACCACTCTAGTTGAGTAAGGCTCCTAAGAGCTGTCGATCCCAACAATGTTTCAAGTCCTTGAGTGGTAGTGTCACTGTAAGTCCAAGTCCCTACACGAGCTCATCTCCTGCATATTGGCCAAGGACCTCCTCGAGTGAGATCAAGTTCCTCGTTGGAGTGATGTCATAGTCCATGAACTCTGTACGAGCTCATCTCCTGTAGACCGACTACTTACCTCCCCGAGTCGACTTACACCACTCTAGTTGAGCAAGGCTCCTAAGAGTTGTCGACCCCAACAATGTTTCAAGTCCTCGAGTGGTAGTGTCGCAGTAAGTCCAAGTCCCTGCACGAGCTCATCTCCTGCATATTGGCCAAGGACCTCCTCAAGTGAGATCAAGTTCCTCGTTGGAGCGATGTCGTAGTCTGTGAATTCTGTACGAGCTCCTCTACAGCAGACCGACTACTTGCCTCCCCGAATCGACCGATTCCCACCCCCAGTTGAGCTTGGCTCCTGATGGGTGTCGACCGATTCCCACCCCCAGTTGAGCTTGGCTCCTGCTAGGTGTCGACTGATTCACACCCCCAGTTGAGCTTGGCTCCTGCTGGGTGTCAACTAGTTCCCACCATTAACCAAGCTCAGCTCCTGATGGGTGTGTACCCTGGTCTTCAATCCAATTGAGTTTAGCTCCGGCGAGACAATCATGTGAAGATGCGAGTATGCTTTGACGAGCATGCGAGTTCGTCCTAAGCAGGCGCGCGAGTATGATATGGCGAGTATACGCGTGGATATAGGCGAGCATCGGGATGCGATCTATTGGAGTGACTATGAACGTGCGAGTAGTAACTGCGCGACTATGTTCGACGTCAATGCGCGACCGATGTCAACGCATGAGTAAAGCATCACGATCACTCATCCTCCCCGAACCTATGAGCCTAGCGAGCATCATCAAACAACAAACATGCAAGCAAAGAACAAACAGTGCGGTAATTTAAACTGGTATAAATATTTATATCAAAAAATTACAAGTTACAAAAAACTGCTAAACTACTATATGCAAGCATGATGAATATCGGCGAGCAACTAGGACTCATCGTCGCCAGTATCAGGCCGATATTCGTCGTCTCTGATATCACGTCCTCATCTTCCTCGCCACCCTCCTTGCTCTCCTCCTCACCGCTGCTACTGTCGCTGCTGCTACTGCTACCACTGTCGCTACTGCTGGAGCCCGATGTCGAAGTAGGGAGGCGATCAAGCGAGGTCTACTCCTCGGCGAGCAGTTCGGGGATGAGTTCGTCAATAGTGAGCTGCTTCTCCCCCTTGGCGAGTTGGTCATTGATCCTTAACCGCGCGAGCATGATGTTACCCGCTGCTCGAGCATGATGTTCTCCGCTGATCGAGCTATCTCACGGCGCACCGACAACCTCTCCTTCTAGAGAGTGTGAGATCTTTTAACCGCGTAATGTGGATCTTCCTCCGACCGCGACGCGCCTTGTTGGGGAGCTGAAGAGCTCGCGCGACTTTCGAGCACTGCTAAGCGAGTCTCCATCGTGGCGACGCGGATCTGCGCCACCTCTTGCTCCGCCAGTGAGTTGGCGAGTTTCGCCTCGCACTCGGACAGCTTTTTAGCGGCCTCAATCTCGGCAGCCTGCGACAAAGAACAGAATCAGCAAAATAAATCCAAGTCTAAAACCAGAAAAGTCACGTGAGGGAAGCGACTTACCTCATAGTCCCTCCAGCGGACCGACTGCATACCGAGATCAATGGCCTTCTTGGTGAAGACCTTCAAGGCCTCGATCGTCTCCAGCAACTTTCTTGCCGAGTAGTGCCCCAACTCAACAGCCCGCGCGAGCGAGCATGCGGTATGCTGGGCGAGATCCTCCACGCTGAGCTCCTGCATGGACTCGACATCAACTCACCTGTATAGTGGGTGGAGGATGGTGAAGGCCTCCCCCTTGTCATCCCAGCCTGTCGATCAGGAGGGGAGGTTGGTGCTCAGTGTCACCAAGTGGTCGTCTTCCGACCAAGTCACTAGCGGGCGGCCATAGGCGTCCACTGCCCCTCGCCCCAAGTTGAAGTTGGAGTGGAAGTGGGGGGGTCAAGCATCCAGCAGCAACTCTTGGTCTCCAGGTCGCGGCGACGATACTTTCACCCTCTTAGTCGCAGGGCTCGGTGACCTGACCTTCGCTTTTCCCTTAGCGAGCATCTTCTTCTCGCCGACATCGGCCGGAGGGTTGGACTCCGGGAAGGAGGAGGCGACTTCCTTCGTCGGGGGAAGCGGCTTCTCTGGAAGCTCGCACGCCACTGCAAAATGTCGAGCAAACGTATCAGTAACAAGCTACAACAAGTGAAGCGAGCATGCAAGAAGTGATTCCCGCTCAAAACCTTACCCTCGTTGGGGTGGATCTCCAGAAGCGTGTTGACATTGAGCCACCAGAAGATGACGTCGAACCGGCGGCCTCGGAACGACTCGAACAACTACTTGCGGATGCCCTCCAAGATCGGCGGGAGGAAGGTGACATCGGCGGGTTGGTGCGGCCTCCCCAGAACGCCCGTGAAGTTGCCGTGGATGACGATCAGTTGCTCGCTAGATCGGTGGACTTTGTTCGCCGTCCCTACCAAGGTGCAGACATGGCTGCTGAAGTAGACGACTCCCTCGGCAGTCGCGGCGAAGGCGAATATCTTGCGGAAGACAGAAAGGTCGAAGGAGACCCTCTCCTCCCGCAAGTAGCAGATGAACCCCATTATAATCGCTACTCCGTTGGGGTTGATCTGCGCGGGGACGATTCCGAAATATTGCAAGATCTCAGAATATTCCGGCCATAGCGGAAGCCGCAGGCCGGCGTCAAAGTGATGGAGCGGCAGGATCATCGCACCCTCGATGTGGGTGTTAAGTCGCTCTCTGTGACTAGGTAGTCTCGCCGAGTATCCATCTGGTAGAAACCTCTCCCTGAAGGTCTCCAAATCCCGCTCAATGGTTGTGGACTTCTTAAAAGCCGCATCGGCGAAGTTTGCGGCGTGGGCTTTTCGGCGAGCACTTGCGTCATACCCCACCATATTTGCGAGCTGGAGAGATGGAGAGAAAAGAAGGCGAGAAAAAGAAGAGAGACCGAAACACGCGAGCAACGAAAGATACTCGCAAGATAGAGTTGAAAATCGTAGCAGCGTACTTAAGTCCTACCTACCCCCTCTATTTATAGGCGAAGGCAATGAGGGGTATATATCTGCCCTAGCGAGTAGCAGCCTAAGTCACAGTTTATGCTAGCAGGTGGATCCCGGCATTAGACTATGTCGCGCGGCGCAGAAAAGAACATCGCGACGCTGCCAAAACATACACAATAAACTCGGCACATCGCATTACAAAAGACAAGAAAGACGCAACAGAAAAGAATGAAGAGCGAGTCACAAACTCGCTTATTACAGCACAAATAAATTGTTTATTACAAATAATCGCGCAATGGCGAGTTCAAATAAAGGAAAAGAAAAATCCTAAGTCCTAGGTGGTCGCTCCGTAGGATGAGGATGTCGCCCAGCCCAGCCCATTTCTCGCGCTCATCGGTAATGCTCCGTCGCCAGCGCCATCGCATCGTCCCCAAGTCGTAGCTACTTGAAAGAAAACAGTTGTCGACCTAAATCACCTAGAGGGGGGTGAATAGGTGGTTTGTGCGTCTTTTGCGGAATAAAAAATAATTAGAGCACAACACAGACATATCTACCAATATCACAGACGACACAAGATGTATAGTGGTTCCCCAACCTTGGGTACATCCACTTTCCCTCACCAATCTAGCAATCAACTAGACTCGGCTACTCCACTATCTCAGATCAAAAATCGATCCTACCCTCAGAACAAAGTTCCTACAAACTCGATCCAAACAAAACGGATCTACACCTCGAAAGATAGCACTTCCTACAAACTCGGAGTGAAAAACTCCTACACTCGGAGAAGATTTCTCCTACAAGATTAATAAAGAGTTTACAAGAATACAAACAGTAAATCACTCAGATCTGAAGGAAATGGCCAGGATCTTCTTCTTTTCAACTTTGTAGCTTTTTCAGAAATCGGTGAAGAAGGTCTCGGCCTCGATCTAGATCTACTTCCTTTTACAGAAATCGAGAGAAAATATGATCAGTGAAGTCGATCTCGATCTGTAACTTTTCTTCAAAGTAATCCTCTGAAAGTAGAAGCTTTGGCCGGAGAAGAAGGCGGCGGCGGCGGCTTCCATTTCGCGAAAGTCAGAGAGGAGGCGGCTGAAGAATATTTCTCGAAAACAAAATTTACAAGAAAGCTTTGAGAATACTTAGGGTTTGTCATTTTCTGATAAGACCTTATATAGGAGAGACTAACGGTCATAATCGGTCATAATGAAGTACACGTGGACCAATCATGTCGCGTGATTTGAAAAATCCCGTCAGAAAAATGACTTAGCAAAGTTTCAGAAAGACTCAGCCAACTACACGAGTAAGTCAATGACTACTCGAGTAGTTGAATAACTACTCGAGTATATGATGGGAAACATACTCGGGTATGTATAAAAATACTACTCGAGTATATAGAGATCAACTACTCGAGTGGGCAGACAAAACTACTCGAGTATGTGAAGGGACCTACTCGAGTATATAGAGGATCTACTCGAGTACTGGAAGAGCTACTCGAGTATATTACATAACCTACTCGAGTACATGAAGTACTACTCGAGTGGAATACTTAGAAAAATTCTGAAGAGGTCTGCTGGCAAGTACTCGAGCAGTTGAACTAAACTACTCGAGAGGAAGTAACCTACTCGAGTAGGTGAAGGTTCTACTCGAGTAAAAGACTTAGAAAAAAATTCTGGAGTAGGGAAATTGCAAGGTACACGGGTGACACAGGAACTACTCGAGTAGGTAAAATGAACTACTCGAGTATGTTTCTATCTACTCGAGTATGTGAGTATACTTACTCGAGTATATGACTTAGAGAAATTTAGATGAGAAAAACCTTATGGTACTCGGGTATAACGAGTAATCTACTCGAGTATATAAGCATGCTACTCAAGTATATGACTTGGTCTACTCGAGTAGGTGGCTTAGCTACTCGAGTATATTACTATGTCTACTCGAGTACAAGATTCCTTAACTCGAGTAACTTATACCCAGACTACTCGAGTAGGTGAAAGCTCTACTCGAGTAAAACACTTAGAAATTTTCTGATGTTGGAAAAACTGATTCTTCTAGAGTAGCCAACTTCCAATGCCTTTCCCATAGTCCAATAGCTTGAATATGAAGTGCATCCCAATAGAGAGACCACACATGAGTCAACACCTTGGAATATGCAATGAGGGATTACATTGCACAGTTCCTGTGTTTGGTGACCCACTGTGGGCTGACATTGGCCTACACTTCCTAGTGAAACTCCTGCAAACATATAGCTCAAACCAAGCATCAAATACAACTTAATTCATTTAGTTCCAGGGTGACTTCATCAAATCTGGGTTCATGTGGATGAAATACCCAACAATCTCCCCCTATTTGTTGAAGTCAGAACACTTTAAACTAAGGTGAATTATGGACATAAAAGAAACTAAGTAGAAAAATATGAGCAGGTAAGCAAAGGGTAATGAAAAAGATAATTAGACAGGAATGAAGAATTGTATATATATGAGTTTCCAAAAACATCAAGTGTACAATTTGTCATTTCAATTTCTCATCATCTTTTAGGTTTGGGCTTGGTATTGCTGCTTATCCATCTTCTCTTGTTGTCTCCTTAGGTAGCTGAAAGGCTTAGGAAAGTACTTAGGAGGCCTTGGAGGAGGAGCAGAGTTATTTCTCCCAAATTCTCTATCATGGATCTTCCTTTTCAGCATAGACTTCTCATATAACTCCCATTCTTGGGAACTGTAGTGCATGTCTCTGTTCTCATTGTGATCCATGACCAGCCTGAGTGTGTCCAAGATGAGAGATTTTGAAGTTGGAGACCAGACTTCAGCATGTTCAGGGGCCTTAGAAGGAGTTGTCCTGCTGGCAGAGGGACCTTCACCATATTTCCTTTTCTTCTTGTGGATTCTGATCTCTGGAGGGGCTTGAATGAATATATCAGCAGGATCTTCTTCTTCCCAGCCTGGAACATAAGTGTCTGGAGGAGCAACTGAGTCTCTAGGCCTGGGGGAGAAGGTAGGTTGTTGAGGAACAACAGGAGCAGAGACATCTGTGGCTAGAGGATTGAGATGATGGGGTGAAAGATATGGTACCTAAACACCTAGAGGGGGGGTGAATAGGTGACCTAATCCTTTTTAAGCTTAAATGGCAGCAATCAGTTATATCACATAATACTAACTATTTTATCACAGCAAACACACAACATGCACAGCAACAATCACAACATAGCACAGCATACACAGTGGTTTATAGTGGTTCCCCAAGATATGGGTACATCCACTTTCCCCCTTCGCCTATCTAGCAGTGTACTAGATTCGGCCAAACTCCTCCACTGTCTCAGAACCCAAATTGGTTCCTACACCTCAGGCCCAAAGCCTTATAACTCAGCTTTATCCCAAAGCCTACACTCAGCCAATCAAGGCCTACACTCAGCCAACCAAGACCTACACTCAGCCAACCAAGGCCTACACTCAGCCAACAAGGCCTACACTCAGAGATCTCAATCTCCTACACTCAGGCTCTCAAGCCCTACCCTCAGCCTTTATAATTATAGGCTTACAATTCACTCAGATCCAAAGGATCCTACAAGATAAAAATGTATTATAAATATTAACTCAACAACTCAGAAATAAAAGAGGGGAGTTGAGAGTTGGAAGAACTCAGCTGGATTCAATCTGACTTAGCTTTCTTCAAAGCTTCTTGAGTAGAACTGAATAAGACTGAATCCTCCTGCAGTAGTTCCTTGACCTCTGCCACTTAAGATCCAGAATGAATCTGAATCCTTCTTCTCAGCCTAGTTCCAGAGGCTGATTTCTTGGATGGAGCCCTCTCTCTCCAACTTCTTAGATCTGCACTTGGACTGCAATATCTTCTTGTGTTGATACTCTATGTACCACTTTAATAACTTGTTCTTCAACAATGTGATCAACCTCAACAACAACATTTCTGTAAACTGTATGAGCCTATTTATAGGCCTTCTTCATGGTAACCGGCTGGTCCGATCCATAACTGACTTCTGATATCTTTGACAGGTGCTGTAGACCGGCTGGAACGGCAGCTGTCAAGTCATCCAGTCATTTCTTGAAAATCTCTAACTGTCTGAAAGTGTCGAGACTTTCTGTCTTTAAGTGTCGACACTTATAGTCCAAATGTCGACACATGCTGTGTAAGTGTCGACACAACTCCTTGTATGTCTCGACACAGATTCTTCTTCAGGTGTCGACACTAAAATTGAGTGTCGACACAAATACTTGATCTTCT
The DNA here is from genome assembly GCA_039583875.1 of Platanthera guangdongensis. Taxonomy (NCBI): domain Eukaryota; kingdom Viridiplantae; phylum Streptophyta; class Magnoliopsida; order Asparagales; family Orchidaceae; genus Platanthera; species Platanthera guangdongensis. The sequence goes on from CM077165.1 coordinate 586,308, forward strand.
GTCTTTTACTGAATTCTTCTAAGTGTCGACACATCACCTTTGTGTCGACACATCTTCATGTGTTGTAACTGTTAAGTGTCGACACTGCTTCTTGGTGTCGACACATAGTCTTTAATGTCGATACTTGCTGAGTGTCGACACAGCTCCTTGTGTCGACACACCTTCTTTTGTTGAGACTTCAGCTGAGTGTCGACACATTCCCTTAGTGTCGACACTTGTACTTAGAATAATTTTGTTGATCTTTCTGATCTTTGCTAAGTGTCGACACAGCTCCTTGTGTCGACACTTTCTTCAAGTGTAGAGTCTTTAGCTAAGTGTCGACACATTGTGCTGGGTGTCGACACTTACTTCATGTGTTGACTCTTCTGGTTGTGTGTCGACACATTGTGCTGAGTGTCGACACTTACTTCAAGTGCTGACTCTTCTGTTGAGTGTCGACACATTGTTCTGAGTGTCGACACTTTAACTTAGTCTCTGCAGACTTTTGCTGAGTGTCGACACAGCTCCAAATGTCGACACTTTCTGGTGTAGACACAGCTTCACTGGGTGTCGACATAGCTCCTTGTGTCGACACTTTCTGTCTGCACTTTTCTTCACTGAGTGTCGATACAGCTCCAAGTGTCGACACTTACTGTCTGGTGTCGACTCTGCATCCCAGGTGTCGACACAATAACTCCAAGTGTCGACACTGCTTGTCTGGGTGTCGACACAAGTCTTCTTAAGTGTCGACACTTTCCCTCTGGGTGTCGACACATGGACTTAGAAACTTTTTGCTTCAGTCCAGTGATTACATAACCTGCACAAGTAAACTCAACATACATCAAATACATTATGATGTATATCATTGAGTTGGGTGAGGCTTATTCAAATCAGGTACATTTGACCAATGTACCCAACAATCTCCCCATATTTGGAGAAGTCATAACCCTTAGTCAATGATATACACCATTCATAATTAAAAATTACAAAATGATGTAAAGTAGGTTATATTCAGCAGGTAAACATAAACATGTATTAATTCACACATGTATACACATTCATCATTTCAGAACAAATAAGAAATAGACACATTCACAGAACAATCATGAAATATATTGATCATATATTGTTCTAACATTTTTCTTATATATTTTCAGTAGTTTACAAAAAATGTTTTACATTTAAAAGATTACAAAATAATCTTCAAGTAAAATCTTAATCTATTTCTGATCAGATTCCTTGATAACTATTCCCTTACCAGCTTGAACTTGAGCTTTGAAAGGGGCATCAACAGTTTCAGCATCAGCAGGCTTCTTGCCTTTTAGATCTTTCTTTTTGAGTTCTTCTTCCTTGATCTTCTGCCTCTCAAAATAGTGATATGGCTTAGGAAAGTACTTGCTAGGCTCCACTGCAGTAGGAGGTAGCTTTCCCATCTTTGCCTTCCTTCTATACTGAACTATTGCTTCCTGCCTGATCTCATGTTTTCTCCATTCTGCTTCAGAAAACCATTTGTTCCTGTCATGAGTATTGTCCTTGGCAGCTTTCCAGGCAGTTAAAATTATATTCCTAGAGGTAGGGCTCCACTGTTCAAAGTCTGGCCTTTGTTCTGCTTGTTCCCTAAACCTCTTCTTAGACAAACTTGTCTCTTCCTCCTTCTGTAATGCCTCTTGCATGGCTTCAGTAATATGCTGAACCACTTTATCCAGAATAACATTAGACTTTCCTTCAGTTGGGCTATACATCTGCTGAATGTCAGCTTGCACCATGTCAAAATCTGGTGGAGGATATATCACTTGAGCTACCTCTGGTTGCTCACCTCCAAGATATGCAGGTTGAATTCCAGATTCTGCCACATTGTCATCATCACAAAGTGGAGGATAGCCCAGTGTAGCTCTGATGGAATTTGATATCCACTTTGCATGGTCAGAGCTAGCTTTGACTAAAACTCTCTCCCCCTTTATGACTTCTCTAGCCATATGATCTCTGACATCATCCTTTTGAAATCTTATTTGACTATCCAAGTATCTGATTCCCTCTTTGAAGAATGGTTTGAGCTTTTGAAGTTGTTCAGAGATGGCTTTCTGGGAGGCTTGGATTGCAGACTTAACAGCAGAAATTTCTTCTTGAAAGGCTTTGTCAAATTCAGCTTTGATAGTAGCAGAAGATATAGAAGGTTCAGCAGCCTTGTTCTTCAACTCAGTGACTATAGCATTATGGGAGGCAGTCAAATTGTCATTCATTCTTAACTGATTTTCAAGAACATATCCTTGTTTCAATGCTATGTCATCCACTTGTTCTTTGATCTTCTCTTGGTGTGTTGCCAAATACACCACTGCATTTCCACCTTTGTGGAAGCATTCATTCATCTCCTTCTTGTTAAGGTTCATTTCAAATCTTATAGACTTTATATCTTGGGCCAGATCAAATTGTAATGACTTCTGCCCTTCATCCACATAAGCCTCTATAGCTTTTCTCTGTTCATCCAGTTTTATCTGCATTGCAATCATTAATGCACTATAATCAACAGTTGGAGCTTGTTGAACTATAGGCTGTGGGGCTATAGATTGCAGAGCTTTCTTATAACTCTGACTTCTCCTTTTAAAGACATACAGTTTCTTCTTCTTTGCCCTAGCACTCTCCTCATCTTCAGAGGCAGAAGTGATGGCTATGTCAACCCTATCCTTAGGGCTTGGAGGTCTGTCAGCTTGCACATCAGGTGCCTTCTCATCTTCTGGCCTTAAAGGCTCTTCCATAACTTGCACTTGCTCCCCCTCAACAGCAGCATGATCTTTTTCAGCAGTATCTTTGTTCATGTCAAAATCTGCTTGATTTAGATTGAGAAATAAATCTTTCATGGTGTATTCAGGGGGTGAAGAAGCTGGAGACATTCTTTGCTCTTCAACTACTGGATCATGAATCTCTTCTTGTACAGCAGATGTGTCTTCTATAACAACATCTGGAGCTTGACTAGGCAGCTGAGTTTGCTGAGGAACATCAGACAAATCAGCATCTTCTTTAAGATATTCTAAAGTATTTAGGTCAGTGAGTACCTCTTGTATGATGGTGGTGGCTTGCTCACTGTCCAGTGTAGAGGGTTCTTCTACAACTGGAGGCTCCCCCTGGATCTCAGCAATCTCTTGAGCAGCAGGAGATTTCACTGCAGGCTCTTCCTCATGCTCTTCTGGAGTGAAGACAACATGTTCTTCACTCCCAGAACTGCTAGTGGACACTTGTTCCACAGGAGCTGTTTTCCTTTTCTTCTTTGGAGGAGTGTCTTTCTCAGTAATTGTCTTCTCTGGGGTTGGCATTTCCTTGGACAACACCCTGTCCCATCTTGAAAAGATCCTTTGATCCATCTTCCTCATGTGGTTTATCTTGCTGCCTGCAGCAGTATTCATTACCTCTGGTATGGTACCAGCTAGGTAGAGACTAATGATTCTGCCCAGATTGGGCTTCTTCAAGCTCTCCTTAATCTTCTCATAAACCACTATAGACCAGTCTGTTTTCAGAGTGAAGATTATCCTTGTCATGATTCCAAACATATAGGCAGACACTCTGTCATGCCCTCCAGGCTTACTGAGTAAGACCTTTCCAACAATCTCAGACATGAATTTTCCTTGATTATTCATGCCTTTCCTGTTAAATACAGAACCAATCTTCATCTTTGGATCAAGTCCACACCAGGTTAGAGCTTCCCTGGTCTTGGATGCAGTAATTTCTTCTTCATCTTGAGTTTTTGGTAGCTGGAGCACCTTCCTCAGATTTTTAGGTGAAACCTTGACCTTAGTTCCATGAACTCTGGATTTGATTCTGTATCCAGATTCATCTACTGCAGCTCCATTAAGGAATTCAAGAACCTCTTTCTTCCATATCTTAGTAGGTTCGGAAACTAAGTACTCTAACCCAGAGTCGGCGACTAGGGTTACTACTGCCTGAATTTCTTGATCGGCATCGTCGAACGCGCCACGCACAAGCTCATATCCTTCGTTAACGTTCTCCTCAAGCTTAGGTGACATTAGGGTTTGTAGAATTTGTCTTTAGAAAAGAGAGGTGTCGACACAGTAGTTTTGGTCTCGAAACTTTGAAAGCGTGTCGACAAACAAAGACAAAACCCTATTTATACCTTTCTAATTTTGAAGATGAACAGGCGGGACAGCTAACTTAAAATGTGTCGACACTGGCAATAAGTGTCGACACTGACTTATAATGTCTCGACACATATGTGTCGACACTTTTTTACTTAGCCAATTTTAATTCTGTAAACTTACTCTAAGTTTAACATTTCTAGTTCAATTTTGAATCTATTGTACTTAGCTTCTTCTAGGGGCTTAGTAAACATATCAGCTATTTGATTATCAGTTTTAACATATTCAAGTAAAATATCTTCTCTTTCTACATGCTCCCTAAGAAAATGATATTTAATTTCAATATGTTTAGTTCTACTATGTGATACAGGGTTATTAGCTATTGAAATAGCACTTGTAGAATCACAGAAAAGTGGAGTTCTACTTACCTGAAATCCATAGTCCTCTAGCTGATGTTGTATCCACAGAAGTTGAGCACAACAACTTCCTGCAGCTACATACTCTGACTCTGCTGTGGAGATAGCCACACTGGTTTGCTTTTTGCTACTCCATGAAATTAGTCTCCCACCTAGGAATTGACAGGTTCCAGTAGTGCTCTTTCTATCTTCTTTGCATCCTGCAAAGTCTGCATCTGAATAACCTGTTAGATCAAAATCTCCATTCCTAGGGTACCAGAGGCCTAGATAGGGAGTGCCCTTTAGATATCTCAATATTCTTTTGACTGCTGTCAAATGAGACTCTTTAGGGCAGGCTTGATACCTGGTACAAACACATATAGCATACATGATGTCAGGTCTACTAGCAGTCAAGTATAATAGGTAGCCAACTATCCCTCTATACAAGGTTTCATCTACAGGTTTCCCTGCATCATCCTTGCTAAGAGACATACTTGACCCCATAGGAGTCTTCATGGTGCTGGATGAATCCATACCATATTTCCTTATGAGTTCTAGGGTGAACTTTGACTGACAAATGGACAAACCACTCTCAGTCTGTTTAACTTGGAGACCCAAGAAAAACTTCAGCTCTCCCATACTACTCATCTCAAACTGACCTTGCATAAGTTTTGCAAACTTTTTGCAAAGGCTGCTTTCAGTAGACCCAAATATAATGTCATCTACATATATTTGGACTAGTATGACTTTGCCTCTAGATTCCCTAAGGAATAGAGTCTTATCTATTTTCCCCCTTGAGAACTTGTTCTCAATGAGGAAACTAGATAGGGTTTCATACCAAGCCCTAGGGGCTTGCTTTAACCCATATAAAGCTTTCCTAAGTCTATAGACATGATGAGGTAGAGTTGGATCAACAAAACCTGAAGGTTGTTCCACATAGACTTCTTCTTTAAGATTACCATTTAGGAATGCTGACTTGACATCCATTTGGTAAACCTTGAATCCTTGATAGGTTGCATAGGCCAAGAACATTCTTATGGCTTCCAGTCTGGCTACTGGAGCAAAGGTTTGATCAAAATCAATACCTTCTTCTTGCCTATATCCTTTAGCAACCAATCTTGCCTTATTCTTAATGATGACCCCTTGTTCATCCATCTTATTCCTGTAGATCCACTTAGTTCCTATTACATTGTGGTCTTTAGGTTTAGGAACAAGTTCCCAGACCTTGCACCTCTTGAACTGATTAAGCTCTTCTTGCATTGCTTCAGTCCATTGTGGATCTTGTATTGCTTCTTCAAACTTCTTAGGTTCAACTTGTGACAGAAAGCTGGAGTAGATTGTTGCATTCATGTTTCTACTCCTGGTTTAAACTCCTTGTCTTGGATCTCCAATAATCAGCTCTACTGGATGATCTCTAAGATGCCTGTGGGCTGGAGGCATCCTAACTTCTGGTTGAACCACTTCAGCATCTGCATCATGCTGTATACCTTGGATTTCTTCAGCAATTGGCACATGTAGTTCTCCCCCTGGACAACAGCTACTGTCTTCTACTTGCTGTCTTGCAGCAGGCACTTCTTCTATAGTAAGCTTGTCCATTTTCTTTGTCAAACCTGTGGGGCTGCATACACTACTAGACAACTCATTATTAATAAGTTTAGTCTCATCAAAAACTACATGCACAGATTCTTCTACAACTTGTGTAGTCAAGTTGTAGACTCTATAAGCCTTACTATTATTGCTGTACCCAACAAAAATTCCCTCTTGGGACTTGGCAGCAAACTTAGTTAAGTAAGACTTCCCATTGTTAAGTATGAAGCATTTGCAACCAAAGATCCTAAAATAGGATAGGTTTGGTTTCCTGCCTTTCACAACTTCATAGGGGGTCTTGTTAAGCCTTTTAGTGATGGTAGCCCTATTTATAACATGGCATGCAGTGTTAACTGCTTCAGCCCAGAAATATTCTGGCAGTGATGTATCACTTAGTAGGGTCCTACCAGCCTCTATCAAGGTTCTATTCTTCCTCTCAGCAATGTCATTTTGCTGAGGTGTTCTAGGTGAAGAGAATTCTTGAAATATCCCAAAGTCTTCACATAGTTTTGTCATGCTATCAGACTGAAATTCAGTGCCATGGTCACTTCTAATCTTGACCACTGTACTATTTAGTTCATTCTGAATTTGCTTGACAAAGTTGTGGAAGACACTAGGTGTTTCAGATTTCTGTCTTAAGAAGAACACCCAGGAAAACCTTGAGTAGTCATCTACAACTACAAAGGTATAGACCTTCCTACCTAAGCTGTGAACTGGCATTGGACCAAAGAGATCCATATGCAAGAGGTATAAACACCTCACAGCATCTTTGTTTTCTATGCTTCTAAAGGTGGATTTAGTCTGCTTGCCCTTTTGACAAGCTGAGCAAATACCATCTTTGACACACTTAACTTGAGGACCATTCCTCACTAACTCTTTGCTAAAGAGTTTGCTAATAGTCTTGTAGTTAAGATGGGCAAGCCTCTTGTGCCATTTGACACAATGAGAGACTGTCTCATCAGCTACAAGACAAACTGGAGAACCATTGTTCTCAATCATAATGTCTAGGAAGTAGACATTCCTTTTCCTATAACCTGTCAAAATGATCTCTTGATCACTTGACCTCTTGATATGACAACCATTTTTAACAAATGAGATGTCATACCCTACATCACTTAATTGACTTATACTTATTAGGTTGTGTTTCAACCCTTTAACATAAGCCACTTGAGTAATGGTAACCAAGTTTGTAGAAATGTTACCAAACCCTTTGATGATTCCTTTTTCAGAACCACCAAAGGTGACTTTTGGACCATCTTTTACTGGAATGTAGTCCTTTAGTAATCCTTTAGTTCCAGTCATATGTCTGGAACATCCACTGTCCAAGTACCATGTTGGGGTATGGCCACTTGGACTCATCTGCAAAACAGATTAATGAACCTTAGAACCCAAAGAATTCTTGGGTCCTTGGTACTTGTTAGTCTGCAATCTGATAAAGCTACCTACTGGCTTTCCACCAGATAGCATTGGTACTCACTTTGGCACTAGCATTGTGCCAACAGTACACTGCAAAATGGCCAACTTTGCCACAGCACCAACATTCAAACTTATTGTACCTTTGCTTAGGTACAGCCTTGGCTGTCTTGTCTACAGCAGCCTTGTTGAATGTTGGGGCTTTGCCCTTGGACTTAGACTTAGACTGCTCAGTCCCTGCAGGTCTAATAAAGCCCAGTCCAGCCTTGCCTTTATGATGAACAAACTCATCAATTAAAGGTAGCACTGACTTAGGTTTAGAAAACCTAGCAACAAGATCTCTCTCTTTCTGAAGATTTATCTCCAGACTCTTGATTTGATCATTCTTAAAGGTGATAGTGCCCATCTGAATCACTGTTATGTGTTTCAGCCTGGCTATTTCATTAAGCTTTTGATCAAATTGCTTCTCAGAATCTGTTGCAGCAGCTTTAAGATCAGCAATTTCCTTTGCCTGACTTTTGGCAAGGGACTTGCTTTTCTTGTAAGCTTGCAACAGCACTTTATATTCATTTATAAGCTGATGAATATCATCCTCAGACTCAGATACATTCTCATCACTTGATGAAGAAGAATCTGAATCTGAACTAGAACAAGAAACTGAACTTGAACTTGAACCTTGTACCTTACTGGGTCCTGGCTGCTCCAGGATTTTGGCACTCTCTGTCAAAGCCATTAGCCCTTGGCATTGACTGTCTTCTTGTTCATAAATAGACTCCATGATCTGCATGAATTCTTCTTCTTCTTCTTCTTCAGCAAACAGCCCTATGTAGGCTTCAGCCTCAGACTCAGTTTCTGAAGAAGAGATATCTGATAGAGTCTTCTCCTTCTTGGCAACAAAAGACTTCTCTTTCTTGCCTTTGAAGTGAGGCTTTTTCCTGTCACCAGATTCCTTTCTCTTCTCTGGACAATCTGCAATAACATGACCCTGTCTATTGCAGCAATAACACACTATCTTTGAACCAGTTGCCTTGCTTGACTTTGTCCTCTTCCTGTCTTTCTTTGAAGGCTTTTTCTCCTGATAAAAGACTTCCTTTCCCTTTGAAGAAGAAGGTCTTGACCTCCACTGTTTCTTCTTCAAGAATTTCTGAAAGTGTCTAGTGAAGGCAGCAAAGTCTTCATCACTTTCACTGCTCTCAGTCTTTGTGCTGACTGACTCATCTGATTCTGATTCAACTACCTCTGGAGGTGGAGTTGATGACTTATTCCTGCACTTTCTGGGAACTTCTGTCTTGAAAGCAACAGTTCTTTCCTTGTGCTCAGTCCTTGTTGATTTCTCCTCCTCCTTCCTCACTGTCAATTGCATTTCATATGACAACAACTTGCCAAACAGTGTATGGAGGAGGAATTTCCCCCAACTTAGCCATTTCTCTAATGGCACAGATCTTTGTGTCCCAATCTTTGGTTAGGGACCTTAGGAACTTGTCATTTAGTTCATAGTTACTGAACTCTCTTCCATAAGACATGAGTTCATTAACTATTCTGTAGAACTTCTTGTAGCACTCAGTTATGCTATCACCTTTACCTTGTCTAAAACTTTCATACTTCTGATTTAGCAAGGATTTTCTATCTTGTCTTACTTCTTCAGATCCTTCCATATACACTATAAGAGTGTCCCACATCTCCTTGGCTGTCTTACAGTGTATAAGATTCTGAAATGTTGCATCATCTATGGCACTCACTATAATGTTTTGTGCCCTCTTGTCCATTGTGGCTAGGACAATCTCATCCTTAGTCATCTCAGAGAAATCCTTTGGAGTTCTCTGATTTGCATCTAAAACTGAAATCTTCATGGGCACATAAGGCCCTTCCTTTACTGTGATGTAGATTCTAGGGTCTGAGGCCTCCATAAACAGCCTTACCCTTTCCTTCCAGATCCCAAAGATCTCTTTCCTGCATATGGGTAATTTCATGGAACCCAATTCCTTGTGATTCTCAGAGGAACCCATGTTTCTTGATTTTCTTGAATTTCTTGAATCTGTGTTTTGCCTTACACTGAATCTGCCAAACAGGATCTCCTCAGACTGTTAGTCCTTTTTGAGGAACCTGGCTCTGATACCACTTGAAAGATATGGTACCTAAACACCTAGAGTGGGGGTGAATAGGTGACCTAATCCTTTTTAAGCTTAAATGACAGCAATCAGTTATATCACAGAATACTAACTATTTTATCACAGCAAACACACAGCATGCACAACAACAATCACAGCACAGCACAACATACACAGTGGTTTATAGTGGTTCCCCAAGATATGGGTACATCCACTTTCCCCCTTCGCCTATCTAGCAGTGTACTAGATTCGGCCAAACTCCTCCACTGTCTCAGAACCCAAATTGGTTCCTACACCTCAGGCCCAAAGCCTTACAACTCAGCTTTATCCCAAAGCCTACACTCAGCCAATCAAGGCCTACACTCAGCCAACCAAGGCCTACACTCAGCCAACCAAGGCCTACACTCAGCCAACAAGGCCTACACTCAGAGATCTCAATCTCCTACACTCAGGCTCTCAAGCCCTACCCTCAGCCTTTATAATTATAGGCTTACAATTCACTCAGATCCAAAGGATCCTACAAGATAAAAATGTATTACAAATATTAACTCAACAACTCAGAAATAAAAGAGGGGAGTTGAGAGTTTCTTGATGAGTTCTTGGAAGAACTCAGCTGGATTCAATCTGACTTAGCTTTCTTCAAAGCTTCTTGAGTAGAACTGAATAAGACTGAATCCTCCTGCAGTAGTTCCTTGACCTCTGCCACTTAAGATCCAGAATGAATCTGAATCCTTCTTCTCAGCCTAGTTCTAGAGGCTGATTTCTTGGATGGAGCCCTCTCTCTCCAACTTCTTAGATCTGCACTTGGACTGCAAGATCTTCTTGTGTTGATACTCTATGTACCACTTTAATAACTTGTTCTTCAACAATGTGATCAACCTCAACAACAAACATTTCTGTAAACTGTATGAGCCTATTTATAGGCCTTCTTCATGGTAACCGGCTGGTCCGGTCCATAACTGACTTCTGATATCTCTGACAGGTGCTGTAGACCGGCTGGAACGGCAGCTGTCAAGTCATCCAGTCATTTCTTGAAAATCTCTAACTGTCTGAAAGTGTCGAGACTTTCTGTCTTTAAGTGTCGACACTTATAGTCCAAGTGTCGACACATGCTGTGTAAGTGTCGACACAAGTCTACAAGGTGTCGACACAACTCCTTGTATGTCTCGACACAGATTCTTCTTCAGGTGTCGACACTAAAATTGAGTGTCGACACAAATACTTGATCTTCTGTCTTTTACTGAATTCTTCTAAGTGTCGACACATCACCTTTGTGTCGACACATCTTCATGTGTTGTAACTGTTAAGTGTCGACACTGCTTCTTGGTGTCGACACATAGTCTTTAATGTCGATACTTGCTGAGTGTCGACACACTCTTCGACACACCTTTTTGTTGAGACTTCAGCTGAGTGTCGACACATTCCCTTAGTGTCGACACTTGTACTTAGAATAATTTTGTTGATCTTTCTGATCTTTGCTAAGTGTCGACACAGCTCCTTGTGTCGACACTTTCTTCAAGTGTAGAGTCTTTAGCTAAGTGTCGACACATTGTGCTGGGTGTCGACACTTACTTCATGTGTTGACTCTTCTGGTTGTGTGTCGACACATTATGCTGAGTGTCGACACTTACTTCAAGTGCTGACTCTTTTGTTGAGTGTCGACACATTGTTCTGAGTGTCGACACTTTAACTTAGTCTCTGCAGACTTTTGCTGAGTGTCGACACAGCTCCAAATGTCGACACTTTCTGGTGTATACACAGCTTCACTGGGTGTCGACACAGCTCCTTGTGTCGACACTTTCTGTCTGCACTTTTCTTCACTGAGTGTCGACACAGCTCCAAGTGTCGACACTTACTGTCTGGTGTCGACTCTGCATCCCAGGTGTCGACACAATGACTCCAAGTGTCGACACTGCTTGTCTGGGTGTCGACACAAGTCTTCTTAAGTGTCGACACTTTCCCTCTGGGTGTCGACACATGGACTTAGAAACTTTTTGCTTCAGTTCAGTGATTACATAACCTGCACAAGTAAACTCAACATACATCAAATACATTATGATGTATATCATTGAGTTGGGTGAGGCTTCTTCAAATCAGGTACATTTGACCAATGTACCCAACATGGGGAATGATGTTTGGGTCAACTGCAAGATCTGGCAAGATTTGATTGTGCATCCAGACAGCAGTGTCATAGGTGTGAAATTTGACACTCTGTATCTGGGCAAGCACATCATTATGAATGGTCTTTATATGAGCTTCCCATTCAACTGTCTTCTGAGCAATAGATTTTTCTACCAGTTCTTTGAGTTCTTTTATCAAACCCTCCCCCTTTCTGACTTCAACAGATACTGTCTCTATGGTGTCATCTTTGAAAGTGTCAACTTCTTCACATATCTTCATCTTGTTGGCTTCAGTCCTCTTGTCTAGTTCTATCTGATTGTTTGCCAAGGTTACACCTTGTTCCATGACATTGCCAATACTAGTGATAGTATGGTCAAGAGCTTTACCACCAAGTTGGAACAGGTACTTTAGCTTGTCAGTGTTATGCTGAATTTCAGCAAAACCTCTGCTCATCTCAGTCTCAAGAGCAGTGACCTTATAAGTGACCACCTTTAGAGATGTGTCAAAATGATGTCTTTATTCTTGAAGAAGAATGGCAATACTTTGCAGCAGATCTGAGGAGGAGGAAACTGTAGCAGCAGCAGTAGAGAGAGCAGCAGTAGGGATAGGAGGAGTTACCCAAGGAGCTATTTCTTCAATAAGCACTGAGCTGAGAGCTCTGGTGGTAGGAATGACAGCATCCAATTCTTCTGTACCATGGGGGATGGAGAAATCAAGGTTTCTGAGAGGGGCCTCAGCTGGCTCAGGAGAAGGCTCATCAGAAATAAAAATGGTGTCAGGCTTATCTGCTGGAGGAGTTGGAGAAGGTGTTGGAGTTCTGGCTGGAGAATGGGCAGGAGACTATGCTGGAGACAAGTCTTTGTGATGTTCAGTGGTTGGAGCTGGAGGAGATAGAGGAGGAGGGGGAAGCACATCTTCAGTGAGCTCTGCAATCATGGCATCTATGGCAGCAGCTGTGGATAGAAGAGTATCTTGAGGGACTTGATCTGAGGAAGTGGCTGGACTCTTTGGAGTATGAGGTAGGGATGGAATCTCTGGCTGAGGATAGGGTTGCCTGACTGGGCTAGAAGGAGCAGGCTCCCCCTCACTTGGTGCACCAGAGGAGCTGGCCACATGATGAGGAGAGGGAGATGGAGTCCTGTCCTCTACAGCTGGAACTTCTGGAATTTCTGAAACCTTTGCAGCCTGGGCAGAGTTCTTGAGCTTGAGATCCCATCTCTGAATTGAAGAGATGGAGACCTTCTTCATGTGGTGAAGTGGAGTCCCTTTTGAGAAGTTGAATACTTCAGGATTTGTTTCATGAAGGAGCAGAGATATAATTCTTGCGTAGTTGGGGGATTTCATGCTATCTTTTATCTTGTCCAGAATCAACATACCAAATTGGTACTTCTTGCGGCATACAATGGCTTGCATTATATCGAAGAAGTATGAGGGAATGTCTCGGATGGAGTGAGTCTTGCACAGTAAAATTTTTCCAATAACATCAACCAAGAATTTGCCTTCTGCATTCATATCTGACATTTTGAAATATTGAGCATCAGTAGAAAAACCACAGAAAAGGGCTGTCCTGTCGGAATCCTCAGCAACAAGGTGATCCTCTTCATCAACAAGCAGTAAACGGAGAAGTTGAGAGACAGAGGTCTTGGTGAGCTTTAGTTTCAAACCCTTGACTGTAGATTTTAGGACTTTGCCATTCCGTCGAACCTTGAGATTTGAGAAGAATTCTGCAACGTCGGGGAAGAGAACACGACAGGGTTCTTGGAGGATGAAGGAGAGGCCAGCGGTGTCGAGGAGGATGAGGAGGTTGTGGAAATCGTCGGAAAGCTCTGCAATACCGTCAGTGATGAGTTCGGAGCCGACGCCGATCTTGTGAGAAGTCTCTATGGATGCGAATGCCTGGAGTAAATTAGAGAGAGAGCTCTGCAACTTCGGTGGAGGTGAGTCGGCAGGGTAGGCGAAGAGACAGGGAGGGTACTCGAGAGATAGAAATGATGTCGAGTAGGTTTGATGTTTCGGAATTTCATATATATATAACTCTTAAATTTCCGCTAATTAAGTTTAAGAAAGAGGCGGCATATAGCCTTGGGTGGCGAATAGAACAAATTTTGAAAAACTGGAAATCAGGACACAAGAGAGAGATAGGCTACTCGAGTAGATAAAGGAGCTACTCGAGTAGGTTGACTGGAGCTACTCGAGTATGTAAGAAAAACTACTCGAGTAGATAAGGACTTACTCGAGTAGGTGAGAGACTTACTCGAGTAGGTATTGACTTACTCGAGACTTACTCGAGTAGGTCTTTAGGTACTCGACTGCACATACTCGAGTAGGTATTATACATGAGTAGATCTTTAGATACTCGAGTATGTCGCATACGTCTCGAGTGGAATTTTGAAAAAGTTGAGGAGTAGAGTTTGACTAACCCTTTGTAATTACTTGCTTCTTAGTCATTCAGCCTTCTTTAGTCCTTTTTGTTGAGCATCCCAAGCTCTGTCTTGAAAAACGAGAACTTGGTCTCGTCCAGCGGCTTTGTGAAGATATCTGCAACTTGCCTATCTGTAGACACATATTGGAGATCTATGTCTCCATGCTCCACATGTTCCCGGATGAAGTGGTACCTTAGCTCAATGTGCTTTGTCCGGCTGTGAGAGACTGGATTGTTGGCTATTGCAATTGCGCTGGAGGAGTCACAGTACAAGGGTATATCCTTGAACTGCAGGTTGTAGTCCTCGAACTGATTCTTTATCTATAGCAATTGTGCGCAATAACTGCCTGCAGAGATATACTCTGACTCGGCCATTGAGATTGCGACACAGTTCTGCTTCTTGCTACTCCAGGAAATTAGCCTTCTTCCGAAGAATTGGCAAGTCCCTGAGGTGCTTTTCCGGTCGTCTTTGCTACCTGCAAAATCTGCATCTGAAAAGCCAATTAGTTCGCTGTCATTACTTCTTGGGTACCATAAGCCAAGATTTGGTGTGCCTTTAAGGTATCTCAGGATCCGCTTTGCAGCAGCGTAATGAGATTCCTTAGAGTTCACCTGAAATCTAGCACAGACACATGTTGAGAACATTATGTCAGGCCTACTGGCAGTAAGGTAGAGTAAGGATCCAATTATGCTTCTGTACTTGGTTTCATCAAAAGGTTTCCCTTTTTCATCCTTGTCCAGAGACATAGTTGAGCCCATTGGAGTCCTCATAGAGGTTGCGTTCTCCATTCCGAATTTCTTAATTAGCTCTTTGGTGAATTTGGTCTGTGAGATGAAAATTCCATCTTCAGATTATTTCACTTGAAGCCCTAAGAAATACTTCAGCTCGCCCATACTGCTCATTTCAAACTTCCCTTGCATAAGTTTTGAGAACTTTTTGCAGAGGTTGTTATCTGTAGAGCCAAAGATAATGTCATCGACATAGATTTGCACTAGTAAAATCTTGGCTTTTATTTCCCTAAGAAATAATGTCTTGTCTATCTTTCCCCTTGTGAACTTGTTCTCAAGTAGAAAGGTAGACAACGTTTCATACCAAGCTCGAGGAGCTTGTTTCAGACCATATAGGGCCTTGTGCAGAAAATAGACATGATCGGGAAAGTTGGGATCAACGAAACCTGGAGGTTGTTCCACATACACTTCCTCCTTTAAGTTACCATTCAGGAAGGCCGACTTCACGTCCATCTGATAGACGGTGAAGCCTTTGAAGGCAGCATATGCTAGGAACAACCTTATTGCCTCCAGCCTGGCCACTGGAGCATATGTCTGGTCGAAGTCGATTCCTTCTTCTTGACGATAGCCTTTAGCGATGAGTCTGGCCTTGTTCTTTATGATAGTCCCGTCTTCATCCATCTTGTTCCTGAAGACCCATTTTGTTCCAATGATGTTCTTTCCCTTGGGTCTTGGAACCAGCATCCACACATTGCAGCGCTTGAACTGATTTAGCTCTTCTTCCATTGCCATTATCCACGATGCGTCTGAGTTTGCTTCCTCAAAATTCTTTGGTTCAACCTGTGAGAGAAAACTCAAATGAAGATTCTCATTAGTTGTACCTCTCCGAGTTCTGACACCATCCCGGGGATCTCCTATGATCTAGTCCATGGGGTGATCCTTCAGATGTCTGAGCTCTAGAGTCCTTGCATCTGGATTATCTTCAAGCACCGGAGTGATTTCTTCATCCTGAATGACTTCTTCATTTTGATCATCAGCCTCTCCAATAGGAGTGGGAGTGGTGATCTTAATGAACTTCTCGCCTTCTTCTTCGGACAGATCATCCAAGCTAGTTTCTTTCAGCTTTTCACCTGCATCTTCAATGAGCATACTAGACGGATTGCTTTGCAACAAGCTCGTCTCATCAAATACAACATGTATCGACTCTTCCACCACTAGGGTTTTTCTATTGAAAATCCTGTATGCCTTACTATGGCTACTATATCCTACAAAAATACCTTCAAAGCTCTTTTCGCTGAACTTGGTGGTATGATACTTGTCATTGTTAAGTACGAAGCATTTGCAGCCAAAGATTCTAAAGTAAGAGATTGTTGGTTTTCTGCTTTTCAGAAGTTCGTAAGGAGTCTTATTGTGGTCTTTGTTTATGAGTGCTCGATTTTGCACGTGGCATGCAGTGTTGACGGCCTCGGCCCAGAAGTACTCCGGTAGTGAAGCATCACTCAACATGGTCCTGCAGGCCTCTATGAGTGTTCTGTTCCTTCTCTCAGCCACTCCATTTTGTTGTGGAGTACGAGGAGAGGAAAACTCATGAAAGATAACTAAGCTTTCACAGAATTCTGTCATGGCCTCAGATTTGAACTCTGTTCTGTTGTCACTTCTGATTTTGACTATGGAGCAGTTGTATTCATTCTGGACTTGCCTGACAAAATTGGTAAAGATATCGAAGGTATCTGACTTGTGTTTAAGAAAGAACACGCATGCAAAGCGCGAGTAGTCATCAACAATTACCAATGTATATTCCTTGCCTCCCAAACTTCTAATCTGTAGTGGACCAAACAAGTCCATGTGCAATAGATGGAGACATCTATTAGAGTGTTTGCCAACAGTGCTTTTAAAGGTAGCCCTTGTTTGCTTGCCTTTTACGCATGCATGACAAGGTCTGTCTTTGACGCATTTGACATTTGGGGCATCACGTACCAAGTTCATTGAAAATAGTTTATTAATTGTTTTGAAATTAATATGTGCTAGTCTCTTGTGCCATTGGTCACCAAGAGACGCACTATCTTTTGCCAAAAGACACACTGGTGTGGAGGAATCTATACAGAAAATATTCCTGCTTCGAGTGCCGGATAGAATCATTTCCATATTGTCAACGGATTTTATCAAGCACTTATCAGCATGGAACTCAACTATGTATCCTTTGTCGCAGAGTTGGCTTATGCTAATGAGATTGTGTTCCAATCCTTCAACATAGGCCACATCCGAGAAGGATACATTGCCGTTAGTAATCATACCATAGCCTCTAGTAATTCCACGGTCTGAACCTCCAAAGATGACCTTTGGTCCGTTCACGACTGGAGTAAAGTTCTGAATGAGGCTTCTTGTCCCGGTCATATGCCGAGAGCATCCGCTGTCCAAGTACCAGATAGGCATTTTATTGGCCTTTGGACATCCCTGCAATCACAATCAATTAGCCTTAGGAACCCAAACACGTTTGGGTCCTTGGTCTCGGGTTAGAGTGCTCCCCCTACGAGTGTTGGCATTATGAGCGGTCTTTCTCATATTGCTGACATGAGGGGTTGCAGCGTTTCTGGAATTGAACCAGCAATCTATGGCGAAGTGACCAACCTTGCCACAGCACCAACAGTCAAATCTGTTGTACCTTTGCCTCAAGATCTCCTGCTTGACCTTTTGGAACTTTGGTCTAGCAGGGGTAGCATTCTTGGAGAAAGATGCCTCATGGTGATGGAAATCACATGGCTTTTTCTCCTTTATAGGCTTTTCTACAGCAGGCTTTGTCTTTGGTGCGTTCTTGAAGTTATGGCCATGATTGAAAGGGCCATAGCTCTGAAGAACAACTTCTTCATAAGGTGCCTTAAAGACACTTTCGCCAAAGTTTCGGGGTCGAGCCCATCCTTGATAGCGGGACTTTGGCTCTACATGAGTAGGCCTAGCAAAGTGCCCGTATGATGAGTCAAAATCAAACTCATTTGTTGGAAAGATGACCTTTCTAAATGTGGTTTGATTTTGAGGGGCTTTTCCCTTTTCTTCGGCTGAGGCCTTTTTGGCGGCCTTATTTTTCCGTTGATTCTTGTTTCTCCTAGATGATTTACTAGGAGCTTCTTCATGGCCTAGTCCAGCTCCCTTGGCCTTTGCTGAGAATTCGGCAACGAATGGAAGAACCGTCTTGGGCTTAGAGAAACTCTCAACAAGTTTCCTTTCAGCCGCAAGTTCGGCTTCCAAACCTTGATGATCTTCTCCTTCAGGTCAAGGTGCTCAAGAGCCTTGTTATATTCTTCAATAGTATTATTGAAGTTTTCCTCGAGGGAGTCAGTCTTTGCGACTTTCTCTCTCAAGTTGCTCTCTTTGGCTTTTAGATATTTGATCTCTTTAGCCTGAGTCTTCACGACTCGACGACATTTGTCGTAAGCCATGATTAACTCCTTATACTGGGCCATCAATTCTGACTCATCGTCAGAGGAGCTACTCTCGCAATCATGTTCAGAGACTTCAGACTCTGAGAGAGGGGTGTGAGAGTTTACCTTCCCAGTGAACTGGGGCTCTTATTCATCATCTGTTTGAGCCATTAGCCCAAAGTAAGCCTCTTCTTCTTCGCTTGACTCTGAGGAGTCGGAGTCGCTAAGAGTCTTGCTCCTTTTGGCTATGAGGCTCTTCTCTTTCCTCTTCCTGTTGTGTGAGGATTTCTTGTCTTCCCTTCTGCCACCCTCCTTCTTCTTGTGAGGGTAGTCAGCAATGACGTGACCCGGCTTATTGCAACAGTAGCAAATGATGTCATTTGAAACGTATTTGTTCTGTTTAGTGTTATACCTGTCGTGGCTGCTTGAGCCTTTTCTTTGTCGATCGTCATCGCGCCGCGATCTTCTGTGTGAGGCATCCTTGCCTTTCCATTGTTTCTTTTTATTAAGAAACTTCTTGAATTGCCTTGAGAGCAAGGAGAACTCTCCTTCAGATAGTTCAGAGTCTGAGGTGCTGGGCTCTGATGTTTCTTCTTCTTCATCAACTTCTGGAGCTGGAGAGGGGGAGGCAGCCTTAGTCTTTCTGGAGGTGTCTGCCTTCAGAGCGACAAATTTCTCCTTTAGAGCAGACCTGCCCTTCTCTTCTTCAGCTTTTCTTGTGTTGATTTGGAGTTCATAGGACATAAGCTTTCCAAAGAGATTTTGCGGGTCCGTTTCAGCTAGCTTCCCGAACTCCCTGATGGCACATACCTTGTTATCCCATTCCTTGGTTAGGGATCTCAAAAATTTGTCGTTCAGTTCTCCGTTTGTGAAGACACGGCCATACACCCTTAGGCCATTTACAATCTTGAAGAAGTTCTCAAAGGTGTCGGCAATTGTTTCCTTGTTCCCTTGCCAGAACGCTTCATATTTTTGATTGAGAAGGGATCTCCGATCATCCCTTACTTCTTCAGTCCCTTCCATCAAAGTGACTAAGGAGTGCCACATCTCCTTCGCTGATTGACAGTGAATCAAATTCAGCAGCATCGAGTCATCGACGGCACTTGCTATGATGTTCTTAGCTTTCTTGTCGAGAGAGACAAGTGCAATCTCGTCTTTGTCAAGATCCATTAGCTTTTTGAGAACTTTCTTGGTAGGGTCGATAGTGGACATAGTCATGGGAACGTAAGGACCTTTTTCAACGATCATGAAGATCCTTGGATCCACAGCTTCCATGAAAAATTTTATTCTTTCTTTCCACATGGGAAAGTTGTTTTTGTTGCACAGAGGAAGCTTGGCGAAATATTTGCCCTTGTCCATTTTATGGTAGAATCTTTCAGACAACAGATCTGGATCTGATCAAGGTGTTAACCTTTTAACGATCAACCTGGCTCTGATACCAATTGAAAGAAAACAGTTGTCGACCTAAATCACCTAGAGGGGGGTGAATAGGTGGTTTGTGCGTGTTTTGCGGAATAAAAAATAATTAGAGCATAATACAGAAATATCTACCAATATCACAGACGACACAAGATGTATAGTGGTTCCCCAACCTTGGGTACATCCACTTTCCCTCACCGATCTAGCAATCAACTAGACTCGGCTACTCCACTATCTCGGATCAAAAATCGATCCTACCCTCGGAACAAAGTTCCTACAAACTCGATCCAAACAAAACGGATCTACACCTCGGAAGATAGCACTTCCTACAAACTTGGAGTGAAAAACTCCTACACTCGGAGAAGATTTCTCCTACAAGATTAATAAAGAGTTTACAAGAATACAAACAGTAAATCACTCAGATCTGAAGGAAATGGCCAGGATCTTCTTCTTTTCAACTTTGTAGCTTTTTCAGAAATCAGTGAAGAAGGTCTCGGCCTCGATCTGGATCTACTTCCTTTTACAGAAATCGAGAGAAAATATGATCAGTGAAGTCGATCTCGATCTATAACTTTTCTTCAAAGTAATCCTCTGAAAGTAGAAGCTTTGGCCGGAGAAGAAGGCGGCGGCGGCGGCTTCCGTTTCGCGAAAGTCAGAGAGGAGGTGGCTGAAGAATATTTCTCGAAAATAGAATTTACAAGAAAGCTTTGAGAATACTTAGGGTTTGTCATTTTCTGATAAGACCTTATATAGGAGAGACTAACGGTCATAATCGGTCATAATCGGTCATAATGAAGTACACGTGGACCAATCATGTCGCGTGATTTGAAAAATCCCGTCAGAAAAATGACTTAGCAAAGTTTCGGAAAGACTCAGCCAACTACACGAGTAAGTCAATGACTACTCGAGTAGTTGAATAACTACTCGAGTATATGATGGGAAACATACTCGGGTATGTATAAAAAGACTACTCGAGTATATAGAGATCAACTACTCGAGTGGGCAGACAGAACTACTCGAGTATGTGAAGGGACCTACTCGAGTATATAGAGGATCTACTCGAGTACTGGAAGAGCTACTCGAGTATATTACATAACCTACTCGAGTACATGAAGTACTACTCGAGTGGAATACTTAGAAAAATTCTGAAGAGGTCTGCTGGCAACTACTCGAGCAGTTGAACTAAACTACTCGAGAGGAAGTAACCTACTCGAGTAGGTGAAGGTTCTACTCGAGTAAAAGACTT
Source organism: Platanthera guangdongensis (assembly GCA_039583875.1). NCBI lineage: Eukaryota > Viridiplantae > Streptophyta > Magnoliopsida > Asparagales > Orchidaceae > Platanthera > Platanthera guangdongensis. The sequence goes on from CM077165.1 coordinate 607,228, forward strand.
AGAAAAAAATTCTAGAGTAGGGAAATTGTAAGGTACACGGGTGACACAGGAACTACTCGAGTAGGTAAAATGAACTACTCGAGTATGTTTCTATCTACTCGAGTATGTGAGTATACTTACTCGAGTATATGACTTAGAGAAATTTAGATGAGAAAAACCTTATGGTACTCGGGTATAACGAGTAATCTACTCGAGTATATAAGCATGCTACTCGAGTATATGACTTGGTCTACTCGAGTAGGTGGCTTAACTACTCGAGTATATTACTATGTTTACTCGAGTACAAGATTCCTTAACTCGAGTAACTTATACCCAGACTACTCGAGTAGGTGAAAGCTCTACTCGAGTAAAACACTTAGAAATTTTCTGATGTTGGAAAAACTGATTCTTCTAGAGTAGCCAACTTCCAATGCCTTTCCCATGGTCCAATAGCTTGAATATGAAGTGTATCCCAATAGAGAGACCACACATGAGTCAACACCTTGGAATATGCAATGAGGGATTACATTGCACAGTTCCTGTGTTTGGTGACCCACTATGGGCTGACATTGGCCTACACTTCCCAGTGAAACTCCTGCAAACATATAGCTCAAACCAAGCATCAAATACAACTTAATTCATCTTAGTTCCAGGGTGACTTCATCAAATCTGGGTTCATGTGGATGAAATACCCAACACTACTCCTCCATCCTCGTCAGTCGCCCCATATAGCCCATACTAGCCCGGATACCAGCTAGCTCATCGAGGACGAGCTGGAGGCAATGGTTGTTAATCGCCAGCTGGCGATCATCCTCCTTCACCATGTGGAAGCGGGCTTCGTATCTCTCCAGAGTGGTCCAGAGCTCTTCGATTTTCGCCACCCGCACCTCTAGAGATGATATCCGCCGATGTGGTTCGCAGATCGCCAGCTGGTCAAACTTGCTCTCCAACTCCAGGTAGGCGCGAGTAGCGGCGTGGCGATATTCGTTGTCCGACAACCCGATGGCGTCGATGAAGGCCGCCCCTGGAGTCGTCGGGCGATCTGTTAGAATAAAGAAGTCATCAGATTAGAAATAAATCTCTGAAAGTCGCCAAATGAAGCACCAGTGACGACGTTTACCACGACGAGGAGACCTTGACCGGCAAGGAGAAGGGCCTCGACCTGGAACATCTCGCCGGCCAGAAGACGGACCACCAACATGCTCGGTCTCTTTATCCTGCCTGCGACCTCCATGGCCGGAATCCCCCACTCTCGGTGGTAAGTAGCTCGGCAGCGGCTTGTCCGGCTTCCGGGCCAAGGACTTCGACGGAGGCGGCGAAGGCTGCGACGAACTCGCTGGCTGGTGCGAGGTCTTCAGCGGAGGAGGCGGGGGAGGTCGCGACGTGACAGTTTGAAGCGGAGTGACTAGAGGTTGCAGTGGCGGCAAAGAGACATTCATCGTCGGGATAGAAGCAATGTTCGGAGGCGGTGGCGGCGGCGGTAGGGAGCTCGCTGCTGGCGGCGCAGAATCTCGCACAGGAGCGGGCGGGACCTTACTCGCCGAAAGGTCCTTGTTCGCGAGAACGACCTTCTTTGGTGGAGGCTCTTTTGATGATGGTTCCTTGCTCGCCGCGGGAACCGAGGCTTCAGATATCTTCTTGGCGCCAAGGTTAATCCAGACTGTATGCGCGGTCCTGACGGGTTTCCTGGCTGCGAGGGAGAGCAGCGGCGCAGAATTCAGCGGGGTGACATTCAAAACCGCGTCGGCGACATCCGGTGGAGAATCTGCAAGCAAAGAAATAAGTGTCAGCGAGAAGTATGACGACGACCAGCGGATGTAGAAGAAGAATGGCTCGACAACGTGGCGACCTGGCAGGGAAACGACCTCAACCTGCTGTGGCGCCGGTGTAGTAGCGACTTTCGGAACGTTTAGCAAGCCGAGGGGGCTTGGGTCAGTGGCGACTATGCTGGGGATGTCGTTTAGCCCAAGGTCGCTGAGCAGCTTTAGAGTGCTGGCAGAGCGCGCGGGGTTATTTGTCACCGCCGTGACTTGCGCAGGAGGTGGCGACGGGTCGACCACGTCGGGGGCGAGTTTCTTCATGGACTTCTTGGTTTTCTTCTTTTTTGGAGGGGGTAAGTCGGCGGCGGCGTCCTTCGCGCGGCCTTTTAGGCTTAGCAACGCCGAGAAGGCCGGTTAGAGCGGCGAGGCTGTCTTGAAGAAGTTTCTCGGCGTCCGACATCGTGCGCGAGCTTTGGAGATCCGCCTGAAAAACCAGGTCCCCCCTATTTATAGAAATCTCCAGGCAACCATCAAGTGCGAGCAACCTAGATACTCAGCATAGCAGCTCGCCGAATCAAGTGTTGGATGATTCTTTCTGAGCTCCTACGTTGCTCGAAAAGAGCGGGGATTGTGTACAACACATATTCGTCGAGGATGGGTCCTACCACAGCCAAGTCAGCAGAAGTCAAAGTCAACAAGTCAAGACAAGAGTCAAAGTCAACATGCAAGATCGCGGAAGGCCTGGGCGAGTATGACGAGCTCCCCCCGCATACTCGCCAGGTAGGCGACTAGGCAAGACACTCGCCCAGCCGTGCGAGTTCCCCTAGAACTCGCCTAGTCGCCAGGGGGGTGGGCTATAAATATGACCCCCCCCCCCCCCCCCCCCCCTCTCCTTGGATTTGCCTATAAATAGGACCCCATGGGTACGAGGTGAGGGACTGAAAATCCTCTGCAGGATACTCGCGAGCTCTCCTTTCAAGATAGTAGCGGAGCCTTTGGATTCCTTTTCCTTAGAGGTCAGGTCGCGACCTTGCGACTTCATAATCAGCTAGTCCCCCTCGTACCTAGTTCGACCATTTCTGGTTGAGAAGGGGCTGCTCCTTTCGAGCATCCGGGTACGTGGTGGGACCTTCCTGCCGCAACATCTGGGGTCCTGTTTGACTTAGTTCTTCATCCTAGTCATCATAGCCGTCTGATCTTGTCTCTGAGCCGGTAACCTTAGGCGGCATTGGTCAGAATTCTGAGGTTGAGAATTTTCCTGGTTTCAACCCCCATGTTTCTTTAAGATCTTCTCAAATTGTGTAGTGCAAAAATGAGTTTCTCGAGCACAAATAAGCATGTGAGTTGTTTCAAATCATGAAAATTTTTTGTGTAGAAACTTTATAACAACCCTTGCATCATTACTTGTTGGGTTTTGTTTTAGCATCTTATGTGCGGCGAAATTAACAATCCATTTTATTTCGCCAAGCAAATAGCCAAATGAAGAACTGAGAATATACCTACGTCAAAATAAAATTTCGAGAAGAATAAATGTTGTATGAGAACAAAAAAACATAGACAGAGATCAACATCTCTACGAGTATACACTCGAACGCCAAAAACACCTTGCAGTCTGTCCAATGGGCTCAGGGTTGGAAGACGATCGTCCTTCTATTCCACGAAATACTAGTTTTGTTTCTGGAGAGAAACTTCTCTCTCGCCTTTCTCTCTTCTCTTAGATCTCTTCAGAAGAAAAGCAAAAAGCGGTTATGGGTTGATACCACCCATAAGTGTTTGACTGGGAAAATATCATCAATATCTGATTCATGAAGCTCCTCAAGTCTAGGATTTTCAAGACGTGACCAGTGATCTGCATATATAAACTATGACATTGGATAAAGTAAATATGATCTAAACTTGTCAACTACAAATATTACTAACAATAGTTCCTTCTACGTATTTGAATAATGTTCTCGAGCCATTGTGATAATCTTGCTAGCATAATATATTGGATGAACGTACTTGTTATTGCGTTGTCCGAGAATAGCAATAACAGCGTAGTTGCTAGCATCATACATAAGCTCGAACAGCAAATTAAAATCCGGAGAGATCATTATTGGCGACTTCACTAATTTCTCTTTAAAAATCTCAAATGCTCGCAAGCATCAGAATCACAATTAAACTCTGTATCTTTTTCTAGTAGTTTAGTAATGGTTTTTGATCTTTTCAAAAAATCCTGAGTGAACTGTCTGTAGAAACCAACGTGGCCAAGGAAACTCCTGACAACTTTTAACCTGATCTACATCAATTTCCATGCTAGAAATTTTATGTTCCAAAAATAAGTATTCTTTCACCATAAAGTGGCATTTCTCCAATTTAGAACCAAATTTGTCTCCTCACAGTCACAGCGTGCTAAAACGAGAACCAAATCCTTCAAACACAAATCAGATGAATCCCTAAGCATAAAAAAGCATTCATGAATACTTCCATTATATCCTCCACCAACACATTAAAATAACCAACACACCTTTGATTTCAAATTGTGATTATTGTACATAACCCAAACGGCATCTGCGGATAAGCGAATGTGTCAAAATGATAGGTGAATGTTGTTTTCTCTTGATCTTTTGATGCTATTAGTACTTGAAAATGTTTGGAATAGCCATAAAAAACAATAATGAGAATGCCCCGAAATTCTTTTTAGGATTTTGTCTTTGAATTCAAGGGGAAATGCTTCTTATGGGTTGAATTATTGAGCTTTCAATAATCAATACAAATGCATCCTTTAAGGGATAAGCACACTATTCTAATTCACCACAACCGTTAATCCACTAGCAATAGTCGCTGGCCCATTGCCCAAACATCTTCTGTATAAAGTTGGGAACACTTTTTGCCACAACCAACATTGTTATTTTGGAGGTATTTAATCCCCCTGCAATTGGAAAAGTGTTTGTCTCAAAAAATTGTTTTTAGAAGTTTTTGAAAATAAATAAATTGTCCAACATCTAGAAAAATTAAGGCTCTATTTAGTTGGGCGTTTCGCAATTTCGTTTTGGGCAAACGCCACCGGAAGGAAGGTAAACAAATGAACATTCGGCGGCGTTTGCTCCATTTCCACCCGCCGGATCGACCAGCCACCGCTAAAACAAATGAAGCCTAAATGTAGTTTTTGTGTGTGTTTTTACGCTTCTCTTCTAAAAAAATCAAATTTTCCTTACCATTGCTTTTCTTGACGGTTGGAATCTCAGCACTATTTTACCTGTGGTCACAACAAAGCTCTATTTAGGTGGACTTAGGCTTTGTTTGGATTGACTTATTTTCACCGGTCAAGCGGTTACGACCGCATGAATCAGATCTTAATTAAAATCTGATTCATGCGATCGTAACCGCTTGACCGGTGAAAATAAGTCCCCCCAAACGGAGCCTTATTTTCACCGGTCAAGTGGACATAAATCAGTCATCATTCCTCCATTGAAATCAAGCCTAATTTATCTTTTATAATTGTAATACATTTATCTTAGCATTTTTCCTTTATATCAAAAACTTTTTAATTGACCATCACTAGCATCAATACAGCATTGTCCTCTAATTGATGATTGATATTTATAGACCTTTTTGGCTATTTGTAGCCTAGCCTTTTTGGCTTTTTGGCTATTCGTAGACCCCAAAATAAAAATTATTTAAATTGATTTTTTTATCCAAAGTATTATCACCGCTTTCGGCCTCACTTAAATCAAAAATAAAACATTATAGAAAGATTGGTACCTCGAGAAAAACATTTAAGAAAAATCTGGAGCAAACCATCTCATGTAACATTCACAAAACTTCCAGACTCCCTTACATCTAGGAGATAATAAGAAAAAAGGTTTGTATCTCAACTTATATCTGTTTCTTGTTATATCTGCTAGTTTCTGCAATGAATCCTCAGATGAAAACGGTGAGGGAGACGTTGACAACTTCGTGTCCTCCACAGAGATCTCCGACTTGGTACTTTTAGCTTTGTCGGGCAAAAATAGCGTGTATGCAGCACAACAGGGGCTGTGGGGCGAGAACTTTTCAATCGCGAAAACGGGGGGAGGGGGGGGGGGGTGAACGGGGGAGAGAAGAGTGGGGTATGTTTAGTTCTTTTAGAGGGTTGCAAACTATTTTATATTCTGAAATAAGGGGGTCCAAAGAGCCAAATAGGATGTATTATTATCAAACATCTTAATTTTTCATCATTTTGAATAGACACTTTTAAATAAGGTCACCAATCAGTTTGTGACATAAGTTCCAATCAGCAACTAATAATTTTCTTATGCCTTTCATTTACCAACAGTACAACTCATAACACTTGACGCACATTTTTATAATTGTGTAAATTTGTGCTCATTCTAGGTGTTCTATAAATACTCAGAGGAAGGGACTAGGATCCTCTTTCCAATTCGAGCGAACTGGATAGTATCTATTCAGTTCGCGGTTCTGATTTGATCTCTCAAATCCGACGGCGAGCTGAGCAGAGCACTTGAAGGCGAGCTGAGTTGGCGACGTGGCTTTTGCCATCTTTTATCCTCTGCCGTTGGATGATGAACTGGATACTATCCGGTTCATTATAACCGGAGAGGATCCCATTCCCGGTGGAAGCAGCAATACACCGGCCAAACGTACACCTTATAATTGCGCTCAAATTTAAGCGCCAAAAGCAAGTTGGAAAATGATAGTTCCCCGGCCGGTAATCTCTCCAATCCTTGCAAAAAAATATCTCCAACATTGAATGAACTTTGAAGCGTCACTAACAAAAAAAATACTTGCGATGGTTGATCAAACAAAATGCAAAAAAAATAAACATGCTTATTACAAAGTAAAACCTACAACAACTCCCAAGTTTAATTCTCAATATATTTCATACAAAGAAGTGGTAGAAAAGAAAAAAAAAGGAACATTACAACATTTTCAGGTTATAGTAGTATCCCTTGTACATAAGACGTCTTCTGTGAAAAAATCACGCCGAGGGCCTGGAATACTTAGACAGGGATGCGCAACAACATATCACGACTTTTCTTTCTTTCTAAAGCTTGTTCGGATGCCTCCTGCTCCAGTGAACAGTGTAAAAGAGATGGATAAATGAGATGCTCCATATAACAAGTTTCAGAAGTGTAATTACACAAATATCCACCCATCTGGGTCAGCTAAAACATCATGTGGTGTAAAATACTATGTTTTCTAAACCATATAATTGGTTTAGAGAATGACATGAATTATCGGGCAGCAACCCTCGGTTTCTGACACGGGCAAAGAGATATAAAAGGTGGACGACGAGGAACCATTGGAAAATAATGTAGTAGGATAATATCATTAATCCTATCCCCACTATGTGGGATGGCTCCAGTGTTGTTGTTGTTGTTGTTGGACAACATACAAAAACTATTCGGTTGAAGGATTAACTGCCCGGCTATTTCTACCAATTATCCGCTATCCTTATAAATCCTTTATATTGCTTGATTGTGGTAGGTAGGATGAGAAGATATGGTAAAAGCAATGCAAGCTTTAATAGGAATAGGATACAGGCAGATTATTAATAAATCACAGACAGCTGGACTCTCCTCCTCATTCAAGTGGAGTATGTTTAAGCACTTTTTCTCCGGTAGTGAACAGCGCAAGAACGAGGTGGGACATGAAAAAAGCGACAGAAGATGGTTGCATCAAATTCTTCATAAATCTTCCTTATCAAATAGTCTGAGGCGGGACATGAAAATGAAGCAGAAAATGGTTGCCTCAAATTCTTCTTAGATCATTCCTTCTCAAAATAGTGAAGGGTAAATAATCCATTAATATATATGTTGTGATTCTTGGATTTATCCACGCCCCCTATTAAATGAAAAGCATGTAAGTTGTCTTTAAATTTCAGCTTTTAAGTAGAATCAGTGCAGTGTGTCATTGCAAGTTTCCTAATTATGGTGTTTTGTTTAAGGGTCGTGTAGTTAAGGGGTTAACTGTGATTTCCCCTCTACACTAATTCCATCTTCAGTGCGTTCACCTCCACACATTGACCAATCTCCCATTGAGCAAGATCTCTCTTCAATACATGGGGAGGATCCAGCCCAACATGGCGGAGGATGTTCCAATTGAGGGGGAGAAATCACTCTCAATGGAGCATATTCCCACTGCACTTCTTTCTTCAATTCATTCTCTACATTCTCCTCATCCACTTCTCTCTTCAGTTCATTCTCTACATTCTCCTCTTCCGCTTCCCCTACCTTATTGACCTACACCAAGAGTTCAAGGCATGAGGGCGAGTCTGTTGTTCTCCCCGCTCCTTCTGAGCCCTTGGAGAAAGTCCCTGAGGACCCTGTGCCTTCCTATGAAGAGCCAGAATCCCCTTTTGAGGAAGCTTCTCCAACAGAGCTAGCTGAGTGCTCTACCCTGTCTAAGTCTATGGAAGCTGCCATTCCAGCTAGTCAAGAAGCCTCTGCCCCTCCACCTGTTGAAGATCCAGTGGAAATGCATGTTTAGAATGTTGAACCAGATATCCCATCTGTTGATGACCCCTCTCTTTCCAAGCAGACTTTTGTGCTTCCTCCACCCGAGTACAAAGTCATTGTCTTTCAGAGAATTGTGTCTCCTCTCCCTCAGGCTGATCCAGCCACCCGTTAGGTACCAGGAAGGACCAAAAACCGCCCCTACTCCTCCCTTATCTCCTGCCAAGCTGAAGCTCCCTCCAACTCAAACACCCAAGAGGCCAAAAAGGGCTGGGAAGGGCAAACCTCTGCCCAGAAGAAGGCATAAAAGCAGATGAAGAAATTCGGGGAATTTGATAGAGAGATGACTCGGCAGAAGAGAGAGGATACTACATTGAAGGTCATGGGCCTAGAGACGAGATGAGAGGAAGGCTAGGCATGCAAGAGAATTTGACGAAGAGATGAAGCAGAAGAAGGCCAAGGAACTGAGGGAAGAAAGGAAGGAGAAAGAAAGAAGATAATAGGAAGCCCTGAATGCAACTGCCAAAGCCTCTCATGTACATGTTGTGTCATCCCCATCAGGAACTCTTCTCCTCCAAGGTAGCTGTTGGTTTTAATATGGATGCATATCTGAAAAAGTATGAATCTTCATATATCTCCAAATTCTATACTAGAGGCCCTAGATCTAAGGCTCCAGCAATCACTCTAGGTGATCCCAAGGAGCCCTTCTCAGAAACACATGAAGTTGTTGTTCTCCCCCAGGGCAAGTTTGGAGCAAATCCATGCTGATCTAAGGCCTACCCAGGAATAAAAATTAGAGGAGGAGCTCTCAGGAGAAGAAGATCTGAAAGAAATTCTGGAGAGAGTCAGGCACAGGGAGCCCAACAAGACCAATCTATTCAAATCTCGGGTGAAGAATGAGGCTACTCTAGCTCAAGCTGTTTAAGGTTAAGGGGGGACCTAAGAAAAAGAAATAACTTACTTGAACATTAAGAAATCTATAATAGAAAATAAAATAGCTATATGCAAAAAACATCAATATTCTTTAAAAACTATTCTAATGAATGCTGAGTTTTGCAGGAAATGTCTCTTCTGTTCTTTTATTTTATATTGACTGCTCTTTGCTTTTGTAAATGTGCAAATTGCCTGAATGGTTGTAATTCTTTTGTTTGTGTAAACAACCACATTTGTAAACTTTATCTTCATTAAAGATGGGGAGATTATTGAGGAAAGTCACTAAGGATTTAATGAAATAAAGTTAAGGAAGCTAGGTGTTGATATCTTAGAATTCCTCAAAATCTACAATCGTTGATCTTAATGATAGTTCAATGATCAATGATTGTTAACCGCATGTCGTTGTTTGATGACCAGAAAGCTCTCAAATCTCAGTCTGAAGAAGCAAGCTCAACAATAAGCGCTCACTATCCGCCGACCATTGATCGGTGACCGGCTCACTCAACTCTTGAAGATCTGATGAAGGCAGCTCAACCATCTGCGATTGTTGACCAGCGACCTCCAGCATTGCTCAGCGATTGTCAACTGGCGATCCCGGATCAAATTGAAGGCAGATCACAGTGCGTTGACCACTTAGCAGTCATTGATCAATTAACCGTCAAATCAAAAGAGTCGTTGTTGCTCTTAAAATGGAAGGTGTCAGTCCTTGATGCCGCCTACGCCGCAACTGTCATGTTGGAACTTGTACAAAAATGGAAAGAATAAGATATATATATATATATATATCTCATTTTTTTAAAGGACGCCCTAGTTGTTGAAGCAGAAAAAAGAGAGAAGCACACAACCTAATCGGAAAAGCTCACGGAGCTTACTCTACTTCTCTGTAAACTGAATCTCCATTCTTCTGAGATTCAACTAGTCTCTCTTCTCTAGAAACAACTTTGCATGAGCTACAACACTCAAATATCAACTCACTCATTGTAACGGTTTATCAGTCTCTCCCTTCAAAAGAGATGCTTGGGGTTTTGGATCTCCAAAGGAAAAGATCATGTTAGCTTTGTGTATCCAGAAGAAAAGACTCGTCATCTTGGTCGAGAGATAGTGAAAGCGCACTTATCAGTGGAAGAGAGGAGGTACCCAGTTGATTGAGAAACCTCTATAAAAACCTGTCTCCTAGATGTTCTTCCTTGCATTCTTATTTGTATCTCTTTGCAGCTTAACCTAATTAATATCATCTAATCTAAGGAAGAAATCAAAAAGTTTCAAAAACCACCTTTGTGGGTGTCTTCCCTATGACCACCCACCCCTTTGTAAATAAGTATTCAGATATCATAATTCGCACTCTCAGTCTCCATATTGAAGCCATTAGAATTACATTTATTTTCTCTCATGTTTTACTATATTGCCCATTTGCCCTTGCTGTGTTCCTTTCCTATATATAGATGGGGGCCTTCTCTTTATTCTAATAACACAAACAATTTACTTCTCCAACATGGTATTAGAGCTACTGCTTCGAGTCCCCCAGCCGTGCGCTTCTGTGGTCCCATTTTTTCCACAGTTCTCGCTCCTGCCATTCAGCCCGCGCCTTCCGCTAGTGACTCGTTCCGCCATCGTCTTCCGCCGATCAACCCGCGTCTTCTTCTCCTGCAGACGACTTGTTCCGCCAACGCTGCGACTCCTTCCTCCAGCGACTCGTTCCGCCAGCGCAGCTTTCTTATTCTCCCGCCGCTTTCTTCTTCTCCCGCGGGCATCTCTCCCGCCTCCACCAGCACTGATTCCACGGTCCCTCTGCCTCTTCCGACAAGCGTCGGTCTTCCCTCCTCTTCACATGGCAGCCTAAGTTTTTTTTGACGCCGGATTTATGAAGAGAAAGTTCTTCGACATTCGTTTCCCCTCCGTGTGGGAATGTCTCTTCCGCTACTTGCATGATTGCGCTCCTTCGGGTTTCTCCTCTTTCTATGAGGGAGATTTCTCTATGTTCGCAGACCAGTGTTCTACTTTCACCTTGCCTATGATATCAGGAAGTGGTGAAACTTTGGATGTCTCCTTTGGTTCTAATGCTCCTCTGGATTCTCTGCCTTCTACTGGATCTCTTCGTGTCACTCATGATCACGGGACTCCTCAGATTACTACTATTAAGTTGGATGAGACCAACTATCTTCCCTGAGCTCGGTTTGTTACTTTAGACCTCAAGAGTCGTCGTTTATTTGGCTACCTCTGTGGTACTACTAGGGAACCTACTCTTACCTCTCCAAATTGGCCACAATGTGACTCTGAGAATTCATTGGTTATGTCTTGGCTGACCAACTCCATGCTGGAGTCTACTACCTGCAATCATTTCTTTTTGACACTGACGTTGACATTTCAAAGCGTGTCAAGATTACTTATTCCTGTCGGGCAATGCGGCTCAGATCTTTCAGTTGCGGAGACGGATTTTTCTTTTACTCCTGGGGGATCGCCCTCCCGCTGCCTATACTTGGACTATCCCAGCTTTACCAAAATTATGATCATCTTGATTCGCTTACTCTTGTCTCTCATGAGGATGGGGTGTTGGTACGTGCCAGAGAGGAACGAAACTGGATCTTTGAGTTTCTTCATGGTCTTCACCGTGACCTTGATCCCATCAGTGTTCAGATCCTTGGTCGCCCTCCTCTGCCGTCCTTTCCTAAAGTGTATAGTTTGGTTTAGCAAGAATATGATCGTCGACGGATTCGTCTACCTGACATTGTTGTTGAGGGCTCTGCTCTTGACGCTCAGTTCAGTCACGGGGACATGAAAATCTGAAGTGACAGAAAATGGTTGCCTCAAATTCTTCTTAGATCATTCCTTCTAAAATAGTGAAGGGTAAATAATCCATTAATGTATATGTTGTGATTCTTGGATTTATCCACGCCCCCTATTAAATGAAAAGCATGTAGGTTGTCTTTAAATTTCAGCTTTCAAGTAGAATCAGTGCAGTGTGTCATTGCAAGTCTCCTAATTATGGTGTTTTGTTTAAGGGTCGTGTAGTTAAGGGGTTAACTGTGATTTCCCCTCTCCACTAATTCCATCTTCAGTGCGTTCACCTCCACCCATTGACCAATCTCCCATTGAGCAGGATTCCTCTCCAACACAGGGGGAGGATCCAGCCCTTCAGGAGGAGGATGTTCAAATAGAGGGGGAGAAATCACTCTCAATGGAGCATATTCCCACTCCACTTCTTTCTTCAATTCATTCTCTACATTCTCCTCATCCACTTCTCTCTTCAGTTCATTCTCTACATTCTCCTCTTCCGCTTCCCCCTACCTTATTGACCTACTCCAAGAGTTCAAGGCATGAGGGCGAGTCTGTTGTTCTCCCCGCTCCTTATGAGCCCTTGGAGAAAGTCCCTGAGGACCCTGTGCCTTCCTACGAAGAGCCAGAATCCCCTTTTGAGGAAGCTTCTCCAACAGAGCTAGCTGAGTGCTCAACCCTGTCTAAGTCTATGGAAGCTGCCATTCCAGATAGTCAAGAAGCCTCTGCCCCTCCACCTGTTGAAGATCCAGTGGAAATGCATGTTTAGAATGTTGAACCAGATATCCCATCTGTTGATGACCCCTCTCTTTCCAAGCAGACTTTTGTGCTTCCTCCACCCGAGGACAAAGTCATTGTCTTTCAGAGAATTGTGTCTCCTCTCCCTCAGGCTGATCCAGCCACCGTTAGGTACCAGGAAGGACCTAAAACCGCCCCTACTCCTCCCTTATCTCCTGCCAAGCTGAAGCTCCCTCCAACTAAAACACCCAAGAGGCCAAAAAGGGCTGGGAAGGGAAACCTCTGCCCAGAAGAAGGCATATGAGCAGATGAAGAAATTCGGGGAATTTGATAGAGATATGACTCGGCAGAAGAGAGAGGATACTACATTGAAGGTCATGGGCCTAGAGACGAGATGAGAGGAAGGCTAGTCATGCAAGAGAATTTGACGAAGAGATGAAGCAGAAGAAGGCCAAGGAACTGAGGGAAGAAAGGAAGGAGAAAGAAAGAAGATAATAGGAAGCCCTGAATGCAACTGCCAAAGCCTCTCATGTACATGTTGTGTCATCCCCATCAGGAAGTCTCTTCTCCTCCAAGGTAGCTGTTGGTTTTAATATGGATGCATATCTGAAAAAGTATGAATCTTCATATATCTCCAAATTCCATACTAGAGGCCCTAGATCTAAGGCTCCAGCAATCACTCTAGGTGATCCCAAGGAGCCCTTCTCAGAAACACATGAAGTTGTTGTTCTCCCCCAGGACAAGTTTGGAGCAAATCCATGCTGATCTAAGGCCTACCCAGGAATAAAAATTAGAGGAGCTCTCAGGAGAAGAAGATCTGAAAGAAATTCTGGAGAGAGTCAGGCACAGGGAGCCCAACAAGACCAATCTATTCAAATCTCTGGTGAAGGATGAGGCTACTCTAGCTCAAGCTGTTTAAGGTTAAGGGGGGACCTAAGAAAAAGAAATAACTTACTTGAACATTAAGAAATCTATAATAGAAAATAAAATAGCTATATGCAAAAAAACATCAATATTCTTTAAAAACTATTCTAATGAATGCTGAGTTTTGCAGGAAATGTCTCTTCTGTTCTTTTATTTTCTATTGACTGCTCTTTGCTTTTGTAAATGTGCAAATTGCATGAATGGTTGTAATTCTTTTGTTTGTGTAAACAACCACATTTGTAAATTTTATCTTCATTAAAGATGGGGAGATTATTGAGGAAAGTCACTAAGGATTTAATGAAATAAAGTTAAGGAAGCTAGGTGTTGATGTCTTAGAATTCCTCAAAATCTACAATCGTCGATGTTAATGATAGTTCAATGATCAACGATTGTTAACCGCATGTCGTTGTTTGATGACCAGAAAGCTCACAAATCTCAGTCTGAAGAAGCAAGCTCAACAATAAGCGTTCACTATCCGCCGACCATTGATCGGTGACCGGCTCACTCAACTCTTGAAGATCTGATGAAGGCAGCTCAACCATCTGCGATTGTTGACCAGCGACCTCCAGCATTGCTCAGTGATTGTCAATTGGCGATCCCGGATCAAATTGAAGGCAGATCACAGTTCGTTGACTGCCAAACTCTCCTAGGAAGAGTTCCCCTCAGCGATTGTTGACCGACCGCTTAGCGGTCGTTGATCAATTAACCGTCAAATCAAAATAGAGTCGTTGTTGCACTTAAAATGGAAGGTGTCAGTCCTTGATGCCGCCTCTGCCACAACTGTCATGTTGGAACTTGTACAAAAATGGAAAGAATAAGATATATATATATAATCTCATTTTTTTTTAAAGGACGCCCTAGTTGTCGAAGCAAAAAAAAGAGAGAAGCACACAACCTAATCGGAAAAGCTTGCGGAGCTTACTCTACTTCTCTGTAAACTGAATCTCCATTCTTTTGAGATTCAACTAGTCTCTCTTCTCTAGAAACAACTCTGCATGAGCTACAACACTCAAATATCAACTCACTCATTGGAATCATTTATCAGTCTCTCCCTTCAAAAGAGATGCTTGGGGTTTTGGATCTCCAAAGGAAAAGATCATGTTAGCTTTGTGTATCCAGAAGAAAAGACTTGTCATCTTGGTCGAGAGATAGTGGAAGCCCACTTATCAGTGGAAGAGAGGACGTACCCAGTTGATTGAGAAACCTCTATAAAAACATTTGTCTCATGGATGTTCTTCCTTGCATTCTTATTTGTATCTCTTTGCAGCTTAACCTAATTAATATCATCTAATCTAAGGAAGAAATCAAAAAGTTTCAAAATACCACCTTTGTGGGTGTCTTCCCTATGACCACCCCCTTTGTAAAGAAGTATTCAGATATCATAATTCGCACTCTCAGTCTCCATATTGAAGCTATTAGAATTACATTTATTTTCTCTCATGTTTTACTATATTGCCCTTGCTGTGTTCCTTTCCTATATATAGATGGGGGCCTTCTCTTTATTCTAATAACACAAACAATTTACTTCTCCAACATGCTATTAGAGCTACTGCTCCGGGTGCCCTAGCCGTTCTCTTCCGTGCTCCCATTTTTTTCCACAGTTCTCGCTCCTGCCATTCAGCCTGCGCCTTCCGCTAGTGACTCGTTCCGCCAGCGTCTTCCGCCGAACGGCCCGCGCCTTCCGCCGATCAACCCGTGTCTTCTTCTCCTGCAGACGACTTGTTCCGCCAACGCTGCGACTCGTTCCGCCAGCGCAACTTTCTTATTCTCCCGCCGCTTTCTTCTTCTCCCGCGGGCATCTCTCCCGCCTCCACCAGCGCTGGTTCCACGGTCCCTCTGCCTCTTCCGACAAGCGTCGGTCTTCCCTCCTCTTCGCATGGCAGCCTAAGTTTTTTTGATGCCGGATTTATGAAGAGAAAGCTTCTTCGGCATCTGTTTCCCCTCCGTGTGGGAATGTCTCTTCCGCTACTTGCATGATTGCGCTCCTTTGGGCTTCTCCTCTTTCTATGAGTGAGATTTCTCTATGTTCACAGACCGGTGTTCTACTTTCACCTTGCCTATGATATCAGGAAGTGGTGAAACTGTGGATGTCTCCTCCGGTCCTAGTGCTCCTCTGGATTCTCTGCCTTCTACTGGATCTCTTCGTGTCACTCATGATCACGGGACTCCTCAGATTACTACTATTAAGTTGGATGAGACCAACTATCTTCCCTGGGCTCGGTTTGTTACTTTAGCCCTCAAGAGTCGTCGTTTATTTGGCTACCTCTGTGGTAACACTAGGGAACCTACTCTTACCTCTCCAAATTGGGCACAATGTGACTCTGAGAACTCATTGGTTATGTCTTGGCTGACCAACTCCATGCTGGAGTCTACTGCCTGCAATCATCTCTTTTTGGACACTGACGTTGATATTTTGAAGCGTGTCGAGATTACTTATTCCTGTCGGGGCAATGCGGCTCAGATCTTTCAGTTGCGGAAACGGATTTTTCTTTTACTCCAGGGGGGTCGTCCTCCCGCCGCCTACTGCTTGGAGTTTACCCAGCTTTACCAAAATAATGATCATCTTGATTCGCTTATTCTCGTCTCTCATGAGAATGGGGTGTTGGTCCGTGCCAGAGAGGAACGAAATCGGATCTTTGAGTTTCTTCATGGTCTTCACCGTGACCTTGATCCCATCAGTGTTCAGATCCTTGGTTGCTCTCCTCTGCCTTCCTTTCCTAAAGTGTATAGTTTGGTTTAGTAAGAATATGATCGTCGACGGATTCGTCTACCTGACACTGTTGTTGAGGGCTCTGCTCTTGCCGCTCAGTTCAGTCACGGGGGCCGCTCTTTCCGTGATACTAGGGCCAGGACTGTGGACAAGGATCATTTGACATGTGATTATTTTGGGAAAGCCCGCCATACTCAGGACACTTGCTTTAAGCTTCGTGACTTTTCCTCTCCTCGCGGGGGTCCTGCTCCTTGTGGCGGTCGAGGCTCTGGTCGCAGTTCAGGTCAACCTTCTCTGCCTCGCTCGGCTCATCTCTCTGATGTTGTTGATGATCCATTGGGAGGAAGAGCAGGCGGTGGCGGAGTGAGCCCCTGGAGATTCTCGTCTTCCGCCTATTTATGCTTAATATGGTTGATTGCATTAATGGTGTTGATTTCTCTTTCTTCACATCCCCTCTAAATCTGCGTCATTTCTTATTCTGAGCTTCTCCCTGAGTTCGACAAAACACCTTCAGTGCAGTGGCTTGGTCAAAATGTAGGCTATTTGTTCTTTAGTAGGGCAAAACTCCAGCTCGATTAATTTCTTCTCTACAGCTTATCTGATGAAGTAGAAACGAATATCTATATGTTTGCTTCTTGCGTGATGTACAGGATTTTTTTGCGATGGCCAGGGAAGAAGTGTTATTGCAGAATAGCTTTACTCTTTTCTCCTCTTCTCCTTTACAGATTTCCTTCTTTAATCTTTGTACCCAGATCGCCTCGCAGGCCCAAGAATTAAGGGTCATGAATTCTGCTTCTGTTGTAGATAGTGTCACAGTGTTTCTTCCTAGAACTTCAGGAGATAGGGCTATCTCCCAGGAAAAACACGAACCCGTCGGTGCTTCTTCGATCGTCGAGGCTACCCGCCTAGGCAGAGTTAGTATAGCCAGTTAGTATAGCATTCTTCCTTGTCTAAATAAGATTTTGTTCCTCTTTGTTCCCTGCAGCTAATGGAGAATCCATTTTGCAGCATAAAAATGATTTTTGAAGGGATTGCTCACAAAGCTGGCAAGGTTGTTGACAACGTTCTTAATATCAGGCCTGGACTTAGTAAGATAAGTGAGCCGATGAGGCTCCTATATTCTTCAGTGTCAGCAGGTTCTTCTCCTTCTTTTCTTGCGCTGAATTTGTTTGCGGTTGACATTGGAGTTGATGTAGGGTTGCAGGCTTCCATCTGAAATTTCTTTAGTAGAGAGCGAGTACAGAGTTCCTACGATACAAATATTCTGCATGCTAAGTATTTGATCTGGAATCCCAAAGAGAACTTTAGGATTCCAAGATCAGTCATCTAATAGCATTCCTTCATTCTTTCTTTGAAACTTTTGATCAGTTCTAGATTAGTTCTTGTCACGATTAGATCAACATACAAGCTAACATATATATGACCCAAATCTGAAGTTTTAGCATAAGAGTGGGCTCAATTGAACTACGTGAGAATCTTTTTGCCATGAAAAATGAGTCAATATTGTGATTCCAGGCACGTGGGGCCTGCTTCAACCCGTAGAGGGCTTTATGGAGCTTGTACACTTTGATTTTGAAACCAAGTGGTTGGCAAAACCTACACTTCCTCAGTGAGTTCGCCGTTCAGAAACGCTGACTTTACGTCAAGCTGGAATATGAGAAGCAGATTCTGAGCGGCAACCGCAAGGAAGAGCCGTATGGTCGTTAGGCGTGCTACTGGAGCAAATGTCTCATCGTAATCGGCCTCTGGTTTTTGAGTGAAGCCCTTTGCTACTAATCGAGCCTTGTGTTTGTGCAAGGTGCCATTTTCATTTTGTTTCGTTTTAAACACCCATTTGAGGCCGATTATAGTTTATTTCTGGGTTTTTCTACAAGAGACCATGTCACATTTCTTTCTATTGCTTTGAGCACATCTTCCATGGCATTCATCCAAACTTCTTCTCTGGCAGCTTCCTGATAAGTGGTTGGTGTTGAGACAAGCATGACTGTTTCTGTGGCCTGGTAGATGTCCTGTATTGATCTCATTTTGATGGGTGATGATGATTCAGTGTCATTATCCCCTTGGAGATTTTTTGGCAAGTCCTCAATGCAATGGATGGAGTCTGGAGCAACCTCCGGCTCAACCGGCAGTGTTGGAGATGAGCTGGATGGCGCAAAGTCTGATGTCCAATCCCATTTTTTCTCTTCATGAAATACGACGTCTCTAGATATGATAATTTTGCCTGTGTGGGATTCTAGTAGTTTATATGCCTTACTTTCCAGACTGTAGCCCAATAATACACATTTCACTGCATTGCTTACAAGTTTTTCTCGACCAAGGTTGTAGATGTTGGATATCGGGGACACGTCGGTTTAGGTTTTTCATGACGGTTTTAATATATCGGGGGATATATCAGGGATACTTCATATATCGGGTTTTAATATTTAATAATTTAAATGTGTAATTATTTATAAATTTAATTTTTTTTAAATTTCTATATATTAATATATTTATAATTTGAAATTTATTGAACTCTTAAATTTATCAAACTAAAATAAACATTTTGTGCTACACAAATAATAACGGTATAATACATGAAATAAAACAAGAGAAAGCAGAATATCGGGAAGTTGTCGATGACAATGAAAGATAAGAAACTTTTAGACCATAATTCAAAGATCATGCATAATTGAAGTCGATGATGGACTTTAGCATGGAAGAAAGTCAGAGGAAGGAAAAAACAACCTAAATAATGAAGCAATTTTGGTCTATTGTCTATTAAATCATAAACACTAATTAAAATAAATTGAAAAAAAATCAGTTGAAAAAATGTCAGGATATATCGGCATATATATCAGCGAATATATCGGTCAATAACAGACATATCGGAGGATATATTCCAAAATGATATTTTGCAAAAAATATCGGAAATGTGTCGTTTTGTCCATGATACTTTTATATCGGCCGACATGTCGAACATGTCGGAGGATATCCACAACAGTGATCTCGACCCATCTTACTTGAATGAGCATAGGCTATGCCTCCAAATAATTGTAAGTGTGCAATGGTTGGCTTTTGGTTGTGTATTGCTTCATAAGGTGTTGTGTTGATCAGGGCCTTAGTGGGCAGTCTATTTCAGGTATATATAACAGTAGTTGTGGCCTCTCCCCAGAAAATTTTTTGGACATGTAGAGTGGAGCATCATGGATTTGGCCATTTCAACCACGGTTCTATTGCGTCTTTCAACTACTCTGTTCTGTTGGGGGGAATAGGGGGTTGTCAATTCCTTTCGAATTCCGGCTTCCTTAAATATACTGTTAAATTTGTTTGGCATAAACTCACCTCCTCTATCACTTCTTAGTTCTTACCGCCTTAATCTTTTTGTCAAACTGCTTTTTTACATGAGTCTTGAAATTAAGGAAGGATTCACTTGTAACACCTCTTCTCAATTTTACAATAATCAGTCATCCGGCGTATCAGCGATATAAAGAGAACTAGAAAACAGTATCAAAACTAGTACACAGCATGTATAAAGTAGAAACTACTAAAATTTTAACACTTACAACGGAAACTAAGCAAGTAAACTAAGGGTAACCACGTACCTGATATCTGTATTCACAGAGCAACTAACATGAATAGAAGTGAAATGACTGAAATTCTGAAATAATATAACAAGTCAGATACAAGGCATATAAAACATTAACAATGTACTTTGTCAATATTTACAAATACATGCTGAAAAAGAGAAAACTGAAAGTGGAAGCTACTACAAACTGACTCCACAAAACGCTCATCCTAGCCGAAGTTTCCCACCCAGGTCACCTGTAAAAACATTGCTCACGGGGGGTCAGAGTAAGGAAAAAAAACTCATACTAGTGACACTAAAAACTTTTTCTTAAATGATGAATGCATGTCTTTTGAAAACTGGTTTTGTTCATTAAAATCTTTATGCTATGATATGCATGCGTTTACTATGCTCCCTGGTCAATAGACCTACTCACTCTACGTTCATGAGCTCTCATTATATTTTCCCAAGTCCTGACGTTCACTAACTAGTGTACTGTCTCACGTCAGGTCTATACTTGAGTTCTAGGCAGTTTTTAGCCTGCACATCTACTTGGAAGGCTCTAGGCAGAGTAGTTCCTAACGCGCATCTGAAACTGACGACCCGAGACCATTTGACGAACTCAACTGTTCTAGTGTCGCGCGGACACGGTCTCGAATCTACTAACTGTCTCAAAGGGAATTTAACTCCCAAGATTGTACTGCTCATAGGGTACCATATGCCTTATGAAAAGGTAGTGCGCCTCTACGTAGCACGAAAAGACTTATATGTGCTTACCGACCTTTTTGGTCTAATGCTACTCTGCTTGGGACGTCTCTTTTAGTGTACTACTGAGCGACCCTTCGCTTTCTCGTGGTCGACTAGAAGGACATTCACGCCCTTGGTTGGACAAAGTTCAAGCTTACGTATACGGGTACAGGTTTCGTACCTAACGTTACTGTTCATGATCTGACTACTTTGGTCTTGGAGAAGGGTATCATCCTATAAATTTTTCGCGACCGTTTTCCTACCACCACACTTTTCTATGCATGATCATGATATGTGTACAAAGCCTACACATGCGTATACAAAATACATTACTTGTTATGTCTAACTAACATGAATTAGACTTCCTTACCGTAGTGGTGCGGCGATCGTACACTCGGCGCAGTGACATTTGATTTTCCAAAAGAAATCCGACTGTCGGGGCTTCTGAAGCCTTGTTTCGAGGTCACCACAAATCTGCAAACCAAACAACACTTAAATCTCGCATTTTCCCCTTCGGGTTTTCGTTGGAAAATTTCCAAAATGCTAGGGTAGTCCAAAATTAACGGCTAACATAGCGTATTACCTTAACGTGGGAGGTATTGATGCTCCCAACGCGCCCAACTCTAATTTTGCGGAGGATTCCGTACTGCAAAACCTAATTAGGGCAAGAGGAAGAAATCATAGTTTAGATTAACTTCCAAATCGAAGGATTTTCATGAAGGAATGGAGAAAAGGGAGAAAACGAACTCACCGGAACCAAAACGTTCAACTTCCAACGGTTAGGGTTGAAATCGGTTCTTCCACGGCCAAGGAAGGAAAAAGGAGCACCCACCGGCGCCCGTAGAGGAAGTCGGAGATGAGTTCCGGAGGGGGATCGGCGGCGCCGGCTAGGGCAGCGGGAGACGTCGGGCTCGGCGCTTGCGGGAGACGGAACGGTAGAAAAAATCGGGAGGTAATACGTCGGCCTGCGGTTTCTCCGTGACATGAGGTTTACGGGAATTAAAATCATGGCTTGCGGTTTTTGATAACCGTATGAGGAGAGGAGGGGTTTGGAGACCCGCTATGGCACCCCAAACTGTGATATTTCACATTACCTCCTATTCAACATAGAAATTTGTCGCGCTTCGTCACTAATTTAAAATGCATCTCACTCTCAATATGACTAACATAATTCACAAATTAATGAATGCGACCTTTTGACTACACTAATATCGTATCTCGATGACGCGCCGCCTCGATCAAAATTCGTCGCGACTTGACCCTACAATTAAAATAATTTCGCGTCATATAACGGATGTTACAAATCTCCCCTCCTAACAAAAATTTTTGTCCTCGAAAATTGCAACCATACTGAATCGAAGAGGAAAGAATAGTCTGCATTGCTCCTAAGCTCATCCTCTCGCTCCCAAGTATACTCTGGACGGTCACAGTTCATCCAAAGGACTTTGACCATGCAAATCTCTCTATTCCTGAGCTTCTGTATCCTTGAATCCACGATTCTGACTAGTCTAACCTCAATACTAAGATCTGTCTCGATTGGTGCTTCCTCGGTACTGATGATCTGGTTGGAATCTCTGGCTGCTCTCCTCAGAAAGGAGACGTGAAATACATCATGTACACCACTCATTTCCTCAGGTAAGGTCAACCTATAAGCAACCTCACCAACTCTTTCCAGTATCTCAAAAGAACCAACGAATCTGGGGCTCAGCTTTTTCATCCGCTTTATTCTAGAGACTCCTCTGACTGGTCTGACCTTCAGATAAACGTAGTCTCCAACTCTGAATTCTACTGACCTGTGCTTCTGATCATGATACTTGGTCTGGCGATCCTGAGCTGTCTTCATACGCTCTTGAATGAGCTTGATTCTGTCAGTGGTCTTATCAATCCATGACTCCCTGATGGTAGACCTTTCTTCACTTTCAGCCCAACACAACGGTGTCCGACAACGTCTACCATATAGGTCCTCGAACGGCGTCATTCCAATACTCGTCTAAAAACTGTTATTGTAGGAGAACTTTACAAGAGTAACATATTTCTCTCACTTTCCTCCAAAGTTCAAAATACACATCCGTAGCAGATCCTCCAAAGTCCTATTTGTGCGCTCAGACTGTCCATCGGTCTGGGGATGGAATGTGGTGCTGAAATGTAATCTGGTACTCAAACGCTCCTGAACGTATCTCCACTCCCTGGAGGTGAACATGTCATCTCGGTCTGAAACTATAGTCTTGGGAACACCGTGAAGTCAAACTATCTCGTCTATATATAACTGTGCTAATCTGGGACCCTGATCTGTCTTCTTAAGAGGAATGAAATGGGCGACCTTAGAAAGCCGATCTACTATAACCCACAAGGAATCATTCTCACTCTGAGATCTCGGCAGAGCATGGATGAAGTCCATGGATATATCCTCAAAAGTCCACTCGGGAATGGACAAGTGGCTGCAACTTGCCTCCAGGCCTTTGGCACTCGGCCTTAACTAACTTGCACGTCTCGCACTTCCCTACGTAATCTGCAGCATCACTTTTCAAGTCTGGCCACCAGACTGCCTTCTTAAGATCTGCATACATCTTCGTGCTACCCGGATGTATAGAATATCTGGAATTGTGTGCCTCAAATAGAATGTCCTCGCGAAGGTGGCTAACATCGGGGATACACACTCTGCCATCAAACAATAATAAATCATCATGAATAGTGAATCTCTCCTTCTGACCCGTCTGCACTGAGATCCAAATCTTTGCCATCTTCGGATCCAACGGTAGAGTTATTCTGATTCTATCTTTAATGTCGCAAGTAATTTTCATCTAACTCAACCTTGCAGAACCAAAACTACAGCGTGGCACAACGGTGATACCCAGTCTCTCCAGTTCCCGCACTAACTCCTCCTGCTGAGTGAGAAGGAAGAAAAACGAACCTCTACGGCTAAGGGCATCAGCTACAACGTTCTCCTTTCCTGGGTGGTACTGAATGTCTACGTCGTAGTCTGATAGAAACTCTAACCATCTGCGCTGCCTCAAATTGAGCTCCCGCTGAACAAATATATACTTGAAGCTCTTATGATCAGTGAAGATCTCGCAATGAATACCATAGAGATAGTGCCTCCATATCTTCAGAGCATGTACGACTGCTGCAAGCTCCAAGTCATGCACGGGATAGTTCCTCTCATGAACCTTTAACTGTCTCAAGGCATAGGCTACGACCTTCCCATGTTGTATGAGAACACAGCCCAAACCCTGACCTGACGCATCGCTATAGATCTGAAACTCATCAGGCCCTGAAGGTAAACTCAAGATCGGTGTGGTCATCATCTGCACTTCAAGTCCTCAAAGACCAATTCACACTCAACTGTTCAATCCAAGCCCTTACCATTCCTGGTAAGGGAAGTCAGTGGTAAGGCTATCTTTGAAAAATCCCGGATGAATCTCCTGTAGTAACCAGCTAGACCCAAAAAACTGCGAATCTCTGAAACTGTCGTCGGCCTTGGCCAAATCTTAATGGCTTATATCTTCTTCGAATCGACGTTAACCCCTTGCTGACTGATGACGTGGCCTAAGAATGCAATCTCTGAAAGCCAGAACTCACATTTAGAAAACTTAGCACACAACTGATTTTTCCTGAGGGTGCTCAATACAATCCTGAGGTGTGCGGCATGATCTTCTGCACTCCTTAAGAACAGCAAGATGTCATCGATAAAAACGATAACAAAACGATCCAAGTACTCCCGAAATGCCTTGTTCATCAGGTCCATAAATACTGAAGGGGCATTGGTCAGCTCAAACGGCAAGACCATGAACTCGAAGTATCCATACCTGGTACTGAAAGCCGTCTTCTGAACATCCACGTCCCGAATCTTTAACTGATGGTACCCGACCTCAAATCTAACTTGGAAAAAGTGCACGAGCCCACCAACTGGTCGAACAAATCATCAATCCTGGGAATCGGGTATTTATTCTTTACTGTCAGTTTGTTCAACTCACGGTAGTCTATGCACAATCTCAGACTACCATCCTTCTTCTTCACGAATAGTACTGAAGCACTCCAAGATGAAGTACTGAGACGTATAAAGCCCAAATCAAGCAACTCTTGCAACTGGCTCTTCAACTCCGCTAGTTCCCTTAGAGCCATCCGGTAGGAGGATTTGGCTACTGGTGTAGCCCCGAGCTGCAAATCTATCGGGAACTCAATCTCTTTATTTGGAGGGGCACCAGGGAGCTCTTCCGGGAAAACATCGGGGAAATCCTGCACCACTGGTATCTCTGATAAGTCAGCCTTAGCCTCCGCGTTCATCAGTACTACAAAGGTTTCACAACCCTTATTGATGCACCTTCTAGCTTGGACTGCGGAGATGATCATCTTCACTACTCTCTTCAAGCCTTGAAAAGAAAATGAAGTCTGGTTAGGGCCCTCAAACTGTATCTGCTTCGTCCTACAATCAATCCTGGCGTTGACTGCCGAAAGCCAGTCCATTCCAAAGATCAGATCGAATCCTGCAATAGGTAGCCGCAAAGCTTCCACGATAATCTCGGTATCACCAAACTGCACTGGTACCCTGCACTTATCTCTGGTCTGCAGAAGGGATCCATTCGGCATCATGACTTCCAGTGATACTGTCTCTGAAAAGACTTCTAAATTCAGCTTACGCACTAGAGATTCTGCGATAAACGAGTGCGAGGCGCCCGTATCAAACAGATCTTGGAGGGTAAATTATGAATCATAAGGATGTCTACATGAATGATTTACAAAGATAAAAAAGGGTATCACTACGGAGGATTAAATAAACTTGTTAAGCAAGGTAGACACTCACCTGTCACTACATCCTCCTGATCCTTGACTCCTACTGACCAAGCCCATAAGCTCTGCGCTGCACCAAATCTCAACCCTGCTGTGATCTTCCGTCAATAATCATCAAAGTTTTTCCCTTGTCTGCTCTGCTAGAGCCACCAACCTCATACTTCGACTGCAGGAACAAATTACATTTGTCATCTACAATAATTTCATAAATGTAATAAATACAACTAAGTTTTGATTACCTGATTCGAACCAACTTTCTGACAGTAACGAGCTATGTGTAGGTTTGATGTCACTTGTAACACATGCCCGCGCTGGCCAAACACTCTCCAGGATGGCGATGCTGACAATTGGGACAAGGGGGGTAGTCCTTACTCCTGTCTCCAGACTGATCACTTTTCTTTGCATCAGGCTTCAGCTTCTTGTTCCAGTTCTTCCCTTGGTCATTTCTACTATGTTGCGGCTGATGCGAATCCTGAGATCGCTTTGTACGAAAACTACTTCGCTTCTGAACTTTCTGCCGATCAGCCTCCAGCCTGTGAGTCGTATCCACAAAGTTCTTGTAGTCAGCATTGACCATGGTCATCAGCGGCTGCCTCAACGTATCACGCAAACCATCCACAAAACGGTTGCACTTCTCAGCCTGATCTCCCTGCAACACGCCCGCATATCGAGCCAGATGGGTAAGCTCTCGCTCGTACTCAACAACAGTCCTGTCCCCCTGGAAAAGCCTAAGGTATTTCTCCGGGAGACCTCGTCGCGCGGAAGGAGGCACGAACTAACTTGCAAGGGCTCTAGAAAATTCGTCTCACGTAAACATGTCTGATGTATGACCTGGCCAAAAGCATGGTCATACTATTTAAAAAGAACGTATCACTTCCAAAAAAAAGTAAGAGGAAATTTCATAACCATTTACCTGCGGGGTCATCTGCCGGTACTTGTCCCACCAGACCTTTGCCTCACCTCGAAGGAGGAAAACTGCCAGAGGAACCTTCTTGTTCTCTGGGCACTCCAAAACGTTCAACAGGTCTCTGGTGTTTGCTATCCAATCATATGTGTCCATCGGGGTCTCATCCTCGCTGTAGTTCGAGGGTTGAAGATCTCTAAAGTTCCTCAAATAGCGCTCCAGGGTCATCTCCACGGGTGTTGGGGCAGGAGCTGGTGCAGGGGCTGGTACTTGTACTGGAGCTGGAACCCTGCAGTCAGTCCTCTCTGAAACTCCATCAAGGCAACAGTAACCGCCTTGGCAATCTGAGACGCTATGTCAGTGTCCTCTAGAGCTGCTGGAAATGGTGGTACCTGTGGCACGACAACATCTCCCATACTCGCGTTGGAACAGGGTCCTGACGTGAAGATTCACCCGGTTCGCTGACTCGTGATGCCTGATAGAACATATAAAAGATATTTAATTATTTTTATGCATCAGAGAAATCTGTCTTAGCAATTTATTTCGTATTTTTGCGAAAACTAGGGCTTAATCGCAACTTAAATACTCTACTAACAAGATTTTACTCTTACACATTCCTATGGCTCTGTGAATCTTTTTTGGGTCCAGGGATCCTAAACCTGACTCTGATACCAATTTGTAACACCCCTTCCCAGTTTTACAATAATCAGTCATTCGGCCGGGTCAGCGATATAAAGAGAACTAGAAAACAGTATTAAAACTAGTACACAGCAGGTATAAAGTAGAATCTACTAAAATTTTAACACTTACAACGGAAGCTAAGCAAGTAAACTAAGGGTAACCACGTACTTGATATCTGGATTCACAGAGTCACTAAACATGAATAGAAGTGAAATGACTGAAATTCTGAAATAATATAACAAGGCTGATACGAGGCATATAAAACATTAACAAGTACATTGTCCATATTTACAAATACATGCTGAAAAAGAGAAAACTGAAAGTGGAAGCTACTACAAACTGACTCCACAAAACGCTCATCCTAGCCGAAGTTTCTCACCTAGGTCACCTGTAAAAACATTGCCCGCGGGGGGTCAGAGTAAGAAAACTAACTCCTAGTGACACTAAAAACTTTTTTTAAATGATGAATGCATGCCTTTTGAAAACTGGTTTTGTTCATTAAAATCTTTATGCTATGATATGCATGCGTTTACTATGCTCCCTGGTCAACAGACCTACTCACTCA
The DNA here is from genome assembly GCA_039583875.1 of Platanthera guangdongensis. Classification (NCBI taxonomy): domain Eukaryota; kingdom Viridiplantae; phylum Streptophyta; class Magnoliopsida; order Asparagales; family Orchidaceae; genus Platanthera; species Platanthera guangdongensis. The sequence continues at coordinate 634,710 of CM077165.1, forward strand.
ATGTTCATGAGCTCTCATTATATTTTCCCAAATCCCGGCGTTCACTAACTAGTGTACTGTCTCACGTCAGGTATATATTTGAGTTCGAGGCGGTTTCTAGCCTGCACATCTACTTGGAAGGCTCTAGGCAGAGTAGCTCCTAACACGCATCTGAAACTGACGACCCGAGACCATCTGACGAACTCAATTGTTCTAGTATCACGCGGACACGGTCTCGAATCTGCTAACTGTCTCAAAGGGAAGTCAACTCCCAAGACTGTACTACTCATAGGGTATCATATGCCTTATGAGAAAGGTATGCGTCTCTATCTAGCACGAAAAGATTTATATGTGCTTACCGACATTTTTGGTTTAATGCTACTCTGTTTGGGACATCTCTTTTAGTGTACTACTGAGCGACCCTTGACTTTCTCGTGGTCGACTAGAAGGGACATTCACGTCCCTGGTTGGACAAACTTCAAGCTTCCGTATACGGGTACAGGTTTCGTACCTAACGTTACTATTCATGATCTGACTACTTTGGTCTTGGAGAAGGGTATCATCCGACACATTTTCCGCGACCGTTTTCCTACCACCACACTTTTTATGCATTGTCATGATATTTGTACAAAGCCTACACATGCGTATACAAAATACATTACTTGTTATGTCTAAACTAACAGGAATTAGGCTTACTTACCGTAGTGGTGTGGCGCTCGTACACTCGGCACGGTGACATTTGATTTTCTAAATGAAATCCGACTGCTGGGGCTTCCGAAGCCTTGTTTCGAGGCCACCACAAATCTGCAAACCAAGCAACACTTAAATCTCGCATTTTCCACTTAGGGTTTTCGTTGGAAAAATTCCAAAATGCTAGAGTAGTCCAAAATTAACGGCTAACATAGCGTATTACCTTTACGTGGGAGGGATTGATGCTCTCAACGCGCCCAACTCCAATTTCGCGGAGGATTTCATACTCCAAAACCTAATTAGGGCAAGAGGAAGAAATCCTAGTTTAGATTAACTTCCAAATCGAAGGATTTCATGAAGGAATGGAGAAAAGGGAGAAAAGAATTCACCGGAACCAAAACGTTCAAATTCCAACGGTTAGGGTTGAAATCGGTTCTTCCACGGCCAAGGAAGGAAAAGGAGCACCCACCGACGCCCGTAGAGGAAGGAGGAGAAGTCATAGATGAGTTCCGGAGGGGGATCGGCCGCCGGCTAGGGCAGCGGGAGACGTCGGGCTCGGCGCTTGCGGGAGACGGAACGGGAGAAAAAAATCGGGAGGTAATACGTCGGCCTGCGGTTTATCTCGTGACATGAGGTTTACGGGAATTAAAATCATGGCTTGCGGTTTTTGATAACCGTATGAGGAGAGGGGGGTTTGGAGTCCCGCTATTGGCACCCCAAACTGTGATATTTCACATTATCTCCTATTCAACATAGAAATTTGTCGCGCTTCGTCACTAAGTTAAAATGCATCTCACTCTCATATAACTAACATAATTCACAAATTAATGAATGCGAACTTTTGACTACACTAATATCGTACCTCGACGACGCGCTGCCTCGATCAAAATTCGTCGCGACTTGACCCTACAATTAAAATAATTTCGCGTCAGATAACGGATGTTACATCACTAGCTTCAGCTTTATGGGCTAGGTGGTAAAGCCACATATAGCGGCTGAAATCATCAATGATGAGGAAATAGTACAGTTTGCTCTGCCAAGGAGGGAACACTAGTTGCCCCCAGAGGTCCATGTGGAGTAGATCAAGAGGGGCACTGGCCCATATGTGAGCTGTGAGCTGACTTGGAAAGGGCTGTCTATGAGATTTGGCTTGGGCACAGGTTTCACAAAGGAGTGTGGTGGCAGGAAGCTTGGGTAGCCCATCAACCAGCTGTTTTTGATGCATATGTTTGATGACAGGAAGACTTGTGTGGCCTAGCCTATGGTGCCAGAGGGGAGTGTTAGATGTGTTGCCATTTTGGTAACATGAGAGTGCTTTCACTCCTGCTGGCGTCAGGATAACCGAAAGATGTTACTTTTGTTCATATGTGTAATCGCCACTATAATGTTTTTCTTAGGTTCCACAACTTCGCAGGTTGTCTTTAAAGTGAACCGGGTACCCTTTTTGTAGAAGCTGACCAACACTTCAAGGTTTTGAGAGAGAGTGGGCACATATTGAACATTTGCTATTAGTTTGGTTGTTCCATCAGGAGCAAGGACTGCAATGGCCCCCTTCTTTCTATTTGTTCCTTGGTTTCATCCCCTAAAGTCACTTCAGATTTCCATTATTCATCAAGGATAGTGAAGAAGGCTCTGTTGTTGACCATATGATTGAAGCATCCACTATCAACATACCAAGTGGATGACAGGTCTGGGTGCTTGAAGTGTTACAAGTAAATAGGAACCGATCAACATCAGTTTCAGAGACTTGGTCTTCTTCTTTTTGTTTATGTCAGCATCTTTCAGCAGAGTGATTTGGGATTTTACAGGTTCTGCATCTGAAGAAACAATCTTTGGACTCATGATTCTGTTTCTTACAGATTATGCAGTGTGATTTACTGTTGGGGTATTTATTTTGGGGTGGTTTATTTGGTTTCTATGATGAGTGGAATGGCTTATAGTTCCCAGTCTGTGTTTTCAAACTTTTGATTGTCTGGATTCTTTCTTTTTTGAATGGAAAGCCTTTTCAATCATGGGTTCTTCATGGCTGAACAGAACTTCATGAGTTTGTAGTGAGTCCATGAGGTCGATGACTGTAAGCTTTTCTAAGTCGTGAGCCTCAAGGATGACAGATACAATGTGTTTGTGGGTCTTTGGAAGTGATCTGAGGATTTTTTCTACAATTTGTTGCTTTTCTACCATCCCTCCCAGACTTCTAATTTGATTGACAAAGCAAGTGACTTTGGCAAAAAGTCTTGCACAGATTCTTGCTCGTCCATAATAATAGAATCAAAATTACGATGAAGTGAGTGAAGTTTTATTTTGATTACCTGCAGATTTTGATCCCATTATCCTGGGATAAATAGCTAGTGCAATTCATTGTTGAATAAGATGCAGGGCAAGAGCATCCTCCTTCATTTCTTCTATTGAGTATCTTGGAGGTTCTCCTTCTTTAGTTTTTTCTAAGGCCATGGGAACATTTCTGATGGTTTCCCATAAGTCATGGGATTGAAGCAGTCTCCATTTTGTCACTCCAAAAGTCATAGAGGTCCTCGATGAAGATAGGAATGGAGTGGGTGTAGAGTGGTGCATTGGGTAGATGATGAAGCCATCGAATGTTGGAGAATAGGTACAACAACGGCTCTGATACCACTGTTGCAAAGTTTACTTCTAATATTTTACTAGAGATTTAGTGTTTTACAGGAGACAGAGAAGAGATGAGAGCAAAAAGATTGGAATTATATTAATCAAAGTCACGAGTATATATATATATATATATATATATATATAGTATATATATATATATATATACACGAGTGCAGGCACGGGCCTCCGGCCCGATGGCCACGCGCCACAGTACCCGGCCGGCAACGGCGGGCTCTGCCCGCTCCTGGGCGGACGTTCCCCCCCCCCCTTACGGCCCCGCGCGATAGTACCAAGCCTGCGGCGGCGGGCTGCGCCCGCTGCGCCCGGCGCCCTTCGGCCGAATCGAGAAGGGCCCCGTCCTCCTCCCGGCGGGCGGTGCCCGCCCCTGACGGCTTAGGCGGAATTTAATCCCCACCTAAGCGGGATAAAATCCCGCACTTAGGCGGGATTTAATCCCCTCCTTAGGCTTAAATCCGCAGGATTTAATCCCCGCCTTAGGCGGGATTTAACCCCACACTTAGGCGGGATTTAATCACGCGCTTAGGCGGGATTTAATCACGCGCTTAGGCGGGATTAAATCCCGCCTAAGGTGGCGGGATTAATCCCGCCAGCTTAGGCGGGATTTAATCCCGCCTAAGGTGGCGGGATTAATCCCGCCTAAGCTTAGGCGGGATTTAATCCCGCCTAAGCGGGGTTAGGCGGGATTTAATCCCGCCTAAGCTGGCGGGATTTAATCCCGCCTAAGCTGGCGCGATTAAATCCCGCCTAAGCTGGCGGGATTAAATCCCGCCTAAGCTGGCGGGATTAAATCCCGCCTAAGCTGGCGGGATTAAATCCCGCCTAAGCTGGCGGGATTAAATCCCGCCTAAGCCGCCCTTAGGCGGGATTAAATCCCGCCTAAGCTGGCGGGATTAATCCCGCCTAAGCTGGCGGGATTAAATCCCGCCTAAGCTGGCGGGATTAATCCCGCCTTAGGCGGGATTAATCCCGCCAGCTGGCGGGATTTAATCCCGCCTTAGTAATCCCGCCTGGGTTGACTTAATCCCAGGCGGGATTTAGTCCCACACCGCCACCATAAATTGTTTTTTTTGTATATATATTTTTTTGTTTGTATTTGAAAAAAAACTGTGATGGCGGGCTTGCTGATGGGCTTGTGCTTGATGGGCTTGTGGGCGTTTGGTATTATCTAGACTAATGTAAATTGAGTTGATTAATGGACTTTTGCTAATAAAATTTTGAAATTATTTCACATAGGTTTTGGCTGTCCTAGAGTAGTTTAGGAGGCCTATAAAAAAATCTTGAGAGATGGTTGGTTTGTTCCAACGGTTCATGATCAAAACTCTGAAATCTGACGGCCACCTAATTTCCTTTCAATTTCGAACTCATGTTATTTGCAGACCTCGTTATTTCTTTATAATATGGTATAGATATATTGAACTATAACATATTCTAGAAAATGAATTAAATAGGTGAATGGAGGATGACAGCTTGGCCATACAACAGGTAATTAAGACTTGCGGCTAAACAAATTTTCAACACAGATACGGTGGGTTCTATTTAATGATGCTTCTGATTGCATTAATGGTGTTGATTTTTTTTTTCACAAAAGTGAGTATTACTGATGGATCTTTATCTCCCATTGCTGGGAAAGGGTTCATTGCTTGCTCCTCCCTCACCCTCTCTTTGGTGCTTCATGTGGCTAAGTTTACCCGCAACCTGCTTTCCATTTGTCATCTCACTAATTCTATTAATTGCCCTGTGACCTTTTTTCCCTCCTCGTGTGTCTTTCAGGACCTGAAGACAGGGATGGTAATTGGATCTGGTAGACTGCGGGATGACCTCTACCTGTTTGACCACTCCTGTTCATCCTCTGCCCCGAAGGCTCTTTCTGCTGCTCAGATCTCTGTGGACTTATGGCTATCGTCTAGGCCATCCTTCTCCATCTACTATGCATCTTTTATTTTTGCATGTCCAATGTATCTTTGAAAATCTTTAAATGTGATGTTTGTGCTCTCGCTAAACATCATCATGCTTTTTTAATCATGTGTCTACTTCTAATGCTTCTCCTTTTGCTATGGTTCATACTGATGTTTGGGGTCCATGTCATGTTGCCTCTATTTCTGGTTATAACTGGTTTGTTACATATATCTATTGTTTTTCTCGTTGTACGTGGGTCTACTTGATGAAACACAAAAATGATGTTTTTCCATTATTTTGGCGTTTCCACAAGATGGTGGCTACTCAGTTTAATGATACAATCAAATTTTTGCGCAGTGATAATGGTTGGGAATACGTTGACTCCTCCTTTGAGCATTATCTTAGTGATCCGGGCATTATACATCAGACATCTTGTGTCTATACCCCGGCTCAAAATGAGGTCGTCGAGCGCAAGAACCGTCATCTTTAGAGGTAGCTCGTTGTTTCCTCCTAAACATGCACCTCCCCAAGTATTTTTAGAGTGATGCGGTTCTCACTGCGACATACCTCATTAATCACTTGCCGACTCGCGTTCTTGGCAACAAATCATCTCTTGAAACCCTTTTCGTCTCTCCCACAAATCTCCTCCCTCGGATCATTAGATGTGTGTGTTTTGTTCATGTGCATCTCACGTCTAAACTTGATCATCGTGCTCTCAATGTATCTTTATTGGGTATTCTCGTACACAGAAAAGATATAAATGCTTCCATCTAGCTTCTAGAAAGACCATTGTCACTATAGACGTCTTATTTTGGGAGTCTGAGTCCTACTACGAGTCCTACTACGAGTTCTCTTCCTCTTCTTATTCCTCCTATGACTATGAAGCACGAATACTTCCCTGAAGGTAGCATGCCCGTGTTGGGTACATTGGTCAATGTACCTGATTTGAAGAAGCCTGACCTAACTCAATGATATACATCATAATGTATTTGATGTATGTTTGAGTCATTTGTGCAGGTTAAGAAAGTACTGGACTGAAGCAAAAAGTTCTAAGTCCATGTGTCGACACCCAGAGGGAAAGTGTCGACACTTAAGAAAGCCTGTGTCGACACCCAGACAAGCAGTGTCGACACTTGGAGTCATTGTGTCGACACCTGGGATGCAGAGTCGACACCAGACAGAAAGTGTCGACACTTGGAGCTGTGTCGACACTCAGTGAAGAAAAGTGCAGACAGAAAGTGTCGACACAAGGAGCTGTGTCGACACCCAGTGAAGCATTGTCTACACCAGAAAGTGTCGACACTTGAGCTGTGTCGACACTCAGCAAAAACTCAGAGTCTAAGTACAAGTGTCGACACTCAACACAATGTGTCGACACTATGCTGAAGAGTCAGCATTTGAAGAATGTGTCGACACTCAGCACAATGTGTCGACACACTATCAGAAGAGTCAACACTTGAAGTAAGTGTCGACACCCAGCACAATGTGTCGACACTTAGCTAAAGAGTCAACACTTGAAGTAAGTGTCGACACCCAGCACAATGTGTCGACACTTAGCTGAAAACTCAACACTTGAAAAAAGTGTTGACACAAGGAGCAGTGTCGACACTTAGCAAAGAACAAGAGCAGAAGAAACAAATTATTCTAAGTACAAGTGTCGACACTAAAGGAATGTGTCAACACTCAGCTGAAGTCACAACAACAAGAAGGTGTATCGACACAAGGAGCTGTGTCGACACTCAGCAAGATTCAAGATAGAAGACTATGTGTCGACACTTGAAGCAGTGTCGACACTTGACAGATTCAACACAAGAAGTTGTGTCGACACAAAGGAGATGTGTCGACACATAGAAGAATTCAGCAAAAGCTAGAAGAACAAGTACTTGTGCCGACACTCAATTTCAGTGTCGACACATGCAGAAGAATCTGTGTCGAGACATACAAGGAATTGTGTCGACACCTTGTAGACTTGTGTCGACACTTATACAACATGTGTCGACACTTGGACTATAAGTGTCGACACTTAAAGACAGAAAGTCTCGACACTTATAAACAGATAGAGATTTTCAAGAAGTGACTGGTTGACATGACAGCTGCCGATCCAGCCGGTCTACAACAACTGTCAGAGATGTCAGAAGTCAGTTATGAACCGGACCAGCCGGTTACCATGAAAAATGCCTATAAATAGGCACCTACAGTTTACAGAAACTGTTGTTGAGGTTGTTGATCAATTTGTTAACAGAGTTCAGATTATGTTGAAGTAATCATTAAAGTGGTATCAACACAAGAAGATCTTGCATTCCATCTGCATATCTAAGAAGTTGGAGAGAGAGGGCTCCTTCCAAGAAATCAGCCTCAGGAACTAGGCTGAGAAGAAGGATTCAGATTCAGTTCTGGATCTTAAGTAGCAGAGGTCAAGGAACAACTGCAGAGGATTCAACCTTATTCAGTTCTACTCAAGAAGCTTTGAAGAAAGCTAAGTCAGGGTGAATCCAGCTGAGTTCTTCCAAGAACTCATCAAGAATCTCTCAACTCCCCTCCTGTAATTCTGAGTTGTAGAGTCATTATCTGTATTACATTTGTAACTTGTAGGATCCATTGGATCTGAGTGATTGTAAGCCTATATTTATAAAGGCTGAGGGTAGGGCTTGTTAGCCTGAGTGTAGGAGATATTGATCTCTGAGTGTAGGCCTTGGTTGGCTGAGTGTAGGCCTTGATTGGCTGAGTGTAGGCTTTGGATAAAGCTGAGTGTAAGGCTTTGGGCCTGAGGTAGGAACCAATTTGGGTTCTGAGACAGTGAGGAAGTTAGCCGAATCTAGTACACTGCTAGATAGGCGAAGGGGGAAAGTGGATGTACCCATAACTTGGGGAACCACTATAAAACACTGTGTGCTGTGCTGTGTTTGTGCTGTGGATGATCTGTGTTTGTTTGATTATTGTTGATTGCTGTAATAAACTAGTTAGAAATCTGTGATATAACTGTTTGGCTGCCAACAAAGTTAGAAAAGGATTAGGTCACCTATTCACCCCCCCCCCCCCTCTAGGTGTTTAGGTACCATATCTTTCAAGTGGTATCAGAGGGAGGTTACTCAAAACAAGGACTAACAGTCTGAGGAGATCCTGTTTGGCAGATTCAGTGTTAGGAATTCACAGATTCAAGAACTTCAAGAACATCAAGAAACATGGGTTCTTATGAGAATCACAAGGAGTTGGGTTCCATGAAATTACCCATATGTAGGAAGGAGATCTTTGGGATCTGGAAAGAGAGGGTAAGGCTATTTATGGAAGCCTCTGACCCTAGAATCTACATCACAGTTAAGGAAGGGCCTTATGTGCCAATGAAGATTTCAGTATTGGATGCAAATCAGAGGACTCCAAAGGATTTCTCTGAGATGACCAAGGATGAGATTGTCCTAGCAACCATGGACAAGAGGGCACAGAACATAATAGTTAGTGCCATTGATGATGCCACCTTTCAGAACTTAATTCACTGTAAAACAGCAAAAGAGATGTGGGATACTCTCATTGTCTATATGGAAGGTTCTGAAGAAGTTAGGCAAGATAGGAAGTCCTTGCTTAATCAGGAGTATGAAAGCTTTAGGCAAGGAAATGGTGATAGCATCACTGAGTGCTATAAGAAATTTTACAGAATAGTTAATGAACTTATGTCATATGGAAGAGAGTTCACTAACTATGAACTAAATGACAAGTTCTTAAGGTCCCTAACCAAAGATTGGGACACCAAGATCTGTGTCATAAGAGAAATGGCTAAGTTGGGGAAATTCCTCCTCCCCACACTGTTTGGCAAGCTATTGTCTTATGAAATGCAGTTAACAGTGAGAAAAAAGGAGGAGAAGTCAACAAGGACTGAGCACAAAGAAAGGACTGTTGCTTCAAGACAGAAGTTCCCAGAAAAAGCAGGAATAAGTCTTCAACTCCACCTCCAGAGGTAGTTGAATCTGAGTCTGATGAGTCTGTTAGCACAAAGTCTAAGAGCAGTGAAAGTGATGAAGACTTTGCTGCTTTCACCAGACACTTTCAGAAGTTTTGAAAAAGAACAGTGGAGGTCAAGGCCTTCTACATCACAAGGTAAGGAAGACTCTTATCTGAAAAAGAGATCTTCAAAGAATGACAAGAAAAGGACAAAATCAAGCAGGGCAACTGGTTCAAAGATTGTTTGCTATTGCTGCAATAGACAGGGACATGTTATTGCAGATTGTCCTGAGAAGAGAAAGGAATCAGGTGAAAGAAAAAGACTCACTTCAAAGGGAAGAAAGAAAAGTCTTTTGTGGCTAAGAAGGAGAAGACTTTATCAGACATCTCTTCTTCAGAAACTGAGTCTGAGGCTGAAGCCTACATAGGATTATTTGCAGAAGAAGAAGAGGAAGACTTCATGCAGATCTTGGAGTCAATTTATGAACAAGAAGACAGTCATTGGCAAGGACTAATGGCTTTGACAGAGAGTGCCAAGATCCTGGAGCAGCCAGGACCAAGTCAGGTACAAGGTTCAAGTTCAAGTTCAGTTTCTTGTTCTAGTTCAGATTCAGATTCTTCTTCATCAAGTGATGAGAATATATCTGAGTCTGAGGAATATATTCATCAACTTATAGATGAATATAAGGTATTGTTGCAAGCCTATAAGAAAAGCAAGACCCTATCCAAAAGTCAGGCAAAGGAGATTGCTGATCTCAAGGCTGTTGCAACAGATTTTGAGAAACAAATTGATCAAAAACTGAATGAGGTAGCCAGGCTGAAACACATTACAGTGATTCAGATGGGAACTATCACCTATAAGAATGATCAAATTAAGAAACTGGAGATCAATCTTCAGAAAGAGAGAGATCTTGTTGCTAGGTTTTCAAAACCTAAATCAGTACTACCTTTAATTGATGAATTTGTTCATCAAAAAGGCAAGGCTGGACTGGGTTTTGTTAGACCTGCAGGGACTAAGCAGTCCATGTTTAAGTCCAAGGGCAAAGCCCCAACATTCAACAAGCCTGCTGTAGTTAAGACAGCCAAGGCAGTACCTAAGCAAAGGTACAATAAATTTGAATGCTGGTACTGTGGCAAAGTTGGCCATTTTGCTATGGACTGTTGGCATAATGTGAATGCCAAAGTGAGTTCTAAACTACCTGTTGGAAAGCCAGTAGGTAGGTTTGTTAAATTGCAAACTAACAATCACCAAGGACCCAAGAATGCTTTGGGTTCTAAGGTTCATTAATTTGTTTTGCAGGTGAATCCAAGTGGCCACACCCCTACATGGTACTTGGATAGTGGATGTTCCAGACATATGACTGGAACAAGGGGACTACTGAAGGACTATATTCCAATCAAAAATGGTCCTAAAGTGACCTTTGGTGGTTCTGAAAAAGCAATCATCAAAGGGTTTGGTAACATTTCTTCAAACCTTGTTACCATTACTCAAGTGGCTTATGTTAAAGGGTTGAAACACAACCTAATAAGTATAAGTCAGTTGAGTGATGTAGGGTATGACATCTCATTTGTTAAAAATGGTTGTCATATCAAGAGGTCAAGTGATCAAGAGATCATTTTGACAGGATATAGAAAGAGGAATGTCTACTGTCTAGATATTATGATTGAGAACAATGGTTCTCCTGTTTGTCTTGTAGCTGATGAGACAGTCTCTCATTGTGTCAAGTGGCACAAGAGGCTAGCTCATCTTAACTACAAGACTATTAGCAAACTCTTTAGCAAAGAGTTAGTGAGGAATAGTCCTCAAGTTAAGTGTGTTAAAGATGACATTTGCTCAGCTTGTCAAAAGGGCAAGCAGACTAAATCCACCTTTAGGAGCATAGATAACAAAGATGCTGTGAGGTGTTTATACCTCTTGCATATGGATCTCTTTGGTCCAATGCCAGTTCACAGCTTAGGTAGGAAGGTCTATACCTTTGTAGTTGTTGATGACTACTCAAGGTTTTCTTGGGTGTTCTTCTTAAGGCAGAAATCTGAAACACCTAGTGTTTTCTACAGCTTTGTCAAGCAAATTCAGAATGAACTAAATAGTACTGTGGTCAAAATAAGAAGTGACCATGGTACTGAGTTTCAGTCTGAAAGCATGACAAAACTATGTGAAGACTTTGAGATATTTCAAGAATTCTCTTCACCTAGAACACCTCAGCAAAATGGCATTGCTGAAAGGAAGAATTGGACCTTGATAGAGGCTGGTAGAACCCTACTTAGTGATACATCACTGCCAGAGTATTTCTGGGCTGAAGCAGTTAACACTGCATGTCATGTGATAAATAGGGCTACCATCACTAAAAGGCTAAACAAGACCCCCTATGAAGTTGTGAAAGGCAGGAAACCAAATCTATCCTATTTTAGGATCTTTGGTTGTAAATGCTTCATACTTAACAATGGGAAGTCTTACTTAACAAAGTTTGCTGTCCAAGTCCCAAGAGGGAATATTTGTTGGGTACAGCAATAATAGTAAGGCTTATAGAGTCTACAACTAGACTACACAAGTTGTAGAAGAATCAGTGCATGTAGTTTTTGATGAGACAAAACTTATTAACAATGAGTTGTCTAGCAATGTATGCAGCCCCACAGGTTTGACAAAGAAATTGGACAAGCTTACTATAGAAGAAGTACCAGCTGCAAGACAGCAAGTTGAGGAGAGTAGCTGTTGTCCAGGGGGAGAACTACATGTGCTAATAGCTGAAGAAATCCAAGGTATACAGCATGATGCAGATGCTGAAGAGGTTCAACCTGAAGCTAGGATGCCTCCAGCCCACAGGCATCTTAGAGATCATCCAGTAGAGCTGATTATTGGAGATCCAAGACAAGGAGTTCAAACCAGGAGCAGATACATGAATGCAGCAATCTACTCCAGCTTTTTGTCTCAAGTTGAACCTAAGAAATTTGAAGAAGCTATACAAGATCCACAATGGACTGAAGCTATGCAAGAAGAGCTCAATCAGTTCAAAAGGTGCAAGGTTTGGGAGCTGGTTCCAAAGCCTAAAGACCACAATGTAATAGGAACTAAGTGGATCTACAGAAATAAGATGGATGAACAAGGGGTCATCATAAAGAATAAAGCAAGACTGGTTGCAAAAGGATATAGGCAAGAAGAAGGTATTGATTTTGATCAAACCTTTGCCCCAGTAGCCAGACTGGAGGCCATAAGGATGTTTTGGCCTATGCAACCTATCAAGGATTCAAGGTTTACCAGATGGATGTCAAGTCAGCATTCTTAAATGGTAATTTGAAAGAAGAAGTCTATGTGGAGCAGCCTTCAGGTTTTGTTGATCCAACTCAACCTCATTATGTCTATAGACTTAGGAAAGCATTATATGGGTTAAAACAAGCTCCTAGAGCTTGGTATGAAACCCTATCTAGTTTCCTCATTGAGAACAAGTTCACAAGGGGGAAAATAGATAAGACTTTATTTCTTAGGGAATCTATAGGCAAAGCCATACTTGTCCAAATATATGTAGATGACATTATATTTGGGTCTACTGAAAGTAGCATTTGCAAAAAGTTTGCAAAGCTTATGCAAAGTCAATTTGAGATGAGTAGTATGGGAGAGCTAAAGTTTTTCTTGGGTCTCCAAGTTAAACAGACTGGAAGTGGCTTGTCCATATGTCAGTCCAAGTTCACCCTAGAACTCATAAGGAAATATGGTATGGATTCATCCAGTACCATGAAGACTCCTATGGGGTCAAGTATGTCTCTTAGCAAGGATGATGCAGGGAAACCTGTAGATTAAACCTTGTATAGAGGGATAGTTGGCTCCCTACTATACTTGACTGCAAGTAGGCCTGGCATTATGTATGCTACATGTGTTTGTGCCAGGTATCAAGCCTGCCCTAAAGAGTCTCATATGACTGCAGTCAAAAGAATATTGAGATATCTAAAGGGCACTCCCTATCTAGGCCTCTGGTACCCTAGGAATGGAGATTTTGATCTAACAGGTTATTCAGATGCAGACTTTGCATGATGCAAAGAGGATAGAAAAAGTACTACTGGAACCTGTCAATTCCTAGGAGGGAGGCTAATTTCATGGAGCAGCAAAAAGCAGACTAGTGTGGCTATCTCCACAGCTGAGTCAGAGTATGTGGCTGCAGGAAGTTGCTGTGCTCAACTTCTGTGGATCCAACATCAGCTAGAGGACTATGGATTTCAGGTAAGTAGAATTCTACTTTTCTGTGATTCTACTAGTGCTATTTCAATAGCTAATAACCCTGTATCTCATAGTAGGACAAAACATATTGAAATTAAATATCACTTTCTTAAGGAACATGTAGAAAGAAATGATATTGTACTTGAATATGTTAAAACAGATGAACAAATAGCTGATATGTTTACTAAGCCACTAGAAGAAGCTAAGTTCAATAAATTCAAAATTGAAATAGGAATGATCAAACTTAGACTAAGTTTACAGAACTAGAAAATTGCCTAAGTAAAAAGATGTCGACACATAGACAAGTCTATGTCGACACAGAATAGTAGTGTCGACACTTCAGGAAAAAGGTGTCGACACATCTAGGATGTTGGTGTCGACACTTCAGAATGTTAGTGTCGACACATGACAAGTAGGTGTCGACACATCCAATATGGTGTCGACACTTAAGTTTTACTCAGAATTTTTCTAAGTAAAGTCTCGACAATGTGTCGAGTTATGTTGTGTCGACACATCACCATGTGTCGACACATAAAATCTGTTGACTAAACTTCTGTCGACACATATGTGTCGAGACATTATAAGTCAGTGTCGACACTTATTGCCAGTGTCGACACATGTTAAGCTAGATATCCCGCCTGTTCATCTTCAAAATTAGACAGGTATAAATAGAGTTCTGTCTTTGTTTGTCGACACGCTTTCAAAGTTTCGAGACCAAAACTCTTGTGTCGACATTTCTCTTTTCTCAAGACTAATTCTCCAAACCCTAATGGCTCCCAAGCTCGAGGAGAACGTCAACGAAGGCTATGAACTTGTGCGCGGCGCATTCGAAGATGGAGATCAAGAAATCCAATCGGTGATAACCCTAGTCAGCGATTCTGGACTAGAATATTTGGTTTCAGAACCAACCAAGATCTGGAAGAAGGAAGTTCTTGAATTCCTTACTGGAGCTACAGTTGATGACTCTGGATATAGAATCAAATCAAGAGTGCATGGATCCAAAGTCAAGGTCTCACCAAAAAGTCTAAGGAAGGTACTCCAGCTACCTAAGACTCAAGATGAAGAAGAAGTTTCTACATCCAAGACCAGGGAAGCTCTTACCTGGTGTGGACTTGATCCAAAGCTGAAGATAGGTTCTGTCTTTAACAGGAAAGACATGAACAGTCAAGGAAAATTCCTGTCTGAGATTGTAGGCAAGGTAATTCTCAGCAAGACTGGAGGGCATGACAGGGTGTCTGCCTCCATGTTTGAAATTATGACTAGAATTATCTTCACCCTAAAAACAGATTGGTCAATGGTAATCTATGAAAAGATCAAGGAAAGTCTGAAGAAGCCCAATCTGGGCAGAATTATAAGTCTCTACCTGGCTGGTACAATACCAGAGGTAATGAGCACAGCTGCTGGAAGCAAGATCAATCATATGAGAAAGATGGATATGAGGATCTTGTCTAGGTGGGAAAGGGTGTTGTCAAAGGATATGTCTACTCCTGAGAAGCAAGTTACTAAGAAAGATTCTCCTCCCAGGAAGAAGAGAAAAACTGCTGCTGTGGCACAAGAGTCCTCAAGCAGTTCTGAGAGTGAAGAACAGGTGGTGTTCACACCTGATGAGCAAGAGGAGGAGACTGTAGTCAAGACCCCAGCTGCTCAAGATGTAGCTGAGATCCAGGGGGAGCTGCCTCAAGCTAGCCCCATCCATAGGGATCACAGCTAGGGGGAGCTTCCAGTAGTAGAAGAACCCTCTACACTGGACAGTGAGCAGGCCACCATCATTATCCAAGAGGTACTCACTGACTTAAAAACTTTAGACTATATTATAAAAGATGCTAATTTGTCTGATGTCCATCAGCAAACTCAGCTAGACAAACAAGTTCCAGATGTTGTTCTAGAAGACAAATCTGCTGAACAAGAAGTGGTACCTGAGTCAGTGGTTGAAGAGCATAGACTATCTCCAGCTCCATCCCCTCATGAATATACAATGGAAGATTTGTTTCTGAATTTAGATCAAGATGATTTTGATGTGGACAAGAATGCTGCTGCTGAAGATAAGAGTGCTGCTGCTGAGGGGGAGCACATGGAAGTTCTGGAAGAGCCTATTAGGCTGGAAACTGAGCAAGCACCTGCTGTGCAAACTGAGAGGCCTGAGAGCCCTAAGAATAGAGTTGATATTGCCAGCACTTCTGCCTCTGAGGATGAGGAAAGTGCTAGGGCCAAGAAGAAGAAATTGTTTGTATTCAAAGAAGAAGTCAGAGCTACAAGAAGGCTCTACAAACTGTTGCTCAACAATCCTTAGTCACACAAGCTCCATCACCTGATTACAGTGCCTTAATGGTAGCCATGCAAATCAAGCTGGATGAGCACAGGAAAGCCATAGAGACTTATGTTGATGAAGGGCACAAGACCCTACAATTTGATCTGGCACGGGAAATCAAGTCAATAAGGTTTGAGATGAACCTTAATAAAAAGGAGATGACTGAATGTTTTTCAAAGGGTGGTAATGCAGTGGTCTATTTGGCAACTCACCAGGAGAAGATCAAGGCTCAAGTAGATGATATTGCATTAAAACAAGGGTATGTGCTGGAGAATCAGTTAAGAATGAATGAAAATTTGACTGCCTCCCACAATGCTATAGTCACTGAATTAAAGAATAAGTCTGCTGAACCTTCTACATCTGCTGTTGCTGCAAAGGCTGATTTTGATAAACTATTCCAAGCTGAGATTACTGCTGTCAAAACTGATATTCAAGATTCCCAGAAGGCCATCTCTGAACAACTTACCAAGCTAAAACCATTCTTTAAAGAGGGGATCAGATATTTGGATAGTCAGATAAGGTTCTAAAAAGATGATGTGAGAGATCATGTTGCTCAAGAAGTCATAAAGGGGGAGAGAGTGTTAGTCAAGGCCAGTTCTGAGCATGCAAAATGGATATCAAATTCAATCAGGGCTACACTTGGATATCCTCCCCTGTGTGATGACAATGAAGTTGCTGAATCTGGACTGAACCCTGCATATTTTGGAGGTGAGCCACAAGAAGTAGCTCAAGTTATTTATCCACCTCCAAATTTTGAAATGATTCAAGCAGAGGTGAGCACAATGTATAGCCCATCTGAGGGCAAGGACAATGTCCATTTAGAAAAGGTTGTTCAACCTATAACAGCAGCTATGCAAGAGGCCTTAGACAAAGAAGAAGAGGCAAGGTTGTCAAAGAAGAGGTTTAGGGAACAAGCTGAACTAAAGTCAGACTTTGAACAATGGAGCCCTACCTCTAGAAACATAATTCTAACTGCCTGGAAAGCTGCTAAAGACAACACTACTGATAGAAACAAGTGGTTCTCTGAAGCAGAATGGAGGAAGCATGAAATCAGGCAAGAAGCCATTGTTCAGCACAGAAGGAAGGCTAAGATGGGAAAGCTACCTCCTACAGTTGTGGAGCCTAGCAAGTACTTTCCTAAGCCCTATCATTATTTTGAGAGACAAAAAATCAAGGCTGAAGAACAAAAGAAGAAGGACTCAAAAGGCAAGAAGCCTGTTGATGCTGAGCCTACTGCTGCTGCTGCTGTCAAGGCTAAAGTCCAAGCTGGAAAGGAATTGTTATCAAAGAACCTGATCAGAAATAGATTAGGAATTAATTTGAAGATTGTTGTAATCTTTTGTATAAGAAACATTTTTGTAAATCATTAAAGATGTATAAGAAAAATGTCAGAACAATTTATGATTAATATAGTATGATTGTTCTGAAATGTGTCTGTTTCTTATTTGTTCTGCAATGTTGAATATGTATACATGTGTGAATTTTTACATGTTCATGTTAACCCTGCTGATTATAATCTGCTTTACATCATTTTGTAATGCTTAATTATGAATGGTGTATATCATTGACTAAGGGTTATGACTTCTCCAAATAGGGGGAGATTGTTGGGTACATTGGTCAAATGTACCTGATTTGAAGAAGTCTGACCTAACTCAATGATATACATCATAATGTATTTGATGTATGTTTGAGTCATTTGTGCAGGTTAAGAAAGTACTGGACTGAAGCAAAAAGTTCTAAGTCCATGTGTCGACACCCAGAGGGAAAGTGTCGACACTTAAGAAAGCCTGTGTCGACACTCAGACAAGCAGTGTCGACACTTGGAGTCATTGTGTCGACACCTGGGATGCAGAGTCGACACCAGACAGAAAGTGTCGACACTTGGAGCTGTGTCGACACTCAGTGAAGAAAAGTGCAGACAGAAAGTGTCGACACAAGGAGCTGTGTCGACACCCAGTGAAGCAGTGTCTACACCAGAAAGTGTCGACACTTGGAGCTGTGTCGACACTCAGCAAAAATCTCAGAGTCTAAGTACAAGTGTCGACACTCAACACAATGTGTCGACACTATGCTGAAGAGTCAGCATTTGAAGAATGTGTCGACACTCAGCACAATGTGTCGACACACTATCAGAAGAGTCAACACTTGAAGTAAGTGTTGACACCCAGCACAATGTGTCGACACTTAGCTAAAGAGTCAACACTTGAAGTAAGTGTCGACACCCAGCACAATGTGTCGACACTTAGCTGAAGACTCAACACTTGAAGAAAGTGTCGACACAAGGAGCAGTGTCGACACTTAGCAAAGAACAGAAAGAGCAGCAAATTATTCTAAGTACAAGTGTCGACACTAAAGAAATGTGTCGACACTCAGCTGAAGTCACAACAACAAGAAGGTGTGTCGACACAAGGAGCTGTGTCGACACTCAGCAAGATTCAAGATAGAAGACTATGTGTCGACACCTTGAAGCAGTGTCGACACTTGACAGATTCAACACAAGAAGTTGTGTCGACACAAAGGAGATGTGTCGACACATAGAAGAATTCAGCAAAAGCTAGAAGAACAAGTACTTGTGCCGACACTCAATTTCAGTGTCGACACATGCAGAAGAATCTGTGTCGAGACATACAAGGAATTGTGTCGACACCTTGTAGACTTGTGTCGACACTTATACAACATGTGTCGACACTTGGACTATAAGTGTCGACACTTAAAGACAGAAAGTCTCGACACTTATAAACAGATAGAGATTTTCAAGAAGTGACTGGTTGACATGACAGCTGCCGATCCAGCCGGTCTACAACAACTGTCAGAGATGTCAGAAGTCAGTTATGAACCGGACCAGCCGGTTACCATGAAGAATGCCTATAAATAGGCACATACAGTTTACAGAAACTGTTGTTGAGGTTGTTGATCAATTTGTTAACAGAGTTCAGATTATTGTTGAAGTAATCATTAAAGTGGTATCAACACAAGAAGATCTTGCATTCCATCTGCAGATCTAAGAAGTTGGAGAGAGAGGGCTCCTTCCAAGAAATCAGCCTCAGGAACTAGGCTGAGAAGAAGGATTCAGATTCAGTTCTGGATCTTAAGTAGCAGAGGTCAAGGAACAACTGCAGAGGATTCAACCTTATTCAGTTCTACTCAAGAAGCTTTGAAGAAAGCTAAGTCAGGGTGAATCCAGCTGAGTTCTTCCAAGAACTCATCAAGAATCTCTCAACTCCCCTCCTGTAATTCTGAGTTGTAGAGTCATTATCTGTATTACATTTGTAACTTGTAGGATCTATTGGATCTGAGTGATTGTAAGCCTATATTTATAAAGGCTGAGGGTAGGGCTTGTTAGCCTGAGTGTAGGAGATATTGATCTCTGAGTGTAGGCCTTGGTTGGCTGAGTGTAGGCCTTGATTGGCTGAGTGTAGGCTTTGGGATAAAGCTGAGTGTAAGGCTTTGGGCCTGAGGTAGGAACCAATTTGAGTTCTGAGACAGTGGAGAAGTTAGGCCGAATCTAGTACACTGCTAGATAGGCGAAGGGGGAAAGTGGATGTACCCATAACTTGGGGAACCACTATAAAACACTGTGTGTTGTGCTGTGTTTGTGCTGTGGATGATCTGTGTTTGTTTGATTATTGCTGAT
The DNA here is from genome assembly GCA_039583875.1 of Platanthera guangdongensis. Lineage (NCBI taxonomy): Eukaryota > Viridiplantae > Streptophyta > Magnoliopsida > Asparagales > Orchidaceae > Platanthera > Platanthera guangdongensis. Next base: position 654,006 of record CM077165.1, read on the forward strand.
TGCTGTAATAAACTAGTTAGAAATCTGTGATATAACTGTTTGGCTGCCAACAAAGTTAGAAAAGGATTAGGTCACCTATTCACCCCCCCTCTAGGTGTTTAGGTACCATATCTTTCACCCGTACCGGATATGTATCCGATACTGGTACGTACCCGATACTCGACGGATACACCTCTGTGGATACACTTGGACTTAGCATATCATTCTACATATTGTGACAGGAGTTTGTTTTTCTAGAGTAAGCAAAATTTGGTTCTATGCTAGGAAGCGTTGTTATGTTCAATTAAGTTGTGCATTTGTACAGAGTATTTTTTTGGTACTGGAATGTTTCTATTACAAGTACGTGTATTGAACGTGTTGATATGTCGCAAGTTATTAACAAAATGGCTAACTTGTCTGTAGACTAATCGGAGATTGAAGATGTTAATCTCCAACAATGAAAAAGGGTTTAATTTTATCTCTTTTGGTTAAACATATAAGATGTTAAATTTTGTAATATTTACGAATGCTTAAGGTTTGAGAACTTTATGTTATGTTGCATTGATTTGTGAACTTATACTTCAAGTTATGATTTATGTTTCACGTTTCGATATTTTGAGAACTATTTATTGCACATGTGATATATATATATATAGATATACATATATATATACATATACATATATATATACATATACATATATATGTATATGTATATATATTATATATACATATATATATGTATGTATGTATATATATATTTAATTATTCACAAACCGAATCGAATATCTATTCAATCGAATCCAAATTTCACATATAATGCAGAGATTCGGATTCGGATTCGTTCGAATATTCGGATTCGGATTCGAGTTCGATATGAAATGTTGGATTCGAATTCGGGTTCGAAGTAAGATTCGAATTCGGATTCGAGCACGGATTCGAATTCAAATTCGAATTTTTCTATTAGGAATAATTAAATATATAATTTTATTAAATATACATAATTTTATTTAAGTAATTTTACTATTCGCGAATTATTCGCGAATACTTCGAATAGGGATAAACTTATTCAGATTCGGATTCGGATTCGAAAATTATTCGAATTCGAATTTGGATTCGAATCCGGATTCGAATTCGAAATTGCGAATAGTTATCGAATCTTCACGAATCGAATCTCGAATTATTCACGAACTATACTATTTGTTAACAACTCTATATATATGTATATGTATATGTATATATATGTATATATATATACATGAGTGACAGGCACGGGGCTCCACCCCTAAGGACAATTGCAACAGTACTTTAATTATCACAGTGCACAGGGTCACCCGTGCTACAACATTGTCCCGGCGCGACGGCACTCGCACCGCTTGTAAACCCTTAAGTGTTATACTCCGCTTGTCGCTCATTTTTTGCGGTGTGCACGTGGGTTTGCGAGCGGCGGGTAGAAAACATTTTTTATTGTAGATAGAGGACTTTGTCTATATGAGAGCACATTTTTTAAAATAAAATAAAAACACAAATTTTAAAACTGGAATTTTCTAAATAAGAAGGGGTAAAATTGGAAAGTGAATGTTTACCCGAAGGTGTTTTCCCCTTTTAATATAGTATATATATATATATTGTATAAACCAATATGCATATTTGGAAGCACACCGTTAAACTAATCAGGACCGTCCGATCTCCAGGAAATCGCTTCTGGCCATTGAATCTAAAAATCCCGGCCTGCAATTAGCCAAATCTCCAAAAACAACACAGTTCCCTTCTCCAGATTTCCTCATACCAGGATTGCGCCTCACGTACCTTCACGGAGCCGCCGCCGGCCAGCCTGGCGCCCACCGGGGGGTTTGCCGGCCTCCGGCAAACCCGCTGGGGGTTGTCCGGCGGCGAGCGGGAAGGGCCACCGCAGCAGTGGCCCGGCCCGTGAGCCCTAAAACCCAATACCCAATACCCGTACCTATATCAGTGCTTCCTAGTCCTACGGTGACTATTCCCACTCCTACATCTCGTCCTGTGACCGCTCCTGTGTCTACTCCTGTGACCGCTCCTCCTTTATAGGTGTATACTCGACAGAAAAGGGATCCAGGTATATCGGCATCTCTTAGGCTACCTGCTCCAACATCGGACCCTTTTTTGGGCTCTCAAGTTAACTCTACCCAACATCCGATGTCTCACTTTGTGTCCTACAACACATTATCTCTCTCACATAAGCTATTTATTGTCTCTCTCTCCTACATTTCTATTCCCTCAACTTGGCAGGATGTTATTGCTCATCAAAAGTGGCAGGATGTTATGCATAAAGAGATGTTGGCCCTAGTGGAAAAGAATTGCACTTGGGAGTTGGTCCCCTTGCCACTGGAAAGACTGTGGTTGGATGTAAATGAGTGTTCTCTGTCAAGCAAAACTTTGAGGGTGTTGTTGAGCGGTACAAGGCTCGGTTAGTGGCTAGGGTTACACCAAGATCATGGGGATAAATTATCAAGAAACCTTTGCCCCTGTGGCGAAGATGAACTCTATAAGAGTTTTGCTCTCATGTGTTGCCTGCAAAGGATGGCCTTTGACTCATTTAGATGTGAAAATTGTGTTTCTTCACGGGTACCTGAAAGAAGAAGTCTACATGTCGTTACCGTATGGTCTTACATTGACAGGGTCTTGAGGAAAGGTATACAGCTTGAAGAAAGCCTTATATGGCCTAAAACAATCTCCTCGGGCCTGGTTTGGGAGATTTCATAAAGCTATGGTCGCATTTGGATACTCCCAGAGCAATGTTGACCACACTTTATCTGTAAGACACAAACATGGGAGACTCACTACCCTTATTGTTCATGTGGATGATATTATTATAATAGGTGATGATACTGAAGAAATCCAGACGCTGAAACAAAAATTGGCAAAGGAGTTTGAAGTAAAGAACCTAGGCAATCTCAGATACTTCCTAGGGATTGAAGTCGCTTGATCTAAGTATGGCATATTCATATCTCAGGGAAGTATATCCTTAACTTGCTCCAGTTGTGTAGGATGAGTGGGTGCAGACCTGTTGATACCCCAATTGGAGTCAACCATAGATTGGGTAGAGATGATAGGTAAGTGGTTGCTGATATTGCAGGATTTCAAATACCGGCTGGTCGCCTCATCTATTTATCTCATACTCATCCTGATATTTCATATGTCGTGGGTGTCATCAGTCAGTTCATGCATTCACCCAGAACCTATCACTTAGAAGCGGCCTACCGTATTCTTCGGTATCTCAAGTCCTCTCCTGTAAGGGGTATCCTGTTTTCCCCAGGCAAAGAACTGACTATTGAAGTCTATAGTGATGATGATTGTGCCAGTTCAGTTGATGACAAAAGTTCCACATCTGGTTATTGCTCTTTAGTTGGCGGTAATTTGGTAATGTGGAGTAAAAAACAAAATGTGGTTGCTAGATCAAGAGCAGAGTCAGAGTTTAGAGCTATGGCGCATGAGATTTGTTAAGGACTGTAGATTAAATCCCAGTTGAATGATCTTGGCATGAAGAACAAAGACCCCATACGACTTTACTGTGATAGTAAAGCCGTCATTAGCATTGCTCACAATCCAGTCCAACAAGACGGCACAAAACATGTAGAGGTTGATCGTCACTTCATAAAAGAGAATATAGAAACAGGAGTTGTGAGCACACCTTTTGTTCCTTCAGATCAATAGCTTGTGTTGTTCTCACCGACTATTTAAAATATGAAAAAAATATTTTTTCAGTAATATAACACCCAACACTCATATATAACGGTTCATTCATACATTTTGTTAGAACCAACCCTCGTCATTTTGTTCTATGTTTTAACTTCATACAATTGATCTGCAATAATATTATGTAGCGCGATCATATCCTCTACACCACCTGTTGTGTCAGTGCTTGTTTCTTGCCGCCCTTGTGATGTCATCCCATGATCTTGATCCCTTTGTTTCGATTCACTAAAATCAATATCCACACGCGAATGGTGCCGACGAATGAAATTATGTAAACACGTTGTGGCGATCATAATAGCTACTTGTTTGACAAAGCGATATACCCCTGCTCCAACAACTCTTGAAGTTGAACCTTCAGCTCCGTCATTTCCTTAGGCGCTAGCCGATACGGAGAGCGTGACACAGGTTTCTCACATGGCACTAGCTCGATGGTGAAATCAGTCTCCCGTTGACGTGGGGCTCCAGAAAGATCGCCAGGGAACACATTAGGGTACTTGGATACCACTGAAATACTGTCCATCGTAGGCTTAGGCTTTGCAACCTCCACTAGAGTGAAGAACAGCTCTGCTCCAGTACGAACCGCCTTCACCACCTGAAAAGCAGACATCAAAGTCTTGATCGACCCTTTCAAGCCCGTAAAAGTTGTCTCACGACCTGATTCCAACTTAACCTCCTTGTGACTGCAATCAATATAAGCTTGCTGCTCCGAGAGCCAGTCCATGCCAAATATCACGTCGAACTCCACCAGCGGCAGTAACGACGCTTGCAAATCGAACTCCTAATTCACAATACGAATCTTTACACCACAGACTCTATCCGCGTGCATCGAACACCCATTCGGCAACAACACATCCAGTTTGTACTTTGTCATCGAAGAAGGTACTCCGATGCGCGATATGAATCCTTCAGACAAAAAGGAATGTGAAGCTCCCATATCAAAGAGTGCTATCGCCGGATTCTCACAAATAAAAACAAAGCCTATACAAGCAGTGGTAAGGTAACACGCGCATAACAAGTATTTAAAAATTATCTTGCTATAAATTTAAACCGTACATGTCACCACATTCGCTTGCTTGATGGCCTCCTGCTGGCCAAGATTATAAACTCTAGGTTGAGCATAATGGGATGCGGTTGACTCCACCGCCTTGCCCTTTTACTCATATGTTGTTCCCGGCTTCCTCTCGGATTTGGGACGTCCACTCCAGCAGTCTCGGGCAAAGTGTCCCGGCTTTCCACAAGTAAAGCATGCTCCCGGGGTCCGACCCGTATTCGCACCAGAAGAACCGGAAGAAGGGGTTGGACCCGAAGTCCTAGCCTTCTTAGACCACCTACGGTACGCAGGCTCCGAGTTAGCCGACACCTTGAACTCAGCCTTATTATCACCAGAGTTTTTCTTCGCCTGTACATTCTTCAAACCCTTCTCCAACGACCGAGTCGTATTGACCAGGGTCAAGAAGCCCTGCGTCATAGGGCCCGAGAGCAGTAGCCTTAAGTCATCTCTCAAACCTTCATAGAATCGGTTTGTCTTACGCTCCTCGTCCGTGAACGTAGAGCTAGCGTACCGACCCAACCGAGTAAATTTATGGAGATACTCATCTACGCTACTCTCTCCTTGTGTCAGCTTCTGGAACTTATTCTCCAATGTTATCCTCTGAGCCGAGGGAAGGTACCTTGCCAAGAACAGTCTCGAAAACTCCTCCATCGAGACGTCCGTAAGTTGCTTTCCCCTGAAGTGATGTAGCTCCAAACCTTCCCACTACAGCCTAGCATCACCGTCCAACAGGAATGTAGTTATAGTGGTCATCTGCCACTCCTTTGTTTCCGTCGCTGTCAAGACTCTCTTCACTCGGTAGAGCCAATATTCAGCTTGGGATGGGGTTCCCGTCCCCGAGAACACTGGAGGATTGAAGCCCATAACATGTTTGAGCTGCCTTTCAGTTGCTTTCCTAGGCACCAAAGGCTCCACTACCACCCGATCCACCCTTCTCGGTTCATCCATTTGAAGCGGTACCTGCTCCATCGCAGGAGCGGGCTGCTGCATTTGCCTTGCAGGCTGCGCGTTGATCATAACAAACACCGCTTCGGCCACCAATCGTATGGTTTCAGCCAAGGGAGGTGTTGCAGGAGCATCATTTGGTGTGTTACTAGCCTCAGGAATCGGGCGTTCTGACGGCCCTGCACCACTTCTGGTCAACTATAGTTGTATAAAACACCGTTAAGCGACCAAACAAAATTGCAAACAACAATTATAGGAACACGCAGGTTCCCCAAACATGTGTATTTTCATTCATAAGTGGACATTCATGGGTTTTTTTATGTTATAACGATGACGCACACACATGTGCTCACCACTCCTTAAAATAATTCGCCCATGAATTCAATTAAGTTGACCGAAACCAGTAGTCGGATACCAAATTGTAACACTCAATATCCGTTGCATAGCATATAGCAGTAGGTCCGGTCGGGGCCCGACGTCATATACCACAGACAGACTAGAAGGTTACTCAACGGAAACCATCCAACTAAGAATCAACGTCCTACACAGAGTGCATTCTATCGGAAGCAATTTAAAAGTTGCAATAAAATAGAACCCAGCCAAAAGTATGAATGTCCACTAAACAAACCCAGAAGGAATGAACGTACAATACACCAGTACTTGGCCTTATGGCCTTCCAATAGTTTACTCAAATTAAAGTGTTTTTCAAACCTCGGCATGCAGGCTGGTCACACATGAATAATACAAGTAAACATTTTAGGCCTTCGAGGGCCGGCTCAGCAACATGGGATTTTGCCCACTATTTACCACTTGGCTCCGCAGCACCTGCGAGCAACAATCCACCGCAACGGTGACAAACAAAAGCAACGGTCAACTATGCTGACTAGATTATAACGACCCTGTTGGGTACATTGAAAAATATGTACCAGATTTGAAGAAGCCTCACCTTACTCAATAATATGCATCAAGGTGTATTTGATGTTATTTTGAGTTTATATGTGCAGGTTAAGAAAATGCAGGAATGCAGGAAAAAGTTTCTAAGTCCATGAGTCGACACCAGAAAAGTTGTGTCGACACTTATGAAGGTTTGTGTCGACACTGGAGAAAAGTTATGTCGACACTGGAGAAAAGCTGTGTCGACACCTGGAGTCAATTGTGTCGACACTTGGAAAGGTTGTGTCGACACCAGAAGAAACTGTGTAGACAAGTCAGATTGCATTCAAAAAGAATATGTGCAAGTTGGGCATGCAAAATATCACACGCCCAACTTGAGGGGGAGTTAGAATTACATTTATTTTCTCTCATGTTTTACTATATTGCCCTTGTTGTATTCCTTTTCTATATATAGGAGGGGGCCTTCTCTTTATTCTAATAATACAAACAATTTGCTTATCCAACAAAAGCATTCTCGCAGTGACGCCCGTACCCATGGGTCAACGTCGCCTCTATGTCGATCTTCAATCCAGTACAGTTAAATCCATAGCTTGATCCCATCTCCGCAGACACCACTCTTTGGCGTCGCAATAGATTTCATCCATCTTTTCCTTCGTACCTATCTACAAATAATATGCAATATCCTACCACACTCAATGACATCTAGCAACGGACCAAACTGCAAACACACGTGTGTCGGCTCCTCATTCTCTGGTTTTATTAACACCCCAACCCAACCATCAATCAATCGATAGCCCAAGCAGTAGCTAATTATGCCCTTTTTAACATCCAATTCTTTTCTCACAAGCTCCAAACATCATAAGAAAAATTTGTGGATCCCAAAGGAAGAAGGAAAAACCTAAAATAATTTCCTTTGATCCCACTCTCCAATGACCGATGAAAATATCTTTCTCTTGAGAACATAACTTAGACTTCCAAAGCCCAAAGCCAATTCCATGTTCTTTATAACCAAGCCTAATCAAGTGACATGGGAGAACTGGTTGACAACCTAAACTCAAAATGATGCTCCAAAAATCGGCAAAGGACATTGCGACTATGGAAGTGCGAGAGAACACCATGACAATGGCTGATCAAGCAACTTTAATACTTTGTACACCCACATCAAGGACAACATAGGATTGAACTCCAACGGTGAGGGCTCTTGCAACTTGGGCATTATAGTCGCGTGATGGAGATCGGTCGCTCCTCCCTATGATCGATTTAGGCCATCGACCGTTTCTAGATCGCCAGCTTGACGATCAGAGACCATCATTACTTTCTCGATAATTTTTTATATGTATATATATCTTGTATTAGAGAGATAAGGGTATTGACTATTTGGGCCTCTATAAGGAAAACGCCGGTCAAAGGGGAGGCAACGTTGTTGAAGTTGACCCCCCCCCCCACACACACACTTCCATGGGAGGTGTTGAAGCCTCCTAACCTCCTCTACAATCGACCTCCCATCTAGGAACCGTGTCAGCCCCTTCATCAATCGACCCAACAACCCATGATTTCCACCGCCCGCAATGAATGCCCACACGCTCCTTCAGCCGATCCGTTCTCCAGCCATGGCAATCCCAGCTGCCACCCCAACCAGTCTTGAAGGACTCACCACCTCCTTGTACACACTACAGTAGTCTCGCAACCTCCCCCAAAACCCCCAGCCTTCCCTCAAAGCATTTACCACCCCCATTGGTAAGCCCCTTCCCTCCACAGCCCTTTCCCAACCCCCACACAGTAACCCAAGCCCTACATGCTTCCCCCGAAGTTTTCCAAAATCCCAAAATCTGCACTTTCCAAAGATCTTAAATACCGTAAATCTCGCAAGTCTCCTAAATCCCCAAAACCATGTAAACTCCCCACTTCATAGTTCTCTATCAACGCGCACTCCATATTTTGCATCTCAGCTATCGTTACCCCAAATCCGTCTACAGTGTCCTCTCCACATCAAATTCAATTACTTGATGAGTCCTACTTTAGTTTCAAATTTGTTTACATCGTACAAGTGTGCATCTCTATTACTTAGTGAAAATCAATTCTAGTTATTTGCACATTTTGTTCACAGTAGACTTGTATGATTTAACTCGCAATGTACTTAAATTATGTGCACTTTCAATTGCATATCAATATGTTCATTTTTGCTTTAATATGATAAAAGACGAGAAAATGGCAATTCAAGGATGTATTAGGATTTTCTCAAAACAAGTTTCCAGCTTTTCTATTTTCAATAATGTAGTTTGAGCTCACATTCCCCAAACCAACTGACCTCCTCTCTTTTGAATCAAAGCTTGATTCAAAAGAACAATGATGTAATAAGTCGGTGTCAGGATGAAAAAGGAGATCCAAGGTCACAGAAGCAACAACACCCTAAATAATCTAACAGATGCAATGCTATACCAGTATCTGTCCACATCTCCTTGTTTGTAGAAAGTAGTGTGTATTGTGCTGTGTATTTTTCATTATTTTACTCTTAGTTCTTCGGTCTCATATGTTGCACAGTTTATTTATGGGACTTCTTTTCTTGTACAAATAGGGTCATTTACATAGCCAAAGTATCAATTGAGTATTCTTTCCTTCTTTATCTACACTATCAATAAGAATGAAGTATCACTTACCATCCCCTTCCACAAACTCGACTTCTTTCACCATATCAGCAGCAGCATTGTACTCGAACCTGCATGTTTACAACGAAATACTAAGCATAATCATGGAAATATTTCTTTAACAAATTTTCCATGTTAATTTCAGTATTAACATTCTACTTTTAAAGATTTGTGATCCAAGCCAAAAGGGAGAACTTTTGCAGTAACAAACTTCAGGTTATAAAATAATGGAGGTTCCCAAGAGTACTGGACCATGTAAAAGAATTAGACAATGCCTTTAACTAAATGCAAACTAGTAGAGTGCATTTTTTCAGCTGAAAAGTAGGTAACCCGCCCTCTCAGCCCCAACAGTTCAGAACTTCTATCCTTTCTCACTTCAGAAAACACGAGTGCCGACTACTCTTTCTCTAATAGTCGCAGTAGTCATGTGTTCGAACTTTTGTTGATTCTAAACGCCATGTATGAAGCATGGATACTGAAACAGTCTTACGCATCGTACCTAAAACGTTTTGGAGTCGGGAGAATCATGGAAACTCTAGGAAACTCACCCACAAATTTCTTGGACACTTTTTCTTTTAATTTTAGATTAAAAAAATTGGATATTCACGGATGCTTTCGGATATTACCGGATACATCAGAGTATACTCGAAAATGCACAAAAATTATGTGTTTAAATAAAATCGGAATCAATCAAAAATGTGGAAGATCATTTGCTTGGGTAGCGAGGGTGCAGCTAAACACTCTTTTTGGATGGTGGGGGATGGCTCAAAAATCACAACCATCAACGATGCATGGATTGGATTGCTACATATTGCCTGTTGGCCAACCTCCTATGACATCACCAATCTCCCGGACAATGTTTTGGGCCTTCTCAACAACAACCGCTGCTGTTCGGAGCAGCTCCTTGGATGCTTCGGTCAAGATTTGGCTGATATTACTACGGCGCTTCCCAGAGAAATAAGTGGCGGCGATGATAGCCTCATTTGGGCTCACTCTGAATGTCGGCGAATGAATGCTGCCACTGTTTACAGCGAGGAATGTCGTCAATCCGATCTTGAGGGAGGCAGGAAATGGAACTTAAAAGCTCAGCCACGTGAGCAGATGCTTCAATGGCGTGTCATAAATAATCTTCTCCCGACGCACGACTGGCTTTTCCAGCACAGATCACGTGACGATGCTAGATGCCCAGGGGGATGTGAGGGTGCAGAATCTGTGAGCCAGGTTTTTGGTGATTGCAAATTCATTTCCATGATCAGGAAGGAGGGCGTCAGATTAAACATAAACATGGAACATGCTTCATTCTCTGATTTTCTGGAATTCATGTACGCTGAAGCTGAAAATAATAAACCACACTAGTAGATCCTCTCCATTCTATTCAGTACATGGAAAGCTTGAAATAACATGTTACACGGTGAACCCCTTTGGCAGCCCGCAACGATTGTTATAAATGCCATTATGGATTCATCGCACGGGAACTAGAACGTCCAAGGTGACTGAAAGTATCTAATTGTCTACCTAAGTCACCTAGAGGTGGTGAATAGGTGAGTTCTGCGTCTTTTTGCAGAATAAAAAATTGATAATAACAAACACACAGAAGCACAGTACAGACACAAGGATTTATAGTGATTCCCCAAGATGGGTACGTCCACTGTCCCGCCTCACTTATCTAGCACTTCGGGCTAGACTCAGCTACTTCACCAAAACTCAGATTATCACAATCTTACACCTCGGAGCCTCAACTCCTACAACTTGGAGACAGCTCTCCTACAACTCGGAGAACAACCTCTCCTACAACTCGGAGAACAACTTCTCCTACAACTCGATCCAATAAACAAGGATCTACAAACTCGGAAGTAGAAACTTCCTACAAAAATGAAAATAATTTTCACAAGTTTCTAGATTGAAAACAATCTTCTTCTTCAGATCTGAATGAATTCAATCTTCTTCCTTCTTGGAGAGTAGATCTTGAAATGAAGTTGAAGGAGAAGACTTGAAGAACTTGAAAATCTTGATCTGAAAACCTTGGAATCCGACTAGATCAAGAACACCTTTGAAAAATCGGAAAGCAGTGATCTGTCAAATTTCTTCTTGTAAGGAATCGTTAATCGTGAACTATGATGTCGTCGGGTCGAACGTTTCCGAGCACAGTAGATCGGGAAAGAAAAATCTAGGCCGATTCACGATTTTGGAAATTAGTTCTTGAGAATTTGCGATTCTTGTAATACTTAGCGATCCGTAAATCTGAAATGTAATCATTGGTATTTATACAGGATTCCATCAACAACGGCTAGAAATCTCCTCTCATAACAAGCTTCCATGTGCACTGTACATGACCGTCATTTTGAAACAGAACCCGTCGGAAAAATCGAACCAGAAAAATCGTTAAGTCCATTAGTCGAAATGACTCGTGTAATAGCCAGAACAATCGACGAATTGGTTAACCACTCGACGAATTCGACGAGAGCATTCAACGAATTACACGAGATCATTCGACGAATTACACGAGATCATTCGACGAATTTTACTTAGTCAAAATTTAGACAAGAAGAAATTATTTTATTAACACTCACTGGACCACTCGAAAACATTCGACGAATTCCACGAGTATTCACGTGATGTCTCGACGAATGACACGAGACTTCACGTGTATACTCTACGAATTTAACTTTGCCGTTTATGAAGAAGATTTAAGAAACTGTCAGAAATTTCCCGAGTAAACTAGACGAATTCCACGAGTATTCATGTGATGTCTCAATAAATGACACAAACTTCACGCGTATACTCGACGAATTTTACTTGGGAAAATTTCTGATTCTTCCTGACTGCAGCAACCTTCTATTCCTTGATTCCTAAGCATTTGAAAATGAAGTACACCCCAATAAAGAGATTACACATGAGTCAACACCATGTCCTACACAATGACATACATTGCATAGTCCTATGTTGGTATGTACTTAGCAATTAAGTCATGCAAGCACATAACTTGATAGCATCATCAAATACAACTCAATTCATCTTAGTGCAAGTGGGATATTTTCAAATCAGGGTTATTGTGGAAACGATACCCAACAATCTCTTTCTATTTGAAGAAGTCAGAACCCTATATACTAAGGTGAATTATACATAAAATAATCTTAAACAAAAACATATAAGGAAATGTAATGACATTATTAGAAATCTCAAAATCACCAAAACAATAATGTCATATAAACAGTTCTAGGTGGCATTCCAGAATTCACACATATTCATAATCAGAGAATGAATACTAAACCTTTTTCCCTTTGCTCTTCTCATTTTGCCTGTCAAAATAAGTATTTGGCTTTGGGAAATACTTTGGAGGAGGAGGAGGAGCTTCTGGATCATCTCTCTTATACTTCCTAAAGTGTATCCTCCTCTTCGCATTAGTCAATTCATGCTTCTGTCATTCTTCTCTGTTGTAGTGCAACCATCTGTCTTCATTAGTCAGAGATACCAATGTGAATGTGTCTAGGATGATTCCTTTGGAGATTGGGTTTCATACTTCAACAAGTTCCTTGTTTGGGTCAGACCTGTGAGCAAAGGGTCCTTCTCCATACCTTCTTCTCTTAAGAGCTAGTTGGGATAGCTCCTCAACAATCTCAACATCAGCTCCAGCAGTTTCAGCAGTCTGAGCAGCATTCTCTGTCCCATACTGATAATAATCCTGAGGATAATCCCGAGTATCTGTCCAGTACTGGGAGTAATCCTGAGCAGGAAGAACAGCATCATGTCTTGATTCTGGCATTCTGACTTCAAGCATTCTTGCTTCAGTATTTACATTTGCTCTAAAGAACTCTCTGTGCAACCACTTAAAATTCTCAAAACAGTAAGTGTTGACACCACGGATCTCTTGATGCATTGCAGCTTCTAGTGCATTCACCTTGCTTTGAAGTTTATCCTCCCCCTTTCTGACTTTTGCAGTGAGGGCATTGACAATTGTATCTTTGAAGTAGACCATTTGGTCATCAAAATGGTGCATCCTGCAGTTTTGTGCATCAATAATAGTCTTTGTTGTTTCATGCACATGCCTTGTCTCATCAAGGTTGCTACTAAGGCTTTATTTGGTTAGCGGTGGCGGTTGTAAAAGCAGTTGTTGTAAAGGCGGGTTTGTAAAAGGAGCTGTTGGAAACTGGATTCTGGAAACGGAGTTCTGTTTGGCTAGTCTGCGTTTGCAGAGCTGTTTGAAACAGAGAACTGTTTGGCATTACTGTGTTTGGAAATGAAGATCCGCGGCTGAAATTTGTTTTTCTTCTAAACATTATATATAAATATGCATATTAAACCATTAAAAATAATGAAATGGAAACATACAAAATTTTTTATTAACCTCCGACAATGTTTGTTACCATAAGGTGCAGTTCAAACATATATAAATATTCCACATTACATGTAAACGTTTTTAAAATATGAAAAACGCAATAGTATATGTCCAGCAATAATTGTAGCAATGGTATATGTCCAGCAATAAGTGCAGCAAAAAAATAAAGCATACTGAAACTTAGGGAAAAACACACACACACATATCACATCACAGAAATGCAACTGCTTCAAATTTTTGGCATAACAAGCCTGCAGCCATGTGAGACACCGATGTTTCTGCATGCTCATAAATGTTTCTCGATTCTGTTTCTGTCTCAGAAAGATGATGCAATAGTGGTAGAAGTCCAAATTAGACTCAGTCATAACCTCTGTCATTGTTTTCAGCTCTGAAAATAATGACAGAGTGTCTTGCCACAATACTGAGCTATGCAAAAACTAAGCACAGAAAAATCTAGGCCAGAAACAAAAAGTAAACAAGCAGAACCAGAGGACACAAGGAAATATAGTGGTTCCCCAAACTTGGGTACATCCACTCTTCTACCACCCTAGGTAGGAATCCACTGCAGGATGAGTTGATCAGGTGTCCTGGGCACCAATGAGCTTTTGATAAGGTGCTCAAAAACCAAAGCAGATTTTTTGATCAGGTGTCTTGCCACCAATGAGCTTTTGACAAGGTGCTCAAAAACCAGATTAAAACTTTTGAAGGGAGTTTGAGAAACCCTTTACAGAGTGGGGGTGAGAGAGTGATGGCAGTCTTCTCTTTCTCAAACAACTGAGAAGACTATGTGGATTGATGTCAAAGCTCCCCCTGAATCCTTGAAATCTTCAGGAAGAAAAGCTTTGCTGAGGGTGATAGACCTTCAAAGGTAGAACTCCAGCAATAGATGGTTTCAGCAATGGCTGAAATGTTGAGTGTCTGGAGTCTTGAAATGATGTTGGCCTTGAACACTTTGAGAGCTGAAGAGATCTGAAGATTTGAGAAAGCTTGATCTCCTTTTGATGAATGTTCTTCAGAATTCTTTTTGACAGAAGATTTTGAATGAGTCTCTGTAATCTGTATTGTGTGTTCTCTTCTTGTTCATCTTTTGATTCAAAAAACATTCTGTCTTTTATTCTCTGTTCCAGAATAGAATATCATTCTCTGTCAAGGATAGTCGTTGGCCTGCATTGATTGCAGCCTTAATTGCATAATTTCTTCTGGAGGAAAGTCCACAGAATTATTCCTTGAAAAATCTCTTGAAACTTGGTCCAGAAATAAATGAAAACGGCTAGCAAATCTCTGAATTAATTGCAGAATAACTCCTAACTGATTTGAATTTGAATTCTGGAAGTTATCTGAAATCGTCGAACTGAGCTCTGCTATCGTCGAGCTGAGCTCAGCGATCTGGAAAACTTAAGCAGCAAAATAATCGTCGATCTGAGCTCAAAGATCGTCGAACTGAGCTCAGAGATAAAGATCCAGTGCAGAGTCAAAATCGTCGACCTGAGCTCACCGATCGTCGAATGGAGTTCGACGATATTATGAAGTTGAGCTCAGCGATCGTCGAGTGGAGCTCGACGATCTGTCGAAGTTGAGCTAGACGATCGTCGATCTGAGTTCGACGAATCGTCGTGCTGAGCTCGACGATCAGACTTAGTCTCTTGGTCTTCAGGGCAGCTTCCAATCCTAGACTTCTAACCCTTAGACTCAATCATAATTGACCTATTAAGCTATACAGAAGGTCAAGTAAAGGTTCCTAGAGACATAGTGATCCTGACCCAAATTAGTAATAGGGTGTTCCAACATATAGCCTCAGGAATGGTGTACATGGATGAAGATATTTGTATGTGAGGTGGCTCCTGCATGGAACGACCAATAATGCACGATGTCTCGACTAACTCATCAATTGCTGAACTCCTTGCCTTCTTTACATAAATCTTAGTACTTTTTCCCTTAGATGACCTTTTTTGTTTAGCTGCAGTATCCTCAATTTCGTTGATGTCCTGTATGTCATGTTCAGGAGACCCGTCATGTTCGTCGATGGACTCATGCTCAAAGATTCTTGAGTTTGGAGCCCATGCAAGATCTTCATTTGCAACGACCTGGCTAAACATCATATGCAGCTTCTCCTCCAACTCAGGTGAAATGTCAGCAAACTGAAACTTCCTTGCAGTCGGAAGAACCTGAAATGAAGCATACAATGTGATACCACACAGTTTCATATATTACAAAAAATTATAATTTGAAAAAGAAAGTTCATACTTTGAGACGATCTTTCCACCAATCTTCTGAAGCAAGAATAGTTTTGCGAATAGGATCTCACCCTAGCCCAGTCTCACGACCCTTAAGCTCCCGCCATAACTTCCAATCTTTTTTCAGCTGATCTCACTTGTTCTTCATTTGTCTTCGATCATATGCCTTTCCCGTGCGCGCATGAAAATTTATTGTCAGGTTAGTCCAACCATCCCGACTAAAGTCTGTGGTTGGGCGATTACCCAGCTCGATTTCTTTCAAACACATATCACAAAAAATTAATACATCATTGGCATCCCAATTAGCACTTACACCGCCATCTTTATGTTTACCAATTTACCTATATTAAAATCTACACAAATTAGTCTGGGCACACACAATCTATAAGTTATGTCCTTTGTAAACAGCATGAACAGTTATCCATTTTTCAGTCAAATGGCAGACAAAGAACATTAAAGACATAGATGAAGATAATTATGGATCATTAGGGTTAATAAAACAAAAGCTTCTTAAATAGTAAAGAACAGCAATCACACTAACTTGAATTTGCAGCTAAAATTAATGAACAGTTATGTCTCTAACTTGAATTTTTTAAAAAAAAACAGAGTACAATATGCAGCTTCTTTTTGATGAAGGATTTGACCCAGGTATAGCGTGGACACACACAATACATACAATGAACACACATACACAACACATACGCACACACCCTAAACCCTAAACACATTACATACACACATCCTAAACCCTAAACACACACACATTCACAAACCAAACACATTACACACACACATAACACACACACACTTACATTCACTCCAACAAAAACACATTACACATTACACACACACTTACACACATTACAACAAAAACGCACACACACACACTTACAACAAAAACACATTACACACACACTTGCATACACATTACAACAAATACACGTTACAACAAAAACACATTACACACACTCCAACAAACACATTATATAGATATGGGAAGAAGATATACCATCATAGCCTACATAAAGCTCACAAAAATCTACACAATAATATGCATACAAACACCTACACAAATCTACATATTCCATCATAGCAGGGGAAGAAGACATACCTGATGTTTCAGAGATCAATCGCTGCTGCATATGAGGGATGAAGCTTGCAACTGGTCCAGATGTTTCAGGGATTGCAATCGACTACAGGAGACTGCTGCAGGTAGACTGCTGTAGTTACTGCTGTAGATCTGGGAAGTAAGTGGAGGAGCACGAGCAGGAGCAGGATAAATGGATCAGGATTCACAAAAAAAGACCCCATATACCTGCTGAAGATCAGGAGCAATGAATCGGGATTCAAGTGGAGGCGGGAGCAAAACAGAGATCCCTGCTGCAAATAAAGGGGAAGAGGTGAGATTCGTGTAGATGCGAAAAATGTTGTTTCTGAAAAACAGAGTTTTATCAAATAAACTTCATACAAAATTCATTAGACATAATACCAAAAATCTACTACCAAATCTATACAAAATTCATCGGGTCCAAAAAGATACAAAACAATGTAGCATTCAAACTAGTATTCCTGGAGAAGCACCATAGCATGATCACAATATGCAAACATTGATCACAGGAACTAGTAATTCCACTGGAGCAATAAATTTAAGAATTTAAACTAAAAAAAATTGTCATGTTCTGGCAGTTCTATAGGCATAGGATAGTCAGAATGCAAACAGTAGGGCATTTGAAGGGAATAAATCAGAGCTATGCTTCGTATTCCTGAAGAAGCTTTTAGTAGAAATCGTAAGAAATCAGAGCTATTCCTGGAGAAGCTTACCATCAGCTTTCCATCAGTATTCCTGGAGAAACTGTCAGTAGAATAGAATGGAGGGTTGAAAAGCGATTAGTTGTAGCGATTGCGTGCTCAAATCAGATATTGCTCAATATCACAACAAATCCAAAAAATCAGAAGATATCCCACTCTGTAGTATCTCAGATCTGTGAGAAGTGAAAGAAATAGCTCCGACGGCTTCGAGTGGAGAAATCGTGAAACCCTAGCGCGACGACAGGGAAGGAGAATAGTAGCAACAGCGTAAGATTGGAGAAGAGGAAGTTTAGCGACGCTTACGCATGGAGGGACCCCTTCTGGTTCTGTTTGTAGATTCCAGGTTGCAGATCTGGGAAGAAAGTGGAGTAGCACGAGCCAACACTCCAGTAGCGACAAACCTGGAGCATAAGCCAACAAGTGTAGCGACGGGAAGCTCCCCAGTAGCGACGGGAATCTGCAGGAGCACGAGCTAAAAAGTGTAGCGACGGGAAGCTCTCCAGTAGCGACAAACCAGGAGGAGGAAGAAAATACCTGACGGGATTGATCGGGAGTCGGCAACCCGGGATGCGGCGGGATGCTTTCTCGCGGCGACGAGCGAAACGGCGGAGGAGTTGCGATGTCGCGCGATTTCCTCCCAAACGCGACGAACTGGAGCACTTCCGTAGGGTTTCGTCCTGCTGCTTCTTTACGCTGGAGGAAACGCCGGCGATTCCAAAAGTAGGCGGAAAAACAAACGTTTTTTTGGTTGGCTGTTGCGTTTTGCCTAAACGTGCTGGACCCATAAGCCAAAACAAATGAAGTCTAAGTCATTTCATTGTATGCAGAATTGTTTTGTCACCTTGAATAAGCCAATTATCCAAGTTGGATTCCAGCTTCTCAATCTTTACTTTGACTTCAGCAAATTCATTGTTCATGTCCTTCTCCGCCTCTTCCACTTTATCAAACACTTTTTTCAAGGACAGATCAAAGTGGGCTCTTTGCTTACCAAGCATTGCTTCAATAGATTTCAGCAGAATATTATCAGAACTGGAACTAGGAATATCCTTATCCTGAGGTCTTGGAGGTGAAGGAAGTGTTATTGGCGAGACATGAGCCTTAAGCAGAAGAATGAGATCTACAGTCTCTAGGACAGGAGGAAGCACCTCTGCTTCTCCTTCCTCATCAAAAATCTCAAGAAAGTTCTCCCCCTCAACTGGAGCAACAAACCTTTCTAGAGCTTCCAAATCCTTTTGGGTCTTGTCTCGAGGGCCACCTGGGATGTTGGCAATCCTTTCCTCAAGGTCATGTATAAACTTATCAATTTGGTCTTGAAGTATATTACATGGTTGATTCAACTCCCCTCCGCCATAGCTGGAAGATCTTTCGGGAAACTGACTACCAAGTTAGCAGCAGTAGCAATTTCACCATCATCATCATCATTGTCCTCAACATTACCATCAAGATCACCATCAGCATCATCATTGCCACCATCAGCATCATCATTGCCACCATCAGCATATCCATCAGCACCAACATCAACAACAGCATCCTCATCAGCAACAAGAACAACTGTATCTAAAACCACTGTCTCTGTAATCACTGTCTCTGTAATCTATGTAGGTAGATGAATCGGCAGAGAGTCTCGAGTAATCTTTACGAATGTGTGTGAAAACGGAATGCCCCTAAGTCCTATTTATATATTTTTAAAGTTTTGAAGAGAGAGAGAGGCACGTACCTTTTCCGGAAGTGACTCTTCGGATCCAATAAGTGAGACTTAGAAAAAAAAATCAGACCTTCAGCAAATTCGTCGAAATGACTCGAGAAACCTTGATAAATTCGTCAAAATGACTCGAGAAGAAGTTTTGATTTCACGAGAAGTCTTGACGAATTCGTCGAAATTACACGAGTATATCCGATGAATTTCCCTTAGATTTCTTGAGATAGAGAACTTTTGTACTTTAGCTGATTTCTCGACTGTCAAGACTCCTTGTTGAGCATATCAAGTTCCATTTTGAAGAAGGAGAACTTGGCCCTGTCCAGCGGCTTCGTGAATATCTCTGCAACTTGCTTATCCGTGGTGAGACATAACTGAGATTGATGTCTCTGTTCTGCACATGCTCCCGGATGAAATGATACTTTATCTCGATGTGCTTTGTCTGACTGTGAGATACTGGATTGTGAGCAATTGCGATGGCACTTGATGAATCGCAAAACATAGGAATCTCCTTTAAGTTCAGGTTGTAGTCTTCAAGTTGATTCCTTATCCATAGAAGATGTGCGCAACAACTGCTGGCAGAGAAATATTCTGACTCAGCGGTTGAGATTGCAACACAATTTTGCTTCATACTGTTTCATGAGATAAGTCTTCTTCCTAGGAACTGACATGTCCCAGAAGTGTTTTTCCTATCATCTCTGCTTCCTGCAAAATCAGCATCTGAAAAACCAATTAGTTCACAGTCATTACTTCTTGAATATCATAAGCCAATACTTGGTGTACCTTTAAGGTATCTCAAAATCATCTTTGCAACAGCATAATGAGATTCCTTAGAGTTCAACTGGAATCTAGCACATACACATGTTAAAAACATTATGTTCGGTCTACTAGCAGTAAAGTAGAGCAAGAATCCAATTATACTTTTGTACTTGGTTTCATCAAAAAGTTTCTCTTTTTCATCTTTGTCCAGAGTCATAGTTGAACCAATTAGAGTCACCATTGAGGTTGCGTTCTCTATTCTGAATTTCGTAATTAACTCCTTGGTGAACTTCGTCTGAGAGATGAAAATTTCATCTTCAGATTGCTTCACCTGAAGTCCTAAGAAATACTTCAGCTATCTCATGCTACTCATTTCAAACTTTTCTTGCATCAAGTTAGAACATTTTTTGCAAAGGTTGTCATCCGTAGTACAAAAATAATGTCGTCGACATAAATTTGCACTAGCAAAATCTTATTTTTTACTTCCCTAAAAATAATGTCTTATCTATTTTTCCTCTTTTGAACTTGTTCTCAAGAAAAAAGCTAGATACCATCTCATACCAAGCTCGAGGAGCTTGTTTAAGACCATATAAGTTTTATGAAGGAAATAAACATAATCAGGGAATGAAAAATCTACAAAACCTAAGAGTTGTTCCACGAATAATTCTTTCTTTAAATTAACATTAAGGAAGGCTGACTTCACGTCCATCTGATAAACCTTAAACCCTTTGTGAGCAGCGTATGCGAGTAACAACCTGATCGCTTTGAGTCTGGTCACTAGAGAAAAAGTTTGATCGAAGTCGATCTCTTATTCTTGTCTGTACCCGTGAGCTACAAGTCTGACTTTATTTTTTATAATTACATCATCTTCATCCAGCTTGTTTCTGAAGACTCATTTCGTCCCGATCGCATTGTGTCCTTTGGGTCTTGGTACTAGCTCCCAAACTTTACACCTCTTGAATTGATTGAGCTCTTCTTTCATTGCAATGATCCATGAAGTGTCTCTATTTGCTTCCTCAAATTTTTTTGGCTCAATCTGTGAGCGAAAACTTAGTGCAAAACTTCGTTAGTTGTACCTCTTCTTATTCTTACTCCATCACGAAGGTCCTCAATGATCTGGTCAGCTGGATGATCACTTAAGTGTCTGATCACTAGACTCCTCGTATCCTCTATGCCACCAAAAGGTTCTGCAACTTCTGGTGCATCTTCTTCAATTTGATAGAGCTCTTCATCTTGAAGTTCTTCTTCCACCAGGCTTGGAGTGTTGACTTTGATTGTGCTTGGAGCATCTTCCTTTCCTTTTTCTTCCAAGCTTAGCTCTTTTAACTTTGTATTGTAGCCTTTTGTGATTTCCCTGTCTGAACCGTCAAAAATAACTTTTGGATCATCCTCAACTGGGGTATAGTTCTGAAGTAGGCTTCTTGTCCCGATCATATGTCGAGAGCATCCACTGTCCAAATACCAAATTGGTGTTTTGTTGTCATTTGGACATACATGCATTTATAAACTAATTTCCCTTAGGAACCCAAACAGGTTTGGGTCCTTGGTTCCTGGTTAGCTGAACACCACTGTGAGTGTTAACATTGCGAGTGGTCATTCTAGCAGTGTTAACTCGTGGGGTTCTAAGATTTATAGGATTAAACCAACAATCAATTACAAAGTGACCAACATTGTCGCAACACCAACAGTCAAACTTGTTGTATCTTCTCTTGTTCTCCTTCTTTACCTTTTGAACGGGTGGTCTTGCAGGAGCTGCTGACTTGGAGGTTGATTACAACACACATAAGACTTCTTTGTCTCCAGTGGCTTGACAACAACAGGTTTTACCTTTGTTGTCCTCTTGGCACTCGGTCCATGAACGATTGGATTATAATTCTTAAGGATGATTTCTTCGTGAGGTGATTTTAGAGCACTCGTTCCAAATTTTCTAGGGCGGCTCCATCCTTTGTAGTTTTTGTTAGGATCAACATATGTTGGTCTAACAAAGTGACTATAAGATGACTCAAAGTCATACTTGTTTGTAGGGAAGATAATTTTTTTGAACGTAGTGTGACTTTGAGCAGTCTTCCCTTTACCCTTAGTGGATTTGTGTCCCACTCCACAACCCTTCTTGGGAGCAGAAAATCCATCTATGAGAGGAAGGACAGTGTTTGACTTCGAGAAGCTTGCTACAAGCTTATTCTCGGCTAACAGCTTTTCTTCCAGTTCCTTGATGACTTTCTCTTTCACCCTTATTAGTTCAGTAGAGGTCAAGAGTTCCTCCTTCAAGGATTGGACTTCATCTCTGAGAGGAGTTGATTTTTTAATTTCTTCTCTCAGATCAGATTACACTGCCTTGAGAGACTTAATCTCTTTGGCATAGGATTTGACTACCTTACGGTATTTGTCAAATCATGCCAGCAGTATCTTATACTGAGCCAATAAATCTGACTCCTCCTCAGAAGAATAGTCTTCATGACCATCTGAGGCAGTCTCCGACTCAGAGAGCGGTGTGTGAGAATTTACCTTTCCATTGTATTGAGAGTTGCCTTCATCCTCGTCTGATTGAGCCATTAGCCCAAAGTAGGCCTCTTCGTCTGAGCTTGTCTCATTTGAGTCGTTGTTGCTCCGGATCTTTGGCTTCTTCGCTAAGAAGCTCTTTTCTTCCTTCTTCCCGCGGAAGGATTTCTTTTCTTCTCTTCTAGTTCCTTCTTTTTGTGCGGACAATCAACAATCATATGCCCTGGCGTATTGCAATAGTAGCACACAATGTCGGATGAAATGTGTTTTTTCGGTTTCGATTTATACATGTCGTTGCTGTTGTAGCTTTTCTTGTAGTGATCACCATCACCACGTGATCTCCTGTAGTTAGACGATGAGGGCTGATTTCTCATTTGCTTTCTCTTGCTAAGTATCCTCTTGAATTGTTTGGAAAGCAAAGAGAACTCTCCATCTAACATTTCAGAGCATGAGGTGCTTGGCTCTGAGTCTTCCTGATCACATGAGGTTTGTATTCTGGCAGGAGACATAGTTCTAGCCTTCCGCCCTTCAGCCTTCAGTGTCATTGACTTTTCTCTAGTTGAGGGTCTGCTTTCATCGTGTTGATCTGAAGTTCATATGAAAGCAGCTTCCCGAAAAGATTCTGGGGGCCATGTCGGCGAGTTTACCAAACTCCCTTATCGCACAAATCTTGTTATCTCATTATTTCGTTAGCGATCACAAGAATTTGTCGTTAAGTTCACCGTTTGTGAACGCCCGACCATAGTTCATCAAGCCGTTAACGATCTTGAAAAATCTCTTGTGGCAGTCAGCTATCGAGTCTTTTTTTCCTTGTTTGAATGCCTCATATTTCTGGTTGAGGAGTGATTTCCGATCATCCCTAACCTCCTGCGTTCCTTCCATGAGGACAATCAGAGAATTCCACATTTTTTTGCCAGACTTGCAGTGGATTAAGTTCTGCAACATGGAGTCGTCCACAGCACTTGCAATGATGTTATTCGCTTTCTTGTCCAGAAAGACAAGAACAATCTCATCTTTGTTCAGATCAAGCATCTTCTTAGGAACCATCAGACTTGGATTGATGGTTGAAGCAGTCATAGGCCCATGAGAACGTTCTTCATCAATCTGAAAAATTCTGGGATCTGCAGCTTCCATAAAAAGCATGACTCTTTCCTTCCATATGGGGAAGTTTTCCTTAGAACACACAGGCAGCTTCATGGGGGACATATCCTTGTTTCTATCCATATCAGAAAATCTTGTGCTTGACTTGACAACTAGATTGAGATCTTGTTCGAGATGTTAACCTTTTAACGAACAACCTTCCTCTGATACTAACTGAAAGTTTCTAGTTATCTACCTAAGTCACCTAGAGGGGGGTGAATAGGTGAGTTATGCGTCTTTTTGCGGAATAAACAATTGATAATAACAAACATACAGAAGCACGGCACAGACACAAGAATTTATAGTGGTTCCCCAAGATTGGTACGTCCATTGTCCCGCCTCGCCTATCTAGCACTTCGGGCTAGACTCGGGTACTTCACCAAAACTCAGATTATCACAATCTTACACGTCGGATTCTCAACTCCTACAACTCGTAGACAACTCTCCTACAACTAGGAAAACAACCACTCCTACAACTCGGAGAATCAACATCTCCTATAACTCGGAGAACAACCTCTCCTACAATTCGATCCAATAAACAAGGATCTACAAACTCGAAAGTAGAAACTTCCTACAAAAATGAAAATAATTTTTACAAGTTTCTAGATTGAAAACAATCTTCTTCTTCAGATTTGAACGAATTCAATCTTCTTCCTTCTTGGAGAGTAAATCTTGAAATGAAGTTGAAGGAGAGGACTTGAAGAACTTGAAAATCTTGATCTGAAGATCTTGGAATCCGACTAGATCAATAACACCTTTGAAGAATCGGAAAGCAGTGATCTGTCGAATTTCTTCTTATAAGGAATCGCTGATCGTGAACTATGATGTCGTCGGGTCGAACATTTCCGAGCACAGTAGATCGGGAAAGAAAAATCTCAGTCGTTTCACGATTTTGAAAATTAGGTCTTGAGAATTTACGATTCTTGTAATACTTAGCGATCCGTAAATATAAATGTAATCCTTGGTATTTGTATAGGATTCCATCTGCAACGGCTAAAAATCTCCTTCCATAACAAGCTTCCATGTGCACTGTACACGGCCTTCATTTTGAAACAGAACCCTTCGAGATCATTCGGCGAATCACACATGATCATTCGACGAATTTTACTTGATCTAAATTTGGACCAAAAGAAATTTTTTTGTTAACAGTCACTGGACCACTCGAGGACATTCGACGAATTCTACGAGTATTCACGTGATGTCTCGACGAATGACACGAGACTTTACGTGTATACTCGGCGAATTTAACTTAGCGGTTTCTGAATAAGATTTAAGAACTGTCAGAAATTTCCCGAGTAAACTCGACGAATTACACGAGTGTTCACGTGATGTCTTGACGAATGACACGAGACTTCACGTGTATACTCGACAAATTTTACTTGGGAAAATTTCTGATTCTTCCCGACTTCGGCAACCTTCTATTCCTTGATTCATAAGCACTTGAAAATGAAGTAAACCCCAATAGAGAGATTATATATGAGTCAACACCATATCCTACACAATGAGGGATTACATTGCATAGTCTTGTGTTACATGACTCATTGTAATCTGACATTGGTGTGTACTTGACAATTAAGTCCTGCAAGCACATAACTTGAAAGCATCATCAAATACAACTAAATACACTTTAGTTCAAGGGGGACTTCTTCAAATCAGGGTTATTGTGGAAACGATACCAAACAGTGACCATCATGGAATCTGAACTTCCCAGCCCCATGGATGATTAAAGTATATTTTGACGGCGGCATACATGATAATCGTGTTGCGGGGCTAGGTTGTGTTTTGCATGACCACTTGGGGTCTCATCTCGCGAAAAAGGGGTCTATGAACAACAGTCTGTCTGTGAATATGACTGAGTTTACGAGCGCTTTGATGGACTTAATCTTGCTAAAAAAAATTCAGCATCATTGATGGTATCATTCTTGAAGGAAACACCACCGAAGCACATTCCAAAATAAACCATATCCTTATGGGGTTCAATATATGAGACACCGAAGCAAGATTTGTCCTTCTTAAAGATGCTCCAAGGATTGTGATCTCTCTTCTAGACAGAAGCGTGAACAACGCTGCAGACTACATTTCAAAGCTTGCTTGTCATGAAAACCTTTTGTAGGAAAGAGGAATGCCTCTAACCCAAATTTTCAAGCGTTTGCTTTTATTAGACTCTTCCCCAACATAATCCTCCTCATAGCTTATTTAACACCACAACCTAGTTTAACAACAAATCAACAGTCCGGTCGGGCCCCGTGATAAGAAACAAACTAAGTAACAATATTAAAATTGGTACAAAGCAGGTAAATAAGAAGGTATTAAAAGAAAACTTACAGCCGAAGTAGTAAATGTTGCGAAGGGTAAAAGTGTACCTCAATTTTTTTGAATTCACAAAGCCAACTAGAAAATAAAGAATCACGCATCTGAATTTCTGAAATACTAAACATAGTCTGATATATAGAAATCTTAGTAAGTTACAAAAGTTCCTGAAATAAAATAGTACAGTGCTGAAAGGAAAGACAACTGAACAAAAGCAAACAATAAATGGAGGTCCGCACACACTTACCCTTGGCACAACTCCTCACGTGTGACCCCTATAATGAAAGGCCCGAAAATGGGTCAGCCCACTGGAGAGTAAGAAAAAACATTCCTCCCAGTGACACTAAAAATATTTGAAAGAAACATGAGTGCGTGCTTTTTAAAATAATATTTTATACTGAGAAAAAATATGTTTTTATACTGTGCATGCTTTTCTAATAAAATACTGTAAACATAAATGTCAATTCTAGTTTAATCACATTATGGATTTTTATTCAAGTTCCGAAATTGTTTATCTATAGAGATTTCGAAACTTCGACATATACTTGAGTTCCGTGTCTTATGTTTGTCCTTCATATTCTAGGTTGAGTAGTTTCCCACTATTGTTTTTCTCACCGCTTACGTCCCAAACAGAGCCCTAGTTATTTAACTGCAACCCGCTAAAAAAAATTTGCATCAACAACTTCTCTGACAACAGCTTCGGCACAACCTTCTACTTTGTAGCCCCCCCACCTTTTCCAAGTAGCAGTTTCTCACAAGGAATCAACAATGTTTTTCTTGCAGGGCTGGCCCTGCACCGCCGACATCATATTTAATGATGCAGCTTCCCATAGTGCCACTAATATTACCTGGAAATGGAGATTTTTATATTAAATAATATTTGCGATCAATATCAATTATGTGGCACACATTCCATGACCAATAACAAAGTGAGCTAATCGACATAGAGTTCATAGGATGTGCACACGGGCTAGCTCGAACGCATGTAATGCCATAATATGATTAATTTACGGGTAAGATTAACACATCATCGAAATTGACAAATTAACTACAAGCATTCTAATGAGAAGTAAGAGAATCTTTAACTTTAGATTAAATTATAATAATGCATAAAATAATAATAAACAATAAGTGGGTAAGAAATATGGAGGTATAATTTGGCTCACAAATGCAGAGACAAATCTAACTCCTCGTCGAAATAGTTGCGGCAAAATGGGATGTTGTCTGGAGGAGGGAATGAGTGAATGCATAAGGTAGCACTCACAGGTAGAAAATAGTGGCTGAACTCACGAGTATTGTACAAACCGCATTCGTTGAGGGAAGGCCAAGTCTAATTATAGGCCTTTGTCAGTAGTAAGTTGATCATTGACCAAAAAGAATAACATCATCAAAGATACGTAGAGTGCAGCCAAAGCCTACCACTCACAGGCCAGTCATCTCGCCAGCGAGCTCTTCCCGAGATTGCTGAGGCGAGATCCTTAGGAGAGATCGCTTGGAGCATGCCAATGAGCTCGAACCGATAGGTCCGGGGTCGCGAGGTCATTATTGTCGACCACAACCAGCTCGCCCAAATTCATACAGCATAACAGATCCGGTATTTTGCATGGATGAATAATCGCAGACCTCAAAACCCCCATTATGGATTCCCTATAAATAGGAACTCAAGGCACACAAGAAAGCTAGAAAGCACCGGTATGAGTACGGGTACCGGGTATGATGCGTATCTGATACGGCGGTACGACAAAATTTTAAAACCAAGGATACGAATATGGCAGGATATGTTGTATTAAATATAATAAATATATATGTATATATAACAAATGCAATTATAAATTCTCAAACAATAAAACACGAATCATAAATAATCAATTGAAGTAATAGTCCACAACTAATGCAATATAACACGAAGTTCTTCGACATAAAATACTCAT
Organism: Platanthera guangdongensis; assembly: GCA_039583875.1. Lineage (NCBI taxonomy): Eukaryota > Viridiplantae > Streptophyta > Magnoliopsida > Asparagales > Orchidaceae > Platanthera > Platanthera guangdongensis. The sequence goes on from CM077165.1 coordinate 681,966, forward strand.
AATCAAATATAACGATATTCATCACAAATTTTCTTCATCTTCCTCTGTAATGTTGGAAGAGGAAGAAGAGAAAAAAAAGGAGGAAGAAGAAGAGGAAGAGGAAGAGGAAGAGGAGGAAGAATAAGAAGAGGAAGAACTTACAAGTTATGACAGTTATGACCTAAGGGATCTTTAGCGACAGCGACAGCAGGATCGGCAGAGGAAACAGGAACGGCAATGGGAAACAAGAGCGGCAGCAGGATCTTTAGAAGTAGCGGTAGCAAGATCGACAGAGGCGGCGGGATTGGCAGCAGAAGCGGCAGTGGGTCGATGGAAAAATGAAGGAAAACCTAAAAGCGCGATATTTCTAGTATCCATGCGTATAGTACGCGTATCGTACCGAAAACGCACCTTACCGGGTACGGGCCTAATAATGGTGTATTCGGGCTTCATTGATGCACATGCATATAGTAAAAATAAAATAATAAAATTTAAATCAAATTCTTTAATTGTAACAAAAAACACTTAAATCTAAAGCAAATTTTGTTACTATAATAAACAAACACCGCTAGTTATTTTAATGGATTACAAAAAAAAATTCTTCTAAAAGACATGCATAAGTCTTTCGTTTACTTTAGAAAAGTAAACTTCTATCACAATATGCAGAACGATCGGTCAAGTCCAAGTGTATCTACAGACTCGAGTAACATGTGTATCAGTCGAGTACCGGGTACGTACCGTTACCAGATACATATCCTCACTCAAGGTTCCTCATTTTTTCAAGATTATGCTTTCCTTGTGTCAAGCACAATCTTGTTTTTAGGAGAGGAAGTTCCTATATAAGTTTTAAAGTGTGGCGAGACCTCCTCGCAGCAGCTCGTGGGCCATATTTATATGCAGTCCAGCCTTCAACTCTCGCAAACTATCTATCTTGTCGTTGGGTTCGTGGTGATTGACAGTAGGATCAATAACCTCGGCAAAACTCAAACTTGGTCTCTCGATTTACATCAACTGTCCAGGGAGGAGACAAGGCGTTCGAAGGTTACAGTGGCGTGTTTGTCACGGTGGAGTCTTTAGGTGGTCTACGTCCTCGGGTTGTCACTGACTTCGACTCCCCATTCTGACAATTCGCTCCTTTAGACCGTCATCTTCGACATCTGCTACTGACTGTAAGATATCTGACTCATCACCGTACTTTTGCATATATCTTGGTAAAATATGTTCTTTTGCTCTAATAAATAGGTTAATCTTATGCGATTTAATTAACTACCCAAGAGCTTGCCTTGAACCTTCTTGATATTTATAATTGTCGTTTTATCATAAATTATTTTTTGAGATTAAGCTTATGGACGTAAGGATGTCCCTTAAATTTGATTCGAAGACACTCGAGAATTTCACTCTCAAATAATGGTTAACGACTTCCGAATTTTCAAACGCCGAGCATGATTAAATGGGAAAAACTTGGATTTGGTCTCTTGATTTACATCAATTGCATGGGGAGGTGGCAGGGCAATCGCAGGTTGTGGTGGCGTGTTTGGCACAATGGAGTCTTTCAGGTGGTCGGCGACATTCAAAAGGTGTCTAAAGGAGAGGCCATACAGTGTATCCTGCGTGGAAGTTGAGAAAGCCAATTTGATCAAGAATCTGTCGTTCATCACGGTTGAGGCAGGAGGCTTGTGTTCAGTGTTAAGGTGTATAGCATTGTAGGAGGCCGAGACGGCTCGCGAGGGCGCAATGGAGACTGGAAGTGTCCTTGCATGATCTAAATGAGGACGATGGAAGTGTCCTTACATGATCTAAACACAGAATACCCAGATTTTATATTGCAACATGCTAGGGTTAGGGTGTTTTGTCGACAGGCAAAGGAATCGGCCGATGGCACTTTAGGTCAAACAAGTTGAATCAATCTGACAGGTGGATTGCACTATAAAGAAAAGTGAGATACAAACTCGTAAGATATGCCACGTTAAGCTTTTCAAAATTGATTCCCTCCAAGAGTCCCTCCCCAGAGAAAACTTGCAAAACAACACCAGTTACGTAAATTTTATCAAATCTCATATAAGAGAGTTGAATGAGTTTAACCACATCAAACTTCATGTATTTATACGCCCCAGCAAAATGGTGTGGTTGAGCGAAAAATTGTCACCTTCTTGAGGTCGCACGCTTATGTTTCAAATGCAGGTTCCCAAACTTTATTGAAATTTCGCGATTTTTGCAAAGTTAAAGACTATCTACATGCAGTTCATCGACAGTGGACATTACATCAATTGGATGTCAAGAATGTCTTTCTCAGTAGGAGGACTTCTAAAGACTATCCACATGCACCAATCTCTCGGCTTTGAGATCGCGAAAGAGTCACTTGTTCGTCGCCTCAAAAAATCTATTTATGGTCTCAAACAGTCTCCTTGAGCATGGTTTTGACAAGTTTAGTAAGGTTGTTCATGATGTTGGATTCACTCGAATATCGACTAACTTCGCTCTCTTTACTCGTCATCATTTGACAGACATAGTGATTCTCTTGGTTTATGATGATGATATTTTGATTACGGGTGATGATTTTAAAAGAATACATATGATTAAGCAGCACTTGAACTCGAATTTTAAAACTAAAGTTCTAAAAATCTTTGGTACTTCCTTGGTCTAGAGGTAGCAAGTAGTCCTGGTGGCCTTATCCTATCTCAACAAAAGTACTGTCTTGACATTCTTCATGATGTTGGTTATTCTAGATGCAATCTTGTTGATACACCTATGGATGTCAATCATAAGCTTTGTGATCACGCCTCTAAGTCTAATCTTCTTCTTTTGAATCCAGAGTATTATCGTTATCTTATAGGGGGATTGATTTATCTTACAGTTAAAGACTGGATATATCATCTAATGTTGGAGTTGCTAGCTGATTCATGTATACTCCACAAATCTCTCACCTTAAGTCCGTCGAGCGAATCCTTCGATATTTGAAGAATGCTCTTGGACAAAGGCTTGTATACAAGCCCTCGTCTTCATTGTCTCTTATTTCTTACTCTGATACTGACTACGCTGGCTCTCTGGATGATCGTCGTTCCACAATTGGACTTTGTACTTACTTTGGTCGACATCTTATCACCTGGCACTGCAAAAAGAAGTCTGTAGTTGCTCGCGCATCTTCTAAAGACGGGTATCGTTCAATGACCACTGTTGTGTCCAAGCATACATGGTTAGAAAGTCTTCTAAGTGATATGGGAGTCAGATTTTCCTCACCGGCCACTCTATTTTGCGACAGTCAAGTTGTTATGCATACTGCCAAGAATCATGTATTTCATGAATAAACCAAACACATCGAAGTCGATTGTCACTTAATTCAAGAGAAGGTTCAACTGAAGAAATTGAAATTAAAACATGTTCATGTTGTTGGGCAAGTTGCTGACATTCTCACTAAAGTCGTTTACCACGTCCACTATATTATCAGTTTTTGTCCTAGCCTGGTGCTTACGGTTAGTATGCTCCAACTTGTGGGAAAGTGTTGAATAAAATATATAAAAAGGCTCATAGTAAGTCTCAGCTATTGCTCATTACCTCTTTAGGATTTAATCTCACATTTTAAAATGGGATTATTGTTTCTTCCTTTCTTCCCATATAAGTGTACAAATACTTATGTGCGTGGATGCATGAGAAATAAATAAATAAAATATTTATTTTTGTTTCTCTTACTTTCGTATTTTTCCACAAGTTAATAGAATTTTTGGTAGGAATAAAATATGAAGCATCAAGGCAAATTCAAATTTCTGAGTTATGGGCATTGAAGATGAAGATCAATTTCCTTTAGCAATGGTCACAAGTAAAGTCTAAACCTTGGTACAAAGATGTACATAAAAAATTTAGTTTACAATGTTAGAAAAAATGAAGCAAAATTATGGACGAAAAAAATATATGAGTAAAATAATAAACAGACATATTTACCTGTTTGAACGAAAGTATTCAAGTTCGTATTGAGAAGTGTTCTTAGTAGCTTCAAGTAGTACATTAACAATTTCCGTCTTACGAGTGCTCGCTATAAGGCAGTCATACTCAGTAGGGATAATAATTGCAAGAAAGTTGTCATTCAGCTCACTCGTGCATAACTTATCAATAGCTGCAAGCGATATCCTCCTTTTTAAAACATCTGAATCAGGGTCGATGAGGTAGATAGCAAAGTCCGTTATTAATAAAATGCGACCTTTTATCTTCCCTGTTCCAGTGAATCTCATAACCTTGTCGGCAAATAAAATTTTATGATCTCCTGTAAAAAACGTGCAATTGTTTTCATGTTGTGGAAGATGTGAAAAGGAAAGTATATATTTCCATTTCATATGCACCAAAACAACCTACAAAGCAGCTTGAGATTAATCACTTCCTAACCGTTTTCCCATTCCAAACTTTGCGTAAATCATGCATGGAAGCAAGAAAAAGTTAAATTCAAGGTGTACTAAACTACCATTTAAATAAGGTCAGTGCAAAAGCTAGATTGTGTGCCACTTTGGAAGGAATTACATGACATACTCAACAAAATTTTAAATGAAAAGGAAGCCTATATAGGTAAGGAAGAACATGCTTACAAGGTATTGCTAGCACTTGTTCCCCTAGTAAACTAAATGGATTTGGAGAAATGACATAGAATGGCCACAAGAAAGGAAGTTTCTCCCATGAACTTAAGAGTAAATGGTCATGGAACAAATAGGATTGCAACGCCCTACAAAGATAATGATGGGAGGGACAAGAGAAGTATATTGTATTTTCACCCAAGATTTATTCTTAAACTAGGGTAGTTAGAGATTAGTGATATTATGACACAAGATAGGGCACAATGGCGACAAAGGATCCATATAGCCGACCCTACTATAGTGGGATCAAGGCTTGAGTGTTGTTGTATTTATTCTTAAACTATTGAGTAAGTTCAACGTAAGTTGACACTTTTACTAAAATTGCATTTGGTAAATAAGAGAGTTGTTCCCGGTCTTATTAACTTCTCAATGGGATGAAAGGTAATAATTCACTTTTAGATATGGCATTGATACGTACAAAGACAAAATATTGCTCTAGAATAAGAAAATAGTGGTTATGACCCATTCAATAGAAAAGAAGATCAAATGTGCTTTCTCTTTTGAGATTTTCTTCGTCACATATTTCTTTCTTTATAGGATACAAAGTCATGAGGCTAGCTCGTGTCTTCGTTCTTGAGGGTTGGTTTAGAACTATCCAAAATGAAAGAAAGAGACCCCAAGATTATCCCAGACTGTAAACTACATACCCTTACATAAGGCAAAAGGCCTTTTGTACCAAACATTATCATTAAGCCACTAGAATAAAAAGAAAACTTAATTAAAAGACGATAAGCTTAGAGATAGAGAGAGAGAGATCTGAGACTTCTCTCATCATGAGTGCTTGTCCGAGGAGGTGCATACAATTTGAGGATGTGTATGCATTAAGGTCGTAAATATCGGATGTCGGCAACATGTTGGATTGAGTTTTTAAATGTCGAAAGTCGAAGACACGTCAATGATATTTTAAAATATCAGATTTTCATATCTTATAATAAAAAATTTATTGTTATTGGTTACTAAATATAATTCTATGTTATAAAAGAAAACAAATAGCAAGTAGATGAACAATAGATCATATATATCCCAAAATAAATGCAAAGAGGATTCAAAATAAAATTCTATTAATAAATGCAAATCGATATATTGTAAAATATATTTAATATTATACAATAGTTTAATTTTGATAATACTAAATTTTATAGCACATAAAGAAATTTTAAATTTAAATATCCTTGATTGATTATAAGGAAATATTTAATAACTTTATGTTGAAAATAAAATAATCAACAAATAAATGTATTGAATTTTTTTCCATTTTTTTGCAATATGAAATTATATCATAAAATAATTATAGAAAACTGATTATAAGAATAATCATTAAAAATAAAATAATACTAATCGATTTAAGCAAACATATTATTACTGTAGAAAAGTAAACAACCGGAACCTATAGACAGCTTTCATTAATCCAAACTTCAAGTATGAGTACATGTATATAGAAACAGAGAGAGAGAGGGAGAAGAGTCCCAAAAAACAACAATGTGGGACTAAACAAGAGGACTAAATGAGCTTATAATTGGGTCACATTTATTTGGGCTTTTACATACTTTTTCCTAACATTCTCTAACACTCCCCCGCAAGCTGGAGCATACAAATCATATGCACCAAGCTTCAACAAAAACTGATGATGATACATCGGTCTCGGTAATGCCTTGGTGAAAATGTCAGCAACTTGCTCAAAAGCCGGAACATGCTCTAATTCTAATTTCTTCAGTTGAACCTTCTCCCGGACAAAGTGACAATCAACTTCAATGTGCTTTGTTCGCTCATGGAACACAAGATTCTTGGCAATATGTACAACAGTCAGGTTGTCGCAAAACAAAGTTGCTGGTGAGGAAAGTTTAACTCCCAAATCAGCAAAAAAGACTTTCCAACCAGGTAAGTTCTGATACAACAGCTGACATTGCACGATACTCAGCTTCAGCAGAAGAGCGAACAACAACTGATTGCTTCTTCCTACGCCATGTGATATGATTTACTCCAAAGTAAGTACAAAAGTCAGCAGTGGGTCGTCGATCATAAAGTAAGCCCGCATAATCAGCATGAGACTGCCCACGTCTCGGAGCAGTCTACAAGTACCTGAGGATGTGTTTGACTGTCTGTAGATGAGAGGTCCGTGGAGAATACATAAAACAACTGACCACTCCAACGGCAAATGAGATATCGGGTCTTGTAACCGTCAAGGATACCAGTTTTCTCACAAGACGCCAATAATATTCTGGATTCATAAGCAGAGAATCAGCGACAGATCCATGAGCATACAACTTGTGGTTGACATCCATAGGTGATGGCGCCGACCCGGTTCCACTCGACGACGCGGCGCACCACTACAATCTTCGGCCTAACACGAGTAGGGTCTATCGCGACATGAGCCGCGGAACATTTAATTAGCTCGTACATTATTTTGTCAAACAATATTTGCGCATTTCCTTTGTCCGATCGACCAAAATGTTAGGTGGTCACAGACTCATTTATTTTCCTGCATTTTATTTTAGGTGGAAACTCTTGGATGGCTAGAATTAGATCATGATATTGTGTGGTTTAGGAGTGCTCTATGTGAGGAGTATATATACCCCTCTATTGGAGCTTTGCCCTAATGAAAAATTTATTTTTGAGATTGGTCGTTTCCTGATTCCCGTCCAGCAGGTGCGACACCTCCCGATCGGCGAATCCCGGATCCAGCGCGACACCGGCGGCCCTCCTCTGGCGTAATACCGGCCCTATTGTGGTGCGACTCCACTTCTCCTACCGGTGGCGAGACGCCTCCAGCCCCTCTCCCCTTTGTGCGACGCAACAGCGGCGTGCCGATCGGCTGCTCCCCCCTCACGACGACGACAGCGGTCGTTCCTCCTCTGGCACAAACCTACAGCCCTCTTGGGATTCCAGCCGTGCGATACCGAGAATTCTCTTGTTTGGGTAACGATTCCTCTACCCCACTCTTAGTGTGATTCGTCTCGTTTCCTTTGTTTCTTGCGGTTGTGAATGTATTAGTGCGTGATTTGGAATCTTTGAACGAATCAGAAAGGGGCGAATGTGTTGCGAACTCCAACCAATTGGTCGGAAAGGAACGGTTTGTCGTTCGCTAGATTCTAGTTGGGATTAGCCCCAACTTCGACTAAATCTCCTCCTCAAAACATTGTTTTCGCAGCGGTCGTCGTTAGTGAGTTGGTTGTGCGATCTTTCGCTAATCCCAAGTGGAACTTGGTATTTGTGCACGCTAGGTGTTTGACGAAATGTCATGCTCATACGTACGTTGGACACTTGTGCGCAATCCCTAAGGGTTGCTTTGTTTGAGTCGTGATTCTCTCCGGTTTATTTCATTGTTATTTTGCGCATTCGTTCGGATCGGGTACGTCTTTTTCGCTTGATCGGACATTGTCTCATAGCCCTTGTAAGATCTCTAGAGGCTTGGAGAACCATCGTATTGTTGTGTTAATTATTTTCTTGTTGTCCCTTATAGGTTTGGCGGCGTATACTCTTCGTGTGCTACATCAATTTGGTATCAGAATTCGGCGCAAGAGATTTTTTAATCCTTGATGGTCCTCCCGTGTACACGTTTATGCGCATATGTTCTGGGAACGAGTATCCCCCGCTCTCTTCCACGTCCAATAATATGAGCGACAATCCGGATAATCGTGAGGTTACGCAAGCGCAACTAGCGGCCGTTCAACGTGATCTCACTGATCAAATCGCTCAACTCACCGCGGCCTTTACCAACTTAACCCAAATGATCCAAAACGGTTTTCCACCGCAGTACCAACCTAATAACCCTCCACGTAATCCTCCACGCCAACCACATCAACACAATGACCTTGGCGACGACGGTCACAATGGCGCTTGGCACAATGACCCCACCCGCAAAATAAAAATCGATGCCCCAACGTTCGACGGGTACGGTGACCCCACAAAATTTAACGATTGGGTCATGAAAATCGAATGCTATTTTGAGTGGCATAACTTGGATGACCACCAAAAGGTAGTCGTCACTCGTATGAAATTAGAATGGCGTGCCCAAGTATTTTGGCTCAATGAAGAACGTCGTGTTGGTGGAATTCCCCACACATGGCCACAAATGTGTAACATCCTCACTAATCACTTTGTCCCCGCCTACCACCGAACCAATATGTTCGACGAATTCACCACTTTACGCCAAAGCACTAAATCGGTGAGTGAATACATGGGCGAATTAAATGAATTAATGATCCGTTGTGATATTCAAGAGATGCCCGAGCTTATGGTCTCACGCTTCCGTAAGGGCCTTCGTCCGGAGATCCAAAACCAAATTCGGCGATATGATCACCATGATTTGGACTCCGCCATGAATGTCGCCCTTGACATTAAAAAACATATTTCAATGACCACCACTCCGCGGGCGACTTCCTCCAAAGGATTTTTCCATTCAAAATCAAACTCTACGCACTATAATAACTCAAAGGGGAAAAATATCTCTCAAGATAATCTCGAATCCGTTATCATCATCGCTATAAAAGCTAGCAACACATCGGGCGAGATCATCCTCATAGGCAAAACTAGCAAAGCACGCGTCACTTGTTACGCGTGTAATCAACTGGGCCACTATGCGGTTGAATGCCCCACTTGCCGCAAGTTAGTCACCTTGATCGAACCTACGGCCGATGACGACGATCTCGTATATGAGGAACATAGTGACATTGAAGAGTCTGACATTCCTAGTGACATGGAAAAGGATTTTGCCTCTCACAACCTCTCGGCCATGCGTTACATCTTGACTACCCCCCGCATAGTAGCCATGATTGGAAGCGCTCAAGCATCTTTTCCTTGTATTTTAAAAGCGGTGAGAAATCATGCAAACTCATCATCGATAGTGGGAGTTGCATGAATGTGGTTTCTGAAGCCGCTAATCTCCGCATGAAGTTAACTACCGAGCCACACCCCACTCCTTACGAAGTCGCTTGGGTCAATAAGACCTCTATTCCGGTCACGAAACGTTGCCTTATTCCTCTAGTTATCAAGGAGTATGTCGACCAAGTCTGGTGCGACGTCATTTCCATGGATACGTGTCATGTCCTCCTTGGACGCCCTTGGCTTTACGATTACAATGTCACCCACTTTGGTCGCGTCAATACGCATGAATTTAAATAAAAAAATCAAAAAATTACCTTATGCCCGACCGCACCTAAGGATATCAAGACCAAGGACACCTCCCTTCCCGCGGTCAAGCAAACCTTAAGTTTACTAAACCCAAAAAAAATTGAAAGAGAAATCTTTTCCGGTGGTATGGTATATGCTTTAGTTTTGCTCCAATCTCAAGGCGCATTTCCCCCCACGACTTCCTGGCCAACCGAAATCTTGACCCTCCTGGAAGAATTTAAGGATATCCACCCCGATGAACTTCCCTCCGGCTTGCCTTCCCTCCAGAGTATCCAACACGCAGTCGATTTCATTCCGTGATCTACTCTTCCTAACTTCCCGCACTACCGCTTTAATCCTAGTGCGCATGCGGAACTCCAAGCCCAAATTTTGGATCTCCTATCCAAAGGTCTCATCCGACACAGTCTAAGCCCATGTGCGGTCCCGGCACTGCTCGCCCGTAAGAAAGATGGTTCATGACGAATGTGCGTCGATAGTAGGACGATCAACAAAATCACGGTTAAATACCGCTTTCTTATTCCCCGGTTGGACGATTTATTGGATATGCTTAGTGGTGCCACCATATTTTCCAAACTTGACCTTCGAAGCGGCTACCACCAAATTAGGATTTGGGAAGGGGATGAGTGGAAAACAGCGTTCAAATCTGAAGAAGGCTTATATGAATGGTTAGTGATGCCCTTCGGCCTCTCTAATACCCATAGCACGTTCTCCCGTAGACAACTCTTTAATAAATTTATGGAAAAAAAATTTGTGATCTATTTTGACGATTTATTAATCTATAGTGTGTCCGCAAAAGATCACATCCATCATTTAAGACAAATCTTTGAAGTTCTCCGGAAGGAAAAACTTTTTATCAATCTCAAGAAGTGTCATCTTCTGGACTCCTGCGTCTCTTTTTTAGGCTATATTGTTAGCGCGGACGGCATTAAGGTTGATCCCGCCAAGATTCAAGCGATCTTAGATTGACCGGAACCCCAATCTATTCGGGATGTTAGAAGTTTTCATGGTTTGGCCACATTTTATAAACGCTTCATTCGTAATTTTAGTACCGTTATCGCCCCCCCTTACAGAATGTATGAAACTTGACGACTTTAAGTGGTCTAAATCCGCTTCTTTGGCGTTTGAACAAATTAAAAGGTTGATGATCGAGGCACCGGTTCTCCGGTTACCCGATTTTAATAAACTTTTTGAGGTCTCTTGTGACGCCTCGGGAGCGGGTATAGGTGGCGTTTTAAGCCAAGAAGGCCATCTGATTAGCTTCTTTAGTGAAAAATTAAGCGCACCCAAATTAAATTACTCCAACTACGAACGTGAATTTTATGCACTTGTCCAAAGCCTACGCCATTGGCGTAACTACCTTTTGCCCCAGGAATTCATTCTCCTCTCGGATCATGACGTCTTATGTTATATTAATTCGCAACATAAGCTAAGCCCACGCCAAGCCAAATGGGTATCTTTCATTCAAGAGTACACGTTTGTGATCAAACATTGCAAAGGAAAACATAACCGTGTTGTCGATGCGCTTAGCCGCGTTAGCTTACTTCTACATACGCTTGACATTAAAGTACTAGGCTTTGAACGTATCCGTCGTGAGTATGCCGAATGCAAGAATTTTAAGGAGATCTTTCACTCACTACAAGCGTCATCCCCACTAGGGGTGGAAATAGGCCAGGCGGCCTATCAGGGGCCTGTAGCCTGGTTGTGATGGGTACTTATTTAAGAGATCACGTTTGTGCATCCCGGATTCCTCCTTCCGACTTTTTATTATTTGGGAGATGCACGGTGGCGGCTTAGGTGGTCATTTTGGTCGTGACAAGACCATCACGTTGGTCGAAGATAAGTTCTTTTGGCCCTGCTTAAAAAGAATGGTTAATCAAGTTGTGAGTAGTTGTCGAATGTGTCAACTCGCTAAGGGTAACAAAAACAACACGGGTTTATATACACCACTTCCCATTCCTTCGACACCTTGGGACGGCGTTAGTATGGACTTTATTCTGGGCATTCCACTAACACAACGCAAACACGATTCCATTCTAGTGGTTGTCGATCATTTCTCCAAAATGGCGTATTTTATTTAATACAATCGAACAAATGACGTTTCTCACATCGCAAAAATTTATTTTAAGGAAGTCGTTAGTCATAGAGGTCTACCCAAGACTATTGTATCGGATAGAGATGTTAAATTCACATCTTATTTTTGAAAAACCTTATGGATGTTGGTTGGTACCAAACTCCTATTTCCCGCGGCATACCACCACCAAATAGATGGCAATCGGAGTTTGGGTAATTTGCTACGTTGTTTAGTGGGCGGTCACAAGGGGACTTGGGATCTCATCCTTCTTCAAGCCCAATTTGCTTATAGTAACTCCAAAAATAGCTCCACGGGTCTTTCCCCGAATGAAATTGTGCACGGTTACAACGCACGTGTGCCTATTGACTTGATCCTGCTACCTCCCACGTATAAATCAAGTCAATTTGCCACTGACTTTGCTCATCATTTACATGTGTTGCACCACGAGATCCGCCACTGATTAGCCACTACATACGACGCATACCAATCTCACGTGAATGTGCACAAGCGGGTTCAAAGTTTTGATGTTGGAGATTTAGTCTTAGTGAAGCTAATTCCTGGACGGTTACCCTCGGGTACCATAAAGAAATTGGCCAACCGGCGTGCCGGCTCTTTCAAGATTTCAAAGAAGTTGGGTGACAATGCGTACGTACTTAACTTACCTACCGATTTGGGCATAAACCCCGTGGTTTAATGTTTCTGATCTTACAATTTTTCATGAAACACCGCAAGAATTACTTCACCCCTCTTCTTCTTCTCCTCGCGACCACTCTCTTGGGTTTGGGAGTGAAAGCACATCCCCACATATTTCTACCTTGGAGCTACCCCTCTCACCTATTAGTGCAGCTCCCGGTGACATTATGCCCGTTAATAATGTTTTCTCCAGGTTCTCGCCGATTCTTTTTGTACCAGATCAGATTTTGGATGACGAAGTCATTGCTTCCATTGATGGCGGCGTGCACCGCTACTTGATTCGTTGGAAAGACCGCCCCGTTTGTGACGAGACCGCAGCGGAGATGGAGCGCCTTGATGATGAGTTGATATATCATTACCGCTTAGACCACTCACCGGTGACAAGTGGTTTTGAGCGGGGGGGATTGATGGCGCCGACCCGATTCCACTTGACGACGCGGCGCATCACTACAATCTTCGGCCCAACACGAGGAGGGCCTATCGCGACATGAGCCGCGGAACATTTAATTAGCTCGTACATTATTTTTGTGGAACAATATTTGTGCATTTCCTTTGTCTGATCGACCAAAATGTTAGGTGGTCACGGACTCATTTATTTTCCTGCATTTTATTTTAGGTGAAAACTTTTAGATGGCTAGGATTAGATCATGATATTGTGTGGTTTATGAGTTCTCTATGTGAGGAGTATATATACCCCTCCATTGGAGCTTTGCCCTAATGAAAAATTTATTTTTGAGATTGGACGTTTCCCGATTCCCGTCCAGCAGGTGTGACACCTCCCGATCGGCGAATCCCGCCTCCGGCGCGACACCGGCGACCCTCCTTCGGCGTGATACTGGCCCTATTGTGGTGCGACGCCACTTCTCCTACCGGTAACGAGACGCCACCAGCCCTTCTCCCCTTCGTGCGACGCGACGGCGGCGTGCCGACCGGCTGCTCCTCCCTCACGACGACGACAGCGGTCGTTCCTCCTCCGGCACAAACCTGCAGCCCTCTTGGGATTCCAGTCGTGCGATGTTGAGAATTCTCTCGGTTGGGTAACGATTCCTCTACCCCACTCTTGGTGTGATTCGTCTCGTTTCCTTTGTTTCTTGCGGTTGTGAATGGATTAGTGCGCGATTTGGAATCTTTGAACGAATCGAAAAGTGGTGAATGCGTTGCGAACTCCAACCAATTGGTCGGAAAGGAACGGTTTGTCGTTCGCTAGATTCTAGTTGGGATTAGCCCCTACTCCGACTAAATCTCCGCCTCAAAACATTGTTTCCGCGACGGTCGTCGTTAGTGAGTTGGTTGCGCGATCGTTCGCTAATCCCAAGTGGAACTTGGTATTTGTGCACGCTAGGTGTTTGAGGAAATGTCGTGCTCATACGTACGTTGGACGTTTGTGCGCAATCCCTAAGGGTTGCTTTGTTTGAGTCGTGATTCTCTCCGGTTTATTTCATCGTTATTTTGCGCATTCGTTCGAATCGGGTAGGTCATTTTCGCTTAATCGGGCATTGGCTCATAGCCCTTGTAAGATCTCTAGAGGTTTGGCGAACCTTCGTATTGTTCTGTTGATTATTTTCTTGTAGTCCCTTATAGGTTTGGCGGCGTACTCTTTGTGTGCTACATCAATAGGGGTTTCAGCAGGTTTGCATCCGGAATAGCCAGCATCTTGAAGGAGGTTAAGACAATACTTTCGTTATGATAGGACAAGTCCATCAGGTCGTCTTGCTACCTCCAGTCTAAGGAAGTACCGAAGATTTCTCAGATCTTTTGTTTGAAATACTGAGTTTAATTGTTGTTTGATGTGTTGTTTCACTGCGGAATCATCACCAGTTATCAGAATATCATCCACATAGACCAGGAGAATGACAGTCCCGGTTGATTGATGACGAGTGAAAAATGAGAAGTCAGCCAAGCTCCGTTGGAATCCAACCTCACGAGCAGCCTTACTAAATTTCTCAAACCAAACTCGAGGAGACTGTTCGAGACCATAGATAGCTTTGCGGAGAAGACACACACAAGAGTCCCCCATGATCTCAAACTCGGGAGGTTGGCATGTATAGACAGACTCAAGAAGATCGTCATTAAGAAAGGAATTTTTGATATCCAGCTGATGGAGGGGCCAAGGGCGGTGAACAGCTAAGGAAATGAGGACCCGAACAGAGTTCAGCTTGGCGATTGGAGAGAAAGTTTCATCATAATCTAGGTCTTGTTGTTGAGTGAACCCACGGGCCACAAGTCAAGCTTTGAGGCGGACAATAGACTCGTCCGGAGCATGTTTAATGGCAAAGACCCATTTACAGCTACCACGGGACTGGCTGAGAGGAAGAGGGACCAAATCCCAAGTCTGATTGGCTCAAAGGGCAGTCATTTCAGCATTCATTGTCGCACGCCACCCAGGATGTTGAAATGTCTCCTTCACAGAGTTATGTATAAAAATGGAGGAAACAGCAAGAGCAAATTTGAGGTGACGTGGGGATAACCGATGTAGAGAAATGTAATTCGCCAGTGGATGAGTCGTACAGGTTGAGGCAGGATCGACCGGCGGAGAGATAGTATTGGTAGAGGGTAGCTATTGTAGGG
Source organism: Platanthera guangdongensis (assembly GCA_039583875.1). Classification (NCBI taxonomy): domain Eukaryota; kingdom Viridiplantae; phylum Streptophyta; class Magnoliopsida; order Asparagales; family Orchidaceae; genus Platanthera; species Platanthera guangdongensis. The sequence goes on from CM077165.1 coordinate 697,023, forward strand.
CACCATAGGTCGGAGTACGACGAGTGTACACACGAAGAAGAGCTGGTTTAGATGGCAGTGGTTCCACGTGTGGGGTGGGAAGGAGGGGCGGTAACGAAGACGTGACGGGAATGGTAGGATGAGGTATGGGAGGAGAAAGTGGAGAAGGGGAAGGAGAAGGAGAAGAGTGAGACGGTTGGTTTTCGAGGAAAGTGACATCGACCGAGATAACCACTTTGCCACTAATGGGATAATAATAAGCATAACCTTTTTGAGTGCGGCAGTACCTCACGAACATACATTTGGTAGCACAAGGGGCAAATTTATCCGTAGGTGGACCAAGAAAATGGACATAGCAAGCACAGCCAAACATTCCAGGTGTGAGGGTAAATGGAGATTGGGAGGGAAACAGGAGACTAAACGGAGTGGCAAAGTCAAGAACGGAGGAAGGCATGTGGTTGATGAGATGACATGCAGTAGACACAGCGAAATTCCAGAAGACGGTGGGGGACCTGCATTTGAACCACAGCGACCGAGCGACATCAAGAAGATGATAATTCTTTCGCTCGGCCATGCAATTCTGTAGAGGAGTATATCCGCATGATGTTTGATGGAGAATGCCAAACTCAACACATAAATTAGAGAATGTTCGACTCGTATATTCTCGCGCATTATCGGTGTGAAGAATTTTTAAGGAAGAGAAGTGAGTACGAGTTTCAGTGACAAAGTTACGAAATATAGATGTTAGTTCAGTACGATCGCAAAGTAAATATGATCATGTTAAACGTGAATAATTATCAATAAAGGTAACAAAGTATCGGTACCCAAACATACTAGGAATTTTATAAGGTCACCAAATATCAGAATGCAGTAAATATAAAGGAGTATCACTCTGAATACATACAAGACTAAACGAGGTACGATGTTGTTTGCTAAAGATACAAGATTCACAAGTAAACTCATGCAGAGAGATATCCGGAAGAGCTTTCTTGAGAATCTGGAGGGGAGCATACCCAAGGCGACAATACCAATCAACCAAGGACACAGTGGAGAGAACAGAGGGAGGAACGTCCAGAAGATAGAGCCCATTAGACAGCCGCCCCTTACCAATGATATTCTGTGTTTGCCGATCCAACGCAACAAAGGAAGAGGGAGAGAAAATGACACAGCAATCAAGATCCTGAGTAAGACGGCTAACAGATAGCAGATTAAAGGGAGATCCCGGAACATGAAGAAGCGCGGATAAAGAGTGAGTGCATGTAAGAGAGATATTAACAGTGCTGGAGACTGAGGTAGTATCACCATTGGCTACGGTGATGAACTTGGGATGCGTAGACAGCAAGTATTGTGGTGGCTTCTGGGAAGTAATGTGGTGCGTGCCACCAGAATCCACTATCCAGTGGAAGCTCGGGGATAGACAGGATATACATTCATTAGAGATCAATGCCACGGAGCCAGATGAGCGAGCAATCACCCCTTGGAGATGTTGGAGCTGGGTGCGGAGAGCATTAATGTCACTACGAGTGGAGGAGGAAGAATCTGAAGCAGGATCAATGTGCGGAGGCTCGCCATTAGTGGATGCAGCAAGATGGGGAGACAGACCATGTTTGTGATAACAGATGGTCTCAAGATGACCATCCCGACCGCAATAAGTGCATTTAAGGAAGGATTTTCCACTACGTCATTGTCATCAAAACGTGTTGCGACCCCCACGGACTGAAGAGCCATGTGTTGAAGGAACTAGAGTGGATTGCAAGAGAAGGGCCAGAGAGAGAGGTACAGGAGTCTCTGGTGGTGAAGTAACCTTCAGAAGCATAGAGCAAACATCTGATAGAAAGGGAGTTGTAGATGAAGAAAGGATCTGAGCCCGAATACTGTGCAAATGAGAAGGAACATTGGTCATCATCATGGCAATCCTGACTACTACTCTTTGTGCTCGTTGGGCAATTAAATCTGGGGTGGGAGGCTGATGTTGTATCCATGTCTCAACAAGAGTCTTAGCCCTGGCAACAAAATAGGTCATATCACCTGGTATCCCGGGATCAAGGGATTGAAGATCAGTGATGCTGTCAAACAAGTGTTGAAGGCTGTTCTGGCCAGAATAGAGAGAGTGGAGTTCCTCCCACATTGACTTGGTCGTGTCGTGATACATGGCCATCATGTAGGGTTCGATATCCATGGAGTTGAGAAGCCAGGATTGGGCACGACCGCCATCATGAAGCCACTTGTTGGTGGGTGCAGGAGTAGCCTGTATCAGATGATGAAGAAGTCCTTTCGTATGCAACACACGACGAACAGAATGCACTCATTCCACAAAGTTCTGCTTCCCGCGGAGAGAGATGGTGGTAATCCGGAGTTCATCACGAAGTTTAGTGACGGGAGCACTAGAGTCCATGAAGGTAGTAGTAAAGTCCATGGAGAAGTGGTAACCACTAAAGGAGGCGGGAAAGGAGAGAAGTCGGGCGGGCGGGCGGATACAGCGGATAGGTCAGGCGGTCTAGCAGAGACAGCGGTCACAGCGAATAAGCCGGGCAAAATAGAGAGGTCGGACAGGCAGACGGATAGGTCGGGCGGTCTGGTGGAGAAGCTCACGTCAAGCGAGCAGAAGCAGATACAGAAGGCGACGTCAAGCGGCGGGTAGGCAACTTCAAGCAGCGAACAGCGACAGAACCCAGACCGCAACGAATGGACCAGAGATAGAAACCAGACCGCAACGACAAAAGACAGTCGCGAAGATAAGTCGTGGCGGTCTGAGATCGCGGCTAAGAGAATCCTGAGAGAAGAGCGGCAGGCACCGACAAGAAACAGCGGATAGCCGGGCGGCAGAGGGGCTGCAACAAGCAAAGGCAAAGCGGACAATGTTGCGGCTAGAGAGGAGCAAAAGCGGCAGCGACCATGCGCGGAAAGACAACGACCATGAGCAGTAAGAGGGCAATATACTGAGGAGCGCGGTTAGGAGTGCGACAATCAGTCGCGCGGCAAGACAATCGGCAAGTGCTACGGCAAGACAATCGACAAGAGAAAAACAGCAGACCGCGACAAACAGTCGCGTGGCAAGGGAAGACGGGCGACAAGGAGGATTAGACCGCGCGAGGATAGAGCAAGCGGTCCCACAGAGCAGCGGACGGGAGCAACTATAAAAGCTGAGAGAAACAGGGCAGGAGGGTGGAACCGCTAGAGAGAAGAGGAGAGTCGAATAGCAAAAAAAAAGACCGTAGGGGGTTGCGGCTAGAAGGGGGAACAGGCAGGCGGTCAAGAAAAGCTTAACTGCAGGGGGAAATGTTGAAACATGTGCGGAGAGACCCCTTTGGCGTTTGATTACAGTCGTTTGCATTTGTCTTGATCTTAAATGTTTTTGAGCAAGTGCCCAAGCTTGTTAGTCCCGGGGATGATAACTTTATAGCTCTGCCCATCGTTCGTAAAATTGCTTTGGATGCAAGGCAGGTTGAAGAACAAGAAATTGATGTGACGGGCCAAATAGGGGCTGCTTAATTTATCTTGATCGTTCACACTAGTAGCGACAATGATAATGTGAACTGGATGGGCGAAATGTTGTCGTCAATCATTGATCAGAGGGGTCATGTGCTAGTTTCGCCAGGAAGGATGATGGATTTGAATCCAAAAGAATGTGGCGCTTGGGCTAGGGTGATATGCATGAAAATGAGGCGAGAGAGGGGTTGGGTTTAACAAAGGTGATATGGGTGTAGTCGACTTACTTTAGATGTGGTATGCAATTAGGATCAGATTGCGACTTTAGAAATATGAGCAATGGGAAGTAGAGGGTGCGAAAAAGGCAAGAGGAGTAATTAAGGTGGTGTCTGGTCAGTGGGGCCTGTTGAATTTAACAGTGAAAAAACTGGTGGCTGAGGCATACATTGGGCGAATTTTGGGTAAGAATATGAGTTGCTTGGAGTGCAGTTTAGAAATTGTAACAATGGACATAGTTTGGTGGGGGTCGTAGAGAAGGAAAATAATGGGAAGGTTGTCTTATAGCATTTTTGGAAAAGGATATATGGAAGGCGTAGCAAACAAGATTGGAACTATGGGTACGAAAGGGGCAGCAGGCTCCGGTCGTGGAACATGAGTGTCATGGCGAGGAGATCGGCGAGCATGGCATAGAGCCAATCGAGGAGGGCGTCTACTAAGACGGGAGGGTTTGACTGACTTGGTAGAGCAGCTAGGGGCCGCTGGATCCCGACGTCCAAGGTAAGTTGTAGTCGGAGATGGCGATGTCGAGCCAATTGATACGTACAAAGATGGTAGAATTGCACTGGAATAAGAAAAGAAAATACAAACTCACGAGGTAAGCTCACATTTTTGTTATTAAACAGTATTCGTCTAATAACTCCTCGTCAAAACAAGAAAAAGCAAAAGATTGGAAGATTACCGAGGCTCGAACTACATTTCACTATATAGAGGTAAGAAGCTCTATACTTTAATTACCGTAATGCAACATCGCAACTAAAAGATATAGATATGGATATATATATATATATATATATATATATATATATATATATATATATATATATATATATATATATATATATATATATATATATAGAGAGAGAGAGAGAGAGATCATAAATGACCCAAATACTTAATTAAAAGTTGATAACATATAAGCTTGGAGAGAAGGGTTTGGATCTTCTTTAGTCTGAGAGTGTTTGACCAAGGATGCCTATACATTATGAGGGTGTGTATCTGTATAGGACATCTTCTCTATGTACACACCAGTTGATGTCGACCATATACAGGAAAATTGAAACCTGGATGAAGGGAGAAAAGACATTCAGGCTAGAGACTAATTATTACCCTCATATTTGAAGTTATCTATATAAACATATTTCGTTTTAAAAAGACAAGTTGTGTTCTATCTTTTAAAGCATGAAATCATCTCAACCACTTCTAATTAATTGCAAGAAAGAGATCCCCATGATTTTGAACTCAAGATCTATAAGAGGGCAAACTAACCTTTAAAGTACTAGTTACTGGTTTAAGAAAGATAACATTACAATTGCTAGTAAGTCTATTTGGAATGCTTCCACAAACTTTAGTGCATGTTGTTATCGGTTTCCACTATTCGTCGTCGACTATGTTGCGTATTTTTCATTACAAGTTTTTACGTATGTTATTTTGAGTTCTAATGAGCCGAGCCCGTAGTGTTTTATCGTTTTGTGATGCTCTCTTTACTTTTGGGTATTTACACACATGCCACTTTGTAAATCTATAAATAGACCCCTTGGGTCATGTAGGAAATTATGAATGAAATTATAAACTTTCTATTCTTCTCTCTAGTTTTTTCACCTTCCCACATTTCTATGGTTGGAGGAAGGCTCCCCTTCTTCCTCTCTCATTGCATTCTCCACGGGTTGAGCTCTGGTCCCATTGTATCTCCGCCTTCACTGCCGCCACAGACAACGTTATGGATTAGGCCCATAACATCTTGGTATCAAAGCCCTCCTTCCTCTAGCACCACAATTCTTCGCAGTCCGCGGACACTAAAGGACCTCGCCCCATTCCTCTCGAAGTCTCAGGTTTTAACGGGACAACTCGCATGGTCTCCAGTCGAACCGCCCTCGTTCACGTATTACCACTGCTTATTCCTCCTCAGCACGTAAACGTGACTCCCTCTGTCTCCTTTCTATGGATTGACAGTAGCATTCCCCTCACACCCTTTACAGAAGTCGTAGAACCAAAGCCCATCGCAGCCAACATCAGCAGCCGCACCGGGGTCGTCTTCTTCTCGCAGCCACGGGAAACTGTCGAGCTTCTCTAGCATGAAATCAGGTTGCATCCTTCTATCGCGATCTTCCAGAACCTACACTCGACGGAAGCTCCTTCCTCCTCGACAGTGTGCAACCATCGACCTCCTCGACGCACGGAGAGCATCCAACACTCCTTCCATCATCGAGGCCGCTTGTTCGATTGATCCTTCTGTTCGCAACAACTTCATCCTCTGTGCTCGTACCCTGCCTACAGCAACATCGCAGAGCCCTTATCGAGCAAATGCCTTCCTGCCTCTACCAGGACACACGCGCCAAGATGTCATTTCGCCTCCGCCTTTCCTGCATCGAGTCGCACACCACCTTTCCAGATTTTATCATGGGGCACGCCTCCATCACAGCAACACTTCCTTATTTCATTATCGACATCATCAATTTAGTTATTTCATCATGGAGACGAGCGCCAATGAGTAACTTATCCTCCTTTCGATATACCGGTAGTTATTGGATATGTCGGTGTTATATGGCGTCGTGCTCTCGCGGTTCACCGCCAGTATTGACCGCATCTATTTCGACAGCGCACGTCCACTGGTTCCACCAGCGCAGGCGTCCATGTCATTTATGCACCTGACATTTCATATCTGGGCATAGGCTTCCACCTTGCCCACCACCAATTCCACTTGAGCAATCACCACTCCTACCAGCGCCTGCAAAAGCACCACCACTTTATGCAGCTCTTGTTGTTGCACCAAGCCAAGTGGTGGTGCCGCCACAATTTGTGTCGCCTCCAACCGTCCTCGCGGTATCAATCATGCAATCTTCATTTCGGGCATTGGCCCCGCTAACCCCTCTAGCGCCACTCCATCTGGTAACTGCTCCTTAACTGTCGCCACGTTTGCTCGCCTCGGCTCACATACATCACGGTCTTTCGTCACCCTCGACTGTCCACCGAGCACACTCGCCCCATCTCCAGATATGTTCGGTAGACTCTCCCACAACAAGTGCCTCTGCCACGCCAAGTCCTTGCAGATTTTTCTGACATCAGTATGCACGATGATGACCTATCACTCGATGCAGTTGTCGCGGCAACGCGTTATCGGGAGCTGTTTTGGAGGGAAATCAAAGAGCCGGATGATTCACGTCCTGCAAACGCACCAGCCACAAGTAATATAATGATGATTTAATCGTCTACACAGGGAATACGGTTTTGTAGTATCTGACATCCGACATTTCCAACTATTTAAACTTCACGAAAATTCATTATGCGTGTTTTAACACTGTAGAAGGACACAAAAGAGAGAAATAAAAATAAATTTCTCAATTTTACCCTTTAAATACATGTATTTGTACACTTATATAGGATGAGAAAGGGGAGAGGATTCTCATCCTAAGATGTGGGACTAAACTAAATGTTAGACCATATTTCCAGATTTCTCCTTATAATTACTTATGATGTAATTTTCCCTATATATATGGGACTCATCTATTGAATAAGATGATTTAGAAGCCCTAATTAACATGGTATCAGAGTTACTCCTACTCCGCTAGTTTTTTTCCGTAGCCGACTTCCGCAAATCTCTCGATCGACGCTTCCAGATCCGTCTTTCGCTTCCGGTCGCCGGCTCCTGCACCGCCCTCTCTCTCTCTCTCTCTCTCTCTCTCTCTCTCTCTCTTTTCTTGCGACCCGCAGCACCTCTACAACGCCGATCGGCACACGATAATATGTCGGCCGATCGACGCTGGTGCCTCCCCGGACGGGTCTCCGACAGTCCGATTGACCTCAAACTTTGGTAAAAGTTGTGTTGCCTTCCTTATCCTCCCTCTCAAGTTTTGTGAAATTCCAACGGTTGGATGCCTCCAAATCTTCGATCTAGGGTTTTCATTGTGGTCGTGGATCGTGATTCCTAATCCTCCATTGATGTCTGTTCGCTCTTCTTCTCTTTGACGGGGTGCTCTTCTCTTCGCTACCCAATTTTTTTGGCAGTTTGGTTGTTTTTTTGTGTCCATGTCGGAGATTAGTGATTCCAGTACTCTCATGACCCCTGCTGGATCAACTCGGGCTAGTCAAGATCACCTCTATTCGCAACTTAGCACAATCCGTCTTGATGACACCTGTTGAAACCGAGAAATCGGTCTCAGTGGAGTTCAGGGTCCCTTTAAAGGGGTAACCTCACACCTACTGCACTCGGGGGATGTCACGGACCAAAGACTCAGGAAACTTGGAACAGATCCTCGGCTCTAGCGTGGAGGTCACACCTCACACCCAGAAGACATTGGCGATCTTCCCCTCCCTAGTCAATGCTGAGCTAGGTGCCTTGGAGGATGAAGAGAGTGAAAAAGTGATCTTCTCCAAGGCACCCCTAAGGGCTTATTTATAGTTTTCTGGGAATGGCCTGCAAATAACCAACCTCCACTGCTCTGAAAATTACTGAAATGCCCCCGGATTGGCCTGCCAACAGCCAAATCCCGTTGTTCTAAGCGGCTAATTACAGTCCACCAGGGATAGTCCCTCAAGCCGGGCGGACTGGCGGTTAGGCAGGAAGCGGGGGGCGGCCTGGGCGAACAGTCGGCCTGCAAATGGCGACCTGGCGGCCTGCTCGGCGGGCTAGGCGTGCTGAAGCCGGGCGAGCTGCGGCCTGCTGAGCTGGGGCGGCGGTCTGGCGAGCTGAGGTCTGGCGAGACGGCGGTCTGGCGAGCTGAGGCTAGGCGAGACGCTGCCTGCTGCGGTCTACTTGCGGGCTGGGGCGGTCCGCGGGCCTGGGTCTGGGTGACTTTTCAAAAGAGGCAGGGGGAGAAATATTTTCTCCCTCTACTAGTATATTACGCAGGTCCGCCCAAAATTGCCCTCCAGGAGTGCAAAACTCCCAAAAAACGTAAAAACGTGCACTAAGTCTTGTGCCTTGCTTGGGGCCCACTCTTCGCGAATACGGGGTTGTACACAATCCCCGCTCTTTTCGAGGTTGGCAGAAGCTTGGAAAGAAACGTTCAACCCAACGTATTCGCCGAGTGGCCTTCTTAGAGCCGAAAATACTTGGCCTCTCGCAGGGGAGTCAACATGTCATGCCAGCTAATGGGAGCCTGGGTGACGAGACGGGCTTGGGGTAAAAAACACTTAGCCTCCCCGAGGGGTCAACCTGTCAAGCCAGCTAATGGGAGCCTGGATGACGAGACGGCCTCGGGGTAAAAACACTTAACCTCCCGGAGGGGTCAACATGTCATGTCAGCTGATGGGAGCCTGGGTGGCGAGACGCCCTCCGGGTAAAAAACACAACCTCCCGGAGGGGTTAACCTGTCATGCCAGCTGATGGGAGCCTGGGTGGCGAGACCCCTTCCGGGTAAAAAACACTTAACCTCCCGGAGGGGTCAACCTGACATGTCAGCTGATGGGAGTATGGGTGGCGAGACCCCCTCCGGGTAAAAAGAACTGCGCATCCACAAGAGGTACGCCTGCCCTGCCAGCTAGTGAGAGACTAACAGCGGGACCGTCATCGGAGTAAAGGTACTTGGGCTTCCACGAGAGGTACGCCTGCCCTGCCAGCTAGTGAGATCCTGACAGCGGGACCGTCATCGGAGCAAAGGTACTTGGGCTTCCACGAGAGGTACGCCTAGCCGGCCAGCTAGTGAGAGCCTGACAGCGTGACCGTCATCGGAGCAAAGGTACTTGGGCTTCCCCGAGAGGTACGTCTGCCCTGCCAGCTAGTGAGAGCCTGACAGCGGGATTGTCATCGGAGCAGACGTACCTCTCGTGGAAGCCCAAGTACCTTTGCTCCGATGACGGTCCCGCTGTCAGGCTCTCACTAGCTGGCAGGGCAGGCGTACCTCTCGGGGAAGCCCAAGTACCTTTGCTCCGATGACGGTCACGCTGTCAGGCTCTCACTAGCTGGCCGGCTAGGCGTACCTCTCGTGGAAGCCCAAGTACCTTTGCTCCGATGACGGTCTCGCTGTCAGGATCTCACTAGCTGGCAGGGCAGGCGTACCTCTCGTGGAAGCCCAAGTACCTTTACTCCGATGACGGTCCCGCTGTTAGTCTCTCACTAGCTGGCAGGGCAGGCGTACCTCTTGTGGATGCGCAGTTCTTTTTACCCGGAGGGGGTCTCGCCACCCATACTCCCATCAGCTGGCATGTCAGGTTGATAGCAAAAAGAGTGGAGCCTCCCTCCGAGGCACTCTCGACCCTGCCAGCTGGAGTGAGCCTGGTTTGAGGAGATCCTCTTGGAGGTTGGGAGCTGGGCATGTCACCTAAGCTTTTTAATTCCAACATCCTCAAACGGGAAAAAAGGTGGGTTACATAACCCCCCCGACTCAGCTGGTCGGGGGCTGGACTCACTACAACATAAGAAAAATACAGGACTCCGCCGGGGCGAGGCTTCTTCAGGGGGTCTGGGCATGATGGTCGTCATCCTTCCCCTCGGATACCTCCATCTTGCTCAGGCTCTCCATGATCCTCTCCATCTCCTCTGCCTTGGCCAACCTAGAGATGGTGTTGACGGTCGTGACATAACATTGTCTTGTCATCCTGGAGTCTCCCTTGACTCTGACCTGGATCCCTCCTGAGCTGAATTTGAGGCACTGGTGGAACGAAGACGGCACGCAACGGAAGGCGCTGATGAGGGGATTTCCGAAGATGGCGTTGTAACTGCTCGGAGCGTCAACTATGACGAACTGGCAGTTCCTTGAAGTCCCTCCCAATTTCACTTGGAGTCCTACTCCACCTTCAACCTCCTTCCTCTCTCCTGAAAATCCGAACAGGGGTCCGTCTGAGGCCAACACCCTCTTTGGCTCCACCTTCATCTCGTCAAACGCCTTCTTGAAAACGATGTTGACGGAGCTCCCGTTTTCAACCAAGATCCGGGAGACGGTGTAGCCCTCGATGGCCGTCTGGATGACCAGCGCATCGCAGAACGGATCCTCATGATCTGGCATGTCCTTCGACGAGAAGGTGATCTTCTCCTCCTGTGGCGGGGTTTGGGATGTTGAAGCGACGCTCCGTTGGTACATGACATGGAGGCTCGCCTTCCGAGTGGCCTCGATCCCCACTCCACCATGGATCACCGCTATACCGCCTCGGGGTCCGACATCGACCCGGTCCTCACATATGTCATCCCCCCCCCATTCTGGGTGGAACCTCCTCAACCTGCACCGGCGGCTGCGGTTGGGCAGGGCCTCTCGCCCCCCTCACTTCCAGGAACTCGAGGCAGGTAGCCGTGGCGTGCCCCTCCACCTGGTGGATGTCATAGTACGGTAGTGCTCTTTCTCCCCTCTTTTGGCGGGCTCGGCGGTCTCGGCGGTCTCTCCCGTTGCCTCTTCCCCCTTCACCTATTGTTAAGGCTTGTTGTGGTGGGGGTAGGAGCTGTCTTGGGGCTTGCCTCTGGAAGTTGAACCTCCCTTGGCCCCCGTGAAAGTTTTCCCTACCCCGGATGAGAGCTCTTCCGGGACCCTGGGCAGGTCCTCCTTGTTGCCTCCAACGTGGTTCCGGACTCTCCTGTCCCTGGAACCCCTGAGCTCTCTGCTCCTCTCTCCTTCTTCCTTCCTGATGTCTCGAGCCACCTTGCTCCTTCGACTCCATCTCTGTTAGCTTCGCCAACTTCTTGACAAATGTCGGGTTGGCCTCCTCCATGGCTATCTTCTCAGTCGGCCTTTCCATCAAGTCCTCGAAAGAAAGGGGGGCCTTTCGAGTCAGGCTCATCTTGAACAACCCCTCGCGCAACCCCACCGTGAATGTCATCTGGAGGGCATACCCTGGCATCTCTTGGACATCCAGGATCTCCTCTTGGAACCTGTCAACGTAACGGGCCAGCGACTCCTCGGCCCCATGCCTTATCAGGAAGATGGACTCAGGACTCTTCTTCCTCTTCTTGGAGGTGGAGAAGCGAAGCTGAAAGCTCCGGCTCAAGTCCTCGAACTCATAGATCGACCTCGGAGGGAGTTGATGAAACCAGTCACTTGTCTTCTCCTTCAACGTGATCACAAAGAAACGACACTTGAAGGCATCCGTCATCGGCCTGATGGAGACGGCATCCTCGAATCACTGCAGATGCTGGACGGGGACATCCTTCCCGGTATAGTAAGTCATGTCAGGCTCTCTGAACCCCTCGGGAACGGGAGCTGAGATGATCAGCTCGCTGAAGGGTGACCACCTGAGGGGTGGTCTCGCAACCTCTACTCGCGAGACATGCTCGCCTGGAGGGCTAGCACTCGCCGAGCTGGGGAACAACTCTGGGCCGGTGAGGTCTCGCTCAACCCCCTCTCCCATCCTCTCCTTCCCTAGCCGTCTCCCCGGTACGCTTCCTTCTCCCCTTGCTGGGGTCATCTCGCCTATACCCCTGGGAGTCAACTCGTCGAGAAGGGTGGGAGCTAGCTCCTGGGGGGTTGGGGTGGAGCTGAAACCCTGAGGAGCAATGCTTCGCAGCATCTCCCTGATGCCCTGGATGGAGGCCGTGAACTCTTGCCTCCCTACAAAGGGTCCTGAGCTGGGGTGCTCGCCAAGATCATCACTACCTCCCTGACCTCCAGTGATGACACTCTCCCGAGATCTTCTGTATTGGTCACTTTCCACGCTCACCGCACCAAGATGTTGAAACCGAGAAATCGGTCTCTGTGGAGTTCGGGGTCCCTTTAAAGGGGTAACCTCACACCCACTGCACTCGGGGGGATGTCACGGACCAAAGGCTCAGGAAACTTGGAACAGACCCTCGGCTCTAGCGTGGAGGTCTCACCTCACACCCGGAAGACCTTGGCGATCTTCCCCTCCCTAGCCAATGCTGAGCTAGGTGCCTTGGAGGATGAAGAGAGTGAAGAAGTGATCTTCTCCAAGGCACCCCTAAGGGTCTATTTATAGTTTTCTGGGAATGGCCTGCAAATAACCAACCTCCACTGCTCTGAAAAATTACCGAAATGCCCCCGGATTGGCCTGCCAACAGCCAAATCCCGCTGTTCTAAGCGGCTAATTACAGTCCACCAGGGGTAGTCCCTCAAGCCGGGCGGACCGGCGGTTAGGCAGGAAGCGGGGGGCGGCCTGGGCGAATAGGCGGCCTGCAAATGACGACCTGGCGGCCTGCTCGGCGGGCTAGGCATGCTGAAGCCGGGCGAGCTGCGGCCTGCTGAGCTGGGCGGCGGTCTGGCGAGCTGAGGCCTGGCGAGACGGCGGTCTGGCGAGCTGAGGCTAGGCGAGACGCGGTCTGCTGCAGTCTACTTCCGGGCTGGGGCGGTCTGCGGGCCTGGGCCTGGATGACTTTTCAAAAGAGGCCGGGGGAGAGAGAAATATTTCCTCCTCCTACTAGTATATTACGCAGGTCCGCCCAAAATTGGCCTCCAAGAGTGCAAAACTCCCAAAAAACTTAAAAACGTGCACTAAGTCTTGTGCCTTGCTTGGGGTCCACTATTCGCGAATACGGGGTTGTATAACACCAATTATTTGTCTTGGTCTCGCTTTATTACCCTCTCTCTGAAGAGTCGACATCTTTTTGGCCGTCAATAGCCCCTGTTCAATCTTGAAAATAAAATAAAAAAATATTATTTAAATTATTGAGAAAATCAATTTTTATAATGCAGATATCAGAGAGAACTAATATCATTTGTTTTTCTAATCCAGAATAACTCATTCTGAAAGTAGTATGAAAAGTTGTTTGTATTTTTGCTCTCTCTGTATTAACCTGATTTTTCTCTTACACAAATAAATATTTATTAATGTTTATATTGTTTACAAAGTTAAAAAATGGTATAAACCATTGAATTTAATAAGAACATAATTATATATTCTGGAGTGGTGTGGTGGTCGACAAAAACTCTCCAATCTTCAGAAATAATAAAGTTATATTTGAGAGGTACATTGTATCGATGTTCCTAATCAATATTTTTACATAAATGACAAAAATTTTGGATTTTCAAGTCCTCCAACTTTCACTCATGTTTTTCAATAATGCGTTGTGAAGATAATCAATATCATCAAAATAAAGCTGAAAATAATAAACAATATTAATTAATAATTAACTAAAATACACAATTATGTAATAACTAATAACAAAATTACGTACATTTAATTCTTTCCGCGATTGATTTTTAAGGTGTTTATCAACTTTCTTCCATCCAGCATATGTAATTGACACATTATACTTTACAAGAAAACTCATAAAACTCATCAATTTATTTGTGTTAGGCCCGAAAATAATGCGGTCATCATTACTCACAAAAATATTAAGTTTTTTTCCCTCTGACCTAAGTTTATTCAATTCAGTCATTTTAGTGGTCTTTTCTTGACTTTGATGAAGATCTTTTATCAGTCATTTTCTTGTAATAGAAAAACCCTAAAAAAATCATAAACCATCCAAAAATCATAAACAAAATTCATAAATAACTGCAATGATATTGAGGTACTACCACACAATCACATATAAATATATATGTTAGTGCTAATATAGAAGCACAAGGAAGGAGATTCAAGTCACTCAACAAAGCTTTAGTTGGTTAGGCACATGAAATAACAGTTACACACTTTCACGATTTCATATAAATAATTAAATACATAATTAATCTTGCAACATTCAACTTGGTGATCAAGTATAAGAAAGACAATAACATAGTAACATCAATATAGACGATATACAATCTCATGCTCAAAACCATTCAGCCTTTCTTCTAAGATGACATAAAGGAAACAACTTTATAGTACAACACTACAACTAAACAGTGAAATAAAGTACTGACTATTGAGAAAATGAAGAAATGATATACCTAAATGAGAGAAAAATTGGAGGAGCCGTGTGTTTCAGATTTAGGATAGATGTCTGGCACAATCAAACCAACATATGTGATATGTTGAAGAAGAATCACCAAATCCAAGCAAAAGAGCGCAAACTTTCACAAAATCTCCTTTAGGGTTTTTCGCACAAAGCAGCAGCTGGCTGTAAGAAGTAAAATGTCGAGGTAAAAACAAAATGTTACGGCTTATAATTTTAACATAGATAGAATAGACCGCAGTCTATTCTATCCCTGAACTCTAGAATAGACTGTGGTTTTTTAAAAAACTGCATTCTATTCTCAAATAGACGGGTTTTTTTAACAACCGGAGTTTATTCTACCCTAAACCCTAGAATAGACTGCGGTTTTTTAACAACCGCAGTGTATTTTAGGTTTCAGGGTAGAATAGACTGCGGTTGTTAAAAAACTGTTGTCTATTCGAAAATAGACTGCGGTTTTTTAAAACACCGTAGTCTATTCTCCTATTTTTTAAAAAAAAAATTAAGGCATCCAACGCCTTGTTTACAATTGAGTGCTTGGACGCCTAGGCGTCGCCCACGCCTAGGCGAAGCCATGACAAGAATGCTTGAAGCGTTGATGAGATATAGATTTCTTAGCATGGGCAATTGCACTATTGTTGTCACAATACATATCTATGGGATCAACAATGTTAAGAACTATATCTAACTCACCGATGAATTTCTTAATCCATACTACCTCCTTCGCCGCTTTAGAAACAGCAATATACTCGGCCTCTATTATAGAAACGGCAACTATCTCTTGCTTCGAACTCTTATAGCTCATTAAGGCAAAACACAAAACTTGATGGGAATTTGTCATCCCTATCAATTTGGAAGCTAGCATTCATGTAACCCTTTACTACGAGCTCTTATCACCACCATCATTGTTTTAAATGTAGGATGTCGGAGACATGTCGGATTGAGATTTTAGACGTAGGATGTCGGAGACATGTCGAGGACATTTTAAAATATCAGATTCCTAAAAAATATTTGTATTTTAACTTATAGCATGTTATTTTACACTATCGGGAGCTGTTATACCACATTAATGAATCCTTTGGACACTGATTTCACACAGAAATTGAAGAAATTTAAATGAAAGATAATAGGAAAAGAAATGAAGGCGGAGTCAGAACCTTGAAATGGAAGACGCGGAGCACAGACACTGATTTCACACTGTTTTTTTATAATATGTGAGATTGTAAAATATCGGTGATTTTTTAAAATGTTGGTGGCGGCCGACATAGCGGATTTGAACTGAAATGTTGGCCGACATATTGCAAAATGCCATAACCTTTATATTTTCATTATGCAAGTCGTTTTCTGTTCAAACAGGACATATCGGTCTACATATCGGCTGACATTTAAAACAGTGACCACTATAAACCAAGAATACATCTTTAATCCTTCTAAAGTATTTTAGAAAGTTCTTGATTGTCATCCGGTGATTTTCACCAAGATCTGACTAATATATGTTAGTCATGCTCAAAGCAAATGAGACATCAGAATGAGTCCATAAAAATTCGTACATGGTTTATCCAACTGTCAAGACATATGGAATCAACTCATACAGTCCTCCTCTACCTTAGATTTAGGACAATATGTCTTAGAATGACTCGCACCATGAAACATAGGTAAGAACCTTTTCTTAGACACAAGAATGTTGAACTGCTTCAACACCTTATAAGTGTATGGGTCAATCAGAGCAATTTCTTTGATTTATCTCTATAGATCTTAATATCAAGTATATAATTCGTTTCACAAAAATCCTTAATAGAAAAGCACTTCCCTAGCATGTTCTTAACAACTTGTATGATTGGAATGTGATGTAAACTTAAATTTGAGGTTTTCAAAAATCAAATATATTTTTAAGACAAGCTAATATAATTGTTATAAAATAATAATGCAAGTTTGAAAATGGTTTGATGTTTAACCTTAAAAGATATTTTAATTATTGAGCGTTTTAATTTAACTCAAAGGAGGTTGAGAGTACCCAAATCGAGTTCACGTGCGTACTACCGTAACGACGTGTTCCCCAAAATTCATTAATCGTTATTTGCAAAGTTCTTCGGCATCTAATGAATCGAACCGCCGTGAGATCCGTCCAACCACAAGAACATCACAAGCATTAATTTATGAAAATAGACGGAAATTAAAGTAGTGTGAACGTTCGAGGCAAGCTTGTATTAATTAGATAAGATGAATAAACTTAATCCAATATGAAT
Organism: Platanthera guangdongensis; assembly: GCA_039583875.1. Classification (NCBI taxonomy): domain Eukaryota; kingdom Viridiplantae; phylum Streptophyta; class Magnoliopsida; order Asparagales; family Orchidaceae; genus Platanthera; species Platanthera guangdongensis. The sequence continues at coordinate 713,709 of CM077165.1, forward strand.
AGAGCAAGAGGGGTGAGAATACCCAAGTGGAATGAACCCGGTCCAAGCCCAGGCAGCGCTAGGGTGGATCAAGGATGGCTGATCGATGGAGTAGATAGGCAAGGTCATCGTCCTTCAGGAACCACGTACAGAAACTCCCGATCGACTGCGGACAAATGAGTCGACGTCGACGCCAGCCGAAATGGACGTCGGACTCGATGGGGCGGTCGACGACGATACTGGAATCGGTCGGGTGTGGCGGTGAGTCTTTGGCTTCTGGCAACAAGACCGAGAGGAGCCCCTCCTCAGGTTGTAGCGGCGGGACACTTTCCAGCAGCGGAACACTTTGCAGCAACGGATAACTTTGCAGCGGCGGAAAACTTTGCAGCGGCGGAAACGGGACTCGCAGGATGGCGTCGACCGGCAAGTAGCAGGAAACGAGAAATTGGTCTCTTCTTTTTTCCTTCTCTCCCGGTAGGGAGTTTTTAAATGTCACAAAATATCTCTTGTAATATTTTCTTCCAATTACACATTTTGCCAAAAAAAACTAATTTTCCTTTTAATTGAAGCTTTCAGACAATCTTTTGTGGGCTAGGATAGCTGTCAATGTTTGCTCCAAGTCAGTGTCCGGAAGGTTGTCAGGATAGCTGTCAATGTTTGCCCCAAGTCGGTGTCGTCAAACGGTACAACTGCAAGGGTAACTAGGTCTAGAGGTGGGGTGGGAAGGACATATCCTCTTGAGGAGGATCTCCCGTTACTAGGCTTCGGTATGTCTCGATAAGTAACAGGAAAACAAATGTCAGTATTTTGCAAAAGTAGGGGATATTTGCAAAATATTAACAAAGCGGAAACAAAGGTGTGCGTGTGTGTTATCACATAGTCTAGAATCTCTAAGCCTCTACACTAGATATACCAGGCTTCCGCTGCATGGTTCATCCCAAACAAAAGAATGAAGCGAGGGACAGAGGGATCCTGTGACTGCTCCACAAGGACGGATCGTGATCGCTCTGATCCATTTGTAACCCCCCCCCCCAACCTTTGCCCTGACTTGGGTCGGAGGGGATCTTACTTGTCAAAGACGTCCGCTCAGTCCTCCTTAAGGGGTAACAACTCACTCTGCTAAGCACTAGTTGGTCGTCTTGCTCAGCTTGAATCGCAACATTCACATCACATCACAGAGTATTGTGGAAGCATTAACAGGAAACCACAGCAAATATATATAACAATATATATTTAACAAAAATCACAAAAGACTGTAGCCAATGTTTATACATGGAGCCCATAGGCTATACAGTACTACAACTAACAACTCATCTCTCTCTCAACTCTACTTGCTAGTACTCACGTCTCGAAACCCTATAGACGACGGGGGTACCTTTGCTTGAGTAGTCCTATCAGCTGGCGTATCGTCCTGCAGCAGCTGGTCGCAACGGTGTTTCATCTCCTGTGAATGGTTATTTAAATAACTGTTAGTCACAGAGGTAAGTGCAAACAAATCTCCTCCCCGGATCCATATTCTGGATACGAGTTCACGCACCCAACAAAAGTAGATATCTGAAGCATGAGAGAGTTAGTACAACATTTCATAAATAAGCTAGGAGCGACCAAATAGAGGTGAAACATGATATAACTGGACTAGAAGCAACAATATACATCAGTTATAATTTAGGCTCCATTAGCACAGCATCATAGCAGGTATTCACAACCCGTGCAAACATCGCAGGCATTCATAGCCACGTACACATCACAGGCATTCATAGCCGCGTACATATCGCATGCATTCACAGCCGCATACACATCGCAGGCATTCATAGCCGCGTACACATCGCAGGCATTTACAGCCGCGTACACATCGCAGGCATTCACAGCCACGCATCACACCCTATGTCGACATAGTATGGACTGCTTCTTTTCGAGCAGGTTAGCGAGCCACGCGGGCCTCACCGATGTGGCCGTCAATGACAGTGGTCAGTCATGCCACTTCTGGGGGTGGTCGTATTGCACAGCCCCAGGCCCCAACGTATTAATTAATTTGGGCTTGTCTTTTCCCGTCCTAACTATCAGAATTATCAAACCTTTTTTATTTAAGATCTCATCGGACGGTCAACCCGAAGAGCCGAACAATTTCTAATAAAAGCAGGTGCGCGAACAAAATACACAATAATCAATAAAAACTGAAAAATTAAAATGTGTTATTTATGAGGCGACGGAGGTTGCATCAGAATGTCATTCTAATATAAGGAATACGACTATACTCTCATCAATCCTTTTGTAAACATAAGGCTCGTCTTCATTCTTAATAAAATCAAACTCTTTGATTTTTCACATCAAAATGAAGATTCCAACTTCAAGAAGTATGTTTCAGTCCATAAATGAATCTTCGTAACATGCATATTACAATGACATCATGTGGAGATACAAAACCTTTTAGTTGTATCATGTACATATCCTCGAGGAGGTTTCCATCAAGAAAAAATATTTTGATATTCATTTGCAAAATCTTGTAATCATGGTACGCAGCAATAACAAGTAAAATCCTTATGGACATAACAATGGCAACCGGAGAAAAGGTCTCATCAAGTCAATACCATGAATTTTTTAGAAACATTTAGTCATTAATCGCCCTTCAAATGTTTGTACATTCTCATTCGTGTTAGTCTTCTTCTTAAAGACACACTTGCATCATATGAGTCGTATCCCTTCAAGTGATTTCACCAAGGTCCAAAACTGGTTTACATACATGGAGTCCATTTCAGATTTTATGGACTCAAGCCAATTCTTGAAGTCTAGTCTATTCATAGCCTCTTAATAAGTTGCAAGTCCATCATCATGATGCATAAGCAACACATTACCAATTTGAATCATGAGAAATTCATATCTTTCATGCTCAAATCATGATCTATCAAATCTACGTAAGACTGTGTTTTATGAGCAGGCTCTTTAGCTACAACAATTTGTAGTTCTTGCTCATGTTCTATCGTAAGTTCATTCAGTGTTTGTGATTCTTGAACTCATTCAAATTTTATCTTTGTAGTCTATCTAGATATGAATCTCTTCTCCAGAAAAACAATAATCCTTGGACAAACACTTTGCCCTCTGTGTACAACCCTGTATCCGGCGAGTGGTGTCAGCCAGAGTCGGGTCAGCCATTTTAGCGCAGTCCAAGTTCCAGGCGAGTCAAAAGGGGGCCGAATATTTTTGGGGTTGCCCGACTCGCCTGGGTTGGGGGTAGTATAGAAGGGGCGAGTGAAGCAGGTGGGCTCGCACTCGCCCCTGGTATCTCGGCAAGTAGTCGATGAGTGGGGCAGGCCGGGCACACACTCGCCCTGGCCCTTGAGGAGGTAGCGAGTGGAATTTTGTGGACCACTCGCCCAGTGAAGTATTCTTGTCATTCTACTCATGTTGGTCTGCCTATAGTTGTTTGGAACAGCGGAATACGTTATTTGCAGACTGTTTTCAGAAAACTATAAATAGACCCAAATGGGTACCTCAGAAGGCATGCTTACTTGTGTCCTGGTCTTCTTGCGTTTTCTGAGGTATCCTTAGCTCAGCACTTGGCTAAGGAGGGGAAGCGCTCTAAGATCTTCCGGGTGTGTGGTGGGACCTCCGTGCTAGAGCCTTGGGTATGTTCCTTGTGTCAAGTCTTTAAGTTGTTTGGTTTGTAAGAGAGAAGTAAGTGTGTGATCACCCCTTCCCCAAAGGTCGAACTCCACAGAGACCGATTTTCGATTTCAACACTCGGAGTAATTATAGAAATAATACCCATTAATTTTGTTAGGATGCCCCCACAATATAACATTTTTTGATTTGACATCAATTTTGTTAAACATTTGACGTCGTATAAATGTCTCACAACCTCAAATCTTTATGAAAGACGTGCTAGGACACTTCTCAATCTATATCTCATATGGTGTGTTTTGAATCGTTTAGTTGGAATATGATTTTATATAAAAGTAGTTGGCGTATAATATCGTACTCATCATAAAAGTAATTGTCATACAATATCATACTCATCATAGAACCCGAAGCGTATCCCCAAAAGATAACATCCAGATCTACATGACTCATCATAGAATACACCATGTTCAATAAGGGTATGATTTCCCCTCTCAGAAACACCATTATATTATGGTGTCCTAGGTAAAGTGAGTTATCATATAATATCGTACTCTAAGATAATCTTGAAACTCTTGACTCAAGTGTTAGTCACCTTGATCAGATCAAAATATTTTAAAAGTTTTTCTTAGTTTGTTTTGTACCTCGGTCTTGAACTCTTTGAAATTTTCAAATAATTTGAATTTGTATTTCATAAGATACACATATTCATATTTACTGAAACCATCAGTAAATATAATGAAGTAGTAAAAACAGGTATAGCCATTAAACCAATGGGTCTACATGCATCGCTATGTATCACACTCAAAAGATCATTTGTCATCTCATTATAACTAGTGAAAGGGGTTTTAGTCATTTTGCCTAACAAACAGGACTCGTATCTCTTATATGATTCATAATACAAAGAGTCCAATAGTTCATTTTCATGGAATCTGGAAATGTGTTTCTCATTTATATGGCTCAAACAACAATGTCAAAGGTACGTAGTATAAGAGTTATTTGTTTTTAATCTTTTAGTATCATTAATATTATAGAAGGGCTAGCCCAAGTTCAAAACATAAATAGCATTAAACATTTTTGTCATTCCAAAACAAATATCATTCAAGTAAATAGAGCAACAATTGTTCTTTATAATGAATGAAAATTTTTTAATCTTCAAACAAAAAATAGATATAATATTTCAGGTAATAGCATGTACAAAATAGCAGTTCTCTAACTCTATTGTAAGTCCAGTATGCAAATATAGATGATAAGTCCATACAGCAACGACAGCAACTCTTGTTTCATTTCTAACTCGTAATTCTACCTCGCCATGAGCCAACATTCTTCACATTCTTAGTTCCTGCATGTTTACACAAATATGAAAATTACATCTGATACTCAATACCCAAAATGAAGAAATAGAAAAATTGACTTTTATAACAAAGATACCTGACGTGGAAGTCATACTTTCTTTCTTCTTTTGCAAATCATCGATATAAAGAGGATAATTCCTCCTCAAGTTCCCTGTCTTGCCAAAATGGTGACAATTTCCTTCTTTAGCTAGTCATTTTTTTCTTTTCAGTGTAGAAGATATGGAATTAAAGTTAGATTTAGATCCAATATTAGCCTTCTTGAACCTTTTAGCCTTGGTCATACTTTTATACACCATCAATATGGGGCTAGTGGGCTTGGCTTTCTTCAAATTGATTTCGGCAGTTCTAAACATGCCTAAGAGCTCGGGTAGCGATTTGTCAATTTTATTCATATTGTAATTCAAGACAAATTGCTTATAACTGTCTGACAACGATTGCAGGATCAAGTCAGAGGCCAACTCTTAGCCCATCAGTAAGCTCAGTCTGTGTAGGTTCTCTATATACTCAATCATTTGAGTACATGAGTTGTCACCGGGTCACAAGTTCTCATCTTATACTGAAACAACACCTTTGACATGTCGTACCTCTCTTATCAAGCTTGCCCTTGAAACTTTTTCTTCTGATGCTCGACTATCTCATAACCACGCGTGTTCTCATGTTGCTTCTGAATGTCATAGTTCATGGTTGCAAGCATGAGGCATTTAACGTACAAGGAGTCATCCTGATACTTCTTATTAGCATCTTTATCTGCACAAGAGGCAAATCTGAGTGGCTCTTTAGGGGGATCTTCCTCTAAGACATAAAGCTTACGTCCTTGTTTGAGGATAATCATCAAATTCTTATACCAGTCTAGGAAATTTGTCTCACTGAGTTTGTCTATCTCAAGGACCAATCGTAGAGACAAGGTGTGATGTGTATTTTTTTGTCATGGATATTCTAGAAAAGTATGAAAAAAATATTTTTGTACTATATTTCAAAATATATTTTTATTTTAATAAAAACTTTTATTAAAACACTCTCACTATTTTCTTTAAATTAATAACTCGGAATATTAATTTAAAGCGTTTAAGCGAGGGGTCTCTAATGAGACAAGATTCGTATTTCACCTCAATCATGAATCAGTTTTAACTGATCACACATAATGAGGCAATTTAGGTAAAAAACTTTTGTCAATTGCATCATTATGTAACTCTTGTATTGCCGGTGAATAACCATTATTCGCATCAATCATATGATGTATGTCAACCATATGTCTCTAGGCACTCAACTGTTGAGGACATCTAGTTCAGTTAAACCCAAAGTCGACAGTAGAATATCACAATTATCTACTCGCACCCCGCCAAGAAAGATTGATGCACCTTGCTTTCACAAGTTTGCACGTTATCGATCAAGGAAGGAAGAGTATCATTCATCGGAAGGCATCTGAACACTTAATATTTTTTTATAAAAATGATTAACTTTTAATCATGCATATGTTTAAACATTTTTAAACAAAAAAAGATGATTAATAATTAATCATACATTTATTTAAATCATTTAAATATAGTGTATGTGATTAATGCTTAATTAAGTGCTCATTTAAACCATTTAAATAAGATAATAAAAAACTATACCATTTACATTGCAGATATAAAAACAATCACATCGAAATATAAAGTGCTCATGACAGGGTTGCGCGCCTGGAGGGGTCTTAGGAGCATAGCCCTTGCGGGGTTCGGGCAGCGCCCTAAAACCTAGACCAAAACACCACCATTTTTCATAGAAAATTCATCAATATTTGATGTTCCAACACTAAATTTGATGCTTCAGAACTATTCTAAATCATGAGATTTACACGCACATATATTTCAAATTCATCTTCCCTTAAACAGCGGACATGCTCGTCTATCTATATAACAATGAACGGATATGTACAAAGATAAACGGTTACTGCAAGAAGGGGAAAACGATTTCTGAAAAAGAGGTTTTGCAGCCTGCTCTGATACCATAGTTGGGTTTCAAGGGCATCAAATACGCAATGCAAATATAAAAAGAGTGGTGTTACGGGCACACCTATAACGGCTATGTGCACACCACTAAACCCAAATAATCCCACCTAAAGAGGTATAATATATCCCTCTATGGACAGTCCAACCCGCGTTTCTTTTCTGAAGCATTATGAAGCATTCGCGATCTAGGGCTGCCGCCGACCCTCCCGATTCCGCCGCTCGCCGCCGCTCCCCGCCGTCGGAAAACACCGCCCTTTCCCCTAAATCGAAGCCTGCTAGAGGTGAGCTTCCTCCTCCCCAAGTTATTGTACTGTTTCAGAGCCTATTGCAGCCGCCCGCCTGGAGCATTCCGGCCAGTCAACGGAGAGGTAAGGCTTCAGTTTTTTTTAGCGGTGTTTTGATCCGTTTCAGTTTTTTTTAGCGGTGTTTTGATCCATTTGTTAGACAATTGATGGTAACATGTAAAGGGGGTTATTCCTTTTTATGTTGTTGAGGTTGTTTTCAGATTGAAGTATTCATGGGCAGTCGATTTGGGGTTTTGGTGCTCCTTGTTCTTTGGTATATCTAGGGTTGCCGCCCGCTCTGTATAGGTTGAAATGAATCAAGAGCACACATTATCGTTAATGAGTGACTCATATAAATGTGGTCAAGTTGACGTTGGATTGCATTTTGTGACCGACATTATATTTCATACAAAAGCTGAATTGATTGATTGGTCTCGCAATATCGCCAAGGGATTGGGTTTTGTTATTGTCGTTCACAGAGCGGACAAGCGTGATGGTAGGCCTAAGCCGAGAATTTTTCTGGGTTGCGATAGAGGAGGTTGTCCGCGTGTTCATTCAAATAGAGTGAAGAAAAATTTAAGGAAAACTAGTTCAAAACGATGTGGATGTCCGTTCTCTTTATTGGGCCAAAAAAATGTAAGTGCCGATGAGTTTGGTGGAAGTTAAGTGTGGAATGCATAATCATTCTTTTGTTCACCTAGAGGCTCACAGTTATGCATGTCGATTGAATGAAAATGAACGAAAGACTGTTGAGGAGATGTACGCATCCAGTGTGAAGCCTAGGAAAATACTCACCACTTTAAAGAAACAAAATCCTTCAAATACTTCGGTTATGAGAACCATTTATAATGAGAAAATGAAATTGTACAAGAAAGAGTTGAATGGTAATACTCCTATCCAATTTTTGTATAAATGTATTAGAGATGCGGGATACACAAGCTATAATCATGTCGACAGTGTTAGTTATGCTTTGGATAGTTTATTCTTCGCTCATCCGACTTCAATTCAATTGAGCAATATGTTTTCAGACGTTTTAATCATGGATTTCACCTATAAAACTAATCGTTACAGATTACCTTTACTTTCCATTGTTGGTCTCACATCCACAAAATTGACATTTTTTCTGCATTTGCATTTATATCAAGTGAAGATGAAGGTAGCTACAGATGGGCCTTGGATTGTTTTAAAAGTATATTTAATTCGAAGTCTACGCCATGTGTGTTGCTTGTTGACAGGGAGATAGCATTGATGAATGCTATAAAGGATGTCTTTTCGGGTGCAAAAATTATATTATGTCAAGTGCATATTAGCTGCAACATATTAGCTCATTGCAAGAAATTTTTCAAAAATGGAAAAGAGTGTGAAAGCTTTTTGATTGAATGGCAAAAATTAGTTAACTTGCCAACATTACATGATTACAACAAATGTTTGATATGGGTGAAAATTGGTTACAGGTGCGAAAAGACCTTGCAAAGGAAATGGAAAGTTACGAGTTTTTGTACAATACACTATTTGGAAATGTGAGAAGGGCCGAACTTCTATCATCCTTGGATTGTGTTGCAGTACCGGCTCCACTGGACAAATGGATGACAATGTCGGACATGGGATTAGTGATCGCATCGTGCTATAATGTGGCAGTTGTTCATTACTCCAAGTTTTAATCTTTTACATTTCTACCTTTACATTCTGCGACTCCTGCGATCCGAAAGACTATATTTATTGGATTTGTGAATGATAATCACTTCATTCAATTATTGGTGCGGGAGGATTGCCCCTTACCTCCAATAATCAGTACATGGCGGAGATATCATGCTACCATTGCGGAAATGTGGGACTTGAATTACAATGCAAGAATTAGAGAGGTCGTTAGCAAAGAACAAGTCGAAGAAATTATTAATTTGACAGAAACATGACAAGGTATGCTTAATTTTGAATTATTAGTCAAATTTACGCTGTTAAATATAACTAGTAATTGTCATATTAATGTTTTTGGTGCAGATAAATGAGCTTTAAAGGTTGAGTGGATAATCAACATTACTACTTATCATCGAATGATGTCTAGGTAAAAATTTGAAATTTTAAAATTATATTTTAATTCGAACATACTCTCATGTTTTATAATTTTACTTTGATGCAGGATGAGGGAATGGACGTTGTTTGGAAGATTTTGTAATTTTAGATTTTTAAAAATATATTACATTTGACTACAGTCAAATTCTTATTTTGGATTTGATTAGATTTCCTTTTGATTATTAGTGTATTTTGGACTGTTTAACATTATATATTGATATGTCAACATGCTCTTTTGGAAATTTCTTAATGTCTTAGTGCAAATGGCTATTCTTTATAAATGGTGTGTCCATAGCCAATTGATGTGTACATAGCTGAAATGGGTTGTCCATAAATTTTGGCTGTCTATGGCCAAAATTGGTGTGCCCATAACACCACTCTATAAAAAACCTTCAATAGGATCCATGCAAAACACACTAAATCAAGAAGAAAGTATATACCTGCGTCGAAATTATATTTCAAGAAGAAGATTGGCGTTTGAGTCCAAAAGCAGAATAGTGTCCGCATCCCTAGAGGTATACACACGAACGTTGGAAACACCATGCAGTCCGTCCAACGAACTTGGGATGGAAGACGATCAATTTTCTCTCTTTTGAAATCTAGTTCCGATTTGGAAGAGATGCGTTCTTGATGATTTTACGGCATGAAGAACTATGAATCAAGTCATGGTCCTTTAGGATAAGTTGACATATTTATAGGCACAAACCCGTACGCGAAGTTTGGGATACACACGCTCTTGGCACGCGGGTGTATGTCCCAAAAGTCACGTCAATTCATACAGATACGACTGCTCGTGACCCTGGAATGAAAACCACACACAAACCCTTGTCAAACGGGCATGTGCCTCAGGTCATGTGTCTTGAATACCATGCAGCATATCACATATATTCATTCAGAACTTTATTTCACAAACCAACACAATCAAGCACTCCAATTCCCTCACGTTCTTATGTGCGACCTTTTAAGCTCGTATTACATTAGAAGTATGACTAAATCCTTGACTAAATTCAAATCATAAGATTCAAACAGTTACGGAGAGCTCATCACCCCCTCCATGTGATGACCAAAGTCTCTATAGAAATCGCAGTATAGTTCTTGATCTCGCTTGGTCTAGTTTGGCTTGAGAGGAGGTCTACTAAACCCAGTTTCTTTTGAAGAATTTGGACTACCTCCTCCATGGGTAGAATGAGTTCGATATACTCCTCTTGGGAGTTATCGTACTGCGTGGGGTGAACCCATGATGATGGATCAACTGGAGGGGGGGTTATTGCATGTTTCCCCGAGGGGAGAGAGGTCGTTGGGGCCTTATTTGTTGAAATTGACGTTGAGGGAGATGCATATGATGAATTGATGATGACCAAAATTCCTTCCACGTTGTGATGCAGGTGGGATGAACTCTGGGTGAGGCCTCGAATGTCGCTGAGAAGCAATTGGAAGTTAGGAAGAAAAAGTTCATCTCTGCTTCATCTGGATTAGTTGATTGAGAGAGGAAACTAAATTTGGATTGGTTGCCTCCCCTCTATAAAATGGTTAGCTATATCGATCAGCTCCTGATAGAATCTAAGTGGCTTCTGGCTCACCTCAAATTTAAAGAGGTCTTCTTGAAGGCAGTAGACAAGAACAACTTGATACATTGACAAATCCACGTCGTGAATCCCTAAAATCTCTTCTTGGAATCTGTTCACGAAGTAGGTCAAGGTTCCAGTGGCACCCTGCTTAATCTAGAAAAAGGCATAAATGTCACTTTTCCTATTCCTCGGGGCGGCGAACCTCAAAAGAACATCCGTCTGAAGGTCGCCAAAGGAATTCGCCGACTTGAATGGCAATTTGTAGAACCACTCCCTTGCTTTGCCATTGAATATGGTAGCAAGCAGTTTGCATCGAATTCTGTCAGTTAGAGTCCTCGTGGAGATTGTAGACTCAAAGGCCTGCAGGTGATAGGAAGGATCCTCTCTCCCGATGAACCGGAGGAGATGAGGTTCTTTGAATCTGTTTGGGATAGATTATGATCAGGGAAGGGATCCTCTTCCTAGACGGGAGGGTATCCATAGTATTCTTGGAAATTTGGCATTTTGGACGAACCGGTCGTCACGACTGTCCTAAAGAAGTCGCGACAAGTGGCAGCGAACTCATCATCTTGAGCCTGCATGGGTGATGAGGGTCATTGGTGCGGGAGAACGGTCAAGGAGGGTTGCGAATCCCCCGGGATGAATTGTTACCTGCTGAGATATCCTTTGGGTGACGACTTGCATCATCATATTGAGCTTTTGCTCGAACTTGTCTCTTCTGATCACTCCCCTGAGTCGGGGCAGCAATCTTCGAGCGAACACCCTTGGTGTTTGCGGTTGTCCATGATAAACTGTTGTTTTCTGGACTAACGCGAATCTAAAGATCGTGTGTTCGTTCTGTTGTGATCTATTTTGCTCCCACAACTTTACGCTTTGTAAACAGAGAAGTGGACAGGGATACTGTAAGTGGTTGTCTTCTTCAAGGTCGTTGTAGACTAGCTGAGCAGGGAAAGAGAGGATGTTATCAGAGACGAGACCAGACTTTGTTGTGGGTGATTTTATTGATCACCGAGAAATGGTTACAAAAGAGAGGTCGCCAGAGGAAGGAGTTCGCAGCACCTAGAAGGTCACAAGATAGTATTTGCACCATGCTCTAGCTGGGTTTCAGGATCCCTTTCAAGGTACTGTTCACCCTTATTTATTCTAATGGAAGTCTGCCCGAATGATCAGGTAGAATAAAAACAGGTTGCCCAGGTTAAAGGGGAAACAAGAAAAGATGAGAGATAATATAGTGTGAAGATGGCCTAAAAGGCTAGACCGCATAAACACTACATCAGTGTTCGCGCAAGCATAGGCAAAGAAGAACTGCATTGGTAAATAGAATTAAATTAATAGCAAGATCGAGCGGGCTCGTATCAAATATGAGGGCCCGAGCTGACACCACAATCTTGACCGCCCAGACAGCTGAGGAAACTAGAGCTGTTGGTTCAGGCAAACTACAAATGTGTGACCGCCCTGGCTACTGAAGAAGAAGACAATCTGGCTTGCCAATAAAAAAATGAGGATCTGGGCGGCCTGCCAAAAATTATCCGCACGGACTATCGTGATGCAGATTTGGAACTCCATTGCAGTCGCAGGATTTCGGGTAAACAAATCTAACATGGCATCGATGCGCAACATTTACAATCTTGAGCCTATCTATAGAATATACACTCTTTAGTGCGTAAATCATCAAAATATAATAAGTTCTTAGTTATAAACATATAATATGGAGATCTTGAGTGATTCAAGATGATAAATGGGCAAATGGGTGATTCATTTATGGAAATCTTGCAGTTTATAAATTTAGAATTCTTGTTGCTTAACAATCAATCACTTTGCCCGCAGTTTAATGCTGCTTTGGACATTCTGGTCTCTAGCTTGGTCAGTTTGCTGCAGTAATTATAGTGAATGTAATATTTCTGGTATTATTTGGTTTTTCAAAGTTTATGATGTTTATGTTACCGAAATCCAGAAGATCCCTAAACAGTGCTTAAATCAAATCGAAATTTATTAAATGGGATCGAAATTTCACCAAGATCCAAATATTTCAAAGCCAAAAAAAACACAATCAATTATTCTAACATTTTGAAAGTAAATTTAACAGAGATTATCAACTTCATACCTTGCTTTCTAAGGATGTTTGAGAGATAAGGATCGGATGACACGCCAACATAATCCCCCTTGCAATCCTCACTATGCAAGTAAATTCTTCTGGGCACCTTCATCCCCATGAAGGGCAACGGATTTTCCGGCAACTTTTCCCCTCTTGCGCTCCCATCCGACTCCATTCCGGGAATTTCCAGCGGCGAGTCGGCAGCCTCTTGGCCTCCGTCGAGGTTTTGTGAAACCTGCTTTACCTTCGCTTAGCACGAAGCAAAGAATGTTACGTCCGACGGTCGTCTTTTCCAGCGGCGAGTCGGCAGGCTCTTGTACACCTTAAAATCTCACAATTTGTTTTTGGGGATTGTTATCCGCAAATCTATTTTGGTTATTCGCAAATTTTTACTAATCGCAGATCCAAATGGACTCAGAATTATTATTCGCAGATAAAATTGTTATTCGCAAATCATTTAAAAAAACAAAAAAATAAACAGTTCATAATATCCTATACAACACTATAGGAATGAATCATTAAGTATATTGATATAGTTAAACAGTCAAGAGTGGATCATAAGTTACAATAAAATATCTATTTTCAAATAAAATACTAGTCCCTTTGTTGCAACAGATATTTGAGCTCCTCCACAAAAAGTGATATCAGAGCTCCTCTACAAAAGTAATATCCCAGCAAAAACTAAAATCAATATCTGTTGTCATTTCTGTCATGAAGTGCCTTCAGCTTCTCATTTATTTCAGGTCATATATTTCCTGCATTATTAGTCAATGCAAATGTTCTCAAAATTTCCTAACAAGCAGAAATCATACGAATTAAGCAGAAATCATACAAAAAATGTCAAAGCAGTCATCATACCCGATTAAAACCCAAAATTCAAAAGCAAAATGAAGCACCTTCCATGTTGAACAACAATGTAAATGGTAAATTTCCCTGTTGAACAGCAATGTAAATCAACCTGACAACATATAGATTGAGAAATACTCAAAAAGCAAGAACCATATCATACCTCAAAACTAGTAGTTCTCGAGATTAACTATTTCACTTTTCGTATCCTCAAGCGAGTGAGAAACATCAATTCTTGAAATGTATGTAGCTTCCCACTGCCCAGCAATCGGATCATGAAACCTTTTCCACGGTGAGACGATACGTGGCAAAGGACACCCATCACGAAGTATCAAGTGTACAAAATGATTACCATCTACGAAGCCCATGCATACAAGTCGCGGCATTACCGGGGGGCCAGAATTTAATGGTAGAAAAGTGAGGTTTTGGAGTGTAGACAACTGAACTAGTGCTATGTTGTAGCAGGATGCCACCACAATCCTCATATCTGGCATAGACATCCATTTCTCTTTCGGTGCCGGGATTTGGAAACAATCAAGAGATCCCAACAAATATGTGTATCTCGACATGCCAAAAATAGTTTGATAAAGGGTCTCCTTCGTACAAAGTTCCCTACTCAAGTCCAACCGAAATCTGGACTGAAGAAGTCCAGATTCTGGACTTCTTCAAAGTCCAGAAATCTAGACTGAAGAAGTTCAGATTCTGGACTTCTTCAGTCTAGCAATCTGGACTGAAGAAGTCCAGATTTCTGGACTTCTTCAAAGTCCAGAAATCTGGACTGAAGAAGTCCAGATTCTGGACTTCTTCAGTCCAGCAATCTGGACTGAAGAAGTCCAGATTTCTGGACTTCTTCAAAGTCCAAAAATCTGGACTTCTTCAAAGTCCAAAAATCTGGACTGAAGAAGTCCAGATTCGGGACTTCTTCAGTCCAGCAATCTGGACTGAAGAAGTCCAGATTTCTGGACTTCTCTAAAGTCCACAAAACTGAACTGAAGAAGTCTTCTTCAGTCCAGAAAAAAAAAAGAAAGAAGACCTAGGCAGGGCGCGCGGGATCGCGACGGAGCAGGGCGCGCGGGATCGCGACGGAGCAGGGCGCGCGGGATCGCGACGGAGCAGGGCGCGCGAGATCGCGACAGAGCAGGGCGCGCGGGATCGGGACGGAGCAGGGCGCGGGATCAGGACGGAGCAGGGCGGGATCGCGGGATCGGGACGGAGCAGCCGGGACGGAGAAGACCTAGGCGGGATCGGGAGGGAGAGCGAGATTTCGCCCGTGGTCGGCTGATTTGTGAATAGAGAGCGAGATTTTAAATTGAAAACTTAAAGGTAAAAATCGGGTGAATTTGTGGTCTGCGAATAACCAAAATAGGTCTGCGGATAACAATCGCCTTTTTTTAAGTCTTTTCAAAATACGTCTTCTACGTACAAAAAGTGTTCAACACGAAAGTTGTAGATATCGACAATATTTACATCTTTCGTGCTGATCACTTTTCCTAAAAATGCATGTACAATGCTTACTTTGGAAATATGCCCAGGTTTTGCGCCTTTTTGAAATATGTCTTGTACATGCAATTTCAGGAAAAATGTTCAACAAGAAAGTTGTAGATCTCGTCGATATCTACAACTTTTGTGTTAAACGCTTTTCCTAAAATTACATGTACAAGACGTATTTCGAAAAGGCGCGAAAAATTGAGCGATTTTGGGGTGCGACTAACCAATTACGGGTTGCGGTTAACAATCATTTTTTTATTTGTGTCAGTATTGTTATTTCTTATGTTTGTGGGAGGCAATTAGGTCTTTTTGTCGGCTAGAGTTTGGCTTTATTACGTGAGAGTGTGAGATAGAGGTTACATTGAATTTTCGATCTATGTCGTGAGGTGTTCGGTCGCAACGGGAATTCTTCCCTTGCACCGTTCAAGGAGTCCGTCTTAAGATTTCATTTATCTTATGCAAGTAATCTTACTTGTTCGATTGTGTGTTGTGTTGTGTTGTGTGCTTGATTATTGTTCTAGATGTGAGCAGGTAAGGTTCTGGAGCTATTTTTGGAAGTGAAAATCACGGTGAAGAAGAGGCAACGACGGTGACAAGGAAGGAGGCGCAACAAGGTATCAGAGCTAGCGGCGTTCGCGGGATGTCGGTGTCGGACGCTACACGATACAAAGAGCAGAGCAATAAAATGGACACCCTCAAGCAAAATCATGATGATTTGGCCCGCACTGTAACGCCCCGAAACTCAAAGGAGCAAAGGGGGACGTTTTGGGCCAGTTTTGGTTTCTGGCTGAAGGCACACGGCCTGGGACACGGGCGTGTCCCAGGGCGTGTCAAGCGTGTGTCGACACTTAGCCGTGAAGTCGTCAAGTTATTCTCGACGATTCGTCGAGAATGGGCACACGGCCTGCGACACGGGCGTGTCGCAGGGCGTGTCGACCCGTGTCGACACTTAGCCGTGAAATCGTCGAGTTATACTCGACGATTCGTCGAGAATGGGCACACGGCCTGCGACACGGGCGTGTCGCAGGGCGTGTCGACCCGTGTCGACGGTCGTCCCGGGGAGTCGTCGAGATTCACTCGACGATCGTTGAGACAAGGCACACGGCCTAGGACACGGGCGTGTCCAAGGCCGTGTCATCGAGTCGTCGATCTCCACTCGACGAAATGTCCCGTGTACACGGCCTGGGGGCCCAGGCGTGTCAAAGTGACACGGGCAAGGACACTGGCGTGTCCTAGTACCCGTGCAGTGCTCGGGTTGGAAACGGGGGAAAAATCATGGGGTACACGGTCGGCTACACGGCCGTGTCAGCTGGAACACGGGCGTGTCAGCTCGAACACGGGCGTGTTCGATACCCGTGTGCGTGTCCAGGAGATTCGATTTTGACGGAGAATGCGGCACACGGCCCTGGACACGGGCGTGTGCCAGGCCGTGTTCGGTCCAGATTGGGCATTTCAGCCCCGAATCAAAGCCGTTCGTTTCCTTGATTGAAGATCCAATGGCTGGGGGTTGTTCCTGGGAGGATATACCCGGGAGTTGACTTGAAATCCATCATTTTTCTTACCTTTTCATCTCTCCAAACCCTTGGAGAAAGAAGAGCTAAGGCAAGAGGAAGAGGAGCTAGATCCGCCATTGGAGGAGCTTCGGAGCTCCGAATCGCAAGCCGACTCCGGATCCACGGAGGCAACGCAAGTGCGGTGATTTCTATCCGATTACTTTTCAATGGCGCCAAAGAGGAACGCAAGGGTAACGATCCTCATCTTGAGCACTAGTAGCTCTCTTTCTTAGCATAGGAAGCCCGCTCTCGCGAGTTTGCGGAGAGTTGGAGGCGTTCCTTCGGGTAGATATGTAAAGTCCCCGTTGTTTAGAGTCCGTATGCGAGAACGGACATAGGCATTTTGGTTGAAGCCTACCCGGACATGTTAGTCCGGATCGGTGATGTTGCATTGCATAAGGCCGGAGAAGACTCTGTGCTATTGGTTGTTTTCGAGTTTTCTACGCGGTAGATTGCAGCAGGGAGCCTTGGGGACTAACCCAAAGGTGCACCCGGAAAACTGGGCGGATACGAGATCTTGCCAACTTGGAGGCCTGAGAGCCAACTCGAACATAACTGAGTTATGTGACTTGCGGTAGAATGGGACTCGGTGAAAGTTTGACCCGCGCAAATGTCTTAAATTGTCGTTGCGAAGTGAGCACGGGTTAGATGGAGTCGTACCCGCTTTATGTCGTCCGGTTAGAGTGACCTAAGGTTACGTGGAACTCGCCGTTGGCATAAATGGGGGTCTTCGGTGGTCAATGGCTTAAATTGACGTGATCAATACCATGAAGACGAATTGCTCATAGGTTTGGCCGTCTTAGTGGCGGTGGTGAGTCCGGAATGTTAATGGCTTTAATTGACGTGACATCGACCGGATCACCGAGAATGTGCCCTGAGTGCACGGGGCGTGTGGCCTTACGAGCCAACGTCTGTGATGTTATGGCTATGGTTTTATATTACTCGCTTATGTTAAGGAAATGCAGGGAAGGAGCATCGCCGCCCCGAGTTGGGGGCGAGATCGTTATAATTTGGTCAGCATTGCTGACCGTTGCCTTGTTTTGCCACCGTGCGGTGGATTGTTGCTTGCAGGTGCAGCTGGACCAAGCGGTCAATAGCGGGCTAAAGCCCTTTTTGCGAAGCTGGCCCTCGAAGGCCCAAGTAAAAGTGTTTACTGCTTTATTCATGTATGACCGGCCTGCGTGCCGTGGTTTGTAAAACATGTAATTTTCAAGTGAAACACTTTGTAAGGCCTTAAGGCCGATTTTGGGTATTTTGTTATAACATTCCTATTACCATGTTAGTGGACATTCGTGCTCTAATGCTGGGTTCTTGTTTACAACTTATATAAACTGCTTCCGCTAGAATGCTCTGTGTAGGACGTTGAGATTGGTTGAATGATTTTCATACGTAACCACCCGGTCTGTCTGTGGTATATGGCGTCGGGCCCCGGCCGGACCTACTGCTATATACTATGCGACGGATAGGGGGTGTTACAATTTGGTATCAGACTACTGGTTTTGGTCGGCCTTAAGCTGAATTCGTGGACGAATTCTTTTTAAGGGGTGGTGAGCACATTGTGTGTGTCATCGTTATAACGGTAAAAGAACCCATGAATGTCCACTTAGGAATGAAAATACTCGTGTTTGAGGAACCTGCGTGTTCCTATAATTGTTGTTCGCAATTTTATTTGGTCGCTTACCGGTGTTTTGTACCACTATAGGTGACTGGAAGCGGTGCTGGACAGCCTGAATGTCCGGTTTCTGAGGAGCATAGTGCACCCAGTGAGGTGTTTGAGCCTCCTCCTTCGTATGAAACCGTTAGAAGGATCGTAGAAGCGGTGTTTACTGTGGCGGGTGCACAGCTAGCAGGAAATGTACAACCCTGCGCCCCTGTTGTGGCTTCAACGCCGGTGGGCGCGATGCAGCAGATGACCTTTGGTAGACCATTGGGGCAGCAGCTGAATATGCATTTAGTGCAGGGAGCGCACACGGTTGAGGAATATTTGCAAGCTTTTCTTATGATAAGTCGCTACCCATACTTTGAGTCGGATAATGAGCAAGCTACAGTCGATAGATTCTATAATGGCCTACGCGCCGAGTTACGAGTCCTACTGCTAGGACCAAAGTTATTGGGATTCCGAGCCTTGGTGGAATCAGCTAGATCATTGGAGGCAGAGTTGAGGAAGACCCTCCTGATGCCAGCGACCATGGTATCGAACTATACAAACCCCATAAGAGCTGCATCCAGCAGAATGCTGGAGAAAGGGGTTATGAAATCGACTAGTAAAGTTACTTACACTTGTTATACTTGTGGAAAGAAAGGGCACTTTGCCCGAGACTGTTGGAATGGTGCTCGGAAGGGTAAGAAACCTATGTCAGGAGCAGTCAAGGATGTCAGTGCAAAGGAAACGGCATTCAAAGTGCCGAACACCTCGAAGTCTGTATATCGAAAATGGTGTAAGAAGCATAGGACTTCGGGTCAAGCTCATTCTGGTGCTTCTGGGACGACTACGGGTCAGACCCCGGGCACATGTTTCAACTGTGGCGAGCCGGGGCATTATGCTCGTGAGTGCCTAAAGCCCTGGAGGAAGCACGCCGTCGTGACGACATGTATGGTTTAAAGATAGTTTTGCTTTAAATACTTGTCACTCTTGTGCATGTTAGCTTAGAACTACTAGTGTTAAGCCTTGTTATGACTTTCTTTATCTGCGAGAGCACCGTTCGTTTAGGGAGCTTCGCGTTCCTTTATTAGGAATTATATTGTGCGTCGGAGTACCTCCTTCGATGGTAAAAGACGAATTGGATGCGTTATAGTCCAATGGTGCTCATTGTGCGCGGGTAGACGTTGTTGCGCTTAGTTTTGGATTGGGAATCAGGAGTTCGACGTTATTTTTGGTATGGACTGGCTCTCGGAGCAGCAAGCCAATATAGATGCGGTAGCAAGGAAGTCAAGCCGGGAGCAAGTCGTGAGATGACCTTTACGGGCTCGAAGAGGTCGAGCAAGATGTTGGCGTTTGCTCTTCAGGTGGTGAAGGCGGTTCGTGCCGGAGCAGAACTGTTCTTTACACTAGTGGAGGTTGCAAAGCCGAAGCCCGCGATGGATTGTATTTCAGTGGTATCGGAATACCCTGATGTGTTCCCCGCAGATCTTCCTGGAGCCCCGCCTCAACGGGAGATAGATTTTACTATCGAGCTAGTGCCAGGTGCAAAGCCTGTGTCACGATCTCCGTATCGGCTGGCGCCTAAGGAAATGGCGGAGCTGAAAGCTCAACTGCAAGAGTTGTTGGAGCAAGGGTATGCGCGTCCAAGTCCTTCTCCTTGGAGCGCACCGACCCTCTTTATTAAGAAGAAGGATGAAGGTTGAGGCTGCGTATTAATTATCGAGAGGTCAACAAGTTGACGGAAAAGAGCAAGTACCCAATCCCAAGGATCGATGATCTTTGTGATCAGTTGGTAGGGTCAACGATGTACTCTAAATAGATAAGGGAGAGTGATACCCCTAAGATAACGTTCAGTACAGGACACGGGCGCTACGAGGTTACGGTCATGCCATTTGGGCTGACTAATGCGCCGTCAGTATTCATGGATTTTATGAACAGGACGTTCAGGGAGTACTTGGACCATTTCGTGATCGTCTTCATCGACGATATTTTGGTGGACTCGCAAAGTGAGGAAGATCACTTCAAGCATCTTCATTTGGTGTTGGAGACGCTAAGGAGAAACCAGTTGTATGCCAAGTTCTCGAAATGCGAGTTTTGGCTATCCTCAGTAGCGTTCCTCGGGCATATAGTGAGTGGAGAGGGTATTGCGGTGGATCCGGCGAAGATTGTTGCGATACGAGAGTGGCCTGAGCTGGCTACGGTAGCGGAAGTCCGGAGTTTACTGGAGCTTGCCGGCTACTATAGGCGCTTCATGGATAGCGGTACCTCTCACTACTTTGACGAGGAAGGAGCATAAGTTCTTTTGGACGCCGGAGTGCGCGCGAGCTTTTGAGGAGTGATAATGTCGGTTGACTACGACGCCTGTGCTGACTTCGCCAAGTGGAACCGAAGGCAATGAGATTTTAATGATGCGTAGGGCAGCGTTTTGGGTTGCGCGCTACTGCAACACGGAAGCATAATAGCGTATGGACGTGAGTTTTGCCTCGAAGCTATGGAGGCATAATTCTATACGGTGTGAAAGTGGATCTCTACGCCGGTCACAAGAGCGTGAAGCATCTGGTTGATCAGAAGGATCCGAATATACGACAGCGTAGATGGATGGAGTTCTTGGGAGACTATACATTCAAGATCCACTACGCGCCTGATAAAGGGAATGCGGTTGCTGACGCGGTGAGTCGCCAAGCCCCAGCTCGAGCCAATTGGCTATCGGTGCAAGATGAGCGGTTGGTGCGAGAGTTGGTGGCGTTGGGGATCGTTTGTATGGACAAGCAATCAAGTGCTGAAGCAGTTCATGGTAGAGGCCCTGGATGAGTCAAATTCTCAATTCGTCATGGAGGACGTATTGCTTTAGGAAGACGGTCGTCTGTGCGTCCCAAGCATGGGCAATTTGCAGGTGGAGTTGTTGTACGAGGCACACCATACCAAGTACTCGATTCACCCGGGGAGCACGAAGATGTACCGCGACGTCAAGAAGCTGTTTTGGTGGCCGGGTTTGAAGAAGGATGTGGCGCTATACGTAGCGAAGTGCCAAACCTGCGCCTTGGTAAAAGCGGAGTGCCAAAAGCCGGGAGGATTTCTTAAGTCCTTGCCTATTCCGGAGTGGAAATTCGACGACATCTCTATGGACTTTGTGCATGGTTTGCCAAGGTCGCAGAAGGGGAACGACGCCATTTGGGTGGTAGTCGATCGATTAACGGAGGTGTCGCACTTTATTCCGTATAGGAAGGATGATCCGGTGGAGAAGCTGGCGAAGCTTTATGTGGATAATATAGTACAGCTTCATGGTGTGCCCCGCAGCATCGTGAGTGACCGTGATGGGCGGTTCACGTCCAATGATTGGAGGCTGGTGCAGCAAATGTTGGGAACAAAGCTGAAGTTTAGCACAGCCTTCCATCCGCAAACGGATGGGCAGACCGAGAGGGTCAATAGAACGATGGAAGACATGCTCCGCATGTGTGTCTTGGATTTTGGAAAGCAATGGGAAGACCACCTTTATTTAGTGGAGTTCGCATACAACAACAGCTACCAAGCAAGTATTCAGATGGCGCCTTTCGAGGCTCTATATGGTAGAAGATGTCGCACGCCGTTGTCTTGGTTAGAAACGGGCGAGTCAAAGTTGTATAAGCGATCAGAAGTGGAGGATGCTACTTCCTTGGTAAGAACCATTCGGGAGAGGTTGCTCGTCGCTCAGGACCGGCAAGCAAAGTACTATAATGCCAAGCACAGGAACGTGGAGTTCGCTGTGGGCGATTATGTATACTTAAAGATCAAGCCGTTCAAGGGTGTCTCGCGGGTGCGACGATTAAAAGTTAAGCCCGAGGTACCTTGGACCGTTCAAGGTTCTGGAGCGAGTTGGAGAAGCGGCCTATAGGTTGAAGCTTTCAATGGAGCTAAGTGGTTTACACGATGTATTCCACATTTCGGTGCTTCGGAAGGCGGTGCAAGAGCCTACGCAAGTGATCGCGGCCGATCAAGTGTCGGTGGATAGTGGGCTAACAACGAAGGTCAAGCCCGTGCGGATCGAGGACTCAGAGGTCAAGCGGCTACGCAATAAAGAGATCAGGATGGTCAAGGTCCGATGGGACAATTGCGGTCGTGAGGAGCTCTCTTGGGAGCGAGAGCAGACTATGCTTGACGAGTATCCGGAGTTGTTCCGCTCAGGTACAAATGTTGTTTTTGTATATCTTTCCTTTATGTAATTTCGTGGGCGAAATTCTTTTAAGAGGGGGAGAGTTGTAACGCCCCGAAACTCAAAGGAGCAAAGGGGGACGTTTTGGGCCAGTTTTGGTTTCTGGCTGAAGGCACATGGCCTGGGACACGGGCGTGTCCCAGGGCGTGTCAAGCGTGTGTCGACACTTAGCCGCGAAGTCGTCAAGTTATTCTCGACGATTCGTCGAGAATGGGCACACGGCCTGCGACACGGGCGTGTCGCAGGGCGTGTCGACCCGTGTCGACACTTAGCCGTGAAATCGTCGAGTTATACTCGACGATTCGTCGAGAATGGGCACACGGCCTGCGACACGGGCGTGTCGCAGGGCGTATCGACCCGTGTCGACGGTCGTCCCGGGGAGTCGTCGAGATTCACTCGACGATCGTCGAGACAAGGCACACGGCCTAGGACACGGGCGTGTCCAAGGCCGTGTCATCGAGTCGTCGATCTCCACTCGACGAAATGTCCCGTGTACACGGCCTGGGGGCCCAGGCGTGTCAAAGTGACACGGGCAAGGACACGGGCGTGTCCTAGTACCCGTGCAGTGCTCGGGTTGGAAACGGGGGAAAAATCATGGGGTACACGGCCGGCTACACGGCCGTGTCAGCTGGAACACGGGCGTGTCAGCTCGAACACGGGCGTGTTCGATACCCGTGTGCGTGTCCAGGAGATTCTATTTTGACGGCGAATGCGGCAAACGGCCCTGGACACGGGCGTGTGCCAGGCCGTGTTCGGTCCAGATTGGGCATTTCAGCCCCGAATCAAAGCCGTTCGTTTCCTTGATTGAAGATCCAATGGCTGGGGTTGTTCCTGGGAGGATATACCCGGGAGTTGACTTGAAATCCATCATTTTTCTTACCTTTTCATCTCTCCAAACCCTTGGAGAAAGAAGAGCTAAGGCAAGAGGAAGAGGAGCTAGATCCGCCATTGGAGGAGCTTCGGAGCTCCGAATCGCAAGCCGACTCCGGATCCACGGAGGCAACGCAAGTGCGGTGATTTCTATCCGATTACTTTTCAATGGCGCCAAAGAGGAACGCAAGGGTAACGATCCTCATCTTGAGCACTAGTAGCTCTCTTTCTTAGCATAGGAAGCCCGCTCTCGCGAGTTTGCGGAGAGTTGGAGGCGTTCCTTCGGGTAGATATGTAAAGTCCCCGTTGTTTAGAGTCCGTATGCGAGAACGGATATATGCATTTTGGTTGAAGCCTACCCGGACATGTTAGTCCTGATCGGTGATGTTGCATTGCATAAGGCCGGAGAAGACTCCGTGCTATTGGTTGTTTTCGAGTTTTCTACGCGGTAGATTGCAGCAGGGAGCCTTGGGGACTAACCCAAAGGTGCACCCGGAAAACTGGGCGGATACGAGATCTTGCCAACTTGGAGGCCTGAGAGCCAACTCGAACATAACTGAGTTATGTGACTTGCGGTAGAATGGGACTCGGTGAAAGTTTGACCCGCGCAAATGGCTTAAATTGTCGTTGCGAAGTGAGCACGGGTTAGATGGAGCCGTACCCGCTTTATGTCGTCCGGTTAGAGCGACCTAAGGTTACGTGGAACTCGCCGTTGGCATAAATGGGGGTCTTCGGTGGTCAATGACTTAAATTGACGTGACCAATACCATGAAGATGAATTGCTCATAGGTTTGGCCGTCTTAGTGGCGGTGGTGAGTCCGGAATGTTAATGGCTTTAATTGACGTGACATCGACCGGATCACCGAGAATGTGCCCTGAGTGCACGGGGCGTGTGGCCTTACGAGCCAACGTCTGTGATGTTATGGCTATGGTTTTATATTACTCGCTTATGTTAAGGAAATGCAGGGAAGGAGCATCGCCGCCCCGAGTTGGGGGCGAGATCGTTATAATTTGGTCAGCATTGCTGACCGTTGCCTTGTTTTGCCACCGTGCGGTGGATTGTTGCTTGCAGGTGCAGCTGGACCAAGCGGTCAATAGCGGGCTAAAGCCCTTTTTGCGAAGCTGGCCCTCGAAGGCCCAAGTAGAAGTGTTTACTGCTTTATTCATGTATGACCGACCTGCGTGCCGTGGTTTGTAAAACATGTAATTTTCAAGTGAAACACTTTGTAAGGCCTTAAGGCCGATTTTGGGTATTTTGTTATAACATTCCTATTACCATGTTAGTGGACATTCGTGCTCTAATGCTGGGTTCTTGTTTACAACTTATATAAACTGCTTCCGCTAGAATGCTCTGTGTAGGACGTTGAGATTGGTTGAATAGTTTCCATACGTAACCACCCGGTCTGTCTGTGGTATATGGCGTCGGGCCCCGGCCGGACCTACTGCTATATACTATGCGACGGATAGGGGGTGTTACACGCACGGTCCAAACCTTGAATGAAGACCTCCGCACCCTGCTGGCGGCCTGGAAGTCAGAGAGGTTCGGCGATCATCGGGGAGGGGGGTTCTCTCCGTTAAGTCAGTCTAAAGCTCCGGCCTCATCTCAGTTAATCACTCGATTTCCCCGATTAGATTTCCCCAAATTTTCTGGAGAGGGGCTGATGGAATGGATATATAAGTGCGATCAATTTTTCGACATCGAGGAGACCCCGGAGGACATGAAGGTTCGAATGGCGTCGATGCACATGGAGGGAAAAGCATTGTACTGGCATCAAACCTACATGAAGTCTCGGCTCACACGACAATGGCCGACATGTGAAGACTACTGTCAAGCATTGCATAGTCGCTTTAGGTCGGCGTATAGCGACGATCCTATGGGTGAATTAAAAAATTTATGGCAGCAGGGGTCAGTGCAAAACAACCTCGACGAGTTCGACTTGCTCCTGCATCGAGTAGAACCGCCAGAAGCACACATCATCAGTTTTTGCCTTGCCGGATTGCGAGATGAGATACAATTCATGGTTCGTATGTTTCATCCCACATCGTTAAGGGAGGTATTTTTGTTGGCCCGCCTTCATGAACCGCAGCTCTCGGTCCGCGGTATGAACAATAGCAGTTTACAAAAGGAGGAGTAGCCCTGCAAAGTTGCAGATCGGTCACTCACCCAACACCTTAACACCATCGGGTTCTGTCAGCACCGATCAGGGACAAACAACTCCACTGGAGCTCGCAAGTTGACGTCGTCGGAGATGGACGACAAACGAAAGAAGGGATTGTGCTTTTGGTGTGATCAAAATTATGCCCCGGGCCACAAATGCCCCAACCGCCGACAAGCATATGTGTTGGAAGTGTTGGTATAGGCAGTCGAGGAGGATGCCGGAGTGGACGATGTGGACGACACTCTAGACATGGGAGGGGAGGAGGAGGTTCAGCAAACGCCACAAGTCTCGGTGAACGCCCTCACGGGTATTACACACTACAATATCATGCGGGTGACGGCCTCGCATCAAGGCCAGCACATTCAAGTATTAATTGACTCGGGTAGCACGCATAATTTCTTGGACAAGGAGGCGGCTCATCGACTTCAATGCAGCCTAGTTCCCATCACGCCATTTTCAGGGGCAGTGGCCAATGGGAAAACTATCTCTAGCTCGCACAAGATTAACGAATTTCGGTGGGTAATGCAAGGAGTGGATTCACCTCAGACATGCTGATTTTACCCCTTGGGGGATGTGACGTAGTATTGGGCATACAATGGTTGATGACGCTGGGGATGGTGAATTGGGATTTCTGTAATCTGCGGATGGAGTTCACCAGCGGGGGCAAAAAAATCAGTCTACGGAGAGCACAACAAGGCAATGTGTATTGGGACAAAGGGAAAAAAATTCAAAAATTGTTGACCAAAGAGTGGCAGCTCAACATGTTAGCGTTATGTGAAATTCATGCGGAAACTCGCCATCAGGAAGGGGCGGACCAGGAGGGAGTCTCCCACGAGTTTCAGGTTTGGAAAGTCAGAGGGGCCGCACCTAACCCGACCGAGCAGCAACTGCTACAAAGACTGTTTGTAACGCCCCCGAATTTTCGGCTATTATTTAAGTCCTCGTTTGGCGTTACGTTGGCGCATTCCCGGCTCGTGCCGTTGTTAGAGTACCTCGTTAGGTGTTCTTAGAGGTTATAGCCTGTTGTATGGTTTCCCCAGCTAGTCGGTGTCTGTTTTGGAGGCCCGGCTGAGCCTCTTAGGGAATCCCTGTACTGTGGCTTCGGGCGAGGTTTGCCCAAGTGTGTGGTCATCGGAGGTTGTGTCCGACTCCGCCGATGTTTTCGTAGCCCGAGTGTTTAGCTACGGTGCGGATTTGTTCGGAATCCGAGAGCGTTAGTTTTCGCGCCTTTTCGACGGTCGCTAGTTAGCAAGCCGTCATATGTGCGAGCATAATTTCATGTTTGCGCATTTAGGGCATAGCGCGTGTTGTAGACATGCAAGATTTTAATAAATTGCGTGTGCGTGCCTGCGGTCATGTGTATTTAAGTGTATGTATAAATATATATATATATATATGTGTATTTATGTGTATGTATAAATATATATGTGTGTGTGTGGTGTGTATATATAAATATAGGAATAAATGTATAAGTATATATATATATATATATATATATATATATATATATATATATATATATATATATATATATAACCGGGTTTTAGGTTTAGGATTCCCCCAACTCAACCCGTCGGTTGCGTGGAACCCGTGCGGAAGAAGGAAACCAGAGGAGGTGCCCCGCACCGCTCCGACCGCCTGCGCTCCGCCCCGATCCGCCCGAAACCTTTGTTTGAGGCCGGATCCGCACTCCTCTAGGCTAGACCTTCGATCCAAGGTAATTTTTTTGGGATTCCACCGTGTTTTTTTTTCGGAACCGAGAGTTGCGACCGGCCTTCTCCCAAGCTTGATCGCTCGGTTTTGTCTTCGTTCAGGTTTTCCCCGGTGGTTGCTGTGGCCGGTCCTGTTGAGAAGAGTGTTGTCGGCCGAAGTCCTTCGAGGTCCAGGCAAGTGCACCCTTGCCAAAGTAAATCCGTTCCTTGTCTTGTTTGCTTGATTTCTGAAAATTTATTTTCTGCATATATAGCCTTTTTTTTACTTGGTTGCATATGGAAATCGGTACAAACCTCGCATTCATTGCTTGTTTATTGTCAATGCGTTGTCCCCCCCCCTTTTTTTTTGTCATCCCTGCAAATACATGGGGGTGCTATTGGGCTGATTTCCCTTTATTATTTATGCCCCGATCGGATATAACTCGAGAGCCCCCGGTAGTAAGTTTGTTCGCTACATGGGGTATTTAATTGGTTGCGGTCTTCCTTGGGTGTATGCCTTTGCTAAGGCTTGTTTTTAATTAGTCGCATGAATATTTTTAGCTTGCTCCGTAGTTGCTCCGAAGGCGGATTTGTGTCAAAATCACCTAAATCTCATGTTTGTCTAGTGTTATTTCCCCGATTTGCATGTAATGTCGAATCCCCGTGCGTTTGTGCGGTATCAAACCCCTAAATTTACGCGTATATGTGTTGTTGGTGAACTAATCGTGCATGTGTTGTATAAATTCTCTTGTGCGTGTGAGGTATCAAACCACTCAGTTACAGTTAGTATTGTGTTACGCTCTTTCACTCGTATTAAGCCGCTTGAATGAACAAATTAGGGGTTTAGTTCGTTGGTACTTATAAAATTCGTAGGCGTAAGACCTCTTGATGCTGAAGTTTAGCCCAAGATAATGGCTTGCAATACAGTATTATCGAGTGTTTAACTCTCTGTAGTGCCTTGTGTACTCAAGTTGAATATAATTGCGAGGTTAGGTGCGGGTCTAGTTAACCAACGTCGTCAGCCAAGTCTCCTAGGCGGGTTACTCTAGATGTTTAGGGTTCAGTGTTGACTTCATGGTGGTTCATGGGACTACCAGGAAGGGGTTTTTTCCCGAGTCACTTAGTGCTGGAGTTGGATGTGGTTTTGAGGTGGGTCGGACCGATGCCGCCACCCTTGTTTTACTTCTTGTCTTATTAAGACAATGTGAGCTGTTTGGTTGAGTTGGACCGATGCCACCACCACAGCACCTTGAGATGTTTAGGCCCGTTAGACGTGGTTGGACCGTTGCCACCAGTCTAGGCCTGTGTTTCTGATTTCTTTTGTCCATCTCCAGTATTAGGTGACTCTTTCTGCTCTAGCTTTATACCTGGATTTATTATTTTGCTAATCCTTCCTGCAGAGATTTGATAGGCTTGACCTCACCCGTGCACTTGGTGCACCCCTTTTTGCTCACTCATGGAGAGTATTCCTCATTCACTTGTTTACTTTAGCTCTTACCTGTTTCACTTCTTTCTTATGCTTCTGTTCATTTCCATATTTATATATTGCTTTGCTGAGGCGTTCTTTTCTTTGAATGCCTCAGGTACAGGTTTATA
Organism: Platanthera guangdongensis; assembly: GCA_039583875.1. Lineage (NCBI taxonomy): Eukaryota > Viridiplantae > Streptophyta > Magnoliopsida > Asparagales > Orchidaceae > Platanthera > Platanthera guangdongensis. Next base: position 742,697 of record CM077165.1, read on the forward strand.
GCCGACTGTGCGGCTAGGGTTCTTCTGGAGGTTGCTAGTGCTATAGCTGTTGCTGAGTTTTCTTTTCCTCACTCCTGGGAGGTAGTTCCCTTAGACTTGTAGTACAGATATACCTACTCACCAGTGGGTTCGTGTCAGTTGTTGGCGCCCACTGGTGGTTTCTCTTTTAGATGCTTTGTACTTTGCTTATGCTGCTATATTTCCTGTTTTGGAGTTTATTCAACTTGCTTCTGGGATGATTTATGTTAGGTTGCTAGTTATTTTAAAACCTATAAAAGAAAATAACTATTATATCAAAATATAGGCATCATGTTTTCCTTTCTAAAGAGCTTAATCACTATTTTCAAACCGCGTAAAAAAGGGTATTTCCTATATATGATATATAAATTAAATCTAGGGTTTTGCATAGCCTTAGGCGTCCCCTGGGGACGCGTAAGCACTCTCTTAGGATGCTAAAAATGAATAAAGTATTTTCCGCTACGTATAAGTATAATTTTGAAAAGGTGGACTAGTTGATCCACGAAAGCGAGGGATACGGCCTCAAAAATATAATTGGTTTTCACATCATTCAAGTTTTGAACTTTCTTAGTCTTAGCAGTTAGTGGTTGCCTGAGCGTCGACAGTTATCCCCTGGCCGACGTGGCATCACAACGCGCGTTTTCTTCTACTCTGATACTTCTAAAATTTCGGAGAAAATGCTGGTTGTGACACTGTTGGACAACTTCAAGGATTTATTTGTTGAACCGTAAGGGTTACCGCCCAGAACAGAACAAGACCACCACATCGTGTTGAAGGATGACGACGACAATATCAACCTACGGCCTTATCGGTACCCGCCTATGAAAAAATCAGAAATCGAGAGACTCATCGGGGAGATGCTGCACATCGGAGTGATTCGACATAGTTGCAGTCTCTTCGCATCACCGGTAGTGGTCGTGAAAAAGAAAGATAGGACTTGGCGGCTCTGCGTGGACTACCGGCAACTGAATCAAACACAATCAAGCATAAATTTCCAATTTCACTCATAGAGGAATTGATCGACGAGTTGCATGGAGCCCTGTATTTCTCGAAACTTGATCTACGAGCCGGTTATCATCAAGTGCGTATGACGGATACCGATATTCAAAAGACAGCCTTCTGTACCCCCAAGGCCATTATGGATTCTTGGCGATTCTCTTTGGGTTGACCAAACGCACTATTGACATTTCAAAGCTTAATGAACCACATTTTCCAAGGTCAACTCAGAAAGTTCATCTTATTTTTTTGACGAGATTTTAATTTTCAACTCATCATGGGAACTCCACATGGAGCACCTAGCATTCACATTCAACACGCTACGCCATCATGAATTAGTGTTATAGCGCAGCAAATGTGATTTTGGATAGACGTAAATCCATTACTTGGGGCATATTATATCCAGACAGGGCATGTCTACGGACCCGTCCAAGATACAAGCGACGTTGGAATGGTCGACGCCCACATCCATCAAAAAATTCAAAGGTTTCTTGGGCCTTACCGGTTATTATCGTCGGTTCATTCAAGGTTATGGAATGATTGCCCAACCACTTACGACAATTCTCAAAGGTCGATCATTCACATGGACAGACGCAATGGAGAAAGCATTCCATAGGTTGAAGCAAGCGGTCATCAACCCGCCGGTACTACAACTCCCAGATTTTCAGCTCCCTTTTGTTATCGAGACGGACGCAGCGGATACTGGCGTTGGTGTCGTGTTGTTGCAAAAAGAACGACCCATTGCGTTCCTTAGCAAGGCGTTGGGGCCAAAGAATACGGGACTCTCTACATACGAGAAGGAATTATTAGCAATTGTGTTGGTCGTTCAAAAATGGCGACACTACTTGCTCGAATGTTCATTCACTATATGCACGGACCATCACATCTTAAAGTTCATGTTGGAACAAAAACTCGCAACACCAGCGCCGCAGCGATACTTGTCTAAATTGATGGGATACGACTTCACGGTTCAGTACAAGCGGGGACGAGAGAACGACTGTGCCGACGCTCTGTCACATATGCATGAACCACCAGGTGTCGTATTAAATACTCTTGCCACCATTCATTCTGTCACTATGCAAATGGTTCGGAATTCCTGGGAACAGGATGCTAATCTACAAAGGATTATTAATGCCAAGGAAAACAATGAAGAGACCTTCCCTAAGTATGGCTGGTCCTATGGAATGGGAAACTGGTAATCGGAAAGGACTCGACTTGCCGAACTCGGTTGCTGGATCTATACCATGCCGGCTCGTTGGGCGGCCATTCCGGCATTACGGCTACGTACAAACGCATGAAGAGTGTCTTTTATTGGAAGGGAATGAAAACGGACATTTACAACTTTATCCAACAATGCACGACTTGTCAACAATGTAAGGCGGACAACCAACGCCCAATATGGTTACTTCAACTGCTATCGATTCCGGAAAGAATTTGGCAAGATGTATCCATGGACTTTATTGATGGGCTTCTGATGAGTCATGACAAATCAACTATCTTGGTAGTCGTAGATCGATTGAGCAAGCAAGCACACTTTACGGTCATCCATCATCCATATACTGTTGAGGTAGTGGCTCGTACATTCTTGGATACTATTGTTCGTTTGCATGGGCTGCTGACGCCAATAGTTAGTGATCGGGACACGATGTTCCTTTGCGACTTTTGGCAAAAACTATTTCGGGTTCTCCAAGTTCAACATCACATGTCTACAGCATATCATCCGCAATCTGATGGGCAAACGGAAGTGGTGAACTGTTGCGTGGAGAGCTACCTGTGATGTATGGCTTCGAGAAACCCAGGGATTGGGTTGAATGGCTTCCTCTCGCGGAATGGTGGTACGACACTGCATATTAGAGCGCTATCCAAATGACGCCATACGAAGTGGTGTATGGTCAAGAACCCGCGGCTTTTCCTATGTATGTCGACGGGTCCGCCAAGATTGAAGTCGTGGATCGGTCATTGGCGGCACGAGACCGAGTCATGAAACTACTAAAACTCAACTTGGCACAAGCTCAAGAAAGGATGAAAATGCTAGCCGATAAAAAGCGGCGGGAGCATACGCTGGAGATGGCGGATTTTGGTTGGTGCGGCTTCAACCGTACCGACAAGTTAGCCTTTGTGAGCACCGCCAACAAAAATTATCACCTCGAATTTTTGGGCCTTTTCGGTACTCGAGCGGGTGGGGGCGGTAGCATACAAGCTGGAGCTTCCAAAGGACACCCGAATTCACCATACATTTCGCATTTCACAGATGCAGAAGTACAAAGGACCCCTTGCCGGCCTCATTCAACTTTACCAACTTCTGTGAACAGGGCCGTGAATTTACTAGTGGAGCCTGCAGCCATTTTGGACAGACGTTTCATCAACATGGAGGGACTTGTTGGCACCCAACTACTTATTCAATGGGATAATGCACCGAAGGAGGAACAAATTTGGGAGGATCTCTGGGGACTGCGTCAAAGATGTCCGGAGTTTGTTCCATGAGGACAAGGAACGTTTGATGGGGAAGGTTTTGTTACGTCCCAACGGGCGTGGTCCTTTTTTATTTGTGTCAGTATTGTTATTTCTTATGTTTGTGGGCGACAGTTAGGTCTTTTTGTCTGCTAGGGCTTGGCTTTATTGCCTGAGGGCGTGAGATAGATGTTATGTTGAATTTTTGATCTATATTGTGAGGTGTTTGGCTGCCACAGGAATTCTTCCCCTGCACCATTCAAGGAGTCAGTTCAGGCCGAGCCTTAAGATTCCATTTATCTTATACAAGTAATCTTCCCTATTCGATTGTGTGTTGTGTTGTCTACTGGATTATTGTTCTGGATGTGAGCAGGTAAGGTTTTGCAGGTATTTTTGGAAGTGAATATCACGGTGAAGAACCGGCAACGGCGGTGACAAGGAAGGAGGCACAACAAAGAATTGACCCATCATTTCCTGCACAACAAGGAATAGATCGAGAGCGAACTGGCTTAAACCAGAATCAAGAAGGCGGTCCACATTGCTGCCAAATGGATGCATCATCTTCTAGAAAATTTGAAGCCTTCTCTTCTACTAGAATCTTTTTTTATATTTGTTGCGAGATGCCCGGTCTTTTCCCGGTCATGAGAAATCAGACCACTTTAGTCAGGAATCGGACCACTTTAGTCCGGAATCAGACCTCTTTAGTCTGGAATCGGACCGCATTAGTACATAATCGAACCGCATTAGTCCGGAATCGGACCGAACACACAAAAAAGTCAAAATGAACCGTAACAAATGTCAAGAGGCTTTTTTACGTGAAAAATCCAGAAATGGTGAAAAATCACGTTCCTAGAGCTGTGTCGAACCAAAATCCACTCGCTTCTTGGAGTTTTATAGAGTTTGATTTGATCCTAGAGGAAGACAGACTGATACTCAGTTGAATGTGAAAAAAATGAGAAAAAATGGCTAAGTCCTCGGAGCATCCATGGAAGCATTCTGGCCTTGGAATGTTGTTGAGCTTGCGAAACCTAGGTGAAAGCATTCCGGCTGGAAAATTCTCTAAGTACGCGGAGCTTATGAAGGGAGCACTCTCGTTGATGCGGAACCTTGATGGGAGCGCTCTCAAGAAGGCGGTTGACGTACTTGGGACGTGTTGAACTTAGCGTAAGGAAGAGAGCAGAGAGAATTCCTGAGCGGAGAATCGGCCTAAGTACACGATCTTGCTGAAAAACCTCAGAGCTCTCTCTTGCCTCTGGAGTTGCTTGTCTTCAAATGAATGTTTGGGGGACATATTTATAGTTTTTTGGAGGGTCGCGGTTGTAATTGCGTCGGGGATTGATTTGTGGTGGCAAATGACGTTGCTCCGTTTCGATCACCTCGATCACCATTTTTGTCAAAATGACGAGAGTGCCCCCCGGGAAATTCGTGCGACCCGGACAAGGTGCCCAGAGGCGGCAGGGGAGGAGGTGACCAGAGACGGAGGGGGTCACCGACAGCGGCAGCGACCGTTGTCGGCGGGACCGCGACCCTAAGGCCGCACGGGCGGGTCGTGTGTGGCCATGCAGGGGCACGACACAGCGGTCGCGCTGTTCGGACGCGTGCGGCCGCACGAGGGCGCGACACAGCTTGTGGCCACAAGGGGGTGCGACTCTACAGTCGTGCGTGCTGGCCGCGTGCAGCCGAACGGGTGCAGTCGCGCGGGCCGCGCGCGCAGGCTGTGCGGGCCGTGGTGGCGCGCGATGGCTACGTGCTCCTACATGCAGGAAGGGCATGCCAGCGCAGCCCTGTCGTGCACGTGCGTAGTTTTGGCTTCTTCGTTGGGGGCTTCCGGGGCTTTTGGCTTTGATGCATGTGATCGGTCCGGTCGAGCCCATGCGTACTTGGTCTACATCTTGCTGGTTTGACTTAGAAATTTCAAGGGGAACCCATCAAATACCCCCAAAGTTTTCAAGTCATGATCCGTGAAGTGATGAGAGCTGAAATTTTCAAGCTCGATCATTCTGCCTTGAGCCCATGGACTCGAGATCATTTCATACGTGTCAATTTTGTTTGCAGTGTGAAATACCCCCTTGGTTGGGCCTTGATATGAGTGCTCACACCTTGGAGTCACTCGCGTCGACTTTGCAGGCTGAAGTCTCCTTGGGGAATGCCTGGGTGGTGACTCACATGGTTGACCGTGTAACGCCCCGAAACTCAAAAGAGGGACGAGTAATGTTTTGGGCCAAGTTTGGGACTTGGTAGGGGTCACACGGCGTGGGACACGGGCGTGTCCCCGGGCCGTGTCGTGCTCGGGTTCGACGGTGGTCGTGTGGTCGACGAAATTGCAATCGACGATCGTCGAACAACGAACACGACCTGAGACACGGGCGTGTCCCAGGCCGTGTCCTACTCGGGTGGTTAGTCGTGATGTGTCGGGGGTGAAACACGACCAGGAGCCCAGGCGTGTTCAACCTAACATGGGCGTGTCAAATTCGACATGGGCGTGTCGAATACCCGTGTTCTCCTCGAGTTGGTGTTGGTCCTGTGTCGATGGAGGAACACACCCAGCTACACGGGTGTGTACTAGATGACACGAGTGTGTCAAGCCTGACACGGGCGTGTCAAGCCTGACACGGGCGTGTCAAGCCTGACACGGGCGTGTCGAGAGCCCGTGTTCTTTTCGGGATGCATCGGTTTTGGTGTCGATTGAGGCACACGACCTTGGACACGGGCGTGTCACAAGCCATGTTCGGCCCAGGTTTTGGATTTTAAGTATGAATCATGGCAGTCCGTTTCCTTCCTTTGGGATCCAAGGGTGCTGACTGATCCTGGCAGGGTTTAACCCAGAAATAGAGTTTAGAAACCCTCATTTCTTTTGGGTTTTCTCTTTCTAAGAGTTCTAGAGAGAGGGGAGAGCAAGGAAGAAGGAGGAGAGATCGGCCGCCGGTGGAGCTTCAGAGCCCCAAATCGCAAGCCGAGTTCGGATCTACGGAGGCGAGGACGTTGCGGTGCTTTTCATCCGCATAGATCTTCATGGCGCTGAAGAGGAATGCTAAGGTAACGATTCTCATCTTGGACATGTGAAGTCCTCTTTCCTCTTGCATAGGAAGCCCGCTCTCGCGAGTTTGCGGTGAATGTGAGGTGTTCCTTCGGGTAGGCATGAATAGACCCCATTATTTTGCATGTAGAGTCCGTAATCGAGAAACAGACATATGCATGATGTGTGAAGCCTACCCGGACAAGTTGGTCTGGATCGGTGATGTTGCACTGCATGAATGGCCGGAGAAGACTCCGCGCCGATGGTTGTTTTTCGGGTTTTCTACGCGGTAGATTGCAACAGGGAACCTTGGGGACTAACTCCAAGGTGCACCCGGAAAACTGGGCAGATGCGTGATTCTGTCATCATGGTGGCCTGGGAGCCAACTTGCACATAACTGGGTTATGTAAAATGTGTGTTCGATTTGGGACTCGGGAAAGCTTGACCCGCGCATTTGGCTTAAATTGACGTTACGGTGTGAGCAACGGGTTAGGCAGAACCGTACCCGCTCTATGTCGTTCGGTACAAGCGACCTAAAGTACGTGGGACTTGCCGTTAGCATAGATGGAGGGTCATAGGCAGTGGCCAGAAAGACCATAATGCTCACGAGAAATTACCGTCCAAGGGGCGGTGGTGAGACCGCGGACTTTGACCGGGTTCACCGAGAATGTGCCCTGAGAGCACGGGGTGTGTGGCCGTGCGAGCCTACGCCTGTGATGATGTGTAAATTCTCTATTATATGGCTATGCTAATAAAGTGCAGGGAAGGAGCATCGCCACCCCAAGTTTAGGGGCGGGATCGTTATAATTTGTTCAGCATAGCTGACCGTTGCTTTTGTTTGCCACCGCTTCGGTGGATTGTTGCTTGCAGGTGCTGCGGAGCCGAGTGGCAAATAGCGGGCAAAATCCCTTGTTGCTGAGCCGACCCTCGAAGGCCTAATTATGATTGTTTTCATTTACTCTCATATATAACCGGCCTGCGTACCGAGGTTTGGAAGATACTTATATTTGAGTAAACTATTGTAAGGCCATAAGGTCAAGTACTTGTGTATTTGTACGTTTATTCTTGTTGGGTTTTTGTAGTGGACATTTATGCTGTTGGCTGGGTTCTTAATATGCAACTTTTAAATTGATTCTGCTAGAATGTACTCTGTGTAGGACGTTGGTTATTTGCAGGATGGTTTCATTGCGTAACCTTCCGGTCTGTCTGTGGTACATGGCGTCGGGCCCCGGCCGGACCTACTACTATATGCTATGCGACGAATATGGGGTGTTACAATTTGGTATCAGACTACTGGTTTCGGTCAACTTAAATGAATTTGTGGACAAATTCTTTTAAGGGGTGGTGAGCACATGTGTGTGCGTCATCGTTATAACATAAAAAAAGAACCCATGAATGTCCACTTAGAAATGAAAATACACATGTTTGAGGAACCTGCGTGTTCCTATAATTGCTTTTTTACAATTTTGTTTGGTCGCTTAACATTGTTTTGTACAACTATAGGTGACCAGGAGTGGTGCATGGCCGTCAGAACGCCCGGTTTCTGAGGCTAGTAGCGCACCGAATGATGTGTCTGCAACACCTCCCTCGGCAGAAACCATTCGATTGGGTGGCTAAAGTGGTGTTTGCTATGATCAATGCGCAACCTACAAGGCAAATGCATTAGCCTGCTCCTGTGGTGGAGCAGGTACCGCTTCAAGCAGCGGAACCGAGAAGGGTGGAGCAAGTAGTGTTGGAGCCTTTGGTGCCTAGGAGAGCAATTAAAAGGCAGCTCAAACATGTTATGGGCTTTAATCCTCCGGTGTTCTTGGGGACGGGAACCCCATCCCAAGCTGAGGATTGACTCTCCTGAGTAAAGAGAGTATTGATACCTACTGAAATGGAAGAGTGGCAGATGACCACCATAGCTACGTTCCTGTTGGACAGAGATGCAAGGCTGTGGTGAGAAGATTTGGAGTTACATCACTTGAGGGGAAGGCAACTTACGGACGTCTCGATAGAAGAATTTTCGAGACTGTTCTTGACAAGGTACCTTCCCTCGGCTCAAAGGATTGCATTGGAGAATGAATTCCAGAGGTTGACGTAAGGAGAGAGTAGCGTGGACGAGTATCTCAACAAATTTATACGGTTGGGTCAGTACGCTAGCTCTACTTTCGCTGATGAGAAGCGTAAGACAAACCGATTCTATGAAGGTCTGAGGGATGACCTAAGGCTACTGCTCTCGAGGCCTATGACGCAGGGCTTCTTGACCCTGGTCAATACGGCCTGGTTGTTGGAAAAGGATCTGAGGAATGTGCAAGCGAAAAGAGACTCTGGTGCTAAGAAGACAGAGTTCAAGGTGCCGACTAATTCAAAATCTGGTTATCGTAAGTTCAATAATAAGGCTAGGACTTCGGGTCCATCCCCTTCTTCCGGTGCTTTGGGGGCAACTACGGACCGAACCCCGGGCGCATGCTATAACTGTGGGAAGCCGGGACATTTGCCAAAGACTGCTGGAGCGGACGTCCAAAATCCGAGAGGAAGCCGGGAGCAACCAATGAGGAGAAGGGCAAGGCGGTGGAGTCAACCACATCCCATTATGCTCCGGCTCAACCTAGAGTCTATAATCTTGGCTATCAGGAGGCCATAAAGCAAGCAGATGTGGTGACAGGTACGGTTTAAATTTATATCAAGTTAGTTTTAAATACTTGTTACCTTGCGCGTGTTACCTTACCACTGCTTGTATATGCTTTGTTTTGATTTGTGATAATTCGGCGAGAGCACTCTTTGATACGGGAGCTTCGCACTCCTTTTTGTCCAAAGGATTTATATCGCGCATCGGAGTACCTTCTTCAATGGCAAATGACAAACTGGATGTGTTGTTGCCGAATGGGTGTTCGATGCGCGCGGATAGAGTCTGTGGCATAAAGATTCGTGTTGGGAGTCAGGAGTTCGATTTGCAAGCGTCGTTACTGCCAATGGTGGAGTTCGACTTGATATTTGGTATGGACTGGCTCTCGGAGCATCAAACATATATTGATTGCAATCGCAAGGAGTTTAAGTTGGGAACTGGTCGTGAGACGACATTTGCGGGCTTGAAAGGTTCGAGCAAGACTTTGATGTCTGCTCTTCAGGTGGTTAAGGTGGTTCGTGCTGGTGCAGAGCTGTTCTTCATGCTAGTGGAGGCTTCGAAGCCTAAGCCTACTTTGGACAACATCCCAGTGGTATCTGAATACCCTGATGTGTTCCCTGGCGATCTCCATGGAGCCCCACCTCAGCGGGAGATAGACTTCACTATCGAGCTAGTGTCAGGTGTGAAACCTATGTCATGCTCTCCGTATCGGCTAGTGCCTACGGAGATGGCGGAGCTGAAGGTACAACTTCAAGAGCTTTTGGAACATGGTTATGTGCGTCCAAGTTCGTCGCTTTGGAGCTCACCGGGCCTTTTTGTGAAGAAGAAGGACGAAAGTTTGCGGCTCTGTATTGATTATCGAGAGCTGAACAAGTTGACGGAGAAGAATAAGTACCCGATCCCAAGAATTGATGATCTGTTCGATCAGTTAGTTGGGTCAACGGTGTACTCGAAACTGGATCTTAAGTCCGGGTATTATCAGCTGAGGATAAGAGAAAGTGATATCCCCAAAACAGCTTTTAGTACGAGATACGAGCATTATGAGTTTACGGTTATGCCGTTTGGGCTGACTAATGCACCGTCAGTGTTCATGGATCTAATGAACAGGACTTTCAGGGAGTACCTAGACCACTTTGTGATCGTCTTCATCGACGATATATTGGTGTACTCGTAGAGTGAGGAAGATCACTTTAAGTATTTGTATTTGGTGTTGGAGACGCTGAGGAGGAATCAACTGTACGTCAAGTTCTCCATATGCAAGTTTTGATTGTCCTCAGTAGCGTTCCTTGATCACATAGTCAGTGGAGAGGGAATTGCGGTGGATCCGGCGAAGATTGTTGCTATACGAGAGTGACCTGTGTTGTCCACGGTAGCGGAAGTCCAGAGTTTTCTGGGGCTTGCTGGCTATTACAGGCGCTTCGTGGAGAACTTCTCGCAGATAGCGTTACCCCTCACGACTCTGACGAGGAAAGAGCAGAAGTTTGTTTGGACGCCAGAGTGCGCACAAGCTTTTGAGGAGTTGAAGAGTCGGTTGACCACGGCGCCTGTGCTGAGTTCGCCGAGTGGGACCGGAGGCTTTGAAATCTACAGCGATGCTTCGGGTAGTGGATTGGGTTGTGTCCTACTGCAGCATGAAAGTGTGATAGTCTATGGCTCGCCTCAGATGAAGGTGCATGAGAGGAATTATCCGTTCCATGACTTGGAGTTAGCGGCCGTGATATCTGCCCTGAAGCTGTGGAGGTATTACTTGTATGGGGTGAAGGTCGATATATATACCGACCACAAGAGCCTGAAGTACTTGTTGGATCAGAAGGATCTGATCGTGCAACATCGGAGATGGATGGAGTTCCCGGGGGACTACACATTCAAGATTCATTATGTGTCTGGGAAAGGCAATACGGTTGTGGATGCGTTGAGTCGCAGAGCCCCAGCTCAAGCCAACTGGCTGTCGGTTCATGACGAGCGTTTGTTCGGGAGTTGGAGGCGTTGGAGATCTCTTGTGTAGACAAGCAGACTAGTGCCGAAGCGCTATTGAACTGGACTGAAGTTCAGTGTGACCTGGCTGATCGGATTCGGCAAGCTCTGGATTAGGATGACCACATAAAGCAAATCATGGTTGAGACTTTGGATGTGTCAAATTCTGAATTTGAGGTTGTGGATGGATTGTTATGGAAGGACAGTCGTTTGTGCGTCCTGAATGTGGGCAAATTGCCTGTGGAATTGTTGTACGAGGCTCATCATACCAAGTACTTGATTCACCCGGGGAGCACGAAGATGTACCGTGATTTGAAGAAATTGTTCTGGTGGCCAGGACTTAAGAAGGATGTGACACTGTACGTGGCAAAGTGTCAAACATGCGCCTTAGTGAAGGCGGAGTGCCAGAAGCCTGGAGGATTCCTGAAGTCCTTGCCTATTCCGGAGTGGAAGTTCGACGACATTACTATGGATTTTGTGCACGGGTTGCCAAGGTCGCAGAAGGGAAACGACGTCATCTGGGTGGTCGTAGATTGTTTGACGAAAGTGTCGCACTTCATTCTGCATAGGAAGGATGATTATGTGGAGAAATTGGCAAAATTATATGTGTATAATATTGTGCGGCTTCACGGTGTGCCCCGCAGCATCGTGAGTGACCGAGATGAGCTGCTCACGTCCAATGACTGGATATTGGTGCAACAGATGTTGGGAACAAAGCTGAGTTTCAGCACGACATTTCATCCGCAGACGGATGGTCAGACCGAGAGAGTCAATAGGACGATGGAAGACATGCTTCACATGTACGTCCTGGATTTCGGGAAGCAGTGGGAAGATCACATGTACTTGGTGGAATTTGCTTACAACAATAGCTACCAGGCGAGCATTCAGATGGCGCCCTTCGAGACCCTTTATGGTAGAAGATGTCGCACGTCATTATCGTGGTTGGAAACGGGAGAGTCGAAGCTATACAAGCTACAAGAAGTGAAAGATGCAACCTTGTTGGTACGTGCCATTCGAGAGAGATTGTTAATCGCTCAGGACCGACAAGCTAAGTATTATAACGCCAAGCATAGGAACGTGGAGTTCGCTGTTGATGACTGAGTGTACTTGAAGATTAAGCCGTTCAAAGGTGTCTCACGGGTACGACGCTTGAAAAAGCTAAGACCGAGGTACCTCAGACCATTTGAGGTTCTGGAGCGGATTGGCAAAGCTGCGTATCGATTAAAGCTATCAGTGGAGCTAAGTGGTCTACACGACGTATTCTACATATCGATGCTGCAGAAGGCGGTGCAAGGGCCTTCGCAAGTGGTTGCGATCGATCGAGTACCAGTTGATAATGGGTTGACAACGAAGGTCAAGCCGGTTCGCATTGAGGACTCGGAAGTCAAGCGATTGCTTAACAAGGAAATCAGGATGGTCAAGGTCCGTTGGGACAACTGCGGTCGGGAAGAGCTCTCGTGGGAGCGAGAGCAGACCATGCTTGAGGAATACCCGGAGTTATTCCATTCAGGTACCATTTAAGTTTTGTGTATCTTTCCTTTATGTAATTTCGGGACGAAATTCATTTTAGAGGGAGAGAGTTGTAACGCCCCGAAACTCAAAAGAGGGACGGGTAATGTTTTGGACCAAGTTTGGGACTTGGTAGGGGTCACACGGCCTGGGATACGGGCGTGTCCCAAGGCCGTGTCGTGCTCTGGTTCGACGGTGGCCGTGTGGTCAACAAAATTGCAGTCGACGATCATCGAACAACGAACACGGCTTGAGATACGGGCGTTTCCCATGCCGTATCCTACTCGGGTGGTTAGTCGTGCTGTGTCGGGTTTGAAACACGACCTGGAGCCCAGGCGTGTTCAACCTGACAGGGGGTGTCGAATTCGACACGGGCGTGTCGAATACACGTGTTTTCCTTGGGTTGGTGTTGGTCCTGTGTCGATGGAGGAACACGTCCAGCTACACAGGCGTGTTAAGCCTGACACGAGCGTGTCGAGAGCCTGTGTTCTTTTCGGGATGCGTCGGTTTCGGCATCGATTGAGGCAAACGACCTTGGACACGGGCGTGTCACAAGCCGTGTTCAGCCCAGGTTTTGGATTTGAAGTGCGAATCGTGGCCGTCTGTTTACTTCCTTTGGGATCCAAGGGTGCTGGCTGATCCTGGTAGGGTTTAACCCGAGAATAGGGTTTAGAAACCCTCATTTCTTTTGGGTTTTCTCTTTCTAAGAGTTCTAGAGAGAGGGGAGAGCAAAGAAGAAGAAGGAGGAGAGATCCGGCCACCGGTGGAGCTTCGGAGCCCCAAATCGCAAGCTGAGTTTGGATCTACGGAGGCGAGGACGTTGCGGTTCTTTTCATCTGCATAGATCTTCATGGCGCCGAAGAGGAATGCTGGGGTAATGATTCTCATCATGAACATGTGAAGTCCACTTTCCCCTTGCATAGGAAGCCCGCTCTCGCGAGTTTGCGGTGAGTGTGAGGTGTTCCTTCGGGTAGACATGAATAGTCCCCGTTATTTTGTATGTAGAGTCCGTAATCGAGAAACGGACATAGGCATGATGTGTGAAGCCTACCCGGACAAGTTGGTCTGGATCGGTGATGTCGCATTGCATGTATGGCCGGAGAAGACTCCATGCTGATGGTTGTTTTTCGGGTTTTCTACGCGGTATATTATAACAGGGAACCTTGTAGACTAACTCCAAGGTGCACCCGGAAAACTGGGCAGATGCGTGATTCTATCATCATGGTGGCCTGGGAGCCAACTTGCACATAACTGGGTTATGTAAAGTGTGTGATCGATTTGAGACTCAGGAAAGTTTGACCCACACATATGGCTTAAATTGACGTTGCGGTGTGAGCAACAGATTAGGCGGAACCGTACTCACTCTATGTCGTTTGGTACAAGCGACCTAAAGTACGTGGGACTTGCCGTTGGCATAGATGGAGGGTCTTAGGCAGTGGATAGAAAGACCATAATGCTCACGAGAAATTGCCGTCCAAGGGGCGGTGGTGAGACATCGGACTTTGACCGGGTTCACCAAGAATGTGCCATGAGAGCACGGGGTGTGTGACCGTGCGAGCCTACGCCTATGATGACGTGTAAATTCTCTATTATATGGCTATGCTAATAAAGTGCAGGGAAGGAGCATCGCCGCCCCAAGTTTAGGGGCGTGATCGTTATAAATTGGTCAGCATAGCCAACCGTTGCTTTTGTTTGCCACCGCTTCGGTGGATTGTTGCTTGCAGGTGCTGCGGAGCCGAGTGACAAATAGCAGGAAAAAGCCCTTGTTGCTAAGCCGGCCCTCGAAGGCCTAATTATGAGTGTTTTCTTTTATTTTCATGTATGACCGACCTGCGTGTTGAGGTTTGGAAGACACTTATATTTGAGTAAACTATTGTAAGGCCATAAGGCCAAGTACTTGTGTATTTCTATGTTCATTCCTGTTGGGTTTTTGTAGTGAACATTTATGCTGTTGACTAGGTTCTTAATATGCAACTTTTAAATTGCTTCTGCTAGAATGTACTCTGTGTAGTACGTTGGTTATTGGAAGAATGGTTTCATTGCGTAACCTTCTGGTCTGTCTGTGGTATATGGCGTCGGGTCCCGGCCGGACCTACTGCTATATGTTATGCGATGGATAGGGGTGTTACAGACCGTTCATGCGCGGTGTCTGTGGAACATCGCAGAAACGCCCCTTTGCTTTTCACCTTGCATGTTGTGCTAGTGTGGAGGCATGCCACTCTTCACATTCCCTTTCATACGCAATGGTACGAGTTTATGAGCCTGCCGAGTGCACAAAGTCGCATGGGCATTGGAGTATCTGGCGCGCTTACGTCCCTCGCGTGTCATTGCTGATGATTGTTACCGAGCATTAGTGATGAAAGTTTATTGCTTGTGTGAGATGGGGGAGGACTCTTTGCCCATTTGCCTGGGTAGTGCAATTGGACTTGGAGGTCCGTTTATATAGGGAGGCAATGATGGACCTTGGACTGTGTGCACTTTGAGAGTCTCTGGTGAGGAAACCGTGCATGTTTTGTTTGATGAGGAACAAAGTCTACATGTAGGGTAATGGTGATGAACTTTTTTTCGATCTCATTTTGAGAGAACCGGGGTTCGTCCAGGTGAAGGTGGCAAAGAGACTTTGTTCGTTCACGATTCAAGAGGACCAGAGTCCATCCGAGTGGAAGTGGAGAAGAGCCTTTTATTCGTTCATGCTTTAAGAGGACTAGGTCCATCCGGGCGGAGATGGCAAAGAACCTTAGTTTGTTCGCGCCTCAGGAGGACCGAGGTCCGTACGGGTGGAGATGGCAAAGAACCTTAGTTCGTTCGCGCCTCAGGAGGACCGGGGTCCATCCGGGTGGAGGCGGCCAAGAACCTTAGTTCATTAGCGCCTCAGGAGGACCGGGGTCCATCCAGGTGGAGGTGGAGAAGAACCTTAGTTCGTTCGTGCCTCAGGAGGACCGGGGTCCGTCTAGGTTGAGGTGGCGAAGATCCTTAGTTCGTCCGCGCCTCAGGAGGACCGGGGTCCGTCTGGTCGGAGGTGGCGAAGAACCTTTGTTCGTTCGCACCTCAGGAGGACCGGGGTCCGTCCGGGTGGAAGTGGTGAAGAATCTTAGTTCGTTCACGCCTCAGGAGCATTGGGGTCCGTCCGAGTAGAGGTGGTGAAGAACCATTGTTCGTTTGCACCTCAGGAGGACCGGGGTCCGTCCTGGTGGAGGTGACAAAGAACCTTTATTCGTTCATGCCTCAGGAGAAATTATGTTCATCTGAATGGAAGTGGCAAAGAACCTTTGTTCTTTCACGCCTCAGGAGGACCGGGGTCTTTTCGGGTGGAGGTGGCGCCGCGTGTTGAGGAGAAGGTTCAGAATCCACCAAAAGGACGGATGACATTGTACGAGACATCTTTAAGATCTAGATTTTGTCTACCACTATGTGAGGAGGTGGGCGAGATCTTAAAGTTCTGTAACATTCCCGTGTCCCAATTAACTTCTCTTAGTATGACACGTATTATGGGGATGGTTATTTTCTTCAAGGAGCGCGGCTCGAGATTTTCCTTAGATACCTTTTTAGAGAATGGTGTGAGGTGCGTGTTGATGGCAGTGGGCGTATAGAGGTTCATAGCAACAAGAGCTGGCTTGAATTTGAGAGTCGGACGGATCATCGTCATAGAAATACTTTATTCGGTTACGTACAAAATTCTTGGGGCTTGCTGGAGCTTTGATCGTTGCTTCCTGACTGTTGTCACTGTATAAAGGGCTGTGAGCGGTAATTTACCCCGATATTGGGGTTTATCGAGCCTCATGAGTTGGGGAACCCCCTTTTTAGCATCTCCTTGTTCGTAGTGGAGAAACATCTATTTTTGTTCAGGCTTTCCACTGACCCTGAGCATTCTATTGTGGTACCATTGGTTTGGGACCGGAAGCAGAAGCTGGTGTTCAAAGGTTATGACGACTTAAATTCTGAGCCTCATCCCTCCATTCGATCAAGAGGGTGTCCTAACGAGGTGGCTCCCAACAGCTCCAGGGTTGATGGGGCTACACCTGCTGATCCTGACCTTGAGATCATAGGCTCTTCTGCCCCCTAGGCGCCTCTTATGGAGGCTTCTGTGCTACTATCGGTGAAAGGGAAGATTATATCTTCATCTTTAAAGATGATGAATAATGTGGTGAGCAAAATACTCTGTCTTTTGCTTCATTTGTTGCATTTTTGGTATCCGACTCTTTTTTATTTTTGTTGCAGGTCGAAGCACAAGCTAATATAACACTCTCATTGAATGACCACTAAGTGAGCCTAAAGGATGGACATCTGATGCTTTAGGAGAAGCTTCACAGAGTGGAGAGCTCCCATTCTAACTTGAGAGGAAGGCGAGATCGGGACATATCTCGCTTTTGGCAGATCGAGTCAGAGTTGAAAGCTGAGGTGGACCAATTGCAGGTAGAGCTTCCGACTGAGAAGTCTTCCATGGAGAAGAATGTGTGGCTATTATAGAGCGCACATGGGGAAATGAATAGTCTGGACACTGAGCTGGAGGCCTCGAAGGTCGAGGCAGAGCGCCTTTCTTCATAGGAGTGGACCGCATAGTTGGAAGCTACGAGAGTTGCTGAGTATAAGGACTCTCTTGACTATATGTGTGATCACTGCTTAATTTTTGATGAGGTACGAGGGGAGATTTGGAACAAAAAAGTTTAGCCTCAAATGGAGGATATGCAAGAGGTATCCCTTTGGCGTGGAGTGTTGAAGTCCCTTCAGATTGTGGCTCGGAGAAGCGAGTGTGATGTTGTTGATCTTGACTTTGACGATCTTTCTGAGGATGAAAGCTCGGACACTGATTCTGATGTGGATGTCATTGGCGAGTAGTAGCCTTGTATTTGTATCTTTGCACATGTTTTTTATAAAGTTGTTCTTGTATGTTATTGCTGCCATGTGGCAGGCTTATATCTGTATTTGTATCTTACGCACTTGTATTGTATGGTTAGCTTTGTACAGTGTTAGTCACATTTTGGATGCCTTTTTCATATTGTATCTTGTCTTGTTTATTTCTTTGGTGTATAGCCTTGTTTTTGTGTTGATCTTGTTTGGATCTTGCACCATTTCTCCATATAAGACCACTATCTCCTTTCTAGATATTGAGTTTGGAGGACGAGACCAAGACGATGTTGTAACCTTCTACCATGGTGAAGGGAGAACAATTCTAGGTAGGTAGTGAGAGGTCAAGGCAACCAAACATGGGTGTGTCGCTGACTGTGGTGGTGAAGGGAAAACTTCAAACTTGGGCAACCGTGAGGCTGTCAGGCCCTGACGGTGCTGTGAACTACCGCGGGGAGAAGGGAGAACCTTTGATCTTGGGTAGTGAGAGGTCATAGCGGCAAGGTCCCAGAGAGATGGCGAAGGGTAGACCCTACCGGCCGTTTGGTGAACGCAAGGGGGGAGGCTTGGAGACGTCGTGACCTATCATAGGGGAGAAGGGTGCACCTTCAATCCGGGGCAGTGAAAGGTCGTTGGGGCAAGTCCCAGAAGAGAAGATAAGGGGTAGTTCCAACTAGCCGTTTGACGAATACAAGGGGGCCAGGCCCTTGCGATGATTCTCTGACCTATCGCGAGGGAGAAGGGCAAGCCTTCAATCTGGGGTATGGCCCTGGTGGTGTGCCCATATCAGGGGGCAAAGGGAGAACCTTCAAGGTAAGTTAATAGTGGATACTGTGACACGATCAGTGTGCGGTTGATTTGGTAGGCCTTAAGCATCCCTGTAATGGCAGAATTAGAAGCAAATAAAGCAAATTGCATCAAAAAGAAATTATAATATGTGCACAAACAAGTGATTGCGACTTCACAGATTTAGTGATTGTTTTTAACATAAACATAAAATAAAGTTGATAAAAATATATGTTAGTAAGCGGAAGTATAGTAGTGCTCCCCTGCCCGATTCCTAACTTTTCTTCATGTGCTTTATAGGTTTTCCATTGTGAGGAGCGATAACGATGGACTACTCGTCTGGAAAGCATCCAGGAATGACCATTGGAGAATGGTGGTGCAACTAGAATTTGCTATAATAATAGCGAATCACACATCGTATGTTATTGGCATGGAAGTATCCCCTAGGGTGATTGGGAGGATAATGTTCCCGAGGACCGAAACTGGAGAATTTCCTGGTATGCATGCGCTGGCCGACTTCGATTCAATGCTCCCATTTGTCAACTTGAGTTGCAGTAGTGTTGACAGGAATATCATGTTGATCGAGATTTTATTGTCGACCATGATTTATCTTATCTAAGTTGGAGGCTCTCCAATTAATTTTATGATACTTATTGAGTTGTGGTATGAGATTAACTCCTCGAAGGGGCTCAGTTTATTCTTTGTGTCAGGCACATTCTTTTCCTTCTACTCCTGGACGAACTCCTTCAGAGATGTGCCTTCCATTGTCTCAATCTGAAAAAATTGATCTATGAGCCCCAGGTGGGCGAATCATTCAATTTCCTCTCTTAGGAGTTTATATTCTTCGGTGTCATGGCCAGGTCCTTGAAGGTAATTACAATACATGGACAGATCTCCACTATTTGGGACGAGCAATCTAGGCTTTTGTAGAACAAGGTGATTGCCAATGGCTTGGAACAACTTCTCCCGAGAGGTGTCTAGAGGAGTGAGATTATGATGCTGGCAATGTTCTCCTGACTGGTAAGCATTTGCGCGGTATCCGTAGCTCCTCTTAGGGGACCATTGCAGATCACTCTGTTGTTTCCTCTTTTTGGCTATCTGCTAATACGATTTTGTCGGGCAATCTTCTTATAAGTTTTAGTGATAAACCATTGCAGTTGTGGGCCCGCCCGTTCAAAATGATCGGGAGTGCTTGACAGATCTGGGGCATTTCAAATGCGCATGATATCTACGTAATGTCTAACATGTACCAAAGGATTGCCCGTTCCGTTAAACTTCTCGATGTCAGGAAGCTCGGAACTTTGTGTAGCAAGGTATTCCAAGATCTCCGGTGCTGATGACGAGTAGTCATTAGAAGGGTGGGAACCCATTAAGGCGTGCTGCTTACCATAGAATTCTTCGTGAGCGAGTTATTTAATTACACGTTTGACACTTTCCATGCTTGGGTGGCGGTGATGATGACGAGTTTTTGGTCCCTGGGCTAATCCCTCCAGGAGCGATGAGCTACTTGCACTAGAGAATTTTTTTTCTCTGGGTCGTAGAGCTTATGGTCGAAGTACTCGTTTGAAGTGGAGTGTGAATCTAGCAAGGGCAATTTTCCTTGCCCCAGGATAGAGTCTTGACGCGCTTCCTTGCATGTTTTGTGCCCCCCCCCGAGAGTAATCTTTCGGAGAGGCCGACAACTCCTCTTGTCATGATATTTTAGTCATGAGTATCGTTGTGCTAAGGATACTGTCTTGCAGATCTTCTAGAGATGCTGGAAACTCCTTTCTCACAGATGACGCAAACTATTGTGGGACGCTCTAGGTTCTTGGTAGACTAGAGTAAACTTGACCACCTTAGTCTGTCGAGCGGTCGAGCGTGCAAACATTCACATAAAGTAAAGAAAAGGACAAGAAGATTTTTAACGTGGAAAACCCGTTAATAGGGTGAAAAACCACATGATCGGTTCAGTGTCGGCCAAACTTTACTTTTCTTTGTTGTTTACAAAGTTTTGGAGAAGTTGAGAGTGACAAACTGCTCCTCGTTACAACTTAAGAAGGGGAAAGGCACGTTTGAAGGGTGACATACCACCGCCCGTGAAGCTCAATTATCATCTTTTTCTGGCGATGGAGAATGCTCGCGATCGCTATCCAGATGATGAGTGCTGGAATGCTGCCCGCAAGGGGATGCTAAGGAAGGCCGTTAGGATGCCTTGCATGCAGGAGAATTCCTGAGGAATTTTCAAGGTGTTCAAGATCTCCAAGGAATCGACAGAGTTCTGTCCTATATGGGGAGAAGTCTAGAGGATAAAAGTTAGAATGAAAAGGAGTCCGAGCCCTATTTATAGGCATCAATGGTGGTTACGGTAGTTATGTGGTCATCCATAGACCTTAACCACCATATTTGTCATTTGCAGACTAATTTTATATAGTTTGACGTGGGTATTATTTTTAAAATTTTATTATGCACAGTTCGTCCTCATTTTTGTTATTGGCACCCACCCATGATGGGTGGTTAATGTTGGAGGTTACTCATGCGCTTACCCACGTAATATACGATGGTGATCGTGCGGGACGATCAGACGGTGGCGATCGTGAGGGAAGATTAGACGATGGCAATCGCGAGGGACGATCGGAGGACAGTGGTCGAAGGGAGGCTGACCAGAGAGAAACCTGGCCGGGGAGGGGCGACCGGGGCAGCAAATCGGGAAGGGCCAACTGGGCGACCGCCGACCTCCAGGAGGCCGACCGGACAGAGGCCACCCGAGCGCCGACCTTCCAGAGGCCAGCCTGGGAGGCTACCCGTTCGTCGGTGTGGGTATTGTATCCACAACGTACCTGATTGAAGAAGCTCCTGGACATGCTAAGGTAAATAGACAATGTATTTGATGAAATCTTTTAAGTTGTGCTTGCAGTTATTCTACGCTAAGTACACACAAATGTCAGGGTGCAGTAGGTCAATATACACGGGTCTGCGCGACGTAATCCCTCGTTGAGCAGATCAGTGTGTTGGCCTACGTGTACTCTCTCTATTGGAGTGTACTTATTTTCAAGTACAGGGCTGTGATAATGCAAGAGCAGACAAGGAGCAAGGATGGGTCAAAGAGCAGCTCATGGGTGGAAAGACAAAAAAATCGTCTAGTGATTCTCGCCGAATCGTCGAGAATCACTGGCTGATTCTCGCCGTCTCTATCCGGCTAAATCAGAGCGTGCAAATCTGTCGCTAAGTCAAAATTGTCGAGAATCACTGGCTGATTCTCGCGAATCTTTGATTGATGATCGTCGAGCTCAATTAGCATAATTCCTTCGACGAGAATGACCTCGATTCTCGCCGACTCGTCGAGAATCACCTTCGATTCTCGCCGATTTTGCCTTAGGCGAATTTCTGAAGCCCGCTGGACAAGACTCAGCCGCTGGCGCTGTTTTGAACCGGGCTTGGGTTTCTTATTGGTGGGGCCCACAACGGTCATCTTGAAGACCTTATGTATAAATACATATGTATTTTTGAACAGTAGAGAGAAGACAGAAATTTACAAAGAAAGATCCAAGCCGCCGACCGACGTGACCTAGATTGCGAAACCCTGCCGCCGCCGTTGCCGCTCGTGCCAGTTGATCGTCGGTATCTTCCAGATCTTCCGGCGACAGAAGCTCAGCCAAGCACAGCGTCTCACGCGTCTAACCAGAGATCCTTTGTCTCTTGATTCGTAGATCGGGAAAACCTTCCCCTTCGGAATCGATCGAGACGATCGATCCTAGTATGACCGTTGGAAGATCTTGCTAGCTTTGCTACGAAGATTGAATCTCCAAAGAACAGCCGCATCACGCTGTTGTCGCCGTCGATCCCGAGAACCAGCCGCCTCCCTTCTTGCCGCCGCCGATTTCGGGGAGATTCTCTCCAAGTGAGATTTAGGGTTGTAGACTCTTCGTTGACTTCAAGAACACGTCGTCGAACGAAGAGGGACACCTTATTCTCCATAAGTAGTTTGTATTTCTAATACACTCAAATTTCTATTCTGTTGTAAAGGAACGTGGTTCCTAGTTGTAAGGGTTGGGTGCAACCTGTGTTGTGGGAGTGATGACTCCTACGTGTGGAAGGGTTCCTTCCGTTAGTGCAAGGATTGGATTTCAATCATATTGGTGAAGTGACCGAGTCGTCCCTGGTTGGGAGATAGGTCGAAGGGGGAAAGTGGATGTACCCAAATCGGGGAACCACTATAATTTGCTTGTGTCCTTTCTGTGCTGTGTTGTTTTGTTTTCTTGTGCAGGTACGACTTTAATTTCGCAAAAAAACGCTGCAAGACACCTATTCCCCCCCCCCATAGGTGAAGGTAGTTGACACTAAGTGGACTTTTCAAGTGGTATCAGAGCCAGGTTACTCAACAAATAGGTTAACGCCTTGAGTAAGTTCCTGCCACTAATGTCAAGAAGAAGGCAGACTTCTACTATGGACGGACTCAAGTACACAGGCAAGATCCCAGTGTGCACCAGGCTAAACTTTCCTATCTGGAAGGAAAGGATTAGGTTCTACATGGAAGCGGTCGATCCCCGACTCTTCATAATCGTGGAGGAGGGACCTTATGTCCCCACTAAGGCCTCCACCAGTGATCCTACCAAGAAAGTGCCAAAGAAAATTTCTGAAATGGACAAGGACGAGATGGTGCTGGTGGGACTTGACAAGAAAGCGCAGAACATTCTGGTCAGCGCGGTCGATGACTCAATGATGCAGAACTTCTACAACTGCAGGACAGCAAAGGAGATCTGGCACTGCCTGATTATCCTAATGGAGGGCACTGATGAAGTGAGAGATGATCAGAGATCCCTCCTGAACCAAAAATATGAGGCCTTCAGACAATGGCCTAAGGAAGAGATCAGAGTCACCTTCGAGAACTTCCTCAAGATTGTCAATGCCCTCAAAGGATATGGAAGAGTGTTCACTGATGGTGAACTTAATGATAAATTCCTTAGGTCCCTTACTAAGAAATGAGACACAAAGATCTGCGCCATCCGAGAGTTTGGCAGACTTGCTAAAACAGACCCGCAAATTCTGTTTGGAAGCTGATGTCCTATGAGCTTCAACTGAACACCAGGAAAGCGGAAGAAGAAGCAAAGAAGGCTGCAGCCAAGGAAAAGACTGTGGCCCTAAAAGCCATTCACTCCAGGAAGGGCAAGGGTGCGGTTTCATACCGTGCTGGAAAAAGGATGAGGAGGAGGACTCCGAGCCATGCTCCTCCAGCTCAGAGTTGTCTGAGGAAGATTTCTCCCTCATCACCCGAGAATTCAAGAAGTTCCTCAAGATGAGGAATCAAAGAAAGAGAGACGACTCCTCCTCCAGGCATCAGAAGAAAAATTATTCTTCTGATAGGTATGCTTCTAAACCGAACGAACATCGCTCCGCTGATATTATTTGTTTTGGATACAATAAGCCAGGACACGTCGTGGCCGACTGCCATTAAGGCAAAAAGAAAAGGGGAAGGGAGAGGAGCACAAGTCCTCTAGAGATAAGAAGAAAGAGAGGAACTACATCGCCAAAAGCCAAAGACACTGAGTGAGTCTGATTCCTCAGACTCCAGCAATGATGAGGAAGCCTACTTCGGGCTGGTGGGTCGCTCCGACTCAGAAGGAGAATGCCCCCCATTTACTGGGAAGGTAAAAGCTCACACCCTCTCTCCGATTCTGAATCTGATCCTGAGTCTCAGGATGATGACCCTGAGGATAGCCCTTCGCCCATGAAGCGGAGCTCCTCGAGAAGTATGAGCTTCTGCTCAACACTTTCGAGGAGTGCCGTAAGAGATTGAAGACTGAGAAAAAGGAAGTGAAATTCCTTAAGGGTGAGAGTGTCTCCCTAAGGGAAGAGATCACCAGTTTGATCTCTATCCGACAGGAGCACCTAGACCTGACTTCAAAGCATTCAGAGTCTCTTAAGCTCCTTGATCGTAAGCAGGAGGAAGTCGACAAGTTGGAAGAACAACTTGCGGCAGAAAGGAAGATCGTCAAGAGCTTCTCTATGCCAAAAACAGTTCTTCCATTAGTTGATACCTACTCTGCTCAGGCCAAAGGAGCTGGCTTGGGGCATGTAGGGGTATCTGGTTCCTCATCCAGGAGAAACAGGAACCAGATAAAGAATAAGGCCGCCAAGAAGGCCTCTGCTGCTGAAAAGGGAAAGGCCCCACTCAGTCCTATTGCGTTCAGAAAGCCTAGCTTTCCCTGCAACCAACATGACTTTGAGTCAACCTTTGGTCATCATTTCTGGCCCTCGGTTGCAAAGCCAAAGAGCCGATATGATGGTTGGACTTTTCCCCGCAACTTCGGTGAGAGTGTCTTTAAGGCACATTATGAGGAAATCCACATGAGAAATTATGGTCAATTCTCTAGCGGCCATAATAGAAAGCAGACATCAAAAGCCAAGACTGTTATACTGAAGGAATAGAAGGTGAAGAAGTCATGTGACTGCAATCACTATGATGCCTCCACCTCCAGATCCAAGGCCCCGGCTGTACCCACCATTCCCCGGGTAAAGCAGGAGCCTAGGAAGAGGTACAACAGATTTGACTGTTGGTGTTGTGGCAAAGTCGGTCACTTTGCCGTGGATTATTGGTTTAATCCGAGGTATAACGAGACTCCTTATGTTAGCAATGCGAGGCCGACCAGTCGTAGGGTTAACCACCCAAGGGGGAGTATGCTAACCAAGAATCTAGACTCAAGTTTGATTGGGTTCCTAAGGGAAATTAATTTGTTTTGCAGGAATGTCCAAAGGCCACCAAAACTCCAATATGGTACTTGGACAGGTGCTCCCCGGCATATGACTGGGACAAGAAGCCTACTGCGTGATTACACTCCAGTCGAGAATGGGCCCAAAGTCATCTTTGGGGGGTCAGATCGAGGAGTCACCAGAGGTTACGGTATGATTTCCAACGGTATAATCTCTATCACCGACGTGGCTTATGTTGAAGGGTTAAACCATAACCTGATCAGCGTAAGTCAGTTATGTGATAAAGTTATGACGTTAAGTTCTGCAAGGATAAATGCCTGATAATATCATGTGCCTCTTCTGAGACGGTATTATCAGGCATTAGGAGCAGAAATATCTTCTGCTTAGATTTTCTTAGCTTAGATTCATCTACCCCGTATGCCTAGTAGCAAAACAGTGCATCTCTTTGTGAACAATGACACAAGAGATTGGCACATATTAATTACAAGACAATTAATATGCTATTTTCCAAAGATTTAGTGAGGATGCTCCCATTATTAAGTGTATCAAAGATAGTCCCTGTCCTGCATGTCAGATGGGCAAACAGACTCGGGCTACCTTTAAGGGCATCTCAGACAAAGACTCCTCCAGATCTCTTTATCTTCTGCACATGGACTTGTTTGGTCCAATGCAAGTTCATAGCTTAGGAGGGAAATCTTATACGCTCGTGATTGTAGATGATCACTGTCGATTTACCTGGGTGTTCTTTTTAAACGCAAGTCTGATACGTTTGACATCTTCACAAGATTTGTCAAGCAGATCCAGAACGAACTTAACTGCTCAGTGGTCAAAATCAGAAGTGACTATGGAACAGAGTTCGAGTCTGGTGCTATGACAGAGTTCTGTGAAGAACTTGGTATCTTTCATGAGTTTTCCTCCCCACGCACTCCTCAACAAAACGGAGTCGCGGAGAGGAGAAATAGAACACTCATTGAAGCCTGCACGACAATGTTGAATGACGCTTCACTCCCAGAATACTTCTGGGCTGAGGCGGTCAATACGACTTGTCATGTTCAAAACCGGGCATTGATCAACAAAAGTCATCATAAGACGCCCTACGAACTACTGAAGGCAGGAAACCAACCATGCCCCATTTGAGGATCTTTGTTGCAGATGTTATGTACTGAATAATGGGAAGTACCCGCGTACTAAATTTGGTGAAAAATGCTTCGAAGGCATATTCATGGGCTATAGTTCTCACAGTCGGGCATATAGGGTCTTCAATAAGAAAACCCTAGTGGTAGAAGAATCAATTAATGCTGTATTTGATGAAGGAAGCTTGCTTAACAGCAATTCTTCCAGCGTATTCTTGAAGATGCAGGTGCACGACTTGAACAGCTGAGTCTCGATGAGACCGCTAAAGATGAAACTCCTAAGTACGTCAAAGTTTCCACCTCAACGTCAACTGGGAATGTTGAAGATCAAAATGGAGAAAATCTCTTAGAAGAAGGAGAAGCACAAGAAGTAGTCGAAGCTCCAGACGCCAGACTTCTAGAGCTCCGACATGTGAGGGATCATCCTAGAGATCAGATCATCGGAGATCCTCATGACGGTGTCAGAACTTGAAGAGGTACTATTAACGAGATTTTGCATCTTAGCTTCCTGTCACAGGTTAAGCCAAAGAAGTTCGACGAGGCGAACAAATATGCGGCATGAATTTTGCCATGCAAGATGAACTGCATCAATTCGAACGATGCAACGTTTGGATGCTGGTTCCCAGACCACAAAAGCAGAATGTGATTGGCACCAAGTGGATCTTCAGAACAAACTGGATGAACATGGTGTCATCATAAAGAACAAGGCCAGGCTGGTGGCTCAAGGTTACAGACAGGAGGAGGGGATTGACTTCGACCAAACTTTGTACCAGTGGCAAGGCTCGAGGCAATCAGATTGTTCCTAGCGTATGCTTCGCACAAAGGATCACAGTCTATCAATGGATGTAAAATCAGCATTCTTGAACGGAGACCTGAAAGAGGAATTATACGTCGCTCAACCCCAGGGAGTAGGGATGACAAGAAAAGCACTTCCGGGACGTGTCAATTCCTCGGAAGAAGGCTTATCTCATGGAACAGCAAAGAAGCAGAATTGTGTAGCAACCTCCACAACGCAGAGTCTGAGTACATCTCGGCAGGCAGCTGTTGCGCACAACTCCTATGGATCAGAAACCAGTTAGCCGACTACGACCTTCAGTTCAAGGAAGTACCAATGTACTGCGACTCCTCCAGTGCGATTGCAATTGCCAACAATCCGGTATCGCACAGCAGAATGAAGCATATTGAAGTGCGCTACCACTTCATTCGGGAGCACATGGAGAATAAGGACATCTTTCTCTGTTATGTCCCCACGGACAAGCAGATTGCAAATATTTTCACAAAGCCCTTAGACGAAGCCAAGTTCAGTCTTTTCAAAACTGAATTGGGGATGCTAAACTATGAGGAATGAAGACTATAGAAGCTCCAGGCTCGTGCATCTAGGGGGAGCCTCTGCCAGGAACTCAAGTGTGAGCACAGGTGCAAGAACTGAGGGGGAGCAAGGGTCAAATGCAATAGACCCAGATTTGCAGAAGCCGAAAAGGGGAGATTACCCTCTCGGCTAAGGCTAAGGTGGCTCCAAGTTTGCTCTCAAGAAATTGTATTGGTAATGAATATCTCTCTCAACTCAATTTTAAGTTTATGATTTTCATTCCCATACGCTCTATTCACCTTAGATTGTAGAGTTTAGGCTTCTTCAAATAGGGGGAGATTGTTGGGTATTGTATCCACAACGTACCTAATTTGAAGAAGCCCCTGGACAAGCAAGGTAAATAGACAATGTATTTGATGAAATCTTTTAAGTTGTGCTTGCAGTTATTCCACGCTAAGTACACACCAATGTCAGGGTGCAGTAGTAATATATACACGGGTCTGCACGACGTAATCCCTCGTTGAGCAGATCAGTGTGTTGGCCTACGTGTACTCTCTCTATTGGAGTGTACTTATTTTCAAGTACAGGGCTGTGATAATGCAAGAGCAGACAAGGAGCAAAAATGGGTCAAAGAGCAGCTCATGGGGGAAAGACGAAAAATCATCTAAGTCATAATCGTCGAGAATCACCAAGTGATTCTCGCCGATTCTCGCCGAATCGTCGAGAATCACTGGCTGATTCTCGTCGTCTCTATCCGGCTAAATCAGAGCGTGCAAATCTGTCGCTAAGTCAAAATCGTCGAGAATCACTGGTTGATTCTCGCCGAATCTTTGATTGATGATCGTCAAGCTCAATTAGCATAATTCCTTTGACGAGAATGACCTTCGATTCTCGCCGACTCGTCGAGAATCACCTTCGATTCTCGCCGATTTTGCCTTAGGCGAATTTTTGAAGCCCGCTGGACCGGACTCAGCCGCTGGCGCTTTTTGAACCGGGCTTGGGTTTCTTGTTGGTGGGGCCCACAACGGTCATCTTGAAGACTTATGTATAAATACATCTGTATTTTTGAACATTAGTGAGAACACAGAAATTTACAAAGAAAGATCCGAGCCGCCGGCCGACGTGACCTAGATCGCGAAACCTGCTCCGCCGCCGTCGCCGCTCGTGCCAGTTGATCGCCGGTCTCTTCCAGATCTTCCGGCGACAGAAGCTCAGCCAAGCACAGCGTATCACGCGTCTAACCAGAGATCCTTTGTCTCTTGATTCGTAGATCGGGAAAACCTTCCCATTCGGAATCGATCGAGACGATCGATCCTAGTGTGACCGTTGGAAGATCTTGCTAGCTTTGCTACGAAGATTGAATCTCCAAAGAATAGCTGCAGCACGCCGTTGTCGCCGCCGATCCCGAGAACCCAGCCGCCGCCCTTCTTGCCGCCGCCGGTTTCGGGAGATTCTCTCCAAGTGAGATTTAGGGTTGTGGACTCTTCGTTGACTTCAAGAACACGTCGTCGAACGAAAAGGGACACCTTATTCTCCATAAGTAGTTTGTATTTCTAATACACTCCAATTTCTATTCTGTTGTAAAGGAACGTTGGTTCCTAGTTGTAAGGGTTGGGTGCAACCCGTGTTGTGGGAGTGGTGACTCCTACGTGTGGAAGGGTTCTTTCCGTTAGTGCAAGGATTGGATTTCAATCCTGTTGGTGAAGTGACCGAGTCGTCCCTGGTTGGGAGATAGGTCGAAGGGGAAAGTGGATGTACCCAAATCGGGGAACCACTACAATTTGCTTGTGTCCTTTCTGTGCTGTGTTGTTTTGTTTTCTTGTGCAGGTACGACTTTAATTCCGCAAAAACGCTGCAAGACACCTATTCCCCCATAGGTGAAGGTAGTTGACACTAAGTGGACTTTCAGTCGGCCTCCAAAGGCCTCCCCGTCACTGTCCTCCTGATGCCGACCAGGAGGTGCCCACACCAGCCTCGCGGGGGCCTCCCAGGCGGAGGTCGCCTTGGTGCCGGTAGGTATTGAGGATAGGAGCTGGTAGTAGGCTAGAAGTGGATAGTAGACGACTGTGTGACCTATTAGGCTGGCCAGGTGGTGCCGGCCTACGCCGCTAGTCGGCGGCCTTGTAGAGGCCACCCAGTCGGCAGACTCATAGAGGCCACCCGGGTGGCACCTGTGTCGACCCTACATAGGTCGGTCAGGCAGAGGCTGCCCTGACGACGGCTTCTTGGAGGCCGCCCGTGCGGGGGCGGGCGGGCGGAGGCCACCCGGGCACCAGCCCCGTGGAGCTACCGGACAGTGGCCTCGCGGAGGCCCTCCGGCGGCGCCTGTGCGGTCCTCGCGAGGGCTGGGCGGCGGACAGGACACAGTAGCACATTGGGTGCATGACCGTGAGCAATGCTTGAGGAGGCGGTGGCTAGCTCGGAAGGACGGCCGCGGGCGGTTGGTCGTGTGTGTGGCGGAGGTATCGCGCTCGTGGATCGCGCTTAGATCGCGTGCTCGGATCGCGCGCGGGGTGGTTACTCCATAACCCCAACTAAGCTAGTGTGGGTCAAGGAATTTCGGCTAACCGCAACCTGAAATTCCTATAAATTGTGGGACACCCTATCAATAGTGATTTTCTACAATCATGTGATATAATGTACATTTGTCTAATTCTGATAATGGGGCAATATAGGAACTAAGGATTGCACTCCATGCAATTATGCAACTATTTGGAGAAGACATCATTTTCCAAATTTGGTGTACAATCGTGTGCTTCACTAAGCACAATAATATGCCCATTTTGCGTCATTATAGCTTCTTGAACATTGATGTACAATTATTTTTCATTTGTCATGCAAGATCATGCGTCCCCTGCTTTTGACCCCTTGTAATCTGTTCGTGAATTTTCATGGTGCGCATGATCTTTCTCTCCATTGCGCACGATCATGCGCAATTAGATATTTCATTGGGACAAATTCATGAGATCTATCTTCTAGCTCTGCATTTTCATGGCGCACGACTATGCACTTACGCACATGTGGTGTGCATATAGCTCTGAACAAGCACATGATCTTATTATGTTTTTCCACCAAGTATTTTATTATCCACTCACAATCGTGCCCCTGACCGTGCCTTCGATCATGTTTGTTTGGAAAACCCTAAATCCTAAACCCTCCTCTCTATTTACAATATTTTTCAAGAGTTTATTTTTAAAGATAATTTAAAAAAAAAGCATAAAACAAGCTACCCTAACCTAGTCATAGGGCACAGGGGCCCGGATTACGCCTACAAGGCCCAGGCCTGATCGGGCAAACCCGGACCAGAGACCCGATCCATTTTTAAGGTTGGGTTGAACATTTACTAAATTGGCAGATGCATATAACCCTCTCATTTGGAAGAGGGTCTTACTATCTCATAAATCATTAACCACTTTACTTTACAGTTATAAGTTCAATAGCTTTAATTGCAAGGCCCCATTTGGATGTGCAGATCCACCAAGTCGCAGCCCATTTGGTATGACCGCAGCCGCCAGGCGAGCATTGCCAAACCGCCCCTAAAACACATCTTATACAAGCATAAAATTATTGCTGCACAATCATATATAATCATGGAATTTAATAATTATGCCTTCATAATCATGGAGTTTAATAATGAAAATAAAAAAATAAATCAGCAAGCAGCTTCTCAGCACACTGCTGGCATAATACAACATCACTTCCGCAAACATTAACAAATATACATATCAGTTGATGTGGTTATTATGATCTCCAACAACATGGGTTACAAAAACAAACGCCATGGATGGATCAAACATGATACAATGCACAAATTAAAAAGAGTAAGCTTGCACCAAGTGAAGTGATGCTGTTCTTCAGCCACTCTTTTCAAAGCCGGGCTGGTGAGACACTTATCCCTTCTTCTACACATCATGATCATCGTCATAATTAAAAATGCCTTATGGATGGGCTGGGGTTAGTGTTACAGGAATTTTGTGCCTGCAGAAGTGTCATGACCTCGTCGCAAGCACGGAATCAGTTCTGCAATTTGGGTCAAGGAGTTGATAAGTCTTGCCGTTGGATTTCTCCTCAACCTGTCCTCGAACAGGTTGCTTCCTCCAGCATGCTTAGTGTTATCTATTCTCGCCAAAAAATTCTCTATTACCATAGCAGGAGCCTTATCTTGGGCTTGGTTTAATTGCCTCAATTTCAGTTTCTCCTGCAATAATAACAAGTATAAGTTGACGATTACATTAATGTATATTATAAATTTGATGGCACCATTTTTGTTGCAAGAGAGAGAGATCGTGTGAGGACTACACACACAACTAATATGATTGCAAATAATATGTAATTGCCAAAAACAGGGACTAAATCGGCTTCATTTGGACTTATAACACTGGTTGGAGTAAGAGGCAAAGCCTCGGTAATACTTCATTAATCAGCTCATAAATGAAACAAAAAATGTTCTTCTACAAAATTTAGCAAAGTAGAAATGGAATTTTTTGGACCCAAGGAAATGCGGCAAAATGAACTCAATTATTGCAATACTGTTAGAAAGTTGCTACAAAATATATTATCACGCAAACTTAAATCATACTACTCTTTGTTTACCCAAAATACAGCGATCACAGCAAACAGTCGCACAAAGCCGCCCTCAATTAAACAGGTATGGGTGGTTACATTTATTCTAACCGCTCGTAGTCTTTGTAGCCTAGGATCAAGAAGTTGCTAGAGCTTGCGCGGACAGACTCCAGAGTTCGCACAGGACCAACAACCTGGCTAGTTGAGCTAGAGGCCATCTTCTACAACAGCTTGCACGGACAGCCACTCAGGGCACTGGAGTGCGCGCGGATACGCTCTGTTGTTCTCCGTGTCCGCGAGATCTCCCGTGCAGGAGTGCATGTGGACACGCTCCGGTATTCACCTTGTCCACAAGATTTCCCCTCCGGGAGTGCTCGCAGACACACTCCGGTGTTCTCCATGCCCGCAAGATCACCCCTCCGAGAGTGATTGCGGACACACTCCGGAGTTCGCCGTGTATACGAGATCTCCCCTCAGAGAGTGCTCGTGGACACTCCGCTGTTCTCCGTGTCCGCATTTCAGATCAAACAAGGCGTGAATGAAGCTCTCGATCAGTACAATGCCCCGAGATCTCCCCTCCGAAAGTGCTCGCGGACACACTCCGGAGTTCGCGTGTATAAGAGATCTCCCCTCAGAGAGTGCTCGTGGACACTCCGGTGTTCTCCGTGTCCGCGTTTGAGATCAAGCAAGGCGTGATTGAAGCTCTTGGTCATTACAATGACTGCTTTCAAGAGGAAATACTTGAGATTCACGAAATGGATTCTTCAATCTATCAAGTATCTCTAACATGGGGGTTGCAAGAGGGGTTCTTTAAGTTTGAAGTCAGCTGAAGACCCCTAAACTCTTATACTGAACTAATTGAGATGACCAACCGATTCATCGAAGGTGAAGCAACCAATCTGGATTGTCTTCTCTCCCGCTCACTTGGTTTAGCAACGATTGGGAGAAAACTCTTCCGGACGGCACTCCGAAGAGTACTCTCACCATGCTCAAAAGTAGCACTTGGATTCCTCTCCTCAACCACCACTTCAGGAAAAGAATGTCTTTCACCAGCATCCGTCACCATCTTGACACTTCCAGCTGATGAAGCCGCCACGTCCATTTTCTCCATCTCAAACTGGGCTCATCTATACACCACCATCTGCATACCGGCCAGCACCCGTGCGAGCTACTCTTGATCGTTTCCCTTTGTATGATGACCCTCGGGAGGAGTATACTGAATTGAACAATCTTGTGCATGAGGTTCCCTAGATACTTCAGAGGCAACCAGACTTCAAGAGACCTCCACACTCAAGTCAAGGTTGTCAGGAAGAGACAAGGAGCTCTATTGTGAATACCATAGAGACATTGACCATGATACAAAGAATTGTCAGCCACTTCAAGGCCTGATCGAGAAGATGCGGAAGGCAGATACGCTGCGAGAATACATCATTGTCAAAAATAATGATAAATCTACTTCTTCCAAAGGGAAGGAGGTTGCTGAGATAAGCTTCCCACAACAACCGAAGTGCATAGAAGTGGAGAACACTGGCGCACTCAAAAACATTTACTAAGTGAAACCCATGGAATAGCTACTCTTGCACCACGAGGAGGCAACCATCCATGGAGAAGCATTTCTTACTTTGCTTTCTTTTTGTTGTCTTTCCCTACTTTCTTCAAACTCGTCTCCATTCAAGAACATCTCTAATATATTTTTCTCTTTTTTGTTATCTAAATCCCATCATTAGTAGTTGAACCATCTAAGAGGTAATCGACGGAACCTACCCCTCCAATCCTGAAATCCAGATCTTTGACGCAAAAGCAACCGTCCATGCACCACTACCTAGCTACAATGTATGGCAGTTGCGTAGTGGTAGTTTGATGCCATTTCAGGACATGGTTCTTAGGTTCCAACAATTTTAAATTTCTGCACCCAACAATTTATAGTTTGTTAGTACAAAGTTTAAATTTCTTCACCCAACAAATTTTTTTTGGCAATGTTTTTTTATCTCGCTTTGATCTCTCCATACTTGTGATATCTAGCCTTCAATGGTCATGTATTGCATTGTTAAGTAGCACATTTTACATTATATAGTTTGTTAGTTTTGAAATTTTGGTTATGACTTTTAATTTGTATCGTATGTTTTTATCTTTTCATGTTTAATGTGCTGGTTTCCCTAGTTTTCTTTCTGTTTGTTAATGTTCTCTGATATGTGTAGTAGTGTATTAGTAGTCCATAAAGAGAGATTTTAGCTTTATTATGAATATGTTGTTTTAGTTCGCAGCTAGAAATTGCCTCTAGCTTTCCTTAAATCATTTACTTGGGATCATCATGCTTTAGAAATGAATTAGGTTATTCTTTGGATAGTTTGAAACTTTGTGCCCTATCTTCTACATTTTAACATTGCTTACACAATTTGAGCTTGAAACCACTTTTCCTGAATACCTCCACTTCAACTTCACCAAAGTCATAAAGCCTTTCATATTATTCACTTGAAATGTAGAGTTACATGAATTACATCGTGATGACTGGATGTTGTATTTGTGAAGTGAAGTGTAGTATGATTCCATTGGAGGCTTCTTTGAAATAATCCAGTTACAATCCAATCCTGAAGCTATTTACCTTTCTCAATGCACTTACCTTGGAATAGATTTTTCATAGTTTGAACACAGAAATTATCATTTCTTATGCATTAGAAGAACTTTAAATCCATCACTTTGTCAATTTAACTTCCTTATAAATGTTTTTATAATTTTAATGCGCCAGTGATGGATTGATTTCCATGCATTTTGGAGCCTATTTGGAGAAGAACAGATATTTTGTACATGGTACAAGATCATGCGCTGCATTGAGCACAATCATGCACCCCTGAATGTATCCCTATAGTTTTCTTAACTTTTCTGTGCAAGTGTTTTACTTATACCGTGCAAAATTGTGCGCCTCGACGAGCATGAATGTGCGTGTTGGAAATGTCACAATGTTGGTCTATTAGTATTATTATATTTGTATTTATATGGACGCGGGTTTAGTCTCACATCGTGAGTCAAGTTGTAAGTGTCAATGTATTTCCTATATATTATACCCTATATGAATGAATAAGAATAAAGCAAGTCTTTCCCTTCTTACTTTCAACATGGTATCAAAGCAAGAATTGACTCCTCCCTGAAATTTGGTGCCTTAATTAGGGCAACAAACATTTCAGTGTGGCTTCTGCTCTCGATTCCTTCTGATCCCGCTCCCGTCATTTTCTTCCGTGTCGTTTTTTCCCGTTCGCGGATAAATCATCGCGACCCTACCACGCTCTTCTCCTGAGCTCGCGAACCCGCCCATCTTCCAGAAGACCATCCATGCCCAGATCCTCTCATGACGCTGCTCTCATCCCTTCACTCTAGTTTTCCCCGCCGCAGAAGATCGTCTAGCCGTAGATCTGCTCGTACCGCTGCTCCCGCTCTGTCGACAAAATCGATCACTGATTCCGTCGACAGGAGCGGCTCTGCTCCTCTTGGTCTCCACAGTGCTGCACCTCCTGCGACATCGACGCAGATCCCGCCTGCTTCCGCCGTGTGTCGTCTAGATCGCGTTCATCTCTGCCGCTCGAGCTTCTTCCGACGACAATTTTGGACCCAAGGAAATGTGGCTAAATGAACTCAACTATTGCAATACTGTTAGAAAGTTGCTACAAAATATATTATCAAGCAAACTTAAATCATAGTACTCTTTGTTTACCCAAAATACAGTGATCACAGCAAACAGTCGCACAAAGCCGCCCTCAATTAAACAGGTATGGATGGTTACAGTTATTCTAACCGCTCGTAGTCTTTGTAGCACAGGATCAAGAAGTTGCTAGAGCTTGCGCGGACAGACTCCAGAGTTCGCACAGGCCCAACAACCTCGCTAGTTGAGCTAGAGGCCATCTTCTACAACAGCTTGCACGGACAATCACTCAGAGCATGATGGGCACTGGAGTGCGCGCGGATACGCTCTGTTGTTCTCCGTGTCCGCGAGATCTCCCGTGCAGGAGTGCATGTGGACACGCTCCGGTATTCACCTTGTCCACAAGATTTCCCCTCCGGGAGTGCTCGCAGACACACTCCGGTGTTCTCCATGCCCGCAAGATCACCCCTACGAGAGTGATTGCGGACACACTCCGGAGTTCGCCGTGTATACGAGATCTCCCCTCAGAGAGTGCTCGTGGACACTCCGCTGTTCTCCGTGTCCGCATTTCAGATCAAACAAGGCGTGAATGAAGCTCTCGATCAGTACAATGCCCCGAGATCTCCCCTCCGAAAGTGCTCGCGGACAGACTCCGGAGTTCGCGTGTCTAAGAGATCTCCCCTCAGAGAGTGCTCGTGGACACTCCGGTGTTCTCCGTGTCCGCGTTTGAGATCAAGCAAGGCGTGATTGAAGCTCTTGGTCATTACAATGACTGCTTTCAAGAGGAAATACTTGAGATTCACGATATGGATTCTTCAATCTATCAAGTATCTCTAACATGTGGGTTGCAAGAGGGGTTCTTTAAGTTCGAAGTCAGCTGAAGACCCCTAAACTCTTATACTGAACTAATTGAGATGGCCAACCGATTCATCGAAGGTGAAGCAACCAATCTGGATTGTCTTCTCTCCCGCTCACTTGGTTTAGCAACGATTGGGAGAAAACTCTTCCGGACGGCACTCCGAAGAGTACTCTCACCATGCAAAAAAGTAGCACTTGGATTCCTCTCCTCAGCAACCACTTCAGGAAAAGAATGTCTTTCACCAGCATCCGTCACCATCTTGACACTTCCAGCTGATGAAGCCGCCACGTCTATTTTCTCCATCTCAAACTGGGCTCATCTATACACCACCATCTGCATACCGGCCAGCACCTGCGCGAGCTACTCTTGATCGTTTCCCTCTGCATGACGACCCTCAGGAGTATACTGAATTGATCAATCTTGTGCATGAGGTTCCCCGGATACTTCAGAGGCAACCAGACTTCAAGAGACCTCCACACTCCTTGTCGACGACGATGCTATCCACAGGCGATCCTGTGGACGATGCATGCTCCAGCCGTCACCTACTGCTGCTCCTCGCTGCACCACTCTAATGTCTCTCCCTCATTCCTCTAAATATTCCAGTGGATTCCTGCAGCCATATGCCCTTTGGGAGTGCTGATCTCGCGTTGTAGTTGTTGTTTTTCTGCTGTTTTGTGGTCATTTTATGTTGGTTGCAATTGTCTGTTATTTGTATTTGTTTTCTGTTGTTGTTTTGCCTATATGCACGTGTTATCCACGTGATGGGGAGTGTTGGGACGAATGCGACTCGAATGATCTTTCCCGACTTTTTTCGTTTTTTTCCACACGGCCTCTAGGTTTTTTGTCGTATGTCTACCCATGTCTTTCTATTTGGGGGTGTGTTGGGGATGCGATTGATGTTGGTATTCTAGTCTCATCGGATTGTGTCGTGTGGGACAGCCTTTTGTGTGGATTATCCCCGACAAATTATCCCCGACGGATTATCCCCGATCTCTCGTTTGTTGACTTGCTCCACATCTTTCGTTCTCTTTTGCATGTTGTGTGTGTAAGTGATATTGGTTGACTGGTTTCCAGCGAGTCCACGCCGTGTGTGAGTCCTGCGTCGTGTGTGGGTCAGTGTCATGTGTGGCTGTCCCTGGCTTGATTCTCCGGTTTGGATTTCCCCCCGGTGGCTTGTCTGATGTTTTTTTGTCATGCATCGCCTACCTACATTGCAGCTATTTGGTGTGTCCAAGGTGAAGGGTCCCCCCTTCAGCTTGAGGGAGAGTGTTGGAAATGTCGCAATGTTGATCTATTAGTATTATTATATTAGTATTTATATGTACGTGTGTTTAGTCCAACATCGTGAGTCAAGCTATAAGTGTCAATGTATTTCCTATATATTATGTCTTATATGGATGAATAAGAATCAAGCAAGTCTTTCCCTTCTTACTTTCAAAAGTGCGCTATTTGCTTTTAATCCCCAGGATTTTGGCCGTGAACCTTCATGCATGATTGTACACTCCTTTGAGCACGATTGTGGGCGACCAAAATATTTCATCCGACAAAATCACGAGTTCTGTCTTTTGGTTGTGCGCTTCCTTCGTGCATGACTACGTGCCTTAATCGTGCACGACCATGCGCCTTGTCGCAAGGGTGAAGTTTGTCATGTCCTACACTGTGCATGATCGTGCACCACTATAAGCACGATTGAGGGCCAGTTCTTGACACTCTACCCCACACAGCCCTCAACCACATATCTTCTCTTTCTTGTTTTACTTTCTTGCCAACACTTTCATTTGTCGCAGATGATCAAGACCACGCTCGTGCGTCCGATCATGCGTGGTCATTTTGCTTTACCTATTTAAGCAAATGCGGGGCCATAAATCGCGGACACATAGACTTCATCCCTGAGCTGCAGGTTTTCTCTATTTTAGGGTTAGGGGAGATCCAAAAACTCCAAAGGTGCTAGGTGATCAAGGAGATAAGGGCAAGAGCAAACAAAGAGAAGACGGATATATTAGAAGTAGTAGTGACAACCCTCCTCTGCTTCAGACGAGGCCATGGATAGACGGAAGGACAAATGGACAACTAGCAGTCCTTTCCCGAAGACACGAGGAGTCTCTCTTCTCCCTTTGTATTTTCCTTTATCTCCGATTAAACTTTGGACGTTTGAGGACGGTTTGTTCAATTCTTGTGCATGTTTTATCATAACTCTTTCATATTTTAAGCATGTCTCATCATGATGTCTATCTTGCTAACGAAGGTGGATGTGTCTCTCGTGAATGATGTTTTGTGTGTTCTTACACTCTCTATCTTGTGGATCTCTTTTGTTGCATTTAGATGTTAATGAACGCCCAATAGATCATCTGAATAGCTTGTCAGTATTAGTTTTAGGCATTTGTGATCAATGTTCCATGTAAGAACTAGACTCTTTATTACTTGCAAACTGTACACGGCCATAACATCTCCTTCAAGATTTGCAACGCGCACCAATCGTGCGTCACTTGTTCCTCGTGATGAAATGTCTACTCTGCATCGGAACATTTTTTGTACTCGTTGCACAATGAACGAGAAGACTTTCTTTGTCATCATTGATGTGAGGACAACAAAAATGTTGTCTCCAAAAGTATGATTAAAATATCCCCAATAAACTACCAAAATAAAATCATGCAAGATTAGGATGATCAAGCGGGAAAATAACCAAGTCATCTACAAGATGTGCAAGATCCTTTGACAACTTGAGTCCATGTTATCACCTTCAACGTGGTAGACATTGATATGTGTAATTTCATTTTGGGGAGACTATGGCAGATTGTCCATGACACTGTTTATGGTGGAAGGGAGAACATTGTGAAAAAAAAATAGGGTTCAAACCAATGCTTTGAAGACATTGAAGTAAGATCCAAAACCAAGAGCCCCACAACATTGAATGAAGAAATTTTCATGCCTAACATGACGACTTTTTTTTTGAGAAGTTTGATGCCCCACCCACCTAAAAAACACCGATACTTGCAACAACCTTATGTATCATATCCAAAACGTTCTAGAGTCAGGTAACTATCAAAAATTCTTGAAACGCATCCCCAAAACTCTCATAAACTTTTTCTTTTAATTGTACAACAACTCTCAAGCCTTTATCCCACTATAGTGGGGTCGGCTATATGGATCCTCTGTCGCCATAGTGCCCCATCTTTAGTCATAATCTTTAGTCACTGATATGTGCTATTTCATTTTGGGGAGACTGTGGAAGATTGTCCATGACACTTTTATTTTAATTGTAAATAAAAAAATGGATATTTTGTATACTCTCGGACACTTCCTAATACGTCCGAGTATACTCATAAAGGGTTATTTACCGGGACCTCCCCTCGAAGTTTGCATAATTAAAGCTTGCACTCATCTAACTTTCAAAATTACAATTACCTCCCCTCAATATTTACATTTCATAACATCAACGCACAAAAATACCCCCCATAAAGATTTACTCTAAGGGGTTGGGGGGTTGTAATTTCAAAAGTTAAAGGTGTGCAAGTTGTAATTACGCAAATTTCGAGGGGAGGTCCCGGTAAATAACCCTACTAAAAATAATAAGAAATTGTGTATATTGTGATGATGATGATATGGAGAAAGAAATGTGAAAGAGAAAATGTTGGACGATAAGTGATTGGAGTCAAGTGATTACAAACTTCGATTCATAGCTTCTATATATGATATGAAGTGATTTTATGACACAAATAAATAGTCTTTATTTAATATATGATGTTAGAATAAGCTTTTTTATGCTTTATTTTATTATGCCTCTATTATTGTATCACTTCTATATATAGAAGACCTAATATTGAAATGAAATGATTTTGATTCTGCCGTCCAACATGGTATCAGAGCTCGACAAGTTCCTGGTGCCCTAATTTTTTGTCCGTCGTTCGCACTCGCCTGCCGTCCCTCGCGACACTCGCTCGTCGTTCGCCGCGTCTCTCCTTCCGCTCCGACCAGGACTTCTTTTGTCTCTCCTTCCGCGAGGTCTTCTTCCGCTAGGTTTTCTTCCGCACTCGCCCACTGTCTCTCCTTATGACAGGTCTTCTTCCGCTCGGGATTTCTCCGCCCGACCAGGCCTACCTTCTTCTTCTTCTCCAGTCCTTCTGGCGCCAGATCCTCAATGTAGTGAGTGCCCTGCATCTTTTGGCGTCGTCAGCCCTTAATGGTGCTCTTATGGAGTGGATTTCTCTTCCTCTCCCAATTTTTTTGTTGCCCTAAATCTTGGTCACTCCAAATTACTATTCCTGAGCCATTATGTCTAGCGGAGCTGATTCTCCTGCTCCCTCATCTGGAGTTGTTCCTCCGACGGTTTTTCTCTGTGGAAACCCAGATCATAAAACTCCTCAGATCACTACAATTTGCCTCGATGACTCCAATTACATTTCATGGTCCCAGTCCATCACCCTGACGCTCAAGAGTTGTCGTCTCTTTGACTATGTCACTGGCCAAATGAAGGAACCAGACAGAACCTCGTCTGAATGGGTGATGTGGGAGGCAGAAAATTCTTTTGTCATGTCCCGGCTTACTAATTCGA